>CM074726.1:170267718-170867718 GCA_037306005.1 Rhinophrynus dorsalis | reverse complement strand
TATAAGCCTAGCACATATACAGAGAATTCCAAAGAAAACACAAATAACAGCAGACAAATAGCGGTTAAAGGGTTAATAACTGGATTCAAAGAATATCCTATATCAAATATTAACTATTATAATCTTCCCAGAACCACAAAATATTACTCTAGGAATACCAAGATTTATATTAGCTAATATAGATAACCCATGCTATATACTGTATTACACTGATTGGCAATTTATAACATTTCCCAATAGATATATATATATATAGATTCTATTACTTCCAGAATTTAATAGCTAAATCTAGCTTATTATAAATTATCCCAGATGGCTGGCCAGTCCACTTAAGACAATTATAAGACAATTTAAGTTTCTTCAAACAGAAGAAAAATTATGAAATTCTGGATTAAATGAATCTAAATGAATAAATGATATAGTTACCAATCAAGATTTCTTTGTATTTCTCTGTGAGATGGCAGGATCAGGAATTTAATCAGCAAATACTTCTTTTGTCAGGAATCACCCAGGAGTTTCTTATTCAGGAAGTCAAGCCTTTTCTTTTTCAGGAAGTGAATGACCTCTTCTTTTGCAGGAGGTGAAGGACCCTGAACTAAGAGTATCTTCGCATTATATTGTCAGTTTTTGCCTTATCAGTAATCCCCACCTTTGTCTGATGATTGGACAAAGATCCATCTCATTATACCGTGACATCACCAGTCTGTCCTGATTGGATATTAATATATCCCTAATTATTCAAGGAATGTGGATAATCCCAGTCATGATGCTCTCAAGACTCTAGATGGCACTCTTACTCTACTTTAGAATTTTGTATGTGGCAGATCAGATGGCTTTCGTCAAGACTGAGAGAGGTCTTAAGGTTATCAGCGACCCCATAAACATGTCATTCTACCAGCCTTTCTCACATAGGATTACATCTTTCTCAGCCATTTTGTCTCCAACTGAATATCAATCTGCCATTAAGCTGACATTCAGTTATTTTCACTCCCTACCTTGGACCAATGGCCCATTGTTCAAACATGAGGTAATTTGAACATCTCCTCAAAAGAATTTCAGTTAAATTCTAGTATTAGAATTAACCCTGTATGCTCCCCCAGGACAAAGTCTCTGACATTGTATTTTCTGGGCTCAGTAAGTCTATGGCCTGAAATGTTATGGTGGCGCTGTTGCTGCAACCTGTGGACATCTCTGGTTGGTTGATAATAAACCTCCAGCAGTGCCACTGTAAGATTTCAGGCCATGGAGGTAACTGCACCCAAAAGCTGCAATAACATTTCCCAGCAGTGAGAGTACCTTGTGTTACTCAGCAGGATAAACCCTGCAATATGTATTTTTTAGTAATAAGCATTACTGTCACTTTAATTGGAGCATTTAACCCCTAGAGACATCTCCAATGCATTGCTTCTACCTGCACCAAAGGGAACAAAAGGAACACATGCAAATCCCCCAAATTCCTATTGAGTTTGCAGTACTGTTTGCGTGTCAGTGGGGTATGCCACACAATGCATTGCATACAACTCTGGCACACAAAGGGTTAAACGGGGCTTTTAGTTCTTTCATTGATGGATGAAAATACAGTGGAGAGACGTCTCTAGCATTCAAGAGGTTAAATGACCCAATCACATTAGTGGGGATTTAGAGAATGTCTATTTGTCCCCTACGGCACAGTTGGTTTGCTCCAGTACATCAGCGTTTGTCTGATTTTCTCTTTTTTGGTTATTTTCAGGAACTGTATGTCCGTGTAACATTGCCTGTGACCCTAGACTGGCGTACTTGAAACTATGTACCGCTGAACTGTGTGGATGTCCAGGTGAGTCAATTTACTTTTTGTTTTTTGTTGTTTTTTAAACCCTTTGAGTACCAGAGGGATAAGCAATGTAATGCCGCATTCCAGCCTCCTCCGACAAGGAAAGTGACAATACTTGGGGAGGGAACAGAAGAAGACTGACAGGCAGCGGTGCAGAGTTGTAACTGCAGTCTGTCCGGAAGTAAGGTCACGGCTCATTTTTAATAATGTAAATTTCACCACAGCATCAATTTTTTAACAAAAAAAAAACGATTAAACGGATAGTAATGTTTCAAAATAAAAGCAGCTCCAATTAATGTTCATAGTATTTGGGCCATAGATAGTGTTATTTCAATACTGTCAGAGTTGTAGTTCAAGAGTAATTGAATGATAAAGTATCGCCCTCCCACCCCTTTTACCTAGTGTAAGTCACCTCCCCTCAGATGTGGAATCTGATTCACAGATCAGACAGTTCACAGCAAGGGACAATCTTCTTACTGTGAGAACAATGAAAACCCTGCCCCCCCCCAGCTTGACAGTTTTTTCACGTTTTTTTCTTTTGTTAATTGAAGATTGTCCCTCTCTGTGATCCATCCAGACAGCCTTGGTGCTCTTAGGTGAGCAGTGTTACATCAGTAAAAGGGGCGGGAGGGAAATACTTTATCATTCAATTACTCTTGAAATACAACTCTGACACTATAGAAATAACACTCTCCATGGCCCAAATACTGTCAAGATTAATTGGAGCTGCTTTTATTTTGAAACATATTATCCCTTTAAAGCTTATCACTATATGACGATGATAATGAGGTAAACTTGTATAGGGGGGATAGTTCCGCTTAAGTTAAAAAAATGAAGCAATTTGTGGGCAAACCAAACAATTAAATGGGGCCTTAAGCACTTACAGGGGAATTGTTACTTTGTAAGAACTAGGTGTTTTTTAAAAGCACTTTCAAAAGCAAACTATATTTACACACTAGACATATTTTATTTAATCCCTTAAGTAGGGCTTAAAAATTGAAGTCCTTTGCTACTAGCCAGATCTGAAAATTTACTCGCCACTGCAACCCATAACATACCAACCAAGGCTGAATTTCTACTCGCCAGGGCTAAATTTTCACTCGCCATTGGCTAGTGGCGAGTGGAAATTTTGAGCCCTGCCTTAAGGACCAGAGACATGTGCAACGCATTAAAAAGGTGTGAAGATTGACTTGCCTTTGTGCCCCTGCATTGAGTGGGTAATTATCTAGGAGGACTGTGGATCCACCAGCCCTTCCTATAGGTAACATTATTCCACCCCCGCAGGACACATAAGGAATAATTAATTACCAACAGACAGGTTGTATGTAAGCAAAAACAGGCCTTTAAAGGCCTTAGATAAAGAAAAGAAGGGCTAGTGGATCCACAGTCCTCTTAGATGGGTACCCACACAAAGGCAAGTCAATCTTTACACCTTTTAAATAAATTATTGTTTGTCATTTGTTTTTAATTGCATACACAGGGATCCCCAAACATTATAAATACTATATTAAAGGGTCCCCCTCCTACGCATTTATTATAACGTCTCTTCAGATAGATACGTTTTTTAGGTGTCTAGAGTAGGTACTTGCCATGTATTGAAGTACCTTGATGGGATTGGCAAGCTTAAACCTCTTTTGGCCAAAATGTGGGCACTAAATCCTCATATTTATAAACAGAGTTATTATACATGCTAATAAAGGGCACACTTTTCACAATTAGATTGGAGGAGCTCAGTTTTATTGTTTGTTTAATATATATATATATATTATATATTACAAGGCAGTACTGTGACGAATTCACGCTATGTGGCAATGTTTGATATTAAGTATCATTTACATGAACAAAGTTTGAAGTGTTATTTATTTAACGTTACGGAGGTCATATTAGGTAACGAAGTCTGGGTAGATGTGCTCACCCATGCCCTCGGATTCACCATCCTCATGGGAACCCGATGATCAATGTGTATATATGTGTACATGTGTGTAGCTTGGATTTTTTGTTCACTTGTATAATGATTTTTCACTTGGTGTAAATACATTGTCCAGCTGTGGGTTACAACTCCCAGGATGCTCAGCTGGGTTAACAGATGTCAGTCTCTCGATCGTGACGTCATCTGGGACCGCAGAATAGCATTTTGGCGGGTTTTTTTTGCACATTGTCACTGTATATAAGGTCACATAGGTGTATTAGGATTTGTCTTGATAAAGACCCTCCAGGGGGCCGAAACGTTGACAGAATAAAACAACATTTTATTGGCACAAGTCCTGAGTGTGCACTGGTTTTATGGTTTATACCATTTCAGTTGATATAAGTTGCTTTAACCTAGTAGCACCCAGGCAGTAATAATGATTTTTTCTAAGCAGGAGTCCCCTAACTTGAACCTTTTATATATATATATATATATATATATATATATATATATATATATATGAGAAACACAACAGGTTGTGCACTCATGGATTTTAGCAAACAAGATTAACCAATTTAATGGTAAAGAAGTGCAACATTTTGGTCCTCAATCCGGGACCTTTGTCAAGCAAACATAAAGCGTGTAACACCATAACATGTATTAATACAGAATAAAACAAGAAGACTCCCCTCTTGTGAACCCAAACGACCCAGTGTGATGACGTAAAGCGGGACGAGAAGGAGAACAATAGACAGCACCAGAACCATAGAACCCTCAGAGCCCAGAAAAAATCCGAAAATAGTGCCACCCTGTGTTGAAGAATAGCAAAGACATGTAAAAAATCTATACACTTACAAAGCATAACAAAGATACAATATATACACATGTATCGAATAAGGAACAAAACAAAAGATAATATTTATTTTCTATATATTGCAAATACGGCTATATAGAAAATAAATATTATCTTTTGTATTGTATCTTTGTTTTGCTTTGTAAGTATATAGATTTGTTACATGTCTTTGCTATTCTTGAACACAGGGTGGCACTATTTTCAGATTTTTTCTGGGCTCTGACTCTGTTAGTCCTCTGTATTTTCCCTGAAATCACCTGATGAAGGGATTTGTTCTCCCAAATGTTATGTCACGATACACTTCAGTCTCCTTCCATATCTGTAGGGTAAGATACAATGTTATGTACAAAATATGTTCCGGTGCCTTTCCCAGTGAGTTTATAGACAAGATCAAGTATTGTACAGTCCTTTATCTCAATAAAAATATATTTATTTTAACAATTCTCTTGGGTAATGCGTCCATAATCCGAACAGATCAATAGAATATATCACAATATTAAAAGCTTAGAAAAGCTTTTTTATTTTTGTTTTACATTTTATCATTGTTGAAAAAGGTGTCCAGGTGATTTATTAGAAGACTAGTTGAACAGCCCGTTACACGGGCCACAGTGCCTCTGGCAGCCGGTCGCGGGTCTCCCGCGCCTTGGCTGATACAGAGCCTCTGGCAGCCGGTCGCAGGGCAGTCACACGCAGTGGAGACTGCCCGCGCCTCGGCTGATACAGAGCTGGACGCTCCTTCGGAGCGCCCAGCTCTGTATCAGCCGCAGCGCGAGCAGTCTCTACTGCATATGACTGCCGCACGCGCAGCAGTGTCTACTGCGCATGTCAGGCATTACACACAACTTGGCGAATTATTATATAGGATGTGCGTCCCCCTGGGGAGATATAGTCATTTTGTTTCAACTGGTGGACGCACATATTGGTTAAAGGCAATGTTGTATCATTTTTAATGTTTTTGTTTGAGTCTTCCCTCGTTGCACTGCTGCCTGAGTAGCAGGGGTTACAGTTCAAGTAGATTGTACAACATTGTATTGTTCCTGTTCTATTACTGTGGGTGTTAGATACAGGCCAATTTCAATTAAAGGCAAGGTGCCATATTAGAATCCAGATGAGGGTGAAACGGGTTGTTTTGGCATTGCCTGGAGTTTAAAAATTTCCTCTGCTGATTTAACCCCATGAAGAGCAGGACAGACTAGTTATCTGCACAGACTGCAGACCGTTGCGGTTCGGTCAAGTAAGTTTATAGAGGAAAGAAGCAATTTGGGTTTTTTTAATAATAGATTTGATTTAGCAGTTTTCTAAATATTAGTAGGAAGATTTTTTATTTTAATGTACAGCTCTTGATAAATGACCTGGAAATAGATATAGAAAGCAAAATATCAATATTTTCAGATGATACTAAATTATGCAAGGTCATTAATTCAGAACATGATATATTCTCTCTACAGAGAGACTTACATACAATGTCAGATTGGACAAACATGTGGAATATGAAGTTTAATGTGGGGAAGTGTAAAGTCATGTATTTGGGAGGTAATAATCCCAAGGCTACTTATTGGAATCATTTTAGGGGACTCATTGCTAGAGAAAGACCTGGGTATCCTTGTCAACAACAAACTTGGAAACAGTGACCAGTGTCAAACAGCAGTAGCAAATTTAAATAAAATCCTGTCTTGAATAAAAAGAGGTATTGAAGCAAGAATGGATAACATTATTTTGCCGTTATACAAATCTTTGGTAAGACCTCACCTTGAGTACGCAGTGCAATTTTGGGCACCGGTTCTGAAAAAGGATATACTAGAACTAGAGAGGGTACAGCAGAGAGCAACAAAATTTATTTAGGGAATGGAGGACTTGACGTATGAGGAACGACTAGACAAACTTGGCTTATTTACTCTAGAGAAAAGACGACTAAGAGGAGACCTTATCACATTGTAAAAGTATATGAGAGGTCAATACAAGTATCTCTGTGGTGAGCTATTTATTCCAAGGCCTGATCAGGTGACCAGGGGACACCCCTTGAGATTAGAGGAAAGGAAGTTTAAACTTCAGCAGAGGAAGGGTTTTTTTATGGTAAGGGCTGTTAAATTGTGGAATTCATTGCCCAGGGAGGTGGTTATGGCAGATACAATGGATACATTTAAGAGGAGATTAGATACCTTTCTTTCAAAAGGCAACATACAGAGTTATACTGTTTATTAGTAGGCAAATCAGGAAGGTCTGATAAAGATTAACTTAATTGGTATCAGGAAAGCTATAAAATTACTGGGGTATGAGGAGAAGGTTGAACTTGATGAACTTGTGTCTTTATTCAACCTAATTTACTATGTTACTATGTTACTATGTAGATCTTCTTAAGGACTGGCAATATTAATTACCATTCACATTATATAACTTCACTACTTTACAGAACTTTGATGAAGTTGCTAGGAATTCCAACATTTGTAGTATTTGTAAGCTTTTAATACAGTGATATATATGTTATTGATCTGTTTGGATTATGGATTCATGATCTGAGAGATTTGTTAAAATAAATATATTTTTATTGAGAGAAAGGACTGTAAAATACTTGATCTTGTCTATAAACTCACTGGTAAAAGCGACGGGAATATATATTGTACATTGTACTATTGATCTAATATCCAATAGCAGGGAACTTGTTCCTAGCAGTTATTGCTAAATGAGGAACAGGGCTGTATCCATATACTGCCACCATCCTATATAATAAAACTCTAGGATGTTTGTCAGATGCAGTCATGCGCAGTTCCGGCAGTCTCTACTGCACATGATTGCGTAGTGTGAGCGAGGCGGCGCATTACTGACTGCATCACGTGGAGCAGTGAGGTAGTGGCAGTACGCAGAGCAGGACCGGCCTCTTAACATTACCCGGATCATAGCCTGTGGACACTAGTTTGTATATAATAAGGTACAATATTACACTAACTTACTATTTGTTATATTAGTGGTTGATTAGTGATTTTTCCTTTATGTTCCAGTTAAAACAACCCCAGCAACTACAACTACAACTCCTAGTAAGTATATACTTGTTATAAGTAAATTGTTGAATTATAGAAGAAACTTTCATAAAATAATAAACATATGGGACATCGTATGTGAAAGCGAACCACAGCAATTCTGGGATAAACCATCTGCACCGTAGGGGAGAAATAATCATTCCCCTCATTCCCATGAATTGAAATAGAGATTTTTTTAACTCCTTGAATGCTATTAAGGTCTTCAAAGCAAAGCAATGAATCTCTAGTGTTCATGGGAGTAAAAACCCCTCCCCCAGTTTTAATCAATGGCAATTTTCATTTGCAAAATGCAGTTGGTTTGCCCTAAAAAAAGGAAATTGAGTTATGCAATCACTGTGCCCCTTGTCTCTCCATAAGGTCACAAAGAATGGGAGAGAAAAATCCCAGAGAAAGACAAGGGAAACCCTCACAAACCTGAAAGGTCCATGACAACTATAAGATTTGTGTTGTTACCATCTTCTTTTGCTTGGGTGCAGGAACAGGAAAATGTGCCCATTGTCTCCCTTGCACTAGCACCCTCAGGGTCCTCTTCCCCCTCTATGGTTCCACTATTGCCTCTCTTACCCCCCCCCCACTAGTTAATAGTGAGTCTGTGGTTGCGAGGATCTGGCAGTTTGTCTCCATACAATGCATTTTGTATGGTGTACTGACCACACAGCATTGTGGTAGAGAGTAGTCAAATGCTGGGTATCAGGGAGCATCTTTCCAGCTGAATATGACAATCTGGTGGCATGGAGGATTCATTATTTTAATTAAGTCTTTTTTTTAAGTCCTCAATGGAAGGGACAAAGGCCATAGTGACAGCAATATCTGACAGCCGGTGCAAAAGCTCAACCACTGTGATGGCTCAGTTGGTTAATGCACCAACTGTAAAATCTGTTCAAGCTGCAAGGTCACAGGGTCTAGTACCGGCAAGGTCATCTCAGGCTTTCACCATTTTGAGGTAGATAAAATGAGTCTAGGACATACTTGAAAATGAGAGACAATATCAGCGTATTCTTCCTGATAAAATACAAAAAAAAAAAATCTTAGACGATAGTTTAATATTGCTTATATATATGGTTTCAGTTGTGCCTGTTGCTTAAAGGGATAGCAAGTTGTGTAGATAAATTAAGCTTCTATCATACATCATAATTTTTTAACAATGCATAACATTATTACAATGCTGTATGTGTAATTGTATTAAAGATCTTAGTGGAAGACATTATGTAGTTAAAAGGGACAGGAGGAGGGCACTTTATAATATAATTTCATATGAATCAGAGAAGTTACAGCAATGTCATAATGCTCTGTATTGTTAAAAAATACTATGTTTGATTAGAACTTAATTTGTCTACACACATTTCTATCTCTTTAATATGAGAGCTGAAATATCAGTTTTGATTCTTCCCAGTCCTTCTCCGATTTCAGAATGTTTCCACAGACTGTGCACACTGTAGTTGCTGTTAATAAGGCGTAGCTTCATTCCTGTTCTCAAGGGATATAATACGAATCCAACACACCCTTGATTTTAGAGGAGAAGCAGGAGGTGAAGCAAAAATGGCTGCTTCTAACCAGATGCACCTGATATGGTGGGACGTCCTGTGGAGTTGTTGTTGCCTCAGCAGCATATAGAGCTAGTGGCAAGCGGAAGCATCATCATCATCATACCACAACCTGTCTCATGCCACTGCTGCTGATCCCAGTCTCACGTAGCAGCCTAATCCTCCTGCTGCTTAGACGACTCAGCATCAGCAGCAGGAATTACATCAGAAGCAAACACGAGAATGTCCTAGTAATGGATTCCACTGGGTGGCATAATGTTTTGCCACCATCACCTAGTACTGCTGTCACTAGGCCAGTAGTCCATACAATTTTTTCAGTGATTAATTTTTGCAAGGGTGAGGCCTACAAACAATGTTTTCAGGGTTTGCTTTGTTTGAAACCAGTAATCATTTATTTCATAGCCAGCTATATTATTTTGAAGGTTGTGATAAAAAAGTTATTTTTAAATCTTTTCTTTCTGTAACCCTGATGTTATGCTACCATCATTTTCAAAGAGTTAAGCAAAAAAAAAAGGTTGCACTAAATGTGGCTGATGTGTATGATGATGATGATGATCATCATCATCATCATTCATAGGAATGAATGCTAGATTAAATTATTTACATTCATATGTTTGTATACAATTTACCATTACATTGTTAACAGATTATTGTCAAACATTAATCATGGTCTTAGAGCAGTGGTACCAGCTGTGGTAGATGGTAGTAACCCTTCAGATCCCTCCTCCTCCTCTCCTTCATTGTTGCTGTTAATAATACATATGCCAGGATTTTGATTTTTGTCCACTTCTGCTACCTGATAATCAGTTGTTATTAAATGTTGTTCATTTTTTTAGAAATGTAAGTCTCTTAACAGTGCTGCTTGATAGCTGTGCTTTACTGTCAATAACAATACAATTAGCTGTACTGAAATACGGCTCAGACTGCAAACTTGCTGGAGGGCAACTAAGGGTTTCCACAGCAGTAAGAGTCAGGGCTGTCCACAAACACAAAAACATCAAGAAGGAAGTAAATGCCTTTGGGGTTGCCCCATGGATCCTCTCTCATTTTGGATAGATCATCCGTGGTATGGGGGGCTATCAGGAGAGGTCCTGGTGCCCCCCTTTGAGGTCTGATGGTTTCATAGACCATAAAAGCGCATATAAGCTATGTGCACATAACTTATTTCTGCTTAACGTTATTAAAGGGCAATTGTTGGCCTCATGGTAGGGAGGTGTCATGAGGGGTCATGACACCCCCCCCCCGAGGTCTAATATGTGTATGTTTAATAATAGTTTTATAATAAAACAAATGTTTAAAACACACACACACATATACAGGCAAGGTATGTAGTCCATACCTTGACTATTAACCCTTTGGGTACCAGAGGGGTAGGAAACATGATAAGCAATGCTTTCCTACCTCTCTGGTACTCAAAGAGTTAAGTGTTGAATATCAGACAGATTTGTCCACTACATGGCAGTACCTGGGGTGGATGTGGATGGAGTTAGTATGTTGCATATATGCAATATATGTTGACATACTAAGGGGGAGTTGAAGGGAGGCATTATGTAGTGCTTGGTGTACTAGTTTTCTTTATTGTAACCCTTTGAATGCCACAGGGGTAAGCAGTGCACATCCCTATGGCATTCAATGCTGTCCATGGTGCTGAAAGCCATCTCTGTGTTCCCCTACTGGCTGGGTAGGGAAGTGCAGACTCATGTTATCGCTAACTCTCTGTTTTATTTTCCTCAATGGTGGTTTTCTACTCTGAGTTGTGTGATGTTCACCCAAAAAAATAGGTGTTAGATTTCTGGAGGAAAATGTTGCAATTTAACTCGCATTAGCCCTAACTCCAACATTTGAATGGCTCTGGGCTTCACTTCTGCATTGTCCTCTATGGGTGACATTTTGATGTTTTGGAGACGGGCGATGTGTGTTTCAGAACTGCCGTTATTTCTTACTAGAGGGAACATTTGCATTGCTTACTTGACGTACAAAACCACCATCTCTAGTTTTTTTCTGCCGACGCAAACATTTGGATCAAGCCCTTAATCTGAAACAAATGTGTTCTGTGATAAAATTTGAAAACAACTTATTTAGATCACAAAACCTCAAACTTATTTAGACAATGGTTGTTGTGGATCTTCTCAATTTGTTAACATGTCTTTTCTCTCCACAGCAACTACAACTACAACAACTATAACCCCAAAACCTAAAACTACTTCAACAAGTAAGTTCCTTCTGATGATAAAAGCGTATGATTGTAAAATCCCTTTACTGTTTCATAAGATCAAAAATGTGTAGTGTTTCCAAATGTTATTAAAGAGTCTATGTGTGTGAAATGTAAATGAACTACATAAGCCTGTCGCTGAAAGAATCTGATAAAAGGATTTGTTCTCTGAAACATTGTGGCACTAAACATTACAGACTTCTTCAATTACTAGAATAAAATACAATACTGCATTTACACACTACTTTCATATAACAACAAACATATGGGTCCATGTACAGAAATAATTAAACAGGGAAACTGGGGGAGGGGGTGTGATTATCATTTATCCATTTCAAGACATGTTTGAAGCCAATGCAAATAACTCTCAGAAGGAGCCTTAAATATGTTTACAGAAAAGTATTTTTTTTACTATAACAGATGCAAATTTGTTTTACAGTAAACATTAGGCTGTCAAATAATTTGCCTCAGTAGACAGTGTTTGTTGGTACAGTAGATGTGTTTAAAATACTGGATACATTTCTAGCTTAGAAAAGAATTGGAAAGTATGTTAGCTGGTTTCAGTGTAGGTTGGATGTTTATCCAGTGAAATGTCTGACTGCCTTTTAAGTCAGGAAGGGCTATTTTTTACCCACTTAATCAGAAATGGATTCAATAGATAAGTTAAATGTTCTTAAACCTGAAAATCGAATAGTTAACATTCTTTAAAAAAAGTGTTTCTCAAACTTTGTTCCATGGAACCCATAGACATCACTTAACAAGTATAAAGAATTAATTAATGGTGGAAAGTGGAATAAGGCTGAGGTGACCAATATTGCATATGTATTGTATTGTGACGGGATGGGAGAAAATGTTTGCCTCAAACTGAAATCTGAGAAAAATTGCACTTTCCACTTGGTGAAAAATTTCCCTCGAAAAGTGCAGTTTTACTGCTTTTTCTTGCTTTGTTTCGCTTAGCCCGTGGCATTGAAATCAATGGGTAGAAAAATTTTCTCCACCACACGAAAGTTTTCTATAGTGACATAAAAGGCTGTCAGGCTCTCACAGAAGCCATTTTGTGTACAGACATATAAAAGGGTGTCAGGCTCTAACAGCAGCCATTCTGTGTTTGTGAGAGGAGATAGCAGCACATTGTTTGAGCTAGAGGAGATAGGGGAATTTAATTTTAGTTTAGGGGATCTTTCAGATAGGACATTTATTCTCTCTATTAGGAGAGTCAGTAAGGCACTCTGGGGAGAAGAAGGGAGGAAGGAGGTTGACCCCAAATACTCCAAAACTCCACATGACTGATTGGAAAGACACAGGCAGTTGGGGACCTATTTGCTTGCTGGTCTTGCTGTTATTGTCTCTGTGCTGGGTGAGGAAGTCTGGGGAAAGAAGTTACTGTTTTTCATATTTTCATTTACATTTTTTTATTGGGCAGACTGTGACAATGATAAAGCAGGGTGGACAACTTAAAAAAAATACAAAAAATAAAAAAGAATAAAAAAAATAAAAACGAGAATAAAGAAATAAACTAAATCTACTTGATGACAGTGACAGACAGCTGACTGGGATTAGGCAAGAAATCATACTCCATCAGTTGTGTTGTGTAGAGTAAAAGCACAATAGTTGAGTAATATCCAGCAAACGCACAAGGGGCAGGGAGAGAGGGAAGGGTGGAGAAGTGCAGGAAGACGAGAGTAAAGTAGTAGTTCAAAAACTGACTGCATCAATGGTTGCTGCAGTGTGTGCAATCAATGATGATGATCCATCTCCTACAAGGGAGGATGCAGTTTGTCAAGGTCCCAGCAAAACTTCCAGCACCCCTAGTGCCAGTAGTCCATGGTGTCATTGGTTCTGCCTAAAACATAGCTATCCTGCAAGTATACAGAAACCATCTTACATGCAATGGGACCACTTCTAGGAGCTACACGGTGTTCCTGTGTGTCAGTTACCAACCAATACTCAGGGAGCATGTCCCAAAGAGATGTTCTGCCAACACTACTGTCACTACCACCACCACCAATGTTGTTTTTTTTCCGGCCCTGCTGAGACCCATGAATTGCCCTGTGTTTCAAATGGGATATTCTGTTTGATGATGTAGTTGCTTCTGCTGGTTGAAATGCTGTCACTGTCACCTAATATGTTTAGTTATTTGTTTATTTGTTTATTCTTTTTTTTTTTAAGTTGTCTACCCTGTCTTATCAATGTCACAGTCTGTCCAAAAAAAATTTAAACCGAAAAAAAAAAATCAACAACTTCTTTCCCCAGACTTCCCAATCTCCACCCAGCACAGAGACAATAACAGCAAGATCAGCAAGCAAATAGGTCCCCAGCTGCCTGTGTCTTGCCAGTCAGTCACATGGCATTTTGGGGTATTTGGGGGTCAACCTCCTTCCTCCCTTCTTCTCCCCAGAGTGCCCCACTGACTCTCCTAATACAGGGAACAAATGCCCTACCTAAATGATTCCCTAAGCTAAACTTCAATTCCCCTGTCTTCTCTAGCTCAAACAATGTGCTGTTCTCTCCTCTCACAAACACAGAATGGCATGCTATGAAATCCTGACACCCTATTCTATGGCTGTAGAAAATTTTTCTTCCCATTGATTTTAATGCTTAATGAGCTAGGCAAAAAAAAGCGTGAAAAAGCAAAAAACAGGCACGTTTCAAGAGAAGTGATTCTCCAAGCAGAAAGTGCCACTTTTCACTGATTTCAGTTTGAGGAAAACATTTTCTCCCATTCCTATTTGTTAGACCATACACACTACAAAGGGTTTACAGATATTATGGGTTATACCATGGCCCCACCAAGGATGGCAGCTTCTTTTGTTCAGTGAGATGGTCCCCAAAGAACTTTATCAACTAAACAAAATTTAGGCTAATGCACACATGTTATAAAGAAATTCTCTGAAACACACACCAAGATAGAAACAAAGGTAAAAGCTTTCCTGATAGCAACTAAGGGTTAATGAAAATTTCACCAGATCAAATATAAGCTCAATGACCTTTCCAGAAACATAAATATATGGTTCTATACGTATTAATAATTAGATTTAAGGCTAATTTATAACTCTATTTTAATCTACCGGCTATCAAACTAGCTCACAATTACCTGGATACATTTACTAAATAATTCTGTTTAGTTCCCTAGAACAAACTACACCCAATATAGCTTATTATATTAATTTTTTTTATATAGTTTGGCAAGTTTTATTTCTAGGAAAATTATTATAAAAATATTTTTTCCCAAATATAGAGGAAATATATATAATTCATACGGCTATACAGAATTAATAGTAAAAAAATGTATATTTACCATGTAAGTTCAGAACCCAGAGAGAGAGAGCCTGGCATTTAGCCACTGTCTTGTCACATCCTATCCTTCTCTGATAGGATGAGTTGCCAGATCATAAGAATATGATGTCATACTAACTTTCTAGAGTCTCTGATTGGTCAACCCAAAATAACATTTAAATTAAGTTAATGACCCTAGCATCAATATTTCTTTGTTCCAGAAGATGGCACACCAATACCATATTAAAATATTTTGTATAAATGATGACAACATATCACAGTCTCCCTTAAAGGCCTAAGTTATCCTGTGCTTCCTTCCTCTGTGGTGTGTTGGCTGGCATGATTGCAGCTACTTCTGCATTGCTGACATCATGAAATAGGCACTGGCATGGACGCCTGTTTATGGGCCTATTCTGTTTTGCCTAATTAGGTCCCGCCTTCTTCTGCTCATTTATATACCTCCTTGGGCCTAGGAATCATTGCCCTTATGTGGTGTTTCTGTATCACAGTCTCCCTTTAAGGCCTAAGCGATCCTGTGCTTACCTCTGTATGGCGTCCGGCCACTTCCTCATTGCTATAGTCCTGTTTCAGGTACTGGCACGGACACCTGTTTATGGGCCTATTCTGTTGGGTCTAATTGGGTCCCGCCTCCTTCTGCTGCTTTATAAACCTCATTGAGGCTAGGACTTGTTGCCCTTTCATGGTGTTCCTGTGCACATCTAGTTTGTTCCCCTGACCCTTGCTTGTCTTATGTTTTCTCCTGGTGTTGGATCCTTGGCTTGTCTAACTACTCGCTCAGGTTGTGACCTTGGCTGTGGATGACTTCCTGATCCATGTATGACTCTGGCTTGTCCGACTACCTGCTCCGTGCTGACCTTTGTTGTGGCTAACTACCCGATCCGGTTCCTGACCATAGTCTGTCTAACTGATGCTCAGTTTGTGCCTTGCTCCTGTCTGACTACCACTACGTGACAACAGGCTGTTTTGCAAGCTAGAAAAGTGCAAGTTTTACAAATCTTCTCTGTAGGACTGTCTATGGATCTATTTAAGTCGTCCACTGTGCTGGAGTGGCCTCGTCTGGTGGGTCTAAAGGCCATTCAAAGGTTTCTGGGTTTCACAAACTACTATAGAACGTTCATCAAGAACTACTCGTCAGTGGTCAAGCCACTTACCGACATGACACACAAGGGGGCAGACACGTCCTACTGGTCCCCCGAGGCCATCCGAGCATTTGAGGATCTGAAGGTTGCCTTCACTAAGAGTCCCATCCTGTCTCATCCCAATTACACCCTGCCCTTTAATCTGGAGGTCGATGCATCTGAGTCAAGAGTAGGCGCCCTCCTGTTTCAGCGCTTGGCTCCAGGGAAGGTCCTACTTCCATGTGGCTACTTTTCTAAGAAATTGTCCAGGGCTCAGAGTGTATACGATATAGGGGATCGAGAGTTGCTGACTATTATCCTCGCACTCAAGGAGTGGCGCTGCCTGTTGGAGGGGAAGAGTTCTCCAATCCTAATCCTCACTGACCACAAAAACCTGACCTATCTTTTTGAGGCTAAGAGGTTGTCGCCCAGGAAGGCCAGATGGGCTTTATTCCTCTCCAGGTTTAATTATGTAGTATCGTACCTTCTGGGTACAAAGAATGTCAGGGCGGATGCCCTCTCAAGGCAATTCGGATCAGATCCTGAGGCTGATAATGTTCCTGTGCCTATCACAGACAGATCACATTCTGGCTACCATTCGAACTAGTATTACCTCTCACTTGGGGGAGGACCTATTGGCTTCACAAGCCAAACTTAGCGGGAGATGCTTTGTCCCTGAGCACCTGCAAACTCGTTTAATGTCTACCTATCATTCTTCTAAGGCCGCAGGGTATATTGGGCATGACCAACTGATTTGGTCCATATCTAGGCTCTTTTGGTGGCCAAGCCTAAGAATTGACTGCTCTGCTTTAGTAGCAGCTTGTGCCACATGTGCTCACAGCAAGACTCCCAGGCATCTTCCCGTGGGCCTGCTTTAGCTGGTACCAAATGGTGATCGTCCTTGGTCTCATATATCTATTGACTTCATG
Organism: Rhinophrynus dorsalis; assembly: GCA_037306005.1. NCBI lineage: Eukaryota > Metazoa > Chordata > Amphibia > Anura > Rhinophrynidae > Rhinophrynus > Rhinophrynus dorsalis. The sequence goes on along the minus strand of CM074726.1, from coordinate 170,851,011 downwards.
GTTGAGCTGCTGGTTTCCAAGGGGCATACGGTCATTCTTATGATTGTCGACAGGTTCTCCAAGATGGCTCACTTTGTACCCCTGAAGGGTCTTCCTTCATCCAAAGAGCTGGCTGAGATATTCTCCAGCGAGGTATTAAGGCTCCACAGAGTGCCTAAGGTGCTGGTCTCGGACTGGGGCAGCCAATTTTTGTCCTGTTTCTGAAGGGCCTTCTGTGGGCAAATGGGCATTCAGTTGTCATTTTCATCAGCTTACCACTCCCAATCTAATGGTGCTGCTGAAACAGCCAATCAGGGCCTGCAACAGTTCTTACACTGTTTTATATCGGACCATCACAGTGCCTGAGTGAGCTTGTTATCGTGGACAGAGTTTGCCAGGAATGGTGCCATTAACGCTTCTTCATAGAATTCCCCATTCTTGATTAATTATGGCTTCCAGCCTACTCTGCTACGTGATTAATTTGAAGCACAAGAAATTCCATCTCTGGATAAGCATCTTAGGCAGCTCTGCTCCGTTCAAATGTCCACTCAGAGCTACAAAAGACATGAGGATTGTTGGCGTGGGCCGACTCCGGTGTTTCAAGTGGGAGATAGGATATGGCTCTCCTCTCATAACCTCAACCTCCAGGTGCCTTGTAAGAAGCTGGCTCCTCGGTTCGTAGACCTGTACCGGGTACTGCGTAGGATCAACCCTGTCTCTTACGCCCTGGAGCATCTGGCTGGTATGCATATCCACAATGTCTTCCATGTGTCCCTGCTTAAACCCTTGGTTTGCATCCGTTACACCGCAGTACCTGTCCTGCCTGGACCAGTTCAAGTCAATGGCCAGGAGGAGTATGAGGCACAGTCTATTCTGGACTCTCGCAGAAGAAGAGGTCACCTCCAATGCCTGGTACATTGGAAGGGGTATGGTCCCAAGGAGTGTTCCTGGTTGTCGGTTGGCGATGTGCACGCTCCTGCTTTGCTCAGCAGATTCCATGCTCGTTTTCCTCTTAAGCCCAATCCTTTTCCTCTGGGAGGAGGTCATTAAAGGGGGGTAATATCACAGTCTCCCTTTCAGGCCTAAGTGATCCTGTGCTTACCTAAGTATGGCCTCCGGCTGGCATGGCCTCTGGCCACTTCCTAATTGCTATAGTCATGTTTCAGGCACTAGCATGGATGCCTATTTATGGTCCTATTCTGTTGGGGCTAATTGGGTCCCACCTCCTTCTGCTGCTTTATAAACCCCATTGAGGCTAGGATTTGTTGCCTTTTCGTGGTGTTCCTTGGCTTGTCTGACTACTTGCTCAGGTTGTGATCTTGGCTGTGGATGACTTCTTCATCTGTGTATGACTCTGGCTTGTCCGACTACCCTCTCCATGCTGACCTTTGCTGTGGCTGACTACCCGATCCTGTTCCTGACAGTGGCCTGTCTGACTGATGCTCCGTTTGTGCCTCGCTCCTGTCTGACTACCACTAGGCCAATCAAGGGCATGCTCCTTTACCTCGTAGCTCAGTCACCAGCTGGCCGCTTGCAGGTTGCCTCTGGTTGGTGCCTTCCGTTTGCCTCCGGGCAGCTAGTGCAACTTAGTCTCGCTCTTGGGCTCTCACCTCTTACGCTCACCTGTTGCCTGGCTTATCACTTGTGGTGCTACCTACACTCTGTGCCTCCTAGTTGCCTTCAGGAAGACAGTGCAGCTTGTCTAGCTCCTTGCCGCAGTAGTGCGCTCCTATCTGGCTGCATCTGTCTAAACACCTACTCTGCTGCCTCGAGTGGTGCTACCAGTTATGCTGTTGGTATCTGTGGTCTATTCACGCTCTGTTCCTCCACTGTGTACACTCCGGTACTAGTCTTATCATTCCCTCCTGTTGTGGTAGAGCCAAATCTGGTTCTAAGACTCAGTACCATATACCTATGGTGGTTCAGTGTCAGCTCCTACGTAGTGGACTAGACACTATCATAACGTCTATTTCCCCTCTGACTGAGGAAGTGTTCATTATTACTGCTAATATTCTTATTATCTATTGCTCAATAAAATGGTTTAAATTCACTTGTACTGTTTTGTGTGTTTCTTTACTAAGAGCTAGTATCTCTTGCACTCTGTTGTGACCCGTTCCTGTCTAAGAATCTGGCCGTGTATGACCCTGGTTTGTTTGACTACCCACATCGGTTCTTACCTGTGGCTCTGGCTGACTAACTCGCTCCGTATAGTCCCCGGTTTGTCGGACCTCTGGCTCTGGCTACTAACTCGTTCCATGTAGTCCCCTGCTTGTCTGACCTGTGGTTCTGGCTGCCTACTCCCTCAGTGCTCTCCTAGCTTGCCTGACATGTAGTCTCTGTGTTCCTGGCTCTGGCCTGCTCTCGCTCCCTGTTGGCTCCAGTCGCGAGACCAAAGTGGAGAGTTATGCATAATATACTGGTCATACTGGTGTCCCACTTGAGCCTCTTCCCTAGTCTCAGTATCTAGCAGTAGTGCAGTGCACAGCACAGTGTGCAGCTCCAGAGAAGAGCCTGGGTCCTATCATCCTGTGTCTGGGGTTGTGTGGACTCATACTATTAGTGTTGTATGTTTAAATAAATGTGGTTATATTTTATCATTTGCCTGAATACCGTAACACAACATCTGTGATTTGTCAAAACTGAGAGCTCTGGGAAGCAACCCATGCATCATATCAACATGTCACGTTCCTTAGATTCTAACATCAGTTAGGGAGCATATTCCAAACATGTTATCTTTCCCCATAGATACTAGACTGTGGTTGCCTGGAAATCAGACTATCATTCACCATAAATTCACTGAAATATTTCACTTCCTAGATATAAGCAATGGCTGAAACAGACAATCCTGTTTTTTCAGAAAATTTTAAACATTTACTCTTCAGTCCATGGCAGAATCTCTGACATCACTTCCTGCCCACTTCTCCTCCTTCCCAGCCTGTTCCTCCCACTTCTCCTTCTTCCCACCCTGTTCTGACCACTTCCCTCCCACTTTATTGTACATTCCATTAAGCCCCACCCCAATACACAGTTAAGCCCCACCCTCTGTGATGCAAATTGTGTCATTTATATCCTCTCACTGGCACCACATTAGTCCCCTCCAGAGACTCCAGAAGTTCCCAGGTGTGACACCTTAGTGTCTCTTTTCTCTTTTTCTGGTGTTGTACACATATCTCCTTTCAGCTCACTTTAGCAGCTTCTCATTTTACCTAATTTAATCACAAAAAAGAGAATAAAAACACATTATCACTTTATTTCAATTCACCATTCCTTTCCTTTTCTATGCCACATGGCCTTTAAGAACTAGGTTGTTTGGCCTATTCCAATGTGTATACCCCCTGTCTGTTTGGTATCAACCATTCCTCACATGACTTGTGGGGAAGGTTATAAATGGAACATGTTTTCCAAGTAATCACTTTATTAATGCCGGCCCATAAGGGTCCTGCACCAGGTAAGTCCTTCACCTACACCTTTTTTATTTTATTGTATGTCTGTTGTTTTTAATTGCACTACATAGAGGCACATTAAGGAACGTGTTTCAAAATAACATCTTTCTTCAGTATTTTTTAATTCAATTTAGATAGTTATTTAGATAGTTTTTGGAGGTGTATTAGAGTAGGACATACCATAAAGTGAGATACCGTGACGTGGTTGGTAAGCTTACACAGGCCAATTTGTGGGACAAAACTCTCACTTATTTTATTTGTATTTAATAAGGATTATTAAATATGCACATTACAGGGCACATATTATTCACAGCATGTAGAGTAGTGCAGAATTGTTTGTTTGAATGTGTTTTCACATTTGGGTTTAGGGATTGGAGAGTCCTCTTATTTCTTGCTGCTATCTATTTCTTGCTGTTATCTATTTCTTTCTGTATTCATGTTTAATTTGTTATATGGATATTTTATGATGAGTTAGCGCTGTGTGTTCTCTTTTTCTGGTGTTGTACCTTAGTGTATATGTCTACCTGTCTGCTTATGGCTAAATTCACACTGGTGATTTTTTTGATGCGCTGAAGTCACATATAAAGTCGTATGAAAAATGTTACATGCTTTTTACAATGCTTGTCAAATCACAGAATTATCTCTCTTTCTACCCATAATGATTTTCTTCAACATCACAGTTTAAATGTTGCACATTAATTACACTGATTTTGTCACAATACCATTGCATACAATAAAATATGCTGAAGTTTCAATAATGCACTGTGAGACAGTAATTTGGAGCTGTATTTGTTAGCAGTGTGAATATATAATGATACAAATTTCATGCATTTTTTCATGTGGTCGAACAGTTTTCAGTCATCAGTGTGAACAAGAAGTATGTATAATTTATCTGAGTATCTGTTAGCATGTTGATCAGTAACTCAGTCTAACACGTGCCTTTATCTCTGTTATTCTAGTGCCAGCGGCTGAGTCCCAGTGCTTGGTCCAACAGTTAGAGAGCGGGAAATGTTTGTTTCCAGATAACTGTGACAATTGCGCTAGTAAGTTCTCACTGACACCCTGTCATACCTCTTCTGTTTGTTTTCCAGAAAAAATTATTTTGCATTTCGATCCCATTAAAATAAATCTAAAATGCTGTTATAAAATATTTTACAGAAAAAAGCCATTTTTTGGAGAAAAAGTCTATATGGAACAACTGCAAAAAAAAAAAGAGGCCAGTTAAATTCAAGGAACACAAACCTGCTAATAACCCCCAATATATCTTGATATGGGCAGAAAATCTTAATGACCTCTATGCATTGATTGATTCTCCAAATGGAATCTTTATGTTTGGATGTCAGGTTCATGGAGAAAGTGATGATTGTTACTGGTAAGAAGGATTCCAAACTCCTCCCACTTAAGGTCTCTAAGAAGATTTAAGTAGGAGGAGTTTAGAGTCCTTACTCACATGGAATTATGTCTGCCTCCATGGACGTGATTTTCAGTGCTTCTTAACCACTTAAGGATCCATATCATGCCAGTCTGGCACCTAAGGAACAGTAATGGTCCTGGCACATAATGGAATTCTGAGATGGCAGGGTGGCTGCATGCCCCTCTACCGTCCCAGAATACTATACTCTAAAAAAAAAAAAAAAATGTTCCGTGGTTCTTAACGGACACCCTGTGCTGGATTGGGCAGTTGTTAAGGGGTTAAAGTTACATTTTGGAAAAACCCCTGCATGCAGAAATGATTCACAGTGGTCATTAGAATTTTCAGCCCAGATTTATGTGGATGATTATTGTTAAGAGGCGTTAGTTGTCCTTAAAATCCATATATGTCACAATATAAAGAAAAAGTATAAATCCCTTATCCTTTTTTCTATTATTCTTTTAATTTCTGCCAAGACGATTAGCACCCCTCTCCTGATATTAATAATTTTTAGTGTTTTTGACATGACATCAAAATACTGTCTTTTTCCTGGGGGCGGGGGATTATGTTCCAGATAGTTTTCTGTACAGTCATCAATCAAAGCAAGACAGTGATACAATGTAACACTATTCCTGCAGCACTGTATGCTATCTTGTTTTGCATTATATCACTATCCCAGCTTTCACAGTCTCTGAAAGAAAGCTCTCTGGAAACAGATCTAGTGAGATCAATATCAAGGGCATAAATGTATTTAAAAAAAGAGTAAAAATAGAATAAACAAATGAAAAAAATACAATAGAAAATATAATCAATTTAACGCTATATATTCTGCTTTTGTAGAATATTTAAAGTTAAAATAAAGCTTTCCTATCCGTTTAAAGAGACAATCACCCTACTTAGCGATTGTACATATCCTGCTAGTGCACAATCATATAGTCACATTGCCTGGACTTTTTATTATTTATTTTCATCTTCACATTTTCTTTACACTTTTTAAATCCCTGCGATTCAGTTGCCTGGATCTGTGTTTTCAGAGAGATTCCAGTCAAGGACAGTGACATCCGTGATAGTGATACAATGTTACAGCACTAAGCACCCTCTCAGCTATAGAGGAGCCTTTTCTGCATTGTTTCTCTGTCTTTCTTACACTGAATGTTTTATACATTGTTGCACACTTGCTGCTTTCATGTCCCTGACAGAAAGCTCTCTAGAAACACACTCGGACAGTTCCCTGTACAGGACGTAAGTGTATAAAAATAGGAAAAGATGAAAAAAATATAAAGAATAAAAAGCACAGGTAATTCGATTTTACATGTGATTCAATTGTAGAATACGTAAAGTGAGAAAGGAGACTGATTGTCATTATAAAATCACCTCCATAATGCTTTAACTGTTTGTGTGTCAGTTGGATGTCCAGTGTATGTAAAGCAATGCAATGGGCAACTTTCTGGGTTAAAATTCTCCTCCAGCCTTCCCCCTCCCATCAAACAAGAAGGGGTCCCATTCATGCTTGAGGGGATCCTTATAGAACCAGTGCTTCCCCATGGATTGTATAGGCCAGTGGGGGGCACTATGAGACCCTCCACCTGCTAACAGACTACAGCTCCCATTGGAATGATGGGATTTGTAGTTTGGCTAGAAGCTTGAAGGGACACATTGCGCATTCTTGGTATTGGCAATGTGAAAAATCTTTAGAGTACAATTCTCCTGAATTGTACTGATTTCCTTTGTGCAACAGCCTCAGTGTATGTTGCTGAAACCTGTGGCGGCGGCACACAATGAGCCCACTGATGGAGTCAGTGCCGGAGGGGTACGCACTTAAAGGGTTAACCCCAAAAGTGATTGCTGACCTCTTCTAAATAGATGTATTTTCGCTAATTTGAGCTTACACTTTACAATCATTGCACAGTTAGTTGTCCATGTATTAAATCAGCAGTAAACTTTTTAAAATGAAAAATGTTACTGTGCTTTTCACTCTAAATAAAACAGATGTCACACATCTGGGAGATGGTTCATTCAAAAGTTATTATAACTAATAGTAATATAGCAACAGTATCAACAGGTGCCCAAAAGGCAGTTTCTTCCATAATGTAATAGACTACAGCTCTCCCTGATTATCAGGAACAAAAACTGCAGTTTAATGAAGGAAAGAAAGCAACAATTTTGAGATGTAATAATTTTTGAATGAAACATTTTATTAAGCAGGAAAAACCCTTTAATGTATAGTTTTTTCCTAAATAAAAATGTACTGCTCATTTAAATTTACACATTTCTAAAATTAAAATAGAACGAGAGATATCATTGTAGATGCTAAAGTGTGTAATATGAGAACATGTATCTATACATTCTTTCATTTAATTGCATCTTATTTATCTGCAGTCCCAGCAAATGAAGTTGTATGCACTATTGAATTTCAAAATTTCTGCATCCTGCCTTACCGAATAAATGGCACAGGTGAGAAATGATATGGCACTGCCACTGTCTGTCCTGTCCTAGTGTCATGTGTCCTACTGCCATTGCCTGATGTGTCCTCCCGCTACTGTCTGGCCTATCCTCCTGCCATTGCCTAACTTCTACTCCCGCCATTGTCTGATCTGTCCTCGCGCCATTGTCTGGCCTCTACCCCTTCCACTGTCTGGTGTGTCGTCCTGCCTTGTCTAACCTGTCCTTCTGCCATTGTGTGTCCTGTCCTCGTGCCATTTTCTGACCTCTCCTCCAGCCATTTTCTGACCTGTACTTGTTACATTCTCTGACCTGTCCTCCTGCCACTGTCTGGCCTATCCTCTTGCCATTATCTGACTTCTCCTCCTGCCAGTGTCTGACCTGTCCTAGTGCCATTGTCTGACCTGTGATACTGCAATTGTCTGTCTTGTCATCATATCATTGTCTGTTCTGTCCTCTTGCCGCTTTCTGTCCTCTTCTACAGTCATTGTCTGATGTGTCCTCCTGCCATTGTCTGACTTCTCCTCCTGCCATTGCCTGACCAGTCCCAGTGCCATTTTCTAGTGTATCTTCCTGACATTTTCTGGTGTATCTTCCTGCCATTATCTGACCTGTTGTCTTGCCATTGTCTGGCATGTCCTTGTGCCATTGTCTGACCTACCCTCCTGCCATTGTTTGTTGTGTCCTCCTGCCATTGTCTGACCTCCCCTCCCACCATTGCCTGACCTGTCCCAGTGCCATTGTCTGACATATCCTCCTGCCATTGTCTGGCCTCCCCCTCTGCCACTGTCTAGTATATCCTGCTGCCTTGTTTGAACTGTCCTCCTGACATTATCTGAACTGTTTTCCTGTATTGTCTGGCATGACCTTGTGCCATTGTCTGGCCTATCCTCCTGCCATTATCTGATGTGACCTCCTGCCATTGTCTGACCTCTCCTCCTGCCATTGTCTGACCTGTCCCAGTGCCATTGTCTGACATATCCTCCCGCCATCATCAGACATGTCCTAGTGCCATTGTCTGGCCTGTCCTTGTACCATTGTCTGACCTGTCCTAGTGCCATTGTCTGTCCTGTCATAGTCCCATTGTCTGACCTGTCCTCCTTCCACTGCCTGACCTATCCTCATGCCATTGTCTGGCCTGTCCTTATGCTTCTGTCTGGCCTATGATACTGCAATTGTCTGTCCTGTCATCATGCCATTGTCTGTCCTGTCCATGTGCCATTGTATGATCTGGGCTTCTGCCATTGTCTGACCTGTGCTCCTGCAGTTGTCTGCCTGTCTGCCCTGTCATTGTGCCATTGTTTGGCCTCTCCCCCTGCCATTATCTGCTGTGTCCTCCTGCCTTTATCTCACCTGTCATCCTGACATTGTCTGATGTGTCCTCCTGCCGTTATCTCACCTGTCATCCTGCCATTGTCTGGCCTGTACTCATGCCATTGTCTGACCTATCCTCCTGCCATTGTCTGATGTGCCCTCCTGCCATTGTCTGACGTGTCCACCTGCCATTGTCTGACCTGTCCTCCTGCCATTGTCTAACCTATCCACGAGACATTGCCTGACTTATCCTCTTGCTTCTGTCTGACCTGTGCTACTACAATTGTCTGTTCTATCATCATGCCACTGTCTGTCCTGTCCTTGTATCATTGTATGACCTCTCCTCCTCCCATTGTCTGAGCTATGCTCCTGCCATTGTCTGGCCTGTCCTTGTGCCATTGTCTGGTCTCTCCTCCTGCCATTATGTGACCTGTCCTCCTGCCATTGTCTGACTTATCCTCCTGCCATTTTCTGTCCTGTTCTTGTGTCATTGTATGATTTTTATTCCTGCCATTGTCTGGTCTTTCTTTCCCATTGTCTGGACTGTCCTTGTGCCATTGTTTGGCCTGTCCTCCTGACATTGTCTGGTGTGTCCTTGAGCTGTTGTCTTACCTGTGCTACCTCCATTGTGTGTTCTGTCCTCCTGTCATCATGCCATTGTCTGTCCTGTCCTTGTGACATTGTATGACCTCGCCTCCTGCCATTGTCTGACCTGTGCTCCTGCCATTGTCTGTCCTCTCCTTGTATCCTTGTATGACCTCTTCTTCTGCCATGGACTGACCTGTCCTCCTGCCATTGACTGACCTGTCCTCCTGCCACTGACTGACCTGCCCTGCTATTGTTTGACCTTTGCTGTGTAGGGGAAATGCTAACACATTTATACTGATGTCATAAGAAGAAATGGAGTAATTTGGGGACAAACCAATGCCACCATACTTGATAATTGAAGCTACCAAACGTTTTTGATTGATTTAAAGGGATAGCAACGGTTAATATTGAAAAAATAGATAGTATATCATTGATCCTGTTGAATAATACAAGGGAGCTCCCACTGCTAAGAGAAGTTTTATTCCAAGGTTATTGTAGCTAAAACTTGTATTTTCTGGGCTCAGTAAGTCTATGGCCTGAAATGTTATGGTGGCGCTGTTGCTGCAATCTGTGGACATCTCTGGTAGGTTGATAATAAACCTCCAGCACCGCCACTGTAAGATTTCAGGCCATGGAGGTAACTGCACCCAAAAGCTGCAATAACATTTCCCAGCAGTGAGAGTACCTTGTGTTACTCAGCAGGATAAACCCTGCGATATGTATTTTTTAGTAATAAGCATTACTGTCACTTTAATTGGAGCATTTAACCCCTAGAGAGCTTTCCAATGCATTGCTTCTACCTGCACCAAAGGGAACAAAAGGAACACATGCAAATCCCCCAAATTCCTATTGAGTTTGCAGTACTGTTTGCGTGTCAGTGGGGTATGCCACACAATGCATTGCATACAACTCTGGCACACAAAGGGTTAAACGGGGCTTTTAGTTCTTTCATTGATGAATGAAAATGCAGTGGAGAGACGTCTCTAGCATTCAAGAGATTAAATGACCCAATCACATTAGTGGGGATTTAGGGAATGTCTATTTGTCCCCTACGGCACAGTAGGTTTACCCCAAAATTCTTCCACTCTCTTTGTGCATTGGCCCTTACCACTGTCTATGAAGGGGAGCTTGGACCCCTTCCAAAGGGGCAAACCAACTCCACCTTAGGAAACAAAGAAAAACTGGCATTGATTTAATGGAGTTTATTAACCCCTGAATGCTAGAGATGTACCCAATACATTAATTTGCAATGCATTGCACCTCTCTGACATGTAAAGGGATTATACTCCCCATTTAAATCAATGGTAATTTGGGGTAATGTTTATCTGTCCCCTACGGCGCAGTTGGTTTGCTCCAGTACATCAGAGTTTGTCTGATTTTCTCTTTTTTGGTTATTTTCAGGAACTGTATGTCCGTGTAACATTGCCTGTGACCCTAGACTGGCGTACTTGAAACTATGTACTGCTGAACTGTGTGGATGTCCAGGTGATGCCAATTTACTTTTTGTTTTTTGTTGTTTTTTTAAACCCTTTGAGTTCCAGAGGGATAAGCAATGTAATGCCGCATTCCAGCCTCCTCTGATGAGGAAAGTGACAACACCTGGGGAGGGAACAGAAGACTGACAGGCTGTGGTGCAGAATTGTAACTGCCGTCTGTCAATCTTCTTCTGTTCCCTCATTGGAGGAGGTTGGAAAGTGACAACACTTGGGGAGGGAACAGAAGAAGACTGAAAGGCTGAGGATCAGAATTGTAACTGCCGTCTGTCAATCTTCTTCTGTTCCCTCATTGGAGGAGGTTGGAAAGTGACAACACTTGGGGAGGGAACAGAAGAAGACTGACAGGCAGCGGTGCAGTCTGTCCGGAAGTAAGGTCACGGCTCATTTTTAATAATGAAAATTTCACCACAGCATCAATTTTTTAACAAAAAAAAAAAACGATTAAAGGGATAGTAATGTTTCAAAATAAAAGCAGCTCCAATTAATGTTCATAGTATTTGGGCCATAGATAGTGTTACTTCATTACTGTCAGAGTTGTAGTTCAAGAGTAATTGAATGATAAAGTATCGCCCTCCCACCCCTTTTACCTAGTGTAAGTCACCTCCCCTCAGATGTGGAATCTGATTCACAGATCAGACAGTTCACAGCAAGGGACAATCTTCTTACTGTGAGAACAATGAAAACCCTGCCCCCCCCCAGCTTGACAGTTTTTTCATGTTTTTTTCTTTTGTTAATTGAAGATTGTCCCTCTCTGTGATCCATCCAGACAGTCTTGCTGCTCTTAGGTGAGCAGTGTTACGTCAGTAAAAGGGGCAGGAGGGAAATACTTTATCATTCAATTACTCTTGAACTACAACTCTGACACCATAGAAATAACACTCTCCATGGCCCAAATACTGTCAAGATTAATTGGAGCTGCTTTTATTTTGAAACATTATTATCCCTTTAAAGCTTATCACTATATGACGATGATAATGAGGTAAACTTGTATAGGGGGGATAGTTCCGCTTAAGTTAAAAAAATGAAGCAATTTGTGGGGAAACCAAACAATTAAATGGGGCCTTAAGCACTTACAGGGGAATTGTTACTTTGTAAGAACTAGGTGTTTTTTAAAAGCACTTTCAAAAGCAAACTATGTTTACACACTAGACATATTTTATTTAATCCCTTAAGTAGGGCTTAAAAATTGAAGTCCTTTGCTACTAGCCAGATCTGAAAATTTACTCGCCACTGCAACCCATAACATACCAACCAAGGCTGAATTTCTACTCGCCAGGGCTAAATTTTCACTCGCCATTGGCTAGTGGCGAGTGGAAATTTTGAGCCCTTTCTTAAGGACCAGAGACATGTGCAACGCATTAAAAAGGTGTGAAGATTGACTTGCCTTTGTGCCCCTGCATTGAGTGGGTAATTATCTTAGAGGACTGTGGATCCACCAGCCCTTCCTATAGGTAACATTATTCCACCCCCGCAGGACACATAAGGAATAATTAATTACCAACAGACAGGTTGTATGTAAGCAAAAACAGGCCTTTAAAGGCCTTAGATAAAGAAAAGAAGGGCTAGTGGATCCACAGTCCTCTTAGATGGGTACCCACACAAAGGCAAGTCAATCTTTACACCTTTTAAATAAATTATTGTTTGTCATTTGTTTTTAATTGCATACACAGGGATCTCCAAACATTATAAATACTATATTAAAGGGTCCCCCTCCTACGCATTTATTATAACGTCTCTTCAGATAGATACGTTTTTTAGGTGTCTAGAGTAGGTACTTGCCATGTATTGAAGTACCTTGATGGGATTGGCAAGCTTAAACCTCTTTTGGCCAAAATTTGGGCACTAAATCCTCATATTTATAAACAGAGTTATTATACATGCTAATAAAGGGCACACTTTTCACAATTAGATTGGAGGAGCTCAGTTTTATTGTTTGTTTAATATATATATATATATATATATATTATATATTACAAGGCAGTACTGTGACGAATTCACACTATGTGGCAATGTTTGATATTAAGTATCATTTACATGAACAAAGTTTGAAGCGTTATTTATTTAACGTTACGGAGGTCATATTAGGTAACGAAGTCCGGGTAGATGTGCTTACCCATGCCCTCGGATTCACCATCCTCATGGGAACCCGATGATCAATGTGTATATATGTGTACATGTGTGTAGCTTGGATTTTTTGTTCACTTGTATAATGATTTTTCACTTGGTGTAAATACATTGTCCAGCTGTGGGTTACAACTCCCAGGATGCTCAGCTGGGTTAACAGATGTCAGTCTCTCGATCGTGACGTCATCTGGGACCGCAGAATAGCATTTTGGCGGGTTTTTTTTGCACATTGTCACTGTATATAAGGTCACATAGGTGTATTAGGATTTGTCTTGATAAAGACCCTCCAGGGGGCCGAAACGTTGACAGAATAAAACAACATTTTATTGGCACAAGTCCTGAGTGTGCACTGGTTTTATGGTTTATACCATTTCAGTTGATATAAGTTGCTTTAACCTAGTAGCACCCAGGCAGTAATAATGATTTTTTCTAAGTAGGAGTGCCCTAACTTGAACCTTTTATATATATATATATATCTATATATCTATATATATATATATATATATATGAGAAACACAACAGGTTGTGCACTCATGGATTTTAGCAAACAAGATTAACTAATTTAATGGTAAAGAAGTGCAACATTTTGGTCCTCAATCCGGGACCTTTGTCAAGCAAACATAAAGCGTGTAACACCATAACATGTATAAATATAGAATAGAACAATAAGACTCCCCTCTTGTGAGCCCAAACGACCCAGTGTGATGACGTAAAGCGGGACGAGAAGGAGAACAATAGACAGCACCAGAACCATAGAACCCTCAGAGCCCAGAAAAAATCAGAAAATAGTGCCACCCTGTGTTGAAGAATAGCAAAGACATGTAAAAAATCTATACACTTACAAAGCATAACAAAGATACAATATATACACATGTATCGAATAAGGAACAAAACAAAAGATAATATTTATTTTCTATATATTGCAAATACGGCTATATAGAAAATAAATATTATCTTTTGTATTGTATCTTTGTTTTGCTTTGTAAGTATATAGATTTGTTACATGTCTTTGCTATTCTTGAACACAGGGTGGCACTATTTTCAGATTTTTTCTGGGCTCTGACTCTGTTAGTCCTCTGTATTTTCCCTGAAATCACCTGATGAAGGGATTTGTTCTCCCAAATGTTATGTCACGATACACTTCAGTCTCCTTCCATATCTGTAGGGTAAGATACAATATTATGTACAAAATATGTTCCGGTGCTTTTCCCAGTGAGTATATAGACAAGATCAAGTATTGTACAGTCCGTTATCTCAATAAAAATATGTTTATTTTAACAATTCTCTTGGGTAATGCGTCCATAATCCGAACAGATCAATAGCATATATCACAATATTGAAAGCTTAGAAAAGATTTTTTATTTTTGTTTTACATTTTATCATTGTTGAAAAGGTGTCCAGGTGATTTATTAGGAGACTAGTTGAACAGCCCGTTACACGGGCCACAGTGCCTCTGGCAGCCGGTCGCGGGTCTCCCGCGCCTCGGCTGATACAGAGCATCTGGCAGCCGGTCGCAGGGCAGTCACACGCAGTGGAGACTGCCCGCGCCTCGGCTGATACAGAGCTGGACGCTCCTTCGGAGCGCCCAGCTCTGTATCAGCCGCAGCGCGAGCAGTCTCTACTGCATATGACTGCCGCACGCGCAGCAGTGTCTACTGCGCATGTCAGGCGTTACACACAGCTTGGCGAATTATTATATAGGATGTGCGTCCCCCTGGGGAGATATAGTCATTTTGTTTCAACTGGTGGACGCACATATTGGTTAAAGGCAATGTTGTATCTTTTTTAATGTTTTTGTTTGAGTCTTCCCTCATTGCACTGCTGCCTGAGTAGCAGGGGTTACAGTTCAAGTAGATTGTACAACATTGTATTGTTCCTGTTCTATTACTATGGGTGTTAGATACAGGCCAATTTCAATTAAAGGCAAGGTGCCATATTGGAATCCAGATGAGGGTGAAACGGGTTGTTTTGGCATTGCCTGGAGTTTAAAAATTTCCTCTGCCGATTTAACCCCATGAAGAGCAGGACAGACTAGTTATCTGCACAGACTGCAGATCGTTGCGGTTCGGTCAAGTAAGTGTATAGAGGAAAGAAGCAATTTGGGTTTTTTTAATAATAGATTTGATTTAACAGTTTTCTAAATATTAGTAGGAAGATTTTTTATTTGAATGTACAGCTCTCGATAAATGACCTGGAAATAGATATAGAAAGCAAAATATCAATATTTGCAGATGATACTAAATTATGCAAGGTCATTAATTCAGAACATGATATATTCTCTCTACAGAGAGACTTACATACAATGTCAGATTGGACAAACGTGGAATATGAAGTTTAATGTGGGGAAGTGTAAAGTCATGTATTTGGGAGGTAATAATCCCAAGGCTACTTATGAACTTAATGGAATCATTTTAGGGGACTCATTGCTAGAGAAAGACCTGGGTATCCTTGTCAACAACAAACTTGGAAACAGTGACCAGTGTCAAACAGCAGTAGCAAATTTAAATAAAATCCTGTTTTGAATAAAAAGAGGTATTGAAGCAAGAATGGATAACATTATTTTGCCGTTATACAAATCTTTGGTAAGACCTCACCTTGAGTATGCAGTGCAATTTTGGGCACCGGTTCTGAAAAAGGATATATTAGAACTAGAGAGGGTACAGCAGAGAGCAACAAAATTTATTTAGGGACTGGAGGACTTGACGTATGAGGAACGACTAGACAAACTTGGCTTATTTACTCTAGAGAAAAGACGACTAAGAGGAGACCTTATCACATTGTACAAGTATATGAGAGGTCAATACAAGTATCTCTCTGGTGAGCTATTTATTCCAAGGCCTGATCAGGTGACCAGGGGACACCCCTTGAGATTAGAGGAAAGGAAGTTTAAACTTCAGCAGAGGAAGGGTTTTTTTATGGTAAGGTCTGTTAAATTGTGGAATTCATTGCCCAGGGAGGTGGTTATGGCAGATACAATGGATACATTTAAGAGGAGATTAGATACATTTCTTTCAAAAGGGAACATACAGAGTTATACTGTTTATTAGTAGGCAAATCAGGAAGGTCTGATAAAGATTAACTTAATTGGTATCAGGAAAGCTATAAAATTACTGGGGTATGAGGAGAAGGTTGAACTTGATGGACTTGTGTCTTTATTCAACCTAATTTACTATGTTACTATGTAGATCTTCTTAAGGACTGGCAATATTAATTACCATTCACTATTCATTATATAACTTCACTACTTTACAGAACTTTGATGAAGTTGCTAGGAATTCCAACATTTGTAGTATTTGTAAGCTTTTAATACTGTGATATATATGTTATTGATCTGTTTGGATTATGGATTCATGATCTGAGAGATTTGTTAAAATAAATATATTTTTATTGAGAGAAAGGACTGTAAAATACTTGATCTTGTCTATAAACTCACTGGGAAAAGCGATGGGAATATATATTGTACATTGTACTATTGATCTAATATCCAATAGCAGGGAACTTGTTCCTAGCAGTTATTGCTAAATGAGGAACAGGGCTGTATCCATATACTGCCACCATCCTATATAATAAAACTCTAGGATGTTTGTCAGATGCAGTCATGCGCAGTTCCGGCAGTCTCTACTGCACATGATTGCGTAGTGTGAGCGAGGCGGCGCATTACTGACTGCATCACGTGGAGCAGTGAGGTAGCGGCAGTACGCAGAGCAGGACCGGCCTCTTAACATTACCCGGATCATAGCCTGTGGACACGGGCTTTTACACTAGTTTGTATATAATAAGGTACAATATTACACTAACTTACTATTTGTTATATTAGTGGTTGATTAGTGATTTTTCCTTTATGTTCCAGTTAAAACAACCCCAGCAACTACAACTACAACTCAATGGCAATTTTCATTTGCAAAATGCAGTTGGTTTGCCCTAAAAAAAGGAAATTGAGTTATGCAATCACTGTGCCCCTTGTCTCTCCATAAGGTCACAAAGAATGGGAGAGAAAAATCCCAGAGAAAGACAAGGGAAACCCTCACAAACCTGAAAGGTCCATGACAACTATAAGATTTGTGTTGTTACCATCTTCTTTTGCTAGGGTGCAGGAACAAGAAAATGTTCCCATTGTCACCCTTGCACTAGCACCCTCAGGGTCCTCTTCCCCCTCTATGGTTCCACTATTGCCTCTCTTACCTCCCCCACTAGTTAATAGTGAGTCTGTGGTTGCGAGGATCTGGCAGTTTGTCTCCATACAATGCATTTTGTATGGTGTACTGACCACACAGCATTGTGGTAGAGAGTAGTCAAATGCTGGGTATCAGGGAGCATCTATCCAGCTGAATATGACAATCTGGTGGCATGGAGGATTCATTATTTTAATTAAGTCTTTTTTTAAGTCCTTAATGGAAGGGACAAAGGCCATAGTGACAGCAATATCTGACAGCCGGTGCAAAAGCTCAACCACTGTGATGGCTCAGTTGGTTAATGCACCAACTGTAAAATCTGTTCAAGCTGCAAGGTCACAGGGTCTAGTACCGGCAAGGTCATCTCAGCCTTTCACCATTTTGAGGTAGATAAAATGAGACTAGGACATACTTGAAAATGAGAGACAATATCAGTGTATTCTTCCTGATAAAATACAAAAAAAAAAAAAATCTTAGACGATAGTTTAATATTGCTTATATATATGGTTTCAGTTGTGCCTGTTGCTTAAAGGGATAGCAATTTGTGTAGATAAATTAAGCTTCTATCATACATCATAATTTTTTAACAATGCATAACATTATTACAATGCTGTATGTGTAATTGTATTAAAGATCTTAGTGGAAGACGTTATGTAGTTAAAAGGGACAGGAGGAGGGCACTTTATAATATAATTTCACATGAATCAGAGAAGTTACAGCAATGTCATAATGCTCTGTATTGTTAAAAAATACTATGTTTGATTAGAACTTAATTTGTCTACACACATTTCTATCTCTTTAATATGAGAGCTGAAATATCAGTTTTGATTCTTCCCAGTCCTTCTCCGATTTCAGAATGTTTCCACAGACTGTGCACATTGTAGTTGCTGTTAATAAGGCGTAGCTTCATTCCTGTTCTCAAGGGATATAATACGAATCCAACACACCCTTGATTTTAGAGGAGAAGCAGGAGGTGAAGCAAAAATGGCTGCTTCTAACCAGATGCACCTGATATGGTGGGACGTCCTGTGGAGTTGTTGTTGCCTCAGCAGCATATAGAGCTAGTGGCAAGCGGAAGCATCATCATCATACCACAACCTGTCTCATGCCACTGCTGCTGATCCCAGTCTCACGTAGCAGCCTAATCCTCCTGCTGCTTAGACGACTCAGCATCAGCAGCAGGAATTACATCAGAAGCAAACACGAGAATGTCCTAGTAATGGATTCCACTGGGTGGCATAATGTTTTGTCACCATCACCTAGTACTGCTGTCACTAGGCCAGTAGTCCATACAATTTTTTCAGTGATTAATTTTTGCAAGGGTGAGGCCTACAAACAATGTTTTCAGGGTTTGCTTTGTTTGAAACCAGTAATCATTTATTTCATAGCCAGCTATATTATTTTGAAGGTTGTGAAAAAAAAGTTATTTTTAAATCTTTTCTTTCTGTAACCCTGATGTTATGCTAACCATCGTTTTCAAAGAGTTAAGTAAAAAAAAAAAAGGTTGCACTAAATGTGGCAGATGTGTATGATGATGATGATGATAATCATCATCATCATTCATAGGAATGAATGCTAGATGAAATTATTTACATTCATATGTTTGGATCCAATTTACCATTACATTGTTAACAGATTATTGTCAAACATTAATCATGGTCTTAGAGCAGTGGTACCAGCTGTGGTAGATGGTAGTAACCCTTCAGATCCCTCCTCCTCCTCTCCTTCATTGTTGCTGTTAATAATACATATGCCAGGATTTTGATTTTTGTCCACTTCTGCTACCTGATAATCAGATGTTATTAAATGTTGTTCATTTTTTTGGGTATGTAAGACTCTTAACAGTGCTGCTTGATAGCTGTGCTTTACTGTCAATAACAATACAATTATCTGTACTGAAATACGGCTCAGACTGCAAACTTGCTGGAGGGCAACTAAGGGTTTCCACAGCAGTAAGAGTCAGGGCTGTCCACAAACACAAAAACATCAAGGAAGTGAATGCCTTTGGGGTCGCCCCATGGATCCTCTCTCATTTTGGATAGATCATCCGTGGTATGGGGGGCTATCAGGAGAGGTCCTGGTGCCCCCCTTTGAGCTCTGATGGTTTCATAGACCATAAAAGCGCATATAAGCTATGTGCACATAGCTTATTTCTGCTTAACGTTATTAAAGGGCAATTGTTGGCCTCATGGTAGGGAGGTGTCATGAGGGGTCATGACACCCCCCCCGAGGTCTAATATGTGTATGTTTAATAATAGTTTTACAATAAAACAAATCTTTATAACACACACACACATATACAGGCAAGGTATGTAGTCCATACCTTGCCTATTAACCCTTTGGGTACCAGAGGCGTAGGAAACATGATAAGCAATGCTTTCCTACCTCTCTGGTACTCAAAGAGTTAAGTGTTGAATATCAGACAGATTTGTCCACTACATGGCAGTACCTGGGGTGGATGTGGATGGAGTTAGTATGTTGCATATATGCAATATATGTTGACATACTAAGGGGGAGTTGAAGGGGGGCATTATGTAGTGCTTGGTGTACTAGTTTTCTTTATTGTAACCCTTTGAATGCCACAGGGGTAAGCAGTGCACATCCCTATGGCATTCAATGCTGTCCATGGTGCTGAAAGCCATCTCTGTGTTCCCCTACTGGCTGGGTAGGGAAGTGCAGACTCATGTTATCCCTAACTCTCTGTTTTATTTTCCTCAACGGTGGTTTTCTACTCTGAGTTGTGTGATGTTCACCAAAAAAAATAGGTGTTAGATTTCTGGAGGAAAATGTTGCAATTTAACTCGCGTTAGCCCTAACTCCAACATTTGAATGGCTCTGGGCTTTACTTCTGCATTGTCCTCTATGGGTGACATTTTGATGTTTTGGAGACGGGCGATGTGTGTTTCAGAACTGCCGTTATTTCTTACTAGAGGGAACACTTGCATTGCTTACTTGATGTACAAAACCACCATCACTAGTTTTTTTCTGCCGACGCAAACAGTTGGATCAAGCCCTTAATCTGAAACAAATGGGTTCTGTGATAAAATTTGAAAACAACTTATTTAGATCACAAAACCTCCAACTTATTTAGACAATGGTTGTTGTGGATCTTCTCAGTTTGTTAACATGTCTTTTCTCTCCACAGCAACTACAACAACAACAACTCCAACCCCAAAACCAAAAATGACTTCAACAAGTAAGTTCCTTCTGATGATAAAAGAGTATGATTGTAAAATTCCTTTACTGTTTCATAAGATCGAAAATGTGTAGTGTTTCCAAATGTTATTAAAGAGTCTATGTGTGTGAAATGTAAATGAACTACATAAGCCTGTCGCTGAAAGAACCTGATAAAAGGATTTGTTCTCTGAAACACTGTGGTACTAAACATTACAGACTTCTTCAATTACTAGGCTAAAATACAATACTGCATTAACACACTACTTTCATATAACAACAAACATATGGGTCCATGTACAGAAATAATTAAACAGGGAAACTGGGGGAGGGGGTGTGATTATCATTTATCCATTTCAAGACATGTTTGAAGCCAATGCAAATAACTCTCAGAAGGAGCCTTAAATATGTTTACAGGAAAGTATTTTTTTTTACTAAAACAGATGCAAATTTGTTTTTCAGTAAACATAAGGCTGTCAAATACTTTGCCTCAGTAGACAGTGTTTGTTGGTAAGAGTCAGGGCTGTCCACAAACACAAAAACATCAAGAAGGAAGTAAATGCCTTTGGGTTCGCCCCATGGATCCTCTCTCATTTTGGATAGATCATCCATGGTATGGGGGGCTATCAGGAGAGGTCCTGGTGCCCCCCTTTGAGGTCTGATGGTTTCATAGACCATAAAAGCGCATATAAGCTATGTGCACATAACTTATTTCTGCTTAATGTTATTAAAGGGCAATTGTTGGCCTCATGGTAGGGAGGTGTCATGAGGGGCCATGACACCCCCCAGAGGTCTAATATGTGTATGTTTAATAATAGTTTTATAATAAAACAAATGTTTAAAACACACACACACATATACAGGCAAGGTATGTAGTCCATACCTTGCCTATTAACCCTTTGGGTACCAGAGGGGTAGGAAACATGATAAGCAATGCTTTCCTACCTCTCTGGTACTCAAAGAGTTAAGTGTTGAATATCAGACAGATTTGTCCACTACATGGCAGTACCTGGGGTGGATGTGGATGGAGTTAGTATGTTGCATATATGCAATATATGTTGACATACTAAGGGGGAGTTGAAGGGGGGCATTATGTAGAGCTTGGTGTACTAGTTTTCTTTATTGTAACCCTTTGAATGCCACAGGGGTAAGCAGTGCACATCCCTATGGCATTCAATGCTGTCCATGGTGCTGAAAGCCATCTCTGTGTTCCCCTACTGGCTGGGTAGGGAAGTGCAGACTCATGTTATCCCTAACTCTCTGTTTTATTTTCCTCAACGGTGGTTTTCTACTCTGAGTTGTGTGATGTTCACCAAAAAAAATAGGTGTTAGATTTCTGGAGGAAAATGTTGCAATTTAACTCGCGTTAGCCCTAACTCCAACATTTGAATGGCTCTGGGCTTCACTTCTGCATTGTCCTCTATGGGTGACATTTTGATGTTTTGGAGACGGGCGATGTGTGTTTCAGAACTGCCGTTATTTCTTAATAGAGGGAACATTTGCATTGCTTACCTGATGTACAAAACCACCATCGCTAGTTTTTTTCTGCTGACGCAAACATTTGGATCAAGCCCTTAATCTGAAACAAATGGGTTCTGTGATAAAATTTGAAAACAACTTATTTAGATCACAAAACCTCCAACTTATTTAGACAATGGTTGTTGTGGATCTTCTCAGTTTGTTAACATGTCTTTTCTCTCCACAGCAACTACAACAACAACAACTCCAACCCCAAAACCAAAAACGACTTCAACAAGTAAGTTCCTTCTGATGATAAAAGAGTATGATTGTAAAATTCCTTTACTGTTTCATAAGATCGAAAATGTGTAGTGTTTCCAAATGTTATTAAAGAGTCTATGTGTGTGAAATGTAAATGAACTACATAAGCCTGTCGCTGAAAGAACCTGATAAAAGGATTTGTTCTCTGAAACACTGTGGCACTAAACATTACAGACTTCTTCAATTACTAGGCTAAAATACAATACTGCATTAACACACTACTTTCATATAACAACAAACATATGGGTCCATGTACAGAAATAATTAAACAGGGAAACTGGGGGAGGGGGTGTGATTATCATTTATCCATTTCAAGACATGTTTGAAGCCAATGCAAATAACTCTCAGAAGGAGCCTTAAATATGTTTACAGGAAAGTATTTTTTTTTACTAAAACAGATGCAAATTTGGTTTACAGTAAACGTAAGGCTGTCAAATACTTTGCCTCAGTAGACAGTGTTTGTTGGTAAGAGTCAGGGCTGTCCACAAACACAAAAACATCAAGAAGGAAGTAAATGCCTTTGGGTTCGCCCCATGGATCCTCTCTCATTTTGGATAGATCATCCGTGGTATGGGGGGCTATCAGGAGAGGTCCTGGTGCCCCCCTTTGAGGTCTGATGGTTTCATAGACCATAAAAGCGCATATAAGCTATGTGCACATAACTTATTTCTGCTTAACGTTATTAAAGGGCAATTGTTGGCCTCATGGTAGGGAGGTGTCATGAGGGGCCATGACACCCCCCAGAGGTCTAATATGTGTATGTTTAATAATAGTTTTATAATAAAACAAATGTTTAAAACACACACACACATATACAGGCAAGGTATGTAGTCCATACCTTGCCTATTAACCCTTTGGGTACCAGAGGGGTAGGAAACATGATAAGCAATGCTTTCCTACCTCTCTGGTACTCAAAGAGTTAAGTGTTGAATATCAGACAGATTTGTCCACTACATGGCAGTACCTGAGGTGGATGTTGATGGAGTTAATATGTTGCATATATGCAATATATGTTGACATACTAAGGGGGAGTTGAAGGGGGGCATTATGTAGTGCTTGGTGTACTAGTTTTCTTTATTGTAACCCTTTAAATGCCACAGGGGTAAGCAGTGCACATCCCTATGGCATTCAATGCTGTCCATGGTGCTGAAAGCCATCTCTGTGTTCCCCTACTGGCTGGGTAGGGAAGTGCAGACTCATGTTATCCCTAACTCTCTGTTTTATTTTCCTCAACGGTGGTTTTCTACTCTGAGTTGTGTGATGTTCACCAAAAAAAATAGGCGTTAGATTTCTGGAGGAAAATGTTGCAATTTAACTCGCGTTAGCCCTAACTCCAACATTTGAATGGCTCTGGGCTTCACTTCTGCATTGTCCTCTATGGGTAACATTTGATGTTTTGGAGACGGGCAATGTGTGTTTCAGAACTGCCGTTATTTCTTACTAGAGGGAACATTTGCATTGCTTACTTGATGTACAAAACCACCGTCACCAGTTTTTTTCTGCCAAAGCAAACATTTGGATCAAGCCCTTAATCTGAAACAAATGGGTTCTGTGATAAAATTTGAAAACAACTTATTTAGATCACAAAACCTCAAACTTATTTAGACAATGGTTGTTGTGGATCTTCTCAGTTTGTTAACATGTCTTTTCTCTCCACAGCAACTACAACAACAACAAGTTGTCTACCCTGTCTTATCAATGTCACAGTCTGTCCAAAAAAAATTAAAACTGAAAAAAAAAAAATCAACAACTTCTTTCCCCAGACTTCCCAATCCCCACCCAGAACAGAGACAATAACAGCAAGATCAGCAAGCAAATAGGTCCCCAGCTGCCTGTGTCTTGCCAGTCAGTCACATGGAATTTTGGGGTATTTGGGGGTCAACCTCCTTCCTCCCTTCTTCTCCCCAGAGTGCCCCACTGACTCTCCTAATACAGGGAACAAATGCCCTACCTAAATGATTACCTAAGCTAAACTTCAATTCCTCTGTCTTCTCTAGCTCAAACAATGTGCTGCTCTCTCCTCTCACAAACATAAAATGGCATGCTATGAAATCCTGACACCCTATTCTATGGCTGTAGAAAATTTTTCTTCCCATTGATTTTAATGCATAATGAGCTAGGCAAAAAAGCGTGAAAAAGCAGAAAACCGGCACGTTTCAAGAGAAGTGATTCTCCAAGCAGAAAGTGCCACTTTTCACTGATTTCAGTTTGAGGAAAAAAATTTCTCCCATTCCTATTTGTTAGACCATACACACTACAAAGGGTTTACAGATATTATGGGTTATACCATGGCCCCACCAAGGATGGCATCTTCTTTTGTTCTGTGAGATGGTCCCCAAAGAACTTTATCAACTAAACAAAATTTAGGCCAATGCACACATGTAATAAAGAAATTCTCTGAAACACACACCAAGATAGAAACAAAGGTAAAAGCTTTCCTGATAGCAACTAAGGGTTAATGAAAATTTCACCAGATCAAATATAAGCTCAATGACCTTTCCAGAAACATAAATATATGGTTCTATACGTATTAATAATTAGATTTAAGGCTAATTTATAACTCTATTTTAATCTACCGGCTATCAAACTAGCTCACAATTACCTAGATACATTTACTAAATAATTCTGTTTAGTTCCCTAGAACAAACTACACCCAATATAGCGTATTATAATAATTTTCTTTATATAGTTTGGCAAGTTTTATTTCTAGGAAAATTATTATAAAAATATTTTTTCCCAAATATAGAGGAAATATATATAATTCGTAGGGCTATACAGAATTAATAGTAAAAAAAATGTATAATTACCATGTAAGTTCAGAACCCAGAGAGAGAGCCTGGCATTTAGCCACTGTCTTGTCACATCCTATCCTTCTCTGATAGGATGAGTTGCCAGATCATAAGAATATGATGTCATACTATCTTTCTAGAGTCTCTGATTGGTCAACCCAAAATAACATTTAAATTAAGTTAATGTCCCTAGCAGCAATATTTCTTTGTTCCAGAAGATGGCACACCAATACCATATTAAAATATTTTGTATAAATGATGACAACATATCACAGTCTCCCTTAAAGGCCTAAGTTATCCTGTGCTTCCTTCCTCTGTGGTGTGTTGGCTGGCATGATTGCAGCTACTTCTGCATTGCTGACATCATGAAATAGGCACTGGCATGGACGCCTGTTTATGGGCCTATTCTGTTTTGCCTAATTAGGTCCCGCCTTCTTCTGCTCGTTTATATACCTCCTTGGGCCTAGGAATCATTGCCCTTATGTGGTGTTTCTGTATCACAGTCTCCCTTTAAGGCCTAAGCGATCCTGTGCTTACCTCTGTATGGCCTCCGGCCACTTCCTCATTGCTATAGTCCTGTTTCAGGTACTGGCACGGACACCTGTTTATGGGCCTATTCTGTTGGGTCTAATTGGGTCCCGCCTCCTTCTGCTGCTTTATAAACCTCATTGAGGCTAGGACTTGTTGCCCTTTCATGGTGTTCCTGTGCACATCTAGTTTGTTCCCCTGACCCTTGCTTGTCTTATGTTGTCTCCTGGTGTTGGATCCTTGGCTTGTCTAACTACTCGCTCAGGTTGTGACCTTGGCTGTGGATGACTTCCTGATCCGTGTATGACTCTGGTTTGTCCGACTACCTGCTCCGTGCTGACCTGTGTTGTGGCTGACTACCCGATCCGGCTCCTGTCTGACTACCACTACGTGACAACAGGCTGTTTTGCAAGCTAGAAAAGTGCGAGTTTCACAAATCTTCTCTGTAGGACTGTCTATGGATCTATTTAAGTCGTCCACTGTGCTGGAGTGGCCTTGTCTGGTGGGTCTAAAGGCCATTCAAAGGTTTCTGGGTTTCACAAACTACTATAGAACGTTCATCAAGAACTACTCGTCAGTGGTCAAGCCACTTACCGACATGACACACAAGGGGGCAGACACGTCCTACTGGTCCCCCGAGGCCATCCGAGCATTTGAGGATCTGAAGGTTGCCTTCACTAAGAGTCCCATCCTGTCTCATCCCAATTCCACCCTGCCCTTTACTCTGGAGGTCGATGCATCTGAGTCAAGAGTAGGCGCCCTCCTGTTTCAGCGCTCGGCTCCAGGGAAGGTCTTACTTCCATGCTGCTACTTTTCTAAGAAATTGTCCAGGGCTCAGAGTGTATACGATATAGGGGATCGAGAGTTGCTGACTATTATCCTCGCACTCAAGGAGTGGCGCTACCTGTTGGAGGGGAAGAGTTCTCCAATCCTAATCCTCACTGACCACAAAAACCTGACCTATCTTTTTGAGGCTAAGAGGTTGTCGCCCAGGAAGGCAAGATGGGCTTTATTCCTCTCCAGGTTTAATTATGTAGTATCGTACCTTCTGGGTACAAAGAATGTCAGGGCGGATGCCCTCTCAAGGCAATTCGGATCAGATCCTGAGGCTGATAATGTTCCTGTGCCTATCACAGACAGATCACATTCTGGCTACCATTCGAACTAGTATTACCTCTCACTTGGGGGAGGACCTATTGGCTTCACAAGCCAAACTTAGCGGGAGATGCTTTGTCCCTGAGCACCTGCAAACTCGTTTAATGTCTACCTATCACTCTTCTAAGGCCGCAGGGCATATTGGGCGTGACCAACTGATTTGGTCCATATCTAGGCTCTTTTGGTGGCCAAGCCTAAGAATTGACTGCTCTGCTTTAGTAGCAGCTTGTGCCACATGTGCTCACAGCAAGACTCCCAGGCATCTTCCCGTGGGCCTGCTTTAGCTGGTACCAAATGGTGATTGTCCTTGGTCTCATATATCTATTGACTTCATGGTTGAGCTGCTGGTTTCCGAGGGGCATACGGTCATTCTTATGATTGTCGACAGGTTCTCCAAGATGGCTCACTTTGTACCCCTGAAGGGTCTTCCTTCATCCAAAAAGCTGGCTGAGATATTCTCCAGGGAGGTATTCAGGCTCCACGGAGTGCCTAAGGTGCTGGTCTCGGACCGGGGCAGCCAATTTTTGTCCTGTTTCTGAAGGGCCTTCTGTGGGCAAATGGATATTCAGTTGTCATTTTCATCAGCTTACCACCCCCAATCTAATGGTGCTGCTGAAACAGCCAATCAGGGCCTGCAACAGTTCTTACACTGTTTTATATCAGAACATCACAGTGCCTGAGTGAGCTTGTTATCGTGGACAGAGTTGGACAGGAATGGTGCCATTAACGCTTCTTCATAGAATTCCCCATTCTTGATTAATTATGGCTTCCAGCCTGCTCTGCTACGTGATTCATTTGAAGCACAAGAAATTCCATCTCTGGATGAGCATCTTAGGCAGCTCTGCTCCGTTCAAATGTTCACTCAGAGCTACAAAAGACATGAGGATTGTTGGCGTTGGCCGACTCCGGTGTTTCAAGTGAGAGATAGGGTATGGCTCTCCTCTCATAACCTCAACCTCCAGGTGCCTTGTAAGAAGCTGGCTCCTCGGTTCATAGGCCTGTACCGGATACTGCGTAGGATCCACTCTGTCTCTTACGCCCTGGAGCTTCTGGCTGGTATGCATATCCACAATGTCTTCCATGTGTCCCTGCTTAAACCTTTGGTTTGCATCCGTTACACCGCAGTACCTGTCCTGCCTGGACCAGTTCAAGTCAATGGCCAGGAGGAGTATGAGGTACAGTCTGTTCTGGACTCTCGCAGAAGTAGAGGTCACCTCCAATACCTGGTACATTGGAAGGGGTATGGTCCCGAGGAGTGTTCCTGGTTGTCGGTTGGCGATGTGCACGCTCCTGCTTTGCTCAGCAGATTCCATGCTCGTTTTCCTCTTAAGCCCAATCCTTTTCCTCTGGGAGGAGGTCATTAAAGGGGGGTAATATCACAGTTTCCCTTTGAGTCCTAAGTGATCCTGTGCTTACCTAAGTATGGCCTCCGGCTGGCATGGCCTCTGGCCACTTCCTAATTGCTATAGTCATGTTTCAGGCACTAGCATGGATGCCTATTTATGGTCCTATTCTGTTGGGGCTAATTGGGTCCCGCCTCCTTCTGCTGCTTTATAAACCCCATTGAGGCTAGGATTTGTTGCCTTTTCGTGGTGTTCCTTGGCTTGTCTGACTACTCGCTCAGGTTGTGATCTTGGCTGTGGATGACTTCTTCATCTGTGTATGACTCTGGCTTGTCCGACTACCCTCTCCATGCTGACCTTTGCTGTGGCTGACTACCCGATCCTGTTCCTGAAAGTGGCCTGTCTGACTGATGCTCCGTTTGTGCCTCGCTCCTGTCTGACTACCACTAGGCCAATCAAGGGCATGCTCCTTTATCTCGTAGCTCAGTCACCAGCTGGTCGCTTGCAGGTTGCCTCTGGTTGGTGCCTTCCGTTTGCCTCCGGGCAGCTAGTGCAACTTAGTCTCGCTCTTGTGCTCTCGCCTCTTACGCTCACCTGTTGCCTGGCTTATCACTTGTGGTGCTACCTACACTCTGTGCCTCCTAGTTGTCTTCAGGAAGACAGTGCAGCTTGTCTAGCTCCTTGCCTCAGTAGTGCACTCCTATCTGGCTGCATCTGTCTAAGCACCTACTCTGCTGCCTCGAGTGGTGCTACCAGTTATGCTGTTGGTATCTGTGGTCTATTCACGCTCTGTTCCTCCACTGTGTACACTCCGGTACTAGTCTTATCATTCCCTCCTGTTGTGGTAGAGCCAAATCTGGTTCTAAGACCCAGTACCGTATGCCTATGGTGGTTCAGTGTCAGCTCCTACGTAGTGGACTAGACACTATCATCACGTCTATCTCCCTTCTGACTGAGGAAGTGTTCTTTATTACTGCTAATATTCTTATTATCTATTGCTCAATAAAATGGTTTAAATTCACTTGTACTGTTTCGTGTGTTTCTTTATTAAGAGCTAGTATCTCTTGCACTCTGTTGTGACCCGTTCCTGTCTAAGAATCTGGCCGTGTATGACCCTGGTTTGTCTGACTACCCACATCGGTTCTGACCTGTGGCTCTGGCTGACTAACTCGCTCCGTATAGTCCCCGGTTTGTCTGACCTCTGGCTCTGGCTACTAACTCGCTCCATGTAGTCCCCGGCTTGTCTGACCTGTGGTTCTGGCTGCCTACTCCCTCGGTGCTCTCCTAGCTTGCCTGACATGTAGTCTCTGTGTTCCTGGTTCTGGCCTGCTCTCGCTCCCTGTTGGCTCCAGTCGCGAGACCAAAGTGGAGAGTTATGCATAATATGCTGGTCATACTGGTGTCCCACTTGAGCCTCTTCCCTAGTCTCAGTATCTAGCAGTAGTGCAGTGCACAGCACAGTGTGCAGCTCCAGAGAAGAGCCTGGGTCCTATCATCCTGTGTCTGGGGTTGTGTGATCTCATACTATTAGTGTTGTATGTTTAAATAAATGTGGTTATATTTTATCATTTGCCTGAGTACCGTAACACAACATCTGTGATTTGTCAAAACTGAGAGCTCTGGGAAGCAACCCATGCATCATATCAACATGTCACGTTCCTTAGATTCTAACATCAGATAGGGAGCATATTCCAAACATGTTATCTTTCCCCATAGATACTAGACTGTGGTTGCCTGGAAATCAGACTATCATTCACCATAAATTCACTGAAATATTTCACTTCCTAGATATAAGCAACGGCTGAAACAGACAATCCTGTTTTTTCAGAAAATTTTAAACATTTACTCTTCAGTCCATGGCAGAATCTCTGACATCACTTCCTGCCCACTTCTCCTCCTTCCCAGCCTGTTCCTCCCACTTCTCCTTCTTCCCACCCTGTTCTGCCCACTTCCCTCCCACTTTATTGTACATTCCATTAAGCCCCACCCCAATACACAGTTAAGCCCCACCCTCTGTGATGCAAATTGTGTCATTTATATCCTCTCACTGGCACCACATTAGTCCCCTCCAGAGACTCCAGAAGTTCCCAGGTGTGACACCTTAGTGTCTCTTTTCTCTTTTTCTGGTGTTGTACACATATCTCCTTTCAGCTCACTTTAGCAGCTTCTCATTTTACCTAATTTAATCACAAAAAAGAGAATAAAAACACATTATCACTTTATTTCAATTCACCATTCCTTTCCTTTTCTATGCCACATGGCCTTTAAGAACTAGGTTGTTTGGCCTATTCCAATGTGTATACCCCCTGTCTGTTTGGTATCAACCATTCCTCACATGACTTGTGGGGAAGGTTATAAATGGAACATGTTTTCCAAGTAATCACTTTATTAATGCCGGCTCATAAGGGTCCTGCACCAGGTAAGTCCTTCATCTACACCTTTTTTATTTTATTGTATGTCTGTTGTTTTTAATTGCACTGCATAGAGGCACATTAAGGAACGCGTTTCAAAATAACATCTTTCTTCAGTATTTTTTAATTCAATTTAGATAGTTATTTAGATAGTTTTTGGAGGTGTATTGGAGTAGGACTTACCATAAAGTGAGATACCGTGACGTGGTTGGTAAGCTTACACAGGGATTGGCCAATTTGTGGGACAAAACTCTCACTTATTTTATTTGTATTTACTAAGGATCAGTGTTGAGCGAGCATGCTCGGCCGATGCTCGGATCGGCTCGAGCATCGCTCTGCTCGGCACATGGCGGTACTCGTACGAGTACCGCATGTGCTCGCCCGCCATGTTCGGGTCTCCTCCCCGCACGTTTTGCGGCTGCTGCGCAGCCAATAAACGTGCAGGGAGGCTCTGACATCAGTGTAATGCCAGCAGCCATGTTGGCTGCTGGCATTACACTGATTGGCTGGCCAGAACCCGTGGTCGGGTGCTGTATAGCACCTGACCAGCGAGTTCGGCTCAGTCTTAGCCAGGGAGAGATGAGGATAGGAAGGGAAAGTCAGTGTAGGGAGAAAGAAAGCAAATTTGTGAAAAAAAAAGAACCAAAAGTCCTTTTTAGGACTACTGTGTGTGGGGGCAGCAGTTTATTTTGTGTGGGGGGAAAAAAACAAAAAAAAAAAAAAAATTTCATATATTCTGTTTAGTGTGCAAAGTTGCAGATTAGAGCACATTCTGTTTAGTGTGCAAAGTTGCAGATTAGAGCACATTCTGTTTAGTGTGCAAAGTTGCAGATTAGAGCACATTCTGTTAAGTCTTCAAACTCAAATATCAAAGTCACATATTCCATTCAGTGTGCTTCGCCGCAGTTTAGCAGCATATTCTGTGTACTGTGCACAGTTGCAGAATAGGAAGAAATACTGTTAAGTCTTCAAACTCAAATATCAAAGTCACATATTCCATTCAGTGTGCTTCGCCGCAGTTTAGCAGCATATTCTGTGTACTCTGCACAGTTGCAGAATAGGAAGAAATACTGTTAAGTCTTCAAACTAAAATATCAAAGTCACATATTCCATTCAGTGTGCGTCACCGCAGTTTAGCAGCCTATTCTGTGTACTGTGCACAGTTGCAGAATAGGAAGAAATACTGTTAAGTCTTCAAACTCAAATTTCAAAGTCACATATTCCATTCAGTGTGCTTCGCCGCAGTTTAGCAGCCTATTCTGTGTACTCTGCACAGTTGCAGAATAGGAAGAAATACTGTTAAGTCTTCAAACTCAAATATCAAAGTCACATATTCCATTCAGTGTGCTTCGCCGCAGTTTAGCAGCATATTCTGTGTACTGTGCACAGTTGCAGAATAGGAAGAAATACTGTTAAGTCTTCAAATTCAAATATCAAAGTCACATATTCCATTCAGTGTGCTTCGCCGCAGTTTAGCAGCATATTCTGTGTACTGTGCACAGTTGCAGAATAGGAAGAAATACTGTTAAGTCTTCAAACTAAAATATCAAAGTCACATATTCCATTCAGTGTGCGTCACCGCAGTTTAGCAGCATATTCTGTGTACTGTGCACAGTTGCAGAATAGGAAGAAATACTGTTAAGTCTTCAAACTCAAATATCAAAGTCACATATTCCGTGTAAGATGAAGAAGGCGGGTAAAAAGGGACGGGGAAGTGGACGTGATCCTGATAGTTCAGGGCGCGGGTCAGGACGCGGAGAAACTGTGCCTGGTGCCAGAGCACAAGAAAGAAAGACATCCACCATACCTAGCTTCATGTCTCATTTTACAGGGCGTCGCAGGACATCACTCTCGAGGTCCGACCACTGTGAACAGGTGGTCGGTTGGATGTCAGCTGATACTGCTTCCAGTCGGTTAAGCACCACCCTGTCTTCCACCAAGTCCACTCTCAGTAGCCAAGAGTCTGGTCAACATAATCCTCACTCTGATCATCCTTCCTCCCACCATACACGGTCTGGTCAAAGAAGTGATCCCACACTGGGATATAGTGAGGAGCTCGTCTCATCACCAATCCTTCATTTGACCCTCTCTCCAAGCACGCTTGCAGAGGAACATGACATCTTATGCCCTGATTCACAACCTCTAGAGGGTACCCAATCACAAGAAGATGACAGATGTGAACGGCATTTAAGGTCAAAGGAAGTAGTGGATGATGATGATGATGATGAGACACAGTTGCCATTAAATCAACCACTATTACTGTCTCAAGACCTTGTTGAGGAGGATGTTATACAGTTGTCAATGACTGAGTATGTGGTGGGATCAAGACATGAGGAGGATGATCAGAGTGAGGAAGTGGAGGAGGACTTGGTGGACAATGAGGTGACTGACCCCACCTGGGAAGGTGTAGAGCCGAGCGATGACAGCAGTCCTGAGGGTGAGCCATCTGCAGGACCGCAACAGGCTGGAAGAGGCAGTGGTGTGGCTACAGAAAGAAGGCGGACCGCACCAAACCGGCCCGCAAATGTTCCACGGAGCACCCCCTTGCGTAAATCTCCCTTGCCAAGGGGTAGGTGTTCCGCGGTATGGCGTTTTTTTAAGGAAAGTGCGGACGACAAAAGAATTGTAGTTTGCAACCTGTGCCACACCAGAATGAGCCGAGGCATGAACACTAGAAACCTCACCACCACCAGCATGATCCGACACATGGCATCCAAGCACCGTAATAAGTGGGAGGAACGCCTGAATCGCCCATCTGTGTCTGCAGGCCACACCACTGCCTCCTCTTCCCCTGTTTTCGGTGCCGGCCACTCGCCTGTCGAAGGCGCAGGCCCGCATACCTCCCGCCCTGCACCTGTACCATCTGAAGCACCATCAGCGACCACATCCACTTCCCTGTCCCAGCACAGCGTCCAAATGTCGTTACCCCAGGCATTTGAGCGCAAGCAAAAATACCCAGCCACCCACCCACAGGCCATAGCACTAACCTCACACCTTTCCAAATTACTGGCCATCGAAATGCTGCCATTTAGGCTTGTGGACACTGAGTCCTTCCGCAGCCTGATGGCAGCAGCTGTCCCTCGGTACGCGGTCCCCAGCCGCCACTACTTTTCCCGGTGTGCCATCCCCGCATTACACCACCATGTGTCCCGTAACATCACCCGTGCCCTGACCAACGCAGTTACTGGGAAGGTCCACTTAACGACTGACACATGGACAAGTGCTTGTGGCCAGGGACGCTACATTTCCCTGACGGCACACTGGGTGAATGTCGTGGAGGCTGGGAGCGACTCGGACCCTGGGATGGCACGGGTGCTACCCACGCCGAGGATTGCGGGCCCTACCTCCATCAGGGTTTCCGCCAGCACCTACGTTATTGGCTCCTCCTCCTCCGTTTCCACCTCCGAATTCTCTACACGCAGCGCCACTCCCCCATCAGCCAGTAGCTGGAAGCAGTGTAGCACTGCAGTGGGGAAGCGTCAACAGGCCGTGCTGAAGCTGATCTGCCTTGGGGACAAACAGCACACGGCCTCAGAGCTGTTGCAGGGGATTAGTCACCAGACCGAGCAGTGGCTCTCGCCACTCAACCTGCAACCAGGCATGGTTGTGTGTGATAATGGGCGTAACTTGGTGGCGGCTTTGGAGCTCGGCAAGCTCACACACGTACCATGCCTAGCGCATGTATTTAATTTAGTGGTTCAGCGATTTCTAAAAACCTACCCCAATGTGCATGATCTCTTGACCAAGGTGCGCCGCGTGTGTGCACATTTCCGTAAGTCATCTACAGCTTCGGCCGGCCTGTTGAAGCTGCAGCAGCGCTTACAATTGCCAGCTCACCGGCTGCTGTGTGACGTGAGCACGCGCTGGAACTCCACCTTCCACATGTTGGCCCGGCTTTGTGAGCAGCAGAGGGCAGTAGTGGAGTACCAGCTGTTACACGGTCGTCGCCTCTCCGTTCAACTTCCTGTAATCAGAAGTGAGGAGTGGGAATGGATGTCAGACCTCTGTGAGGTTTTACGCAATTTTGAGGAATCGACACAGATGGTGAGCGGCGATAACGCTATTATCAGTGTAACCATCCCACTTCTGTGTCTACTGAAACGCTCGCTGCTCACAATTAAAACTGACGCTTTGCATGTGGAAGAGGTGGAAATGCGGGAGGAAGAGCTTACACAAGGTGATAGCCAGAGCACCCTCACTTCGTCTTCTCAGCGACAATTGGAGGAGGCGGAGGAGGAGGAGGAGGAAGACACGGTTGCCTCCGCTACAGAGGGTAGCCATGGAACTTTAGTTCCATCTCTTCAGCGTGGGTGGGCAGAAGAGGAGGAAGAGGATGAGGAGATTGAGAGTCATCCTCCTGGTGAGGACAGCGATATCTTGACTGTTGGTACTCTGGCACACATGGCTGACTTTATGTTAGGCTGCCTTTCCCGTGACCCACGCGTTATACGCATTTTAGACAACACGGATTACTGGGTGTTCATCCTTCTGGACCCCCGCTACAAAGAGAATTTCTCATCTCTCATTCCTCCGGTGGAGAGGACAAGCAAAATGGTGCAATACCAGAAGGTTCTTGTTGAAAAATTGCTCCAAAATTTTCCATCTGACAACGCTGGCGGCAGAGTACGTGCTACCTTGGCCAACCGAGAAGGGGAGAAAAGGGGAGCACACAGCAGTTCCGACAAAGGCAGGGCAACACTCTCCAAGGCGTGGGACACCTTCATGACACCCCGCCAGCCCCCTCACCCTGATGCGCAGCCTAGTGTCACAAGGAGGGAAAAGTTTTGGAAGATGGTGAAGGAGTACGTAGCAGACCGTGTCAGCGTCCTCAATGATCCCTCTGTGCCTTACAACTACTGGGTGTCCAAGCTGGACACGTGGTATGAACTGGCACTCTACGCCTTGGAGGTGCTGGCCTGCCCTGCCGCCAGCGTTCTGTCTGAGCGGGTATTTAGTGCTGCTGGTGGCATCATAACAGATAAGCGTATCCGCCTTTCTGCCGAAAATGCTGATAGGTTGACACTTATAAAAATGAACAAGGCCTGGATTTCCCCTGACTTCTCCACTCCACTGGAGGAAAGCCCCGGGGGAACATAAACTCACTTTATATATGTTATTTACAATGATGGGAATACTCTGTATTCCCATTCACCCCTTCCACCCAAAAAACGGGTATATGGTTGACTCTTAATCTTCTCATCCTCCTCCTCCTCTTCCATATGCCCTGGGATATAATTTTTATATAGGGCCAGCTCACCAGCGGGCCCTGTGATATAATTTTTATATAGGGCCAGCTCACCAGCGGGCCCTGTTTGACAATTTTTATATAGGTCAGCTCACCAGCGGGCCTTCTCATATAATGTTTTATTGGGTCAGCTCTCTAGCGGGCCCTCTCATATAATGTTTTATAGCGTCACCTCACTAGCGGGCCTTCGCATATAATGTTTAGGATGGTCAGCTCCGCAGCAGACCCTCACCCATAATGTTTTAGATGGTCGGCTCAGCGCACGTTTCCCTCTTAATCATGGCCCCAGTTCAGAAAAATCGAGGAAATTTTTGGGAGAATTTGCCTCTGCGCACGTTTCCCTCTTAATCATGGCCTCAGTTCAGAAAAATCTAGGAAATTTTTGGGAGAATTTGCCTCTGCGCACGTTTCCCTCTTAATCATGGCCTCACTTCAGAAAAACCGATGAAATTTTTTGCAGAATTTGCAGATGATATACAAGTAAATATACAGCAAATACTGTTTGGTAACAATTTTTCGCCTAAAGTTGTTTTTATTTTCCTTTTTGTGTGTTTTACGGTCAGTCTGTAAAAATGGCGTACTACGGGCAAAAGATCGTTCCCAGCAGCGACGTTGGAATCCAAGATGCATCCAGACATCCTCCCTATGCTGTCCCTGAACCATTTCTGTGGTGTTTCCATCCTTTTCTGCCCTTTTCCTATGGACCAGGCACCCTCCCCTCATCAGAGCAGGGGGTGCCTGGTGTAATGCTCGAGTCCTCCCATTGACTTCAATGGGGCTCGGGTGCTCGGCCGAGCACTCGAGCCTCCGGGGGCGCTCGGTCAGAGCACCCGAACACCCGAGCATTGGGGTGCTCGCTCATCACTACTAAGAATTATTAAATAGGCAAATTACAATGCACATATTATTCACAGCATGTAGAGTAGTGCAGAATTGTTTGTTTGTATGTGTTTTCACATTTGGGTTTAGGGATTGGAGAGTCCTCTTATTTCTTGCTGCTATCTATTTCTTGCTGTTATCTATATCTTTCTGTATTCATGTTTAATTTATACTTGTTAAATGGATATTTTATGATGAGTTAGCACTGTGTGTTCTCTTTTCTCTTTTTCTGGTGTTGTACCTTAGTGTATATGTCTACCTGTCTGTTTATGGCTAAATTCACACTGGTGATTTTTTTTTGATGCGCTGAAGTCATATATAAAGTCGTATGAAAAATGTTACATGCTTTTTACAATGCTTGTCAAATCACAGAATTATCTCTCTTTCTACCCATAATGATTTTCTTCAACATCACAGTTTAAATGTTGCACATTAATTACACTGATTTTGTCACAATACCATTGCATACAATAAAATATGCTGAAGTTTCAATAATGCACTGTGAGACAGTAATTTGGAGCTGTATTTGTTAGCAGTGTGAATATATAATGATACAAATTTCATGCATTTTTTCATGTGGTCGAACAGTTTTCAGTCATCAGTGTGAACAAGGAGTATGTATAATTTATCTGAGTATTTGTAACCATGTTGTTCAGTAACTCAGTCTAACACGTGCCTTTATCTCTGTTATTCTAGTGCCAGCGGCTGAGTCCCAGTGTTTGGTCCAACATTTACAGAGCGGGAAA
Source organism: Rhinophrynus dorsalis (assembly GCA_037306005.1). Taxonomy (NCBI): domain Eukaryota; kingdom Metazoa; phylum Chordata; class Amphibia; order Anura; family Rhinophrynidae; genus Rhinophrynus; species Rhinophrynus dorsalis. The sequence continues at coordinate 170,813,993 of CM074726.1, read as the reverse complement.
TGTTTGTTTCCAGCTGACTGTGACAATTGCGCTAGTAAGTTCTCACTGACACCCTGTCATACCTCTTCTATTTGTTTTCCAGAAAAAATTATTTTGCATTTCGATCCCATTAAAATAAATCTAAAATGTTGTTATAAAATGTTTTACAGAAAAAAGCAATTTTTGGGAGAAAAAGTCTATATGGAACAACTGCAAAAAAAAAAGAGCCCAGTTAAATTCAAGGAACACAAACCTGCTAATAAACCCCAATATATCTTGATATGGGCAGAAAATCTTAATGACCTCTATGCATTGATTGATTCTCCAAATGGAATCTTTATGTTTGGATGTCAGGTTCATGGAGAAAGTGATGATTGTTACTGGTAAGAAGGATTCCAAACTCCTCCCACTTAAGGTCTCTAAGAAGATTTAAGTAGGAGGAGTTTAGAGTCCTTACTCACATGGAATTATGTCTGCCTCCATGGACATGATTTTCAGTGCTTTTTAACCACTTAAGGATCCATATCATGTCGGTCTGACACCTAAGGAACAGTAATGGTCCTGGCACATCATGGAATTCTGAGATGGCAGGGTGGCTGCATGCCCCTCTACCGTCCCAGAATACTATACTCTAAAAATAAATGTTCCGTGGTCCTTAACGGACACCCTGTGCTGGATTGGGAAGTTGTTAAGGGGTAAAAGTTACATTTTGGAAAAACCCCTGCATGCAGAAATGATTCACAGTGGTCATTAGAATTTTCAGCCCAGATTAATGTGGATGATTATTGTTAAGAGGCGTTAGTTGTCCTTAAAATCCATATATGTCAAAATATAAAGAAAAAGTACATATCCCTTATCCTTTTTTCTATTATTCTTTTCCATTCCTGCCAAGACGATTAGCACCCCTCTCCTGATATTAATAATTTTTAGTGTTTTTGACATGACATCAAAATACTGTCTTTTTCCTGGGGGCGGGGGATTATGTTCCAGAGAGTTTTCTGGACAGTCATCAATCAAAGCCAGACAGTGATACAATGTAACACTATTCCTGCAGCACTGTATGCTATTTATTTTACATTATGTCACTATCCCTGCTTTCACTGTCCCTGACAGAAAGCTCTCGGAAAACAGATCCAGTGAGATCAATATCAAGGACATAAATGTATTCAAAAAAAGAGTGAAAATAGAATAAACAAATGAAAAAAATAAATACATAAGCAAACATATAGGCAATTTAACGCTATATATTCTGCTTTTGCAGAATATGTAAATTTAAAACAAAGATTTCCTATCCGTTTAAAGAGACAATCATCCTACTTAGTGACTGTACAGCTGTACAGATCCTGCTAGTGCACAATAGTAAAGTCACATTACTTGGACTTTTTATTATTTATTTTTATCTTCACCTTCTCTCTCTCTTTTTTCTTACACGTTTAAATCCCTGCAATTGAGCTGCCTAGATCTGTGTTTTCAGAGAGATTCCAGTTGAGGACAGTGACATCTGGGATAGTAATATAATGTTGCCATCTATCTGCAGCAATGAACACTATCTATGCTATAAAGGGGTCTTTTCTACATTGTTTCTCTGTCTTTCTTACACTGAATGTTTTATACACTGTTGCACTCTCTCTGCTTTCACGTCCCATATAGAAAGCTCTCTAGAAACAGTTCCCTGTAAAGGACATAAAAGTGTAAGAAAATAGGAAAATATTTAAACAATACAAAGAAAAAAAGTACAGGTAATTAGATTTTACATATGATTCACTTGTATAATACATAAAGTCAGAAAGGAAGCTGATTGTCATTAGAAAATCACCTCCATAATGCTTTAACTGTTTGTGTGTCAGAGGGATGTCCAGTGTATGTAAAGCAATGCAACGGACAACTTTCTGGGTTAAAATTACCCCCAGTCTTCCCCCTCCCACCAAGCAAGAAAAGGTCCCATTCATGCTTGAGGGGATCCTGATAGAACCAGTTCTTCCCCATGGATTGGATAGGCCAGTGGGGGGCGCTGTGAGACCCCCCAGCTGATAACAGACTACAGCTCCCATTGGAATGATGGGATTTGTGCTACTTGAAGGGACTCACACATTGCTCATTCTTGTAATTGGCAATGGGAATACTTAACTTTTCGAGTGCAATGCTCCCGAATTGTACCAGTTTGGTTTGTACATCAGCCTCAGTGTCTGTTGGTGAAACTTGTGGCTGGAACAGACAATGAGGCCACTGATGGAGTCAGTATGTTAACCCTTAGAGTGCCAGAGGGGTACTCAGGGTATTGCTTTGTGATGCATTGTGCACCCCTCTGGCACTCAAAGGGTTAACCCCAAAAGTGACTGTTGACCCCTTCTAAATAGATGTATCTGCTCTAATTTGAGCTTACTATTTACAATCATTGCACAGTTAGTTGTTTTTCTATTAATTAAACAGTAAACTTTTCAAATGATAAGAGACATGATACTGTGCTTTTCCCACTGAATAAAACATGTCATACATCTAGGAGACGGTTCATTCAAAAGTTATCACAGCTAATAGTAATAGAGCAACAGTGCCAATGGGCGCCCAAATGGAGATTTCTTCCATTATGTCATAGACTACGACTCTCCTTCATAAATAATAGCAACTCCCTGGTTTTCGGAAAAGAAGTTACAGTTTAATGACGGAAAAAAAGTAACAATTTTGAGATGTAATCATTTTTTAATGACATTTTTTTTATCTATCAGGAAAAGCCCTTTAATGCATTTTTTTGTATCGATAAAAGTTTATTGCTCATTTAAATTTACACATTTCTAAAATTAAACTAGAACCAGAGATGTCAATGTAAATGCTAAAGCGGGTAATAAGAGAACATGTATCTATGCATTCTTTCATTTAATTCTATCTTATTTATCTGCAGTCCCAGAAAATGAACTTGGATGCGCTTTTGAATTTCACAATCTCTGCATCTTTCCTTACCGAATAAACAGCACAGGTGAGAAACTAGATGGCACTGCCACTGTCTGTCCTGTCCTAGTGCCATGTGTCCTCCTGCCATTGACTGACTTGTCCTTTTGCCTATTTTAACACATTTTTGCCTGTATTTCCTATAGGTACTGCATTTCCCACTGTAATATTACTTCTTCTGTGAGCTGTAGTTTAGAAATAAGTGGCTGAAAGTCGAAGTTGGGAGTCCTACAGCAACATATGGCTTGAAAAATGTGTTAGCACCCAGAATGCATTTGTCCTTTGCCCACAACACTAACTTCCTGCTTAAGTGACACTGGCACATATTCATGATAATATCAAGTGATAAAAAAATAAAGTGCAACTTACAATGTGGCAGATTTGTATTGTAGTGGTGGTGGGGGACGGGTATGTTGTGATTGGTGTAGTTTTTACTATTGTCGAAGATAATGCAGGAAAGGGTTAAACAGGAGACCAAATTAGGTTGTATATCTTCACATAAATAGATAAATAATTAATTTGAGAATGTTACACAATACTAGGTATTTACACACTACTTCACAGTAAAGAATTGATTAAAATAATCAATTATGCATATTTGTGCAAAGATATATATAATTTATTTAAAGTGATAGTAATGTCTAAAAAAACTTTTTTGCATTTAGAAGAGTTCAAAAAGCTGATCTAAACGCAAAAAAACGTATCTCTCAAACCACTATGGTTTAAGAGATACGGGCGTTTGAAGTTTGATTTCTCCTACTGACAGCTCTAAAGCTGTCAGCAGGAGATTCGTGTTGGTTGACATGGAGGCGCTTGAGAAGTGCCGGGATCTCGTTACTTACACGGAATCCCTTTATTGGAATGGTCTAAAACGTGTGCCTGAACACTAGGCACATGTTTTAGACCATTCCATTGAAGGGATTCCGTGTAAGTAACGAGATCCCGGCACTTCTCAAGCGCCAGCGTGTCAACCAACACGAATCTCCTGCTGACAGCTTTACAGCTGTCAGTAGGAGAAATCAAACTTCAAACGCCCGTACCTCTTAAACCATAGCGGTTTGAGAGATACGGTTTTTTGCATTTAGACCAGCTTTTTGAACTCTTCTAAATGCAAAAAAGTTTTTTTTACACATTACTAACACTTTAAGTAAAATATACTATAAAGTGTAATCAACAATGATATGAGTGAACACCAACTGAAATAGATATACTTATACTGTGAATCAAACCAATATCACAATTGAGGTTTAAGGTATGTTGTCAGGTGAGTAGGCTTTAATATTAAGCCAGGTCCTCTGACAATCTCCTTGTACCATATGCAATAGCAACATTTAAAGGGGAACTACCACCCCACAATAACTTAACTTTGATTGATTCTTCATCTGGCGACTAGCTGCTTAGTAGCGCTAGTCGCCAGAAATATTACCCGGTTCTGAAGATTTCGGCATTTTAGGGGTGCTCACAGGAGCGGGAAGCACAGTGATCACAGTGACGTCAGTGCGTCTGCGCTGTCAGTCCCTTTTGAGTCCAGCTGCATCAGGAGACGCCACCATATACAGGCCACTGAAGTCTTCAGTAGGACTACCGGTACTAATACGGAGGCAACAATAGCAACCGGTTTTGACAAGGAGGAGTGCAACCAATGGAAGTATACCGGTGCAATAACGGAGACAGCACTTGCAACCGGATAAACAGAGTGGAGCGAACCAGTGCACTATACCGGTGCAATAACGGAGACAGCACTTGCAACCGGATAAACAGAGTGGAGCGAACCAGTGCACTATCCCGGTGCAATAACGGAGACAACACAGCAACCGGTTAAACAGAGTGGAGCGAACCAGTGCACTGTACCGGTGCAATCACAGAGACAACACAGCAACCGGTTAAACAGCGTGGAGCGAACCAGTGCACTATACCGGTGCAATAACAGAGGCAACACAGCAACCGGTTAAACAGAGTGGAGCCAACCAGTGCACTATCCCGGTGCAATCACAGAGGCAACACTTGCAACCGGGTTTGGTAGAGTGGAGCGAACCAGTGCACTATACCGGTGCAATAATGGAGGCAACACAGCAACCGGTTAAACAGCGTGGAGAGAACCAGTGCACTATACCGGTGCAATAACGGAGACAACACAGCAACCGGTTAAACAGAGTGGAGTGAGCCAGTGCACTATACTGGAGCAAGAACGGAGGCAACACAGCAACCGGTTAAACAGAGTGGAGCGAACCAGTGCACTATACCGGTGCAATAACGGAGTCAACACAGCAACCGGTTAAACAGAGTGGAGCGAACCAGTGCACTATACCGGTGCAATAACGGAGGCAGCACTAGCAACCAGGTTAGGTCTGGGACTAGGCCAGAGGCGCTCTGAGTAAAGGAATACAGGCCAGCCTGATATACTGAGATGCCAGCAGAAATGCTACGAGAGTCAGAATGTCGCCGAGGCAACTATTACACAATGGGCACTGCCAATACAGGATCCAGGAGCAGAAACGTCAGCCAGGCTGGGTCAGGACACAGGAGCAGGAACGTCAGCCAATCCAGTTCGGTACACAGGAGCAGGAACGTCAGCCAATCCGGGTCCGTACAAAGGAGCAGGAACGTCAGCCAGGCCGGGTCGGTACACAGGAAACAATCACTGGAGAGGTCGGTACACAGGCGCAGGAACAGGAGAGTAGTCAGGCAAGCCAAGCCGATACACTGGAACCACAGAATAAACGTAGAACTGGCACAGGAACACCACGAAAGGGCAGCCATAAGGTGCAGGAGCCCAGTATATAAAGGAAATACCGGGCGGGCTAAACACAGGGCAATCAATGAGGCCTCCTACAGGATAACTGACAGAAAAGGAATCACGGACACCGTGATAGGGAGCGACAGTTCAGGACGAAAACAATGTCACACGCAGGCAATACTGCAAGAGGCAATCACGGGCACCGTGATAACTATCTGGTCTATCCTCATGCCATTGTCTGGCCTATCCTCCTGCAATTCTCTGATGTGTCCTCCTGCCATTGTTTGGACTGTCCTCCTGCCATTGTTTGGCCTGTCTTTCAGCCATTTTCTATCCTACCCTCCTGCCTCATGACCTCTAATACTGCTATTGTCTTACCTGCCCCAGTGCCATTGTCTGACCTATCCTCTAGCCATTGTCTGACCTATGCACCTGCCACTGTCTGAACTGTACTAGTACCATTGTCTGACCTATCCTCGTTCAATTGAATGACCTATTCTCATGCTTCTGTCTGACCTGTGCTACTGCAATTGTCTGTCCTGTCATCGTGGCATTGTCTGTCCTGTCCTTGTGTCATTGTTTGACCTCTCCCCCTGTCATTGTCTGGTGTGTCCTCCTGCCTTTTCTGACCTGTCTTCCTGCCATTGTATGGTCTGTTCTTCTGCGATTGTCTGGCCTGTTCTTCTGCCATTGTCTGTCCTATATGCCTGCCAGTGTCTCATCTCTAATCCTGCCATTGTCTGTCCTGTCCTTCTGCCATTGTCTATCCTATCCTTCTGCCAGTATCTGATCTCTAATCACACTATTGTCTGACCTGCCCCAGTTCCATTTTCTGACCTATCCATTGTGACAGAGCCCCACTACCCCGACCTGGTAGCTTCTCCAACCTGTGCTCCCTTAACTTGGGACTGCCCCCACCTCTCTCTCCAGCCACCCAAACCATTAGTCTCAACGTAGTGTAAGGTGAAAATAAGAACTCTTTATTGAAGAACACACAGGGTTAATATACATACATAAATGTATTATCAACACACTTTAGAATTGTTACGGTTTCGTAAAAACACTCAGACAGTTAGGTAAGGTTAAAAGCTTTATTGAAAATAAAGAACAATCACCCCACTCAGGTCCAGATGAGGTCCATACCAAGTGCTTCCCAGATCTGACTCACGTCAGGATGAGGAATAGCACAGTAGCAATAATAATAATAATAATAATATATATATATATATATATATATATATAGAGAGAGAGAGAGAGAGAGAGAGAGAGAGATAGATCTAGGACTTTGTGGACAGGTTCAGGAACAAGAATAACCTCAACAGCCCCACACCGCCAATAGGTGACATAAAGCGAAGGGTGACTGAAGGGCAATTCCCTAGCAGACTAGGGATAGCGAAGGCAACACAGACAGTGTTCAGGTAGATATCTGACCCTAGAATTCTAGGGTTAATGGAGGCAACACAGGCAAGACTCTGGCAGCGGACTGACCCTAGAAAGCTAGGGTTAACGGAGGCAACACAGATTGGACACTGACAGTGATCTGACCCTAGTACACTAGGGTTAATGGAGGCAACACAGACAGGACTCTGGCAGTGGTCTGACCCTAGAACGCTAGGGTTAACGGAGGCAACACGGAATGGAGTATGGCAAGGACTAGGCCCTAGTAAGCTAGGGTTAATGGAGGCAACACAGACAGGACTCTGGCAGTGGACTGACCCCAGAACGCTAGGGTTAACGGAGGCAACACGGACTGGACTTTGGCAATGACTTGGCCCTAGCATGCTAGGGTTAACGGCAGCTACATAGACCAGACACTGGCAGTAATCTGACCCTAGATCACTAGGGTTCATGTAGGCAACACGGGCAGGAGTCTGGTTCAGACTGGACCCTAGTACACTAGGGTTACCGGAGGTAACACAGACACTGGCAAGTGACCGGGCTCCCACAAGCCCCAGGAGACTACTGGGGCAGGTAGGCCTAACAGATGCAATGCGGTATAGCGAGTGGGAGTGAGCAGTGTGCGTAACGTAACCGATCAATAGCCAGCGTTGCCCTAATCTGTACATACGGAGATAGTCGGCTAGTCCCATTGGCAACGGAACCAGATGCTCAGCTAGGTCGGCACACACGAAATAGTCATCCAGTCCAGATAGTACAACCAGACATTAGCCCAGCCATGGTCGGTAGACACAGAGTAGTTACCCAGTCCTTAGTCGTTAACGGAATCGGATAGTCAGCCAAGCTAGGTCAGTACACAAGGAGTTAGTCAGCCAGTCCTTAGTCGGTAACGGAATCGGATACTCAGCCAGGCCAGGTCTGTACACATAGAGTTAGTCAGCCAGTCCAAAGTCAGCAACGGAATTGGATCACAGGAGTGTCAGGAATGAAAAGTAGTCAGGCGAGCCGGGTCATATACAGAAACAGGAACAAGTAGTCATAAACACTAGTTACGGGTACACCACGAAAGGGCACCGGTAGAATGACAGGAGGGAGTATATAAAGGCAAACCCTGGGAGGAGTCACCAACACAGAGCCAATAAGAATGAGGCCAGGGTAAACCCAGAAGTAACAATGTCGCTCAGTCATTGAAATCACGGGCACCGTGATAAGAATACAATAGTATACAAGTTCCTGCACACAACATATGGGAATACAATGGGGTGCCAGAGTGAGCATTATTGAGTATACACATAACTCAATCAGGGGTCAGAATACAATGCATTTCACTCTCCCTGTACCTTCCTCCCAGCAATGGGATCCAAGTTACTGCACACAGAACAAAAAAGTGAAATTCCTTGATCAAATACACTACCCTAGCTGATTAGTCTGTAGAGGTTTGGATTGGGCAGACTGGACTGGTTTTCCTGGTCACCCTGTGCCTCCATTAAGCACAAGGTGACTTGGACCCAAGATGGGACTGGGAAGCTGTGAAGGGAGCTTCTTCATGAATGGAGTCCATAGTCTGTGGGAAGGAGGCTGGCCCTCAGCACCTTCCAGGATCCCCAGAGATGGAGGCTCTGCAACATCCACTAGCCATTGTCTGTCTTGTTCTCATGCCATTGTCTGATGTTTCCTCCTGCTATTATCTGATCTGACCTTCTACCATTGCCTGACCTGTCTTTGTGTCATTGTATGACCACTCCACCTGCCATTGTCTGGTGTGCCCTCCTGCCTTTATCTGACATGTCCTTCTGCCAGTGTCTGACCTCTAATCCTGTCATTGACTGACTTGCCCAGGTGCATTGTCTGACCTATCCACCTGCCATTGTCTGACCTGTCCTAGTGCCATTATTAGTTATTGTAGCTAAAACTTGTATTTTCTGGGCTCAGTAAGTCTATGACCTGAAATGTTAAGGTGGTGCTGTTGCTGCAATCTGTGGACATCTCTGGTTGATAATAAAGATCTAGCAGTGTCACATTTCAGGCCATGGAGGTAACTGCACCCAAAAGCTGCATATTTGAGCTGCAATAACATTCGACTAAACATCTCCCAGCAGTGAGAGCACCTTGTGTTACTCAGTAGGATAAACCCTGTGATATGTATTTTTTAGTATTAAGCATTACTGTCACTTTAATTGGGGCTTTTAACCCCTAGAAACATCTCCAACACATTGCTTCCAACTGCACCATAGGGAACACATGCACATCCCCCAAATTCCTATTGAGTTTACTGTTTGAGTGCCAGAGCGGTATGCCACACAATGCATTGCACACAACTCTGGAACACAAAGGGTTAAAGTGGGCTTTTAGTTTGTTCAATGATGGGTGAAAACCCAGTGGACAGACATCTCTAGCATTCAAGAGGTTAAACGACCCATTTACATTAGTGGGGATTTAGGGAATGTCTATTTGTCCCCTACGGCACAGTAGAATTATCCCAAAATTCTTCCATTCTCTTTGAGCATTGGCCCTTACCACTGTCTATGGAGGGGAGCTTGGACCCCTTCCACAGGGGCAAACCAACTCCACCTTAGGGAACAAAGAAAAACTGGCATTGATTAATGGAGTTTATTAACCCCTGAATGCTAGAGATGTACCCAACACATTAATTTGCAATGCATTGCACCTCTCTGGCATGCAAAGGGATTATACTCCCCATTTAAATCAATGGTAATTTGGGGTAATGTTTATCTGTCCCCTACGGTGCAGTTGGTTTGCTCCAGTACATCAGAGTTTGTCTGATTTTCTCTTTTTTTGGTTATTTTCAGGATCTTTTTGTCCCTGCAACGCTAAGTGTGACCCTAGACTGGCGTCATTGAAACTATGTACCGCTAAACTGTGTGGATGTCCAGGTGATGTCAATTTACTTTTTGTTTTTTGTTGTTTTTTTACCCTTTGAATGCCAGAGGAATACACAATGCAATGGTTGTGTAGCCTCTGGAACTCAAAGGGTTAAAGTGTGAAACTCAAGAAATGTTTAAATGGGCAATAAAAAGATAAAGAACATCCACTAATCGCCTGCAGACCTGTGGGGTGTGCAGCGTATTGCTTTGCAATGCGTTACACACAACTCTACTCCTCAAAGGGTTAATATTATTATTATTGCTTATTATAATTAGTTCTATAGAAGAGCGCCAATACATTCGAACTATAATCCACACCCTCACTTACTTAATCTGCTCAGCAAATCATAATGACCTCCTTGAACCAATTCCATATGGACTGGTTCCCTAACAGAGGCAAAATTAACAAGGTGCATTTCAAGATTACTGGGTATTATGTGTAGGCTTCTAAAGGGGAACTATCACTCCTGTACAAGTTTACCTTATTGTCACAAAGTATTTTGAAATTGTATGTTGAATACATGTCTGGTTCTTAAAGGGTTAATAAATGTTTCTCAGTTTCTCATCCACACACATATCATTAGTATGAAATGCATCCAGATTAATGTGATGTGCTAACACTCAGCCTTGTGGCTGTACAAGTTGATTCAGCTTTTTCACATTCCTGTAAATAATGTACTGAAAAAAACAGCTTGGTGGACTATTTGTTCTCTTTCTTTATTCATTCCTTTATTTACCTGTCTTTGTGTCATTGTATGACCACTCCACCTGCCATTGTCTGGTGTGCCCTCCTGCCTTTATCTGACATGTCCTCCTGCCAGTGTCTGACCTCTAATCCTGTCATTGACTGACTTGCCCAGGTGCATTGTCTGACCTATCCACCTGCCATTGTCTGACCTGTCCTAGTGCCATTATTAGTTATTGTAGCTAAAACTTGTATTTTCTGGGCTCAGTAAGTCTATGACCTGAAATGTTATGGTGGCGCTGTTGCTGCAATCTGTGGACATCTCTGGTTGATAATAAAGATCTAGCAGTGTCACATTTCAGGCCATGGAGGTAACTGCACCCAAAAGCTGCATATTTGAGCTGCAATAACATTCGACTAAACATCTCCCAGCAGTGAGAGCACCTTGTGTTACTCAGTAGGATAAACCCTGTGATATGTATTTTTTAGTATTAAGCATTACTGTCACTTTAATTGGGGCTTTTAACCCCTAGAAACGTCTCCAACACATTGCTTCCAACTGCACCATAGGGAACACATGCAAATCCCCCAAATTCCTATTGAGTTTACTGTTTGAGTGCCAGAGCGGTATGCCACACAATGCATTGCACACAACTCTGGAACACAAAGGGTTAAAGTGGGCTTTTAGTTTGTTCAATGATGGATGAAAACGCAGTGGACAGACATCTCTAGCATTCAAGAGGTTAAACGACCCATTTACATTAGTGGGGATTTAGGGAATGTCTATTTGTCCCCTACGGCACAGTAGGTTTACCCCAAAATTCTTCCATTCTCTTTGAGCATTGGCCCTTACCACTGTCTATGGAGGGGAGCTTGGACCCCTTCCACAGAGGCAAACCAACTCCACCTTAGGAAACATAGAAAAACTGGCATTGATTACTGGAGTTTATTAACCCCTGAATGCTAGAGATGTACCCAACACATTAATGTGCAATGCATTGCACCTCTCTGGCATGCAAAGGGATTATACTCCCCATTTAAATCAATGGTAATTTGGGGTAATGTTTATCTGTCCCCTACGGTGCAGTTGGTTTGCTCCAGTATGTCAGAGTTTGTCTGATTTTCTCTTTTTTTGGTTATTTTCAGGATCTTTTTGTCCCTGCAACGCTAAGTGCGACCCTAGACTGGCATCATTGAAACTATGTCCCGCTAAACTGTATGGATGTCCAGGTGATGTCAACTTACTTTTTGTTTTGTTTTTTTACCCTTTGAATGCCAGAGGAATACACAATGCAATGGTTGTGTACCCTCTGGCACTCAAAGGGTTAACACGTGAAACTCAAGAAATGTTTAAATGGGCAATAAAAAGATAAAGAAGATCCACTAATCGCCTGCAGACCTGTGGGGTGTGCAGTGTATTGCTTTGCAATGCGTTACACACAACTCTACTCATCAAAGGGTTAATATTATTATTATTGCTTATTATAATTAGTTCTATAGAAGAGCGCCAATATATTCAAATTATAATCCACACCCTCACTTACTTAATCTGCTCAGCAAATCATAATGACCTCCTTGAACCAATTCCATATGGACTGGTTCCCTAATAGAGGCAAAATTAACAAGGTGCATTTCAAGATTACTGGGTATTATGTGTAGGCTTCTACAGGGGAACTACCATCCCTGTACAAGTTTACCTTATTGTCACAAAGTATTTTGAAATTGTATGTTGAATACATGTCTGGTTCTTAAAGGGTTAAGAAATGTTTCTCAGTTTCTCATTCACACACATATCATTAGTATGAAATGCATCCTGATTAATGTGATGTGCCAACACTCAGTCTTGTGGCTGTACAAGTTGATTCAGCTTTTTCACATTACTGTAAATAATGTACTGAAAAAGACAACTTGGTGGACTATTTGTTCTCTTTCTTTATTAATTCCTTTATTTACTGACTGTTATCATATTCACTTAGATACCTACATAAATGTTAATCCTAACTATAATACTTATGTCACAGCATAAAGGAATTATTATCATAGTTTAAAGAAGAGATTAAATTATGTTTTCCACTTTTATGAATGAATCAATCGCCCTGTCATTCAAAACTGGGTGAAGGATTCATTCAAGAAAGTGCAGCAATTCGCTTTTCATGAATGAACCATTTACAGGGTTCACTAAAAGCAGATCCATTGGAGCTGGCTTATACAGCGGCTCCAGTAGTAAGAAAGGAATGCAGCAAATGCCTTCCTTGTCACCCCATGGATCACCTATCCTACTGGATAGGTGATCCATGCTTTGGGAGATATAAGGAGGAGCCCTGATGTCCCCCTCGACGTCTGAAAAAATGTATATTAAAATAAAGCTCATATAACCTATGTTACACATAAGTTATATGCTCTTTATTAAAAATGCTGGAAATTGTTGCCCGCACGGATCATCTATCCTAGGTGATCCATGCTAAGGGGGTGTCAGGAGGGGGTCTTGATGCCCCCCTTGAGGTCTGAACTATATTTGTTTTAATAAAATTTCACATAACATAAACATACAGTATATACATACAGGCAAGGTATGCAGCTGCATACCTTGCCTATTAACAATTTGAATACCAGAGGGGTAGCAAACACTTTGCAAAGCATTATGTTGCTTCTTCTCTGGTACTCAAAGTGTTAAATGTCGAATAAAGGGCAGTTTCTGTCTAATAATGTTAGTATGTTGAATGGGAGCAATATATGTTAAATTACTAAGGGGGAGTTAATATGTCGAAGGGGTGCACTCTGTGTTGGATTTCTATAATGTGGGGAACAACATCTTTGTGTGTTAGCCCCATATACATTGCCTGACACCCCCAGCCTTTTTCCCTTGCCCAGGCAGTAGCCATGGGAATTGTAGCTAGCAGTGGACAAGGGAAAAAGGCTGGAAAGTGTCAGACAGTGTACAAGGAGATATGTGGTTAACAGTGATAAAGGGAACAAGTGTGGGTGCCAAACAGTGTATATGGAGTTCTATGGCTACCACTGGACAAGGGAACAAGGCTGGTGGGCAAGTGGTATCCACAAATCCCCATTGATGATGCATCACCCCCAGTCTTGTTCCCCTGTGAGTACACAACATGTTTAATATATGACACATAGGTTAGGGGATAATTGTTTAGTGCTTGGTGTACTATGATTTTATTTTTATTTTAACCCTTTGAGTGCCAAAGGGGTGAGCAATATACATCCCTATGGCACTCAATGCTGTCCATGGTGCTGAAAGCCTTCTCTTTATTCCCCTACCGGCCAAGTAGAGAAGCAGAGAGAGAATGCAGTTCAGTTTCAGAATTGTCGTAGTGTTGGTGATGAGTGAAGGGAGGAGATCCCATTCGCATCGACAGCACTTCGCCAATCCTGTATACTAATAGGGACCTTCAACCCTCCCCTTGCATCTGAACATTTTAGTGAATATGTTGATGTGTGTACATCGAAATGTCAAAGTGTTTCAAACACATCAACAAGATCATATCGACACAGAATCTAGGCCCTTAACATAATAAGGACTATTCCAGGAACATCATCATATACACCCTAGTGATATCGGACTGTGTCTCCTTGCACAGCTCTTCCTGAATATGCAGAGGTTAACCCTTTCAGTGCCATTGCTTTACAATGCATAAGACAATGCTCTTGCCCTCAAAGGGTTTTAAATCACACCATTTGCTCTGCTCCTTGTTTAGTAAGTAGGGTTAAACACTGCATAGAGGTGGTGAATGCCCCAAATGCCCATAGACTTTCCCACTGCCATCCACAGGGGTGAAGCTCACAGGAGGTGCAGCTGTGATGTGGCCTGACATCCACGTGGGCCCATTAGCCTAAAGGCACAATCAATTCTAGATATGTAATTATTAGTTTACACTGGGGCCTTTCAGTATGTATGGGAGCTGTGAAACAATGTGTTGGAGACCTCTCTAGCATTCAAGGGGTTAAAATTCCCATTTAAATTAATGGGAATTTTTGGAATTTGTAGTTCTCTCCTATAGTGCAATTGGTTTGCCCCAGAACTCTTCCACTTTTCTTTTGAACGTAGAGCCCTTAGCATACCTGATAATGCTCCGGATTAGCTCTGTAGACTCCGGCTTTTGTAGAGAATTACCAGGTTTACTGGGACAAAGGCTGATTATCTGATGGTGGGGAGTTTCTTAAAAAACTCCGCCCACTTCACCTCCTTCCCAGCCTGTTCTTTCCACTTCCTACCCACTCCTCCTCCTTCCACCCTGTTCCTCTCGCTTCCCACCCACTTCTCCTCCTTCCCACCTTGTTCCTCCTACTTTCTGCCAATTTCACCTCCTTCCCACCTCTTCCTCTGACTTTACCTCCTTCCCACCCCTCCTCCCATTTCCTTCCCACTTCTCCTCCTTCCCACCCTTTACTGCCCCCTTCCCACACACTTTTCCTCCTTCCCACCCTATTCCTCCCACTTCTCCTCCTTCGCACTGTGTTCCTCCCATTTCCCAACCACTTATCCTCCTTCCCACTCTTTTCCTCCTACTTCCTGCCTACTTCTCCTCCTTCCCACCCTGTTCCTCTCACGTCACCTCCTTACTATCCTGTTCCTCCAACTTACTGCCCACTTCTCCTCCTTCCAAACCTTTACTGCCCACTTCCTGCCCACTTCTCCTCCTTCCAACGCTGTTCCTCCTAGTTTCTGCCCACTTCTTCTCCTTCCCACCCTGTTCATCCTAGTTTCTGCCCACTTCTTCACCTTCCCACCCTGTTCCTCCCATTTCCTGCCCACTTCTTCTCCATCCCAGCCTGTTCCTCTCACGTCACCTCCTTACTATCCTGTTCCTCCAACTTACTGCCCACTTCTCCTCCTTCCAAACCTTTACTGCCCACTTCCTGCCCACTTCTCCTCCTTCCCACCCTGTTCATCCCACTTCTCCTCCTTCCCAACCTGTTCCTCCCACTTCACACCCACTTCTCACATTTAACCTTTTTCCTACCACGTTCCTCCTACTTCCTGCCCACTTCCCCTCCTTACCACCCTGTTCCTCCCACTTCCCAACCACTTCTCCTCCTTCCCACCCTTATCCTCCCACTTCTCCGCCTTCCCAGCCTGTTCCCCTCACTAATCCTTCTTCCCACCATGTTCCTCCCATTTCCTGCCCCACTTCTTCTCCATCCCAGCCTGTTCCTCTCACTTTACCTCCTTCCCACCCTGTTCCTCCCACTTCCTGCCCACTTCTCCTCCTTCCCACCCTTTACTGTCCACTTCCCACCCACTTTTCCTCCTTCCCACCCTGTTCCTCACACTCATCTCCTTCCCACCCTGTTCCTCCCACTTCCAACCCACTTATCCTGCTTCCCATGCTGTTCCTCCTACTTTCTGCCCACTTCTCCTCCTTCCCACCCTGTTCATCCTATCTTCTGCCCACCTCCTCCTTCCCACCCTGTTCATACTATCTTCTGCCCACCTCCTCCTTCCCACCATGTTCATCCTAGTTTCTGCCCAATTATTCTCCTTCCCACCCTGTTCCTCTCATTCCCTGCCCACTTCTCCTTCCCAGCCTGTTCCTCTCACTTTACCTCCTTCCCACCCTTTTCCTCTCACTTCCAGCCGACTTCTTCTCCTACCCATCCTCTACTGCCCACTTCCCACCCACTTCTCCTTCCCACTCTTTTCCTCCCACTTCTCACCCACTTTTCCTCCTTCCCACCCTGTTCCTCTCACTTCCCAACCACTTCTCATTCTTCCCACCCTTTTCCTCCCACTTCCTGCCTAGTCCTCCTCCTTTCAAGCCTGTTCCTCTCACTTCCACCCTGTTCCTCCCACTTCCTGCCTACTTCTCCTCCTTCCCACTCTTTACTGCCCACTTTCCAACCACTTCTCCTCCTTCCCACCCTGTTCCTCCTACTTCCCGCCCACTTCTCTTCCTTCCCACCCTGTTCCTCCCACTTCCCATCCACTTCTCCTCATTGCCACGCTGTTCTTCCTACTTTCTGCCCACTTCTCCTCCTTCACACCCTGTTCCTCCTAATTTCTGTCCACTTCTCCTCCTTCCCACCCTGTTCCTCCCACTTCCTGCCCACTTTTCCTCCTTCCCAGCCTGTTCCTCTCACTTATCCTTCTTCCCACCCCATTCCTCCTACTTCCTGCCCACTTCTCCTCATTCCCACCCTTTACTGCCCACTTCCTCTCCTTCCCACCCTGTTCTCCCACTTCCCAACCACTTCTCCTCCTTCCCTCCCTTTTCCTCCCACTTCCTTCCTACTTCCCAGCCTGTTCCCCTCACTTCTCCTTCTTCCCACCCTGTTCCTCCCACATCCCACTCTCTTCTCCTTCTCCCTACCCTGCCCTGCTCACTTCCCACCCACTTATCCTCCCATTTCCCTCCCACTTCTCCTCCTTCCCAGCCTGTTCCTCTCACATTTCCTTCTTCCTATCCTGTTTTACCCACTTTCATAAAACATAGAAACATAGAAACATAATTCTTTCTTTTTCTACCCATAATGATTTTCTTCAACATCATAGCTTCAATGTCGCTCGCTAATTACACTGACTTTATATTTGCTGAAATACCATTACATACAATAACATTGCAAGAAGTTTCATTAATGCACTGTGAGACAATAATTTAGATCTGTATTTATTAGCAGTATGAATAGTCCCATACAACACAATGATACAGGTTTCATGTATTTTTTCATGTGCTTGAACGGTTGTAATTCAGTCATCAATGTGAATGAGGTGTATGGATCATTTATCTGAGTATCTGTTAGCATGTTGATCAGTAACTCAGTCTAACACGTGCCTTTATCTCTGTTATTCTAGTGCCAGCGGCTGAGTCCCAGTGCTTGGTCCAACATTTAAAGAGTGGGAAATGTTTGTTTCCACGTAACTGTGACAATTGCGCTAGTAAGTTCTCACTGACACCCTGTCATACCTCTTCTATTTGTTTTCTGGCAAAAATATTTTGGATTTTGATCCCATTAAAATAAATCTAAAATGTTGTTATGATATGTTTTACAGAAAAAGCCATATTTTGGTGAAAAGAAAGTCTATATGAAATAAATGTTAAAAAAAAAAAATAAATAAATAAATAAAAAGAGCCCTGTCCAATTCAAGGAACACAAAAACTGCTAATAACCCCCAATTTATCTTACTCATGCCAGCAATGCTTAATGACCTCTATGCATTGATTGATTCTCCAAATGGAATCTTTATGATTGGATGTCAGCTCCATTGAGACAGTGATGATTATTGGTTGCTGGAATGAAGGATTCCAAACTCCTCCCACTTAAGGTCTCTAAGAAGATTCAAGTAGGAGGAGTTTAGAGTTGTTACTCACATGGAATTATGTCTTCCTCCGTGGACATGATTTTCAGTGCTTTTTAACACCTTAAAGATACATATCATGCCGGTCTGGCACCTATGGAACAGTAATGGTCCTGGCACATCATGGAATTCTGAGATGGGGTGGCTGCATGCCCCTCTGCCATCCCAAACACTATGCGCTAAAAAATGTTCCGTGGTCCTTAACGGACACCCCGTGCTGGACTGAGCGGTCATTAGGGGTTTAAATTACATTTTGGAAAAACCACTGCACACAGAAATTATTCATAGTGGTAATTAGTATTTTCTGCCCAAATTAATGTGTACGATTATTGTTAAGAGGCATTAGTTGTCCTTAACCCTTTGAGTGACAGAGGGGTACAGAATGCATTGCTTTGCAATGCGTTCTGTATCTCTCTGGCACTCAAAGGGTTAAAATCCATATATGTCAAAATATAAAGAAGAAGTTTATATCCCTTATCCTTTTTTCTATTATTCTTTTCCATTCCTGCCAAGATTATTAGCACCCCTCTCCTGAAATTAAGCATTTTTAGCACTTTTGACATGACATCAAAATACTGTCTTTTTCCTGGGGGCGGGGGATTATGTTCCAGAGAGTTTTCTGGACAGTCATCCATCAAAGCAAGACTGTGATACAATGTAACACTATTCCTGCAGCACTGTGTGCTATCTATTTTACATTATGTCACTATCCCGGCTTTCACTGTCCCTGACAGAAAGCTCTCGGAAACAGATCCAGTGAGATCAATATCAAGGACATAAATGTATTCATAAAAAGAGTGAAAATAGAATAAACAAATGAAAAAAAACCCATAGGAATAATATAATCAATTTGACGCTATATATTCTGCTTTTAAGAATATTTAAAGTTAAAATAAAGCTTTCCTATCCCTTTAAAGAGACAGTCACCCTCCTAGTGACTGTACAGATCCTGCTAGTGCACAATAGTAAAGTCACATTGCCTGGACTTTTTATTATTTATTTTCATCTTCACCTTCTCTTTTTTTTTTTTTTTTCTTACACGTTTAAATCCCTGCAATGGAGCTGCCTGTATCTGTGTTTTCAGAGAGATTCCAGTTGAGGACAGTGATATCCAGGATAGTGATATCATTTTTCCATCTCTCTGCAGCAATGAACACTATCTATTCTAAAGAAGGGTCTTTTCTACATTGTTTCTCTGTCTTTCTTACACAGAATGTTTTTATACATTGTTGCACTCTCTCTGCTTTCACGTCCCATATAGAAAGCTCTCTAGAAACAGTTCCCTGTAAAGGACATAAAAGTGTAAGAAAATAGGAAAATATTTAAACAATACAAAGAATAAAAAAGTACAGGTAATTAGATTTTACATATGATTCACTTGTATAATACATAAAGTTAGAAAGGAAGCTGATTGTCATTATAAAATCACCTCCATAATGCTTTAACTGTTTGTGTGTCAGAGGGATGTCCAGTGTATGTAAAGCAATGCAACGGACAACTTTCTGGGTTAAAATTACCCCCAGTCTTCCCCCTCCCACCAAGCAAGAAGGGGTCCCATTCATGCTTGAGTGGATCCTGATAGAACCAGTTCTTCCCCATGGATTGGATAGGCCAGTGGGGGGCGCTGTGAGACCCCCCAGCTGCTAACAGACTACAGCTCCCATTGGAATGATGGGATTTGTGCTGCTTGAAGGGACTCACACATTTCACATTCTTGTAATTGGCAATGGGAATAATTAGCCTTTCAAGTGCAATGCTCCTGAATTGTACTAATTTACTTTGTACATCAGCCTCAGTGTCTGTTGGTGAAACTTGTGGCTGGAACAGACAATGAGGCCACTGATGGAGTCAGTATGTTAACCCTTAGAGTGCCAGAGGGGTACTCAGGGTATTGCTTTGTGATGCATTGTGCACCCCTCTGGCACTCAAAGGGTTAACCCCAAAAGTGACTGTTGACCCCTTCTAAATAGATGTATCTGCTCTAATTTGAGCTTACTATTTACAGTCATTGCACAGTTAGTTGTTTGTCTATTAATTAAGCAGTAAACTTTTCAAATGATAAGAGACATGATACTGTGCTTTTCCCACTGAATAAAACATGTCATACATCTAGGAGATGGTTCATTCAAAAGCTATCACAGCTAATAGTAATAGAGCAACAGTGCCAATGGGCGCCCAAATGGAGATTTCTTCCATTATGTCATAGACTACGACTTTCCTTCATAAATAATAGCAACTCCCTGGTTTTCGGAAAAGTTACAGTTTAATGATGGAAAAAAAAGTAACAATTTTGAGATGTAATCATTTTTAATGACATTTTTTTTATCTATCAGGAAAAACCCTTTAATGCATTTTTTTGTATCGATAATAGTTTATTGCTCATTTAAATTTACACATTTCTAAAATAAAGCTAGAACCAGAGATGTCAATGTAAATGCTAAAGCGGGTAATAAGAGAACATGTATCTATACATTCTTTCATTTAATTCTATCTTATTTATCTGCAGTCCCAGAAAATGAAGTTGGATGCGCTTTTGAATTTCAAAATCGCTGCATCTTTCCTTACCGAATAAACAGCACAGGTGAGAAACTAGATGGCACTACCACTGTCTGTCCTGTCCTAGTGCCATGTGTCCTCCTGCCATTGACTGACTTGTCCTTTTGCCTATTTTAAAGGGATAGTAATGCTTCATTTTAACTTTATTTTATTTTGTAGGCATTAAAAAAACATGAAGAACGATATAAGTCTTATCTCTGAAACCTTTATGGTTTAAGAGATATTCACAAACAAAGTATCCCCCCCCTGTTCAACCAGATCTGAAGGGAGATGCCCAGGTAGACTGCAGAGGGGGACAATCTTCAATTAAGATAATGGAAAAAGCTGAAAAACTTGTCAAGGGGGGAAGGGCTTTCATTGTTTTCATACAAAGAAAATTGTCCCCTTCTGTTATCTGTACTGTCATACAACCAGACTCACATCTGAGAAGAGATGGCTTACACTAGGTAAAAGGGGCAGGGAGGGGAACTTTGCTTGTGAATATCTCATAAACCATAAAGGTTTGAGAGATAAGACTTATATCATTCTTCATGTTTTTTTAATGCCTACAAAATAAAATAAAGTTAAAACGAAGTATTACTATCCCTTTAACACATTTTTGCCTGTATTTCCTATAGGTACTGCATTTCCCATTGTAATATTACTTCTTCTGTGAGCTGTAGTTTAGAAATAAGTGGCTGAAAGTCAAAGCTGGGAGTCCTACAGCAACATACGGCTTGAAAACTGTGTTAGCATGCAGAATGCATTTGTCCTTTGCCACAAAACGAACTTTCTGCTTAAGTGACACTGGCACATATTCATGATAATATCAAGTGATAAAAAAATAAAGTACAACTTACAATGTGGCAGATTTGTATTGTAGTGGTGGTGGGGGACTGGTATGTTGTGATTGGTGTAGTTTTTACTATTGTCGAAGATAATGCAGGAAAGGGTTAAACAGGAGACCAAATTAGGTCGTATATCTTCACATAAATAGATAAATAATTAATTTGAGAATGTTACACAATACTAGGTATTTATACACTACTTCACAGTAAAGAATTGATTAAAATAATCAATTATGCATATTTGCGCAAAGATATATATACTTTATTTAAGTAAAATATACTATAAAGTGTAATCAACAATGATATGAGTGAACACCAACTGAAATAGATATACTGTGAATCAAACCAATATCACAATTGAGGTTTAAGGTATGTTGTCAGGTGAGTAGGCTTTAATATTAAGCCAGATCCTCTGACAATCTCCTTGTACCATATGCAATAGCAACATTTAAAGGGGAACTACCACCCTGCAATAACTTAACTTTGATTGATTCTTCATCTGGCGACTAGCTGCTTAGTAGCGCTAGTCGCCAGAAATGTTACCCGGTTCTGAAGATTTCGGCATTTTAGGGATGCTCACAGTAGCAGGAAGCACAGTCATCACAGTGACGTCAGTGCGCCTGCGCTGTCAGTCCCTTTTGAGTCCAGCTGCATCAGGAGACGCCACCATATACAGGCCACTGAAGTCTTCAGTAGGACTACCGGTACTAATACGGAGGCAACAATAGCAACCGGTTTTGACAAGGAGGAGTGCAACCAATGGAAGTATACCGGTGCAATAACGGAGACAGCACTTGCAACCGGATAAACAGAGTGGAGCGAACCAGTACACTATACCGGTGCAATAACGGAGGCAACACAGCAACCGGTTAAACAGAGTGGAGCGAACCAGTGCACTATCCCGGTGCAATCACAGAGGCAACACTTGCAACCGGGTTTGGTAGAGTGGAGCGAACCAGTGCACTATACCGGTGCAATCACAGAGGCAACACTTGCAACCGGGTTTGGTAGAGTGGAGCGAACCAGTGCACTATAGCGGTGCAATAATGGAGGCAACACAGCAACCGGTTAAACAGAGTGGAGCCAACCAGTGCACTATACCGGTGCAATAACAGAGGCAACACAGCAACCGGTTAAACAGAGTGGAGCCAACCAGTGCACTATACCGGTGCAATAACGGAGGCAACACAGCAACCGGTTAAACAGCGTGGAGAGAACCAGTGCACTATACCGGTGCAATAACGGAGACAACACAGCAACCGGTTAAACAGAGTGGAGTGAGCCAGTGCACTATACCGGAGCAAGAACGGAGGCAACACAGCAACCGGTTAAACAGAGTGGAGCGAACCAGTGCACTATACCGGTGCAATAACGGAGGCAGCACTTGCAACCAGGTTAGGTCTGGGACTAGGCCAGAAGCGCTCTGCGTAAAGGAATACAGGCCAGCCTGATATACTGAGATGCCAGCAGAAAGGCTACGAGAGTCAGAATGTTGCCGAGGCGACTATTACACAATGGGCACTGCCAATACAGGATCCAGGAGCAGGAACGTCAGCCAGGCTGGGTCAGGACACAGGAGCAGGAACGTCAGCCAATCCAGTTCGGTACACAGGAGCAGGAACGTCAGCCAATCCGGGCCCGTACAAAGGAGCAGGAACATCAGCCAGGCCGGGTCGGTACACAGGAAACAATCACTGGAGAGGTCGGTACACAGGCGCAGGAACAGGAGAGTAGTCAGGCAAGCCAAGCCGATACACTGGAACCACAGAATAAACGTAGAACTGGCACAGGAACACCACGAAAGGGCAGCCATAAGGTGCAGGAGCCCAGTATATAAAGGCAATACCGGGTGGGCTAAACACAGGGCAGTCAATGAGGCCTCCTACAGGATAACTGACAGGAAAGGAATCACGGACACCGTGATAGGGAGCGACAGTTCAGGAAGAAAACAATGTCACACACAGGCAATACTGCAAGAGGCAATCACGGGCACCGTGATAACTATCTGGTCTATCCTCATGCCATTGTCTGGCCTATCCTCCTGCAATTCTCTGATGTGTCCTCCTGGCTTTGTCTGGACTGTCCTCCTGCCATTGTTTGGCCTGTCTTTCAGCCACTTTCTATCCTACCCTCCTGCCTCATGACCTCTAATACTGCTATTGTCTTACCTGCCCCAGTGCCATTGTCTGACCTATCCTCTAGCCATTGTCTGACCTATGCACCTGCCACTGTCTGAACTGTACTAGTACCATTGTCTGACCTATCCTCGTTCAATTGAATGACCTATTCTCATGCTTCTGTCTGACCTGTGCTACTGCAATTGTCTGTCCTGTCATCGTGGCATTGTCTGTCCTGTCCTTGTGTCATTGTTTGACCTCTCCCCCTGTCATTGTCTGGTGTGTCCTCCTGCCTTTTCTGACCTGTCTTCCTGCCATTGTATGGTCTGTTCTTCTGCGATTGTCTGGCCTGTTCTTCTGCCATTGTCTATCCTATATGCCTGCCAGTGTCTCATCTCTAATCCTGCCATTGTCTGTCCTGTCCTTCTGCCATTGTCTATCCTATCCTTCTGCCAGTATCTGATCTCTAATCACACTATTGTCTGACCTGCCCCAGTTCCATTTTCTGACCTATCCACTGTGACAGAGCCCCACTACCCCGACCTGGTAGCTTCTCCAACCTGTGCTCCCTTAACTTGGGACTGCCCCCACCTCTCTCTCCAGCCACCCAAACCATTAGTCTCAACGTGGTGTAAGGTGAAAATAAGAACTCTTTATTGAAGAACACACAGGGTTAATATACATACATAAATGTATTATCAACACACTTTAGAATTGTTACGGTTTCGTAAAAACACTCAGACAGTTAGGTAAGGTTAAAAGCTTTATTGAAAATAAAGAACAATCACCCCACTCAGGTCCAGATGAGGTCCATACCAAGTGCTTCCCAGATCTGACTCACGTCAGGATGAGGAATAGCACAGTAGCAATAATAATAATAATAATAATATATATATATATATATATATATATATATATATATAGAGAGAGAGAGAGAGAGAGAGAGAGAGATCTAGGACTTTGTGGACAGGTTCAGGAACAAGAATAACCTCAACAGCCCCACACCGCCAATAGGTGACATAAAGCGAAGGGTGACTGAAGGGCAATTCCCTAGCAGACTAGGGATAGCGAAGGCAACACAGACAGTGTTCAGGTAGATATCTGACCCTAGAATTCTAGGGTTAATGGAGGCAACACAGGCAAGACTCTGGCAGCGGACTGACCCTAGAAAGCTAGGGTTAACGGAGGCAACACAGATTGGACACTGACAGTGATCTGACCCTAGTACACTAGGGTTAATGGAGGCAACACAGACAGGACTCTGGCAGTGGTCTGACCCTAGAACGCTAGGGTTAACGGAGGCAACACGGAATGGAGTATGGCAAGGACTAGGCCCTAGTAAGCTAGGGTTAATGGAGGCAACACAGACAGGACTCTGGCAGTGGACTGACCCCAGAACGCTAGGGTTAACGGAGGCAACATGGACTGGACTTTGGCAATGACTTGGCCCTAGCACGCTAGGGTTAACGGCGGCTACATAGACCAGACACTGGCAGTAATCTGACCCTATATCACTAGGGCTCACGTAGGCAACACGGGCAGGAGTCTGGTTCAGACTGGACCCTAGTACACTAGGGTTACCGGAGGTAACACAGACACTGGTAAGGGACCGGGCTCCCACAAGCCCCAGGAGACTACTGGGGCAGGTAGGCCTAACAGATGCAATGCGGTATAGCGAGTGGGAGTGAGCAGTGTGCGTAACGTAACCAATCAATAGCCAGCGTTGCCCTAATCGGTACATACGGAGATAGTCGGCTAGTCCCATTGGCAACGGAACCAGATGCTCATCTAGGTCGGCACACACGAAATAGTCAGCCAGTCCAGATAGTACAACCAGACACTAGCCCAGCCAGGTCGGTAGACACAGAGTAGTTACCCAGTCCTTAGTCGGTAACGGAATTGGATACTCAGCCAAGCTAGGTCAGTACACAAGGAGTTAGTCAGCCAGTCCTTAGTCGGTAATGGAATCTGATACTCAGCCAGGCCAGGTCTGTACACATAGAGTTAGTCAGCCAGTCCAAAGTCAGCAACGGAATTGGATCACAGGAGTGTCAGGAATGAAAAGTAGTCAGGCGAGCCGGGTCATATACAGAAACAGGAACAAGTAGTCATAAACACTAGTTACGAGTACACCACGAAAGGGCACCGGTAGAATGACAGGAGGGAGTATATAAAGGCAAACCCTGGGAGGAGTCACCAACACAGAGCCAATAAGAATGAGGCCAGGGTAAACCCGGAAGTAACAATGTCGCTCAGTCATTGAAATCACGGGCACAGTGATAAGAATACAATAGGATACAAGTTACTGCACACAACATATGGGAATACAATGGGGTGCCAGAGTGAGCATTATTGAGTTTACACATAACTCAATCAGGGGTCAGAATACAATGCATTTCACTCTCCCTGTACCTTCCTCCCAGCAATGGGATCCAAGTTACTGCACACAGAACAACAAAGTGAAATTCCTTGATCAAATACACTACCCTAGCTGATTAGTCTGTAGAGGTTTGGATTGGGCAGACTGGACTGGTTTTCCTGGTCACCCTGTGCCTCCATTAAGCACAAGGTGACTTGGACCCAAGATGGGACTGGGAAGCTGTGAAAGGAGCTTCTTCATGATTGGAGTCCATAGTCTGTGGGAAGGAGGCTGGCCCTCAGCACCTTCCAGGATCCCCAGAGATGGAGGCTCTGCGACATCCACTAGCCATTGTCTGTCTTGTTCTCATGCCATTGTCTGATGTTTCCTCCTGCTATTATCTGACCTAACCTTCTACCATTGTCTGACCTGTCTTTGTGTCATTGTATGACCACTCCACCTGCCATTGTCTGGTGTGCCCTCCTGCCTTTATCTGACATGTCCTCCTGCCAGTGTCTGACCTCTAATCCTGTCATTGACTGACTTGCCCAGGTGCATTGTCTGACCTATCCACCTGCCATTATCTGACCTGTCCTAGTGCCATTATTAGTTATTGTAGCTAAAACTTGTATTTTCTGGGCTCAGTAAGTCTATGACCTGAAATGTTATGGTGGTGCTGTTGCTGCAATCTGTGGACATCTCTGGTTGATAATAAAGATCTAGCAGTGTCACATTTCAGGCCATGGAGGTAACTGCACCCAAAAGCTGCATATTTGAGCTGCAATAACATTCGACTAAACATCTCCCAGCAGTGAGAGCACCTTGTGTTACTCAGTAGGATAAACCCTGTGATATGTATTTTTTAGTATTAAGCATTACTGTCACTTTAATTGGGGCTTTTAACCCCTAGAAACGTCTCCAACACATTGCTTCCAACTGCACCATAGGGAACACATGCAAATCCCCCAAATTCCTATTGAGTTTATTGTTTGAGTGCCAGAGTGGTATGCCACACAATGCATTGCACACAACTCTGGAACATAAAGGGTTAAAGTGGGCTTTTAGTTTGTTCAATGATGGATGAAAACCCAGTGGACAGACGTCTCTAGCATTCAAGAGGTTAAACGACCCGTTTACATTAGTGGGGATTTAGGGAATGTCTATTTGTCCCCTACGGCACAGTAGGTTTACCCCCAAATTCTTCCACTCTCTTTGTACATTGGCCCTTACCACTGTCTATGGAGGGGAGCTTGGACCCCTTCCAAAGGGGCAAACCAACTCCACCTTAGGGAACAAAGAAAAACTGGCATTGATTTAATGTATTTTATTAACCCCTGAATGCTAGAGATGTACCCAACACATCAATTTGCAATGCATTACACCTCTCTGGCATGCAAAGGGATTATACTCCCCATTTAAATCAATGGTAATTTGGGGTAATGTTTATCTGTCCCCTACGGTGCAGTTGGTTTGCTCCAGTACATCAGAGTTTGTCTGATTTTCTCTTTTTTTGGTTATTTTCAGGATCTTTTTGTCCCTGCAACGCTAAGTGCGACCCTAGACTGGCGTCATTGAAACTATGTACCGCTGAACTGTGGATGTCCAGGTGATGTCAATTTACTTTTTTTTTTTTTTTTACCCTTTGAATGCCAGAGGAATACAAAATGCAATGGTTGTGTACCCTCTGGCACTCAAAGGGTTATCACGTGAAACTCAAGAAATGTTTAAATGGGCAATAAAAAGATAAAGAAGATCCACTAATCACCTGCAGACCTGTTGGGTGTGCAGCGTATTGCTTTGCAATGCGTTACACACAACTCTACTCCTCAAAGGGTTAATATTATTATTATTGGTTATTATTATTAGTTCTATAGAAGAGTGCCAATACATTCGAACTATAATCCACACCCCCACTTACTTAATCTGCTCAGCAAATCATATTGACCTCCTTGAACCAATTCCATATGGACTGGTTCCCTAGTAGAGGCAAAATTAACAAGGTGCATGTCAAGATTACTGGGTATTATGTGTAGGCTTCTAAAGGGGAACTATCACCCCTTTACAAGTTTACCTTATTGTCACAAAGTATTGTGAAATCGTATGTTGAATACATGTCTGGTTCTTAAAGGGTTAATAAATGTTTCTCAGTTTCTCATCCACACACATATCATTAGTACAAACTGCATCCTGATTAATGTGATGTGCCAACACTCAGCCTTGTGGCTGTACAAGTTGATTCAGCTTTTCACATTCCTGTGAATAATGTACTGAAAAAACAGCTTGGTGGACTATTTGTTTTCTTTCTTTATTAATTCCTTTATTTACTGACTGTTATCATATTAAATTAGATACCTACATAAATGTTAATCCTAATTATAATACTTATGTCACAGCATAAAGGAATTATTATCATAGTTTAAAGAAGAGATTAAATTATGTTTTCCGCTTTTATGAATGAATCAATCGCCCTGTCATTCAAAACTGGGTGAAGGATTCATTCAAGAAAGTGCAGCAATTCGCTTCTCATGGATGAACCAGTTACAGGGTTCACTACAAGCAGTTCTATTGGAGCCGGCTTATACAGCGGCTCCAGTAGTAAGAAAGGAATGCAGCAAATGCCTTCCTTTTCACCCCATAGATCACCTATCCGACTGGATAGGTAATCCATGCTAGGGGAGATATAAGGAGGAGCCCTGATGTCCCCCTCAACGTCTGAAAAAATGTATATTAAAACTGAACTATATTTGTTTTAATAAAATTTCACATAACATAAACATACAGTATATACATACAGACAAGGTATGCAGCTGCATACCTTGCCTATTAACTCTTTGAATACCAGAGGTGTAGCAAACACTTTGCAAAGCATTATGTTGCTACCTCTCTGGTACTCAAAGTGTTAAATGTCGAATAAAGGGCAGTTTCTGTCTAATAATATTAGTATGTCGAATGGGAGCAATATATGTTAAATTACTAAGGGGGAGTTAATGTGTCGAAGGGGTGCACTCTGTGTTGGATTTCTATAATGTGGGGAACAACACCTTTGTGTGTTAGCCCCATATACATTGCCTGACACCCCCAGCCTTTTTCCCTTGCCCAGGCAGTAGCCATGGGAATTGTAGCTAGCAGTGGACAAGGGAAAAGGGCTGGAAAGGGTCAGACAGTGTACAAGGGGATATGTGGTTAACAGTGATAAAGGGAACAAGTGTGGGTGCCAAACAGTGTATATGGAGTTCTATGGCTACCACTGGACAAGGGAACAAGGCTGGCGGGCAAGTGGTATCCACAAATCCCCATTGATGCTGCATCACCCCCAGTCTTGTTCCCCTGTGAGTACACAACATGTTTAATATATGACACATAGGTTAGGGTATAATTGTTTAGTGCTTGGTGTACAATGATTTTATTTTTATTTTAACCCTTTGAGTGCCAAAGGGGTGAGCAATACACATCCCTATGGCACTCAATGCTGTCCATGGTGCTGAAAGCCTTCTCTTTATTCCCCTACCGGCCAAGTAGAGAAGCAGAGAGAGAATGCTGTTCAGTTTCAGAATTGTCGTAGTGTTGGTGATGAGTGAAGGGAGGAGATCCCATTCGCATCGACAGCACTTCGCCAATCCTGTATACTAATAGGGACCTTCAACCCTCCCCTTGCATCTGAACATTTTAGTGAATATGTTGATGTGTGTACATCGAAATGTCAAAGTGTTTCAAACACATCAACAAGATCATATCGACACAGAATCTAGGCCCTTAACATAATAAGGACTATTGCAGGAACATCATCATACACACCCTAGTGATATCGGACTGTGTCTCCTTGCTCAGCTCTTCCTGAATACACAGAGGCCACTGCACTATGCAGTAATGGAGTAATTATGGAGCACACCAACCTTAGGGGACAAATAAAATAATATCAAATGCTCACGCTTGTACTTCAGTGGATGTAGTACAGCCTATGATCTCTATAGATCAAACTGCGGGAAATGTTCTTCACAATAACAGGACTTTATTGCCAGCAGCTCCCATATGTCACCCCCAGAGCTTGCAAGGAGCAAAAAGAGGTTAACCCTTTCAATGCCATTGCTTTACAATGCATTGGACAATGCTCTTGTCATCAAAGGGTTTTAAATCACACCATTTGCTCTACTCCTTGTTTAGTAAGTAGGGTTAAACACTGCATAGAGGTGGTAAATGCCCCAAATGCCCATAGACTTTCCCACTGACATCCACAGGGGTGAAGCTCACAGGAGGTACAGCTGTGATGTGGCCTGACATCCACATGGGCCCATTAGCCTAAAGGCACAATCATTTCTAGATATGTAATTATTAGTTTTCACTGGGGCCTTTCAGTATGTATGGGAACTGTGAATCATTGTGTTGGAGACCTCTCTAGCATTCAAGGGGTTAAAATTCCCATGTAAATTAATGGGAATTTTTAGTTCTCCCCTATAGTGCAGTTGGTTTGCCCCAGAACTCTTCCATTTTTCTTTTGAACGTAGGGCCCTTAGCATACCTGGTAATTCTCCGGATTAGCTCTGTAGACTCCGGCTTTTGTAGAGAATTACCAGGTCTCCTGGGACAGAGGCTGATTATCCGATGGTGGGGAGTTTCTTATAAAACTCTGCCCACTTCACCTCCATCCCAGCCTGTTCTCCCCACTTCCTACCCACCCCTCCTCCTTCCACCCTGTTCCTCTCGCTTCCCACCCACTTCTCCTCCATCCCACCTTGTTCCTTCTACTTTATTCCAATTTCTCCTCATTCCCTCCTGTTCCTCTGACTTTACCTCCTTCCCACCCTGCTCCTCCCATTTCCTGCCCACTTCTCCTCCTTCCCACCCTTTTCTGCCCCCTTCCCACACACTTTTCCGCTTTCCCACCCTATTCCTCCCACTTCTCCTCCTTCCCACTCATTCCTCCCATTTCCCAACCACTTCTCCTCCTTCCCACTCTTTTCCTCCTCCTTCCTGCCTACTTCTCCTCCTTCCCACCCTGTTCCTCTCATGTCATCTCCTTCCTATCCTGTTCCTCCAACTTACTGCCCACTTCTCCTCCTTCCAAACCTTTACTGCCCACTTCCTGCCCACTTCTCCTCCTTCCAACGCTGTTCCTCCTAGTTTCTGCCCACTTCTTCTCCTTTCCACCCTGTTCATCCTAGTTTCTGCCCACTTCTTCACCTTCCCACCCTGTTCCTCCCATTTCCTGCCCACTTCTTCTCCATCCCAGCCTGTTCCTCTCACTTTACCTCCTTCCAACCCTGTTCCTCCCACTTCCTGCCCACTTCTCCTCCTTCCCACCCTTTACTGCCCACTTCCCACGCATTTTTCTTCCTTCCCACCCTGTTCCTCCCACTTCTCCTCATTCCCATCCTGTTCCTCCCACTTCCCACCCACTTCTCTCACTTAACCTTCTTCCCACCCCGTTCCTCCTACTTCCTGCCCACTTCTCCTTGTTCCCACCCTGTACTGCCCACTTCCCCTCCTTCCCACCCTGTTCCTCCCACTTCCCAACCACTTCTCCTCCTTCCCACCCTTCTTCTTCCACTTCTCCGCCTTCCCAGCCTATTCCCCTCACTACTCCTTCTTCCCACCCTGTTCCTCCAATTTCCAACTCACTTCTTCTCCATTCCACCCTGTTCCCCTCACTTTACCTCCTTCCCACCCTGTTCCTCCCACTTCCTGCCCACTTCTCCTCCTTCCCACCCTTTACTGCCCACTTCCCACCCACTTTTCCTCCTTCCCACCCTGTTCCTCACACTACTCCTCCTTCCAACCCTGTTCCTCCCACTTCCAACCCACTTATCCTCCTTCCCATGCTGTTCCTCCTATTTTCTGCCCACCTCCTCCTTCCCACCCTGTTCATCCTAGTTTCTGCCCAATTATTCTCCTTCCCACCCTGTTCCTCTCATTTCCTGCCCACTTCTCCTTCCCAGCCTGTTCCTCTCACTTTACCTCCTTCCCACCCTTTTCCTCTCACTTCCAGCCGACTTCTTCTCCTTCCCACCCTCTACTGCCCACTTCCCACCCACTTCTCCTTCCCACTCTTTTCCTCCCACTTCTCATCCACTTTTCCTCTTTCCCAACCTGTTCCTCCCACTTCCCAACCACTTCTCATTCTTCCCACCCTTTTCCTCCCACTTCCTGCCTAGTCCTCCTCCTACCCAGCCTTTTCCTCTCACTTCCACCCTGTTCCTCCCACTTCCTGCCTACTTCTCCTCCTTCCCACCCTTTACTGCCCACTTTCCAACCACTTCTCCTCCTTCCCACCCTGTTCCTCCTACTTCCCGCCCACTTCTCTTCCTTCCCACCCTGTTCCTCCCACTTCCCACCCACTTCTCCTCATTGCCACACCGTTCTTCCTACTTTCTGCCCACTTCTCCTCCTTCACACCCTTTTCCTCCTACTTTCTGCCCACTTCTCCTCCTTCCCACCATGTTCCTCCCACTTCCTGCCCACTTTTCCTCCTTCCCAGCCTGTTCCTCTCATTTAACCTTCTTCCCACCCCATTACTCCTACTTCCTGCCCATTTCTCCTCATTCCCACCCTTTACTACCCACTTCCCCTCCTTCCCACCCTGTTCCTCCCACTTCCCAACCACTTCTCCTCCTTCCCTCCCTTTTTCTCCCACTCCCTTCCTACTTCTCCTCCTTCCCAGCCTGTTCCCCTCACTTCTCCTTCTTCCCATCCTGTTCCTCCCACATCCCACTCTCTTCTCCTCCTCCCTACCCTGTCCTGCTCACTTCCCACCCACTTATCCTCCCATTTCCCTCCCACTTCTCCTCCTTCCCAGCCTGTTCCTCTCACTTTTCCTTCTTCCTGCCTTGTTTCACCCACTTTCATAGACCATAGAAACATAGAATTTATATCGGGAACATAAGAACCATTCGGCCCATCTAGTCTGCCCATTTTCCTACTGTAAAAAAAACTCAAACCTTTTTTGGTCCTTGGTATTTTATTATGTTAAGGACAGCCTTATGCCTATCCCATGCATGCTTAAATTCTGTCACTGTATTAATTTCTACCACTTTTGCTGGTAGGCTATTCCACTTTCCTCCCTCTTCCCACCCTTTACTACACACTTCACTCCTACTTTATTGTACAGCCCATTAAGCCCTGCCCCCATTCACAGCTAAGCCCCATTGTGTCATTTATATCCGGGGACTCCAGAGGACAACGTTCCCAGGTATGACCCCTTAGTGTTTATATCTACTTGTCTATGTATGGTGACTTTTTTTATGCGCTGAAGTCACATATAAAGGCGTATGAACATTTGTACATAGGTTAAATGCTTTTTACAATACTTGTCAGATCACATAATTCTCTCTTTTTCTACCCATAATGAATTCCTTCAGCATCATAGCTTTAATGTCGATCGCTAATTACATATTTGCTGAAATACCATTACATACAATAACATTGCAAGAAGTTTCATTAATGCACTGTGAGACAATAATTTAGAGCTGTGTTTATTAGCAGTATGAATAGTCCCATACAACACAATGATACAGGTTTCATGCATTTTTTCATGTGGTTGAACGGTTGTAATTCAGTCATCAATGTGAATGAGGTGTATGGATCATTTATCTGAGTATCTGTTAGCATGTTGATCAGTAACTCACTCTAACACATGCCTTTATCTCTGTTATTCTAGTGCCAGAGGCTGAGTCCCAGAGGTGCTTGGTCCAACAGTTACAGAGCGGGAAATGTTTGTTTCCAGCTGACTGTGACAATTGCGCTAGTAAGTTCTCACTGACACCTTGTCATACCTCTTTTATTTGTTTTCTGGCAAAAATATTTTGGATTTTGATAACATTAAAATAAATCTAAAACGTTGTTATGATATGTTTTACAGAAAAAGCCATATTTTGGTGAAAAGAAAGTCTATATGAAACAAATGTTAAAAAAAAAAAAGAGCCCTGTCTAATTCAAGGAACACAAAATCGGCGAATAACCCCAATTTATCTTAATCATGCCATCAATGCTTAATGACCTCTATGCATTGTTTGATTCTCCAAATGGAATCTTTATGTTTGGATGTCAGGTTCATGGAGAAAGTGATGATTGTTACTGGTAAGAAGGATTCCAAACTCCTCCTACTTAAGGTCTCTAAGAAGATTCAAGTAGGAGGAGTTTAGTGTCCTTACTCACATGGAATTATGTCTGCCTCCATGGACGTGATTTTCAGTGCTTTTTAACCCCTTAAGGATCCATATCATGCCAGTCTGGCACCTAAGGAACAGTTATGGTCTTGGCACATCATGGAATTCTGAGATGGCAGGGTGGCTGCATGCCCCTCTGCCGTTCCTGAATACTATGCGCTAAAAAAAAATATTCCGTAGTCCTTAACGGACACCCCGTGCTGGATTGAGTGGTCATTAAGGTTTTTTTAAATTACATTTTGGAAAAACCACTGCACACAGAAATTATTCATAGTGGTAATTAGAATTGTCTGCACAGATTAATGTGTGCAATTATTGTTAAGAGGCGTTAGTTGTCCTTAAAATCCATATATGTCACAATATAAAGAAAAAGTATATATCCCTTAACTTTTTTCTATTATTCTTTTCCATTCCTCTCCTGAAATTAAGAATTTTTAGCATTTTTGACATGACATCAAAATACTGTCTTATTTCTGGGGGGAGGGAAAATCCAGGGAGTTTAAGGTACAGAGATCCATCAAAGCAAGGCAGTGATACAATGTAACACTATTCCTGCAGCAATGTATGCTATCTTGTTTTGCATTATATCACTATCCCAGCTTTCACAGTCTCTGACAGAAAGCTCTCTGGAAACATATCCAGTGAGATCAATATCAAGGACATAAATGTATTTTAAAAAAGAGTAAAAATAGAATAAACAAATGAAAAAAAATACATAAGAAAATGTAATCAATTTAACGCTATATATTCTGCTTTTGTAGAATATTTAAAGTTAAAATAAAGCTTTCCTATCCCTTTAAAGAGACAGTCACCATCCTAAGTGACTGTACATATCCTGCTAGTACAGAATAGTAAAGTCACATTGCCTGGACATTTTATTATTTATTTTCATCTTCACCTTTTTTATACTTTTAAATCCCTGAGATTGAGCCGCCTGGATCTGTGTTTTCAGAGAGATTCCAGTTGAGGACAGTGATATCCAGGATAGTGATATCATGTTGTCATCTATCTGCAGCAATGAGCACTATCTATGCTAAAGAGGGGTCTTTTCTACATTGTTTCTCTGTCTTTCTTACACTGAATGTTTTTATACACTGTTGCACTCTCAATGCTTTCACGTCCCATATAGAAAGCTTTCTAGAAACAGTTCTCTGTAAAGGACATAAAAGTGTAAAAAACAGGAAAATATTTGAAAAAATACAAATAATAAAAAGTATGGGCAATTAGATTTTACATATGATTCACTTGTAGAATATGTAAAGTCAGAAAGGAAGCTGATTGTCATTATAAAATCGCCTTCATAATGCTTTAACTGTTTGTGTGTCAGAGGGATGTCCAGTGTATGTAAAGCAAAGCAATGGACAACTTTCTGGGTTAAAATTACCTCCAGTCTTCCCCGTCCCACCAAGCAAGAAAAGGGGATCCTGATAGAACCACTTCTTCCCCGTGGATTGGATAGGCCAGTGGGGGGCGCTGTGAGACCCTCCAACTGCTAACAGACTACAGCTCCCATTGGAATGATGGGATTTGTGCTGCTTGAATGGACTCACACATTGCTCATTCTTATAATTGGCAATGGGAATACTTAACTTATTGAGTGCTATGCACCTGAATTGTACTAATTTACTTTGTACATCAGCCTCGTTCAAAAGTTATCACAGCTAATAGTAATAGATTAACAGTGCCAATGGGTGCCCAAATGGCAATTTCTTCCATTATGTCATAGACTACGACTCTCCTTCATAAATAATAGCAACAGCACTCTCTGGTTTTCAGAGAAGAAGCTGCAGTTTAATGATGGAAAAAAAAGAAACAATTTTGAGATGTAATAATTTTTGAACAAAATGTTTTATTTAGCAGGAAAAGCCATTTAATGTATATTTTTGCATAAATGAAAGTTTACTGCTCATTTAAATGTACTAATTTCTAAAATTAAACTAGAACCAGAGATGTCAATGTAAATGCTAAAGTGGGTAATAAGAGAACATGTATCTGTACATCCCTTCATTAATTCTATCTTATTTATCTGCAGTCCCAGAAAATGAACTTGGATGCAGTATAGAATTTCTAAATTTCTGCATCCTGCCTTACCGAATAAACAGCACAGGTGAGAAACTAGATGGCACTGCCGCTATCTGTCCTGTCCTAGTGCCATGTGTCCTCCTGCTATTGTCTAATGTGTCCTCCTGCCATTGTCTGGTCTGTCTTCCTGCCATTGACAGACTTGTCCTCATGCCATTGCCTGAGTTCTACTCCTGCCATTGACTGACTTGTCCTCCTTCTACTGTCTGACTTGTCCTCCTGCCATTGACTGACTTGTCCTCCTGCTATTGCCTGTCTTGTCCTCTTGCCATTGACTGACTTGTCCTCCTGCCATTGCCTGACTTGTCCTCCTGCCATTGCCTGACTTCTGCTCCTGCAATTGACTGACTTATCCTCCTGCCATTGTCTGACTTGTCCTCCTGCCATTGCCTGACTTCTACTCCTGCCATTGCCTGACTTCTACTCCTGGCATTGTCTGACTTGTTCTCCTGCCATTGCCTGACTTCTACTCCTGCCATTGTCTGACTTGTCCTCCTGCCATTCTCTGACTTGTCCTCCTGCTCTTGACTGACTTGTCCTCCTGCCATTGTCTGACTTGTCCTCCTGCCATTGTCTGACTTGTCCTCCTGCCATTGTCTGACTTGTTCTCCTGCTATTGACGAACTTGTCTTTCTGCCATTGACTGACTTGTCTTCCTGCCATTGCCTGACTTGTCCTCCTTCTATTGACGAACTTGTCTTTCTGCCATTGACTGACCTGCTATCCTTCCATTGCCTGGCCCCTCTCCTCCCCCTGCCACTGTTTGGTATGTCCTCCTTCCTTGTCTGACCTGTCCTCTTGCCATTGTGTGGCCTGTCCTTGTTCCATTATCTGATCTCCCCTCCTGCCATTGTCTGACCTGCCTTAGTGCCATTATCTGACTTGTCCAAGTGCCACTGTCTGACCTATCATTGTGCCAGTGCCTGACCTGTCCTCATGATTCTGCCTGACCTGTGCTACTGTCATTGTCTGTCCTGTCCTTGTGACATTGTATGACCTATCCTCCTGTCATTGTCTGACCTGTGCTCCTGACATTTTCCTCACCTTGTATCCCTGTATGATCTCTCCTTCTGCCATTGACTGACCTGTCTTCATGCCATTGACTGACCTGTCCTCCTGTCATTGACTGATCTGTCCTCCTGTCATTGACTGACCTGTCCTCCTGCCATTGACTGACCTGTCCTCCTGCCATTGACTGACCTGTCCTCCTGCCATTGACTGATCTGTCCTCCTGTCATTGACTGACCTGTCCTCCTGCCATTGACTGACCTGTCCTCCTGCCATTGACTGACCTGTCTTGCTATTGTTTGACCTGTGCTGTGTAGGGGAAATGCTAACACATATACACTGATGTCATAAGAAGAACTAGAGTAATTTGGGGACAAACCAATGCCACCATACTTGATAACTGAAGATACCACAAGGTTTTGATTGATTTAAAGAGATAGCAATGGTTAATGTTGAAAAAATAGATATTGTATCGTTGATCCTGTTGAATAAAACAAGGGAGCTCACACTGCTAGGAGAAGTTTTATTCAAAGGTTATTGTAGCTAAAACTTGTATTTTCTGGGCTCAGTACGTCTATGGCCTGAAATGTTATGGTGACGCTGTTGCTGCAGTCTGCAGACATCTCTGGTTGATAATAAATCTCTAGCAGTGTCACATTTCAATCCATGGAGATAACTGAACCCAAAAGCTGCACGTTTGAGCTGCACTAACATTTGACTAAACATCTCCCAGCAGTGAGAGTACCTGTGTTACTCAGCACGATAAACCCTGTGATATGTATTTTTTAGCAATAAGCAGTACTATCACTTTAATTGGGGCGTTTAACCCCTAGAGAGGTATCCCACACATTGCTTCAACCTGCATCATCTGCAAATCCCCCAAATTCCTATTGAGTTTACTGTTTGAGTGCCAGAGCGGTATGCCACACAATGCATTGCATACAACTCTGGAACACAAAGGGTTAAACTGGGCTTTTAGTTAGTTCAATGATGGATGAAAACACAGTGGACAGATGTTTCTAGCATTCACGAGGTTAAATGACCCATTTACATTAGTGAGGATTTAGAGGACGTCTGTTTGTCCCCTATGGCACAGTAGGTTTACCCCAAAATTCTTCCACTCTCTTTGTACATTGGCCCTTACCACTGCCTATGGAGGGGAGCTTGGACCCCTTCCAAAGGGGCAAACCAACTACACCTTAGGGAACAAAGAAAAACTGGCATTGATTTAATGGAGTTTATTAACCCCTGAATGTTAGAGATGTACCCAACACA
This sequence comes from Rhinophrynus dorsalis, assembly GCA_037306005.1. Classification (NCBI taxonomy): domain Eukaryota; kingdom Metazoa; phylum Chordata; class Amphibia; order Anura; family Rhinophrynidae; genus Rhinophrynus; species Rhinophrynus dorsalis. The sequence continues at coordinate 170,775,668 of CM074726.1, read as the reverse complement.
TCAATTTGCAATGCATTACACCTCTCTGGCATGCAAAGGGATTATACTCCCCATTTAAATCAATGGTAATTTGGGGTAATGTTTACCTGTCCCCTACGTTGCAGTTGGTTTGCTCCAGTACATCAGAGTTTGTCTGATTTTCTCTTTTTTTGGTTATTTTCAGGATCTTTTTGTCCCTGCAACGCTAAGTGCGACCCTAGACTGGCATCATTGAAACTATGTACCGCTAAACTGTGTGGATGTCCAGGTGACGACAATTTACTTTTTGTTTTGTTTTTTACCCTTTGAATGCCAGAGGAATACACAATGCAATGGTTGTGTACCCTCTGGCACTCAAAGGGTTAACACGTGAAAATCAAGAATTGTTTAAATGGGCAATAAAAAGATAAAGAACATCCACTAATCGCCTGCAGACCAGTGGGGTGTGCAGTGTATTGCTTTGCAATGTGTTGCACACAATTCTGCTCCTCAACGGGTTAATATTATTATTATTGGTTATTATTATTAGTTCTATAGAAGAGCACCAATATATTCGAATTATAATCCACACCCTCACTTAATCTACTCAGCAAATCATAATGACCTCCTTGACCCAATTCCATATGGACTGGTTCCCTAATAGAGGCAAAATTAACAAGGTGCATTTCAAGATTACTGGGTATTATGTGTAGGCTTCTAAAGGGGAACTGTCACCCCTGTACAAGTTTACCTTATTGTCACAAAGTATTGTGAAATCGTATGTTGAATACATGTCTTGTTCTTAAAGGGTTAAAAAATGTTTCTCAGTTTCTCATTCACACACATATCATTAGTATGAAATGCATCCTGATTAATGTGATGTGCCAACACTCAGTCTTGTGGCTGTACAAGTTGATTCAGCTTTTTCACATTACTGTAAATAATGTACTGAAAAAGACAGCTTGGTGGACTATTTGTTCTCTTTCTTTATTAATTCCTTTATTTACTGCCTTTTATCATATTCAATTAGATACCTACATAAATGTTAATCCTAACTATAATACTTATGTCACAGCATAAAGGAATTATTATCATAGTTTAAAGAAGAGATTAAATTATGTTTTCCACTTTTATGAATGAATCAATCGCCCTGTCATTCAAAACTGGGTGAAGGATTCATTCAAGAAAGTGCAGCAATTCGCTTTTCATGAATGAACCAGTTACAGGGTTCACTAAAAGCAGATCCATTGGAGCTGGCTTATACAGCGGCTCCAGTAGTAAGAAAGGAATGCAGCAAATGCCTTCCTTGTCACCCCATGGATCACCTATTCTACTGGATAGGTGATCCATGCTTTGGGAGATATAAGGAGGAGCCCTGATGTCCCCCTCAACGTCTGAAAAAATGTATATTAAAATAAAGCTCATATAACCTATGTTACACATAAGTTATATGCTCTTTATTAAAAATGCTGGAAATTGTTGCCCGCACGGATCATCTATCCTAGGTGATGCTAAGGGGGTGTCAGGAGGGGGTCTTGATGCCCCCCTTGAGGTCTGAACTATATTTGTTTTAATAAAATTTCACATAACATAAACATACAGTATATACATACAGGCAAGGTATGCAGCTGCATACCTTGCCTATTAACAATTTGAATACTAGAGGGGTAGCAAACACTTTACAAAGCATTATGTTGCTTCTTCTCTGGTACTCAAAGTGTTAAATGTCGAATAATGGGCAGTTTCTGTCTAATAATGTTAGTATGTCGAATGGGAGCAATATATGTTAAATTACTAAGGGGGAGTTAATATGTCGAAGGGGTGCACTCTGTGTTGGATTTCTATAATGTGGGGAACAACACCTTTCTGTGTTAGCCCCATATACATTGCCTGACACCCCCAGCCTTTTTCCCTTGCCCAGGCATTAGCCATGGGAATTGTAGCTAGCAGTGGACAAGGGAAAAAGACTGGAAAGTGTCAGACAGTGTACAAGGAGATATGTGGTTAACAGTGATAAAGGGAACAAGTGTGGGTGCCAAACAGTGTATATGGAGTTCTATGGCTACCACTGGACAAGGGAACAAGGCTGGTGGGCAAGTGGTATCCACAAATCCCCAATGATGCTGCATCACCCCCAGTCTTGTTCCCCTGTGAGTACACAACATGTTTAATATATGACACATAGGTTAGGGTATAATTGTTTAGGGTTTGGTGTACTATGATTTTATTTTTATTTTAACCCTTTTAGTGCCAAAGGGGTGAGCAATACACATCCCTATGGCACTCAATGCTGTCCATGGTGCTGAAAGCCTTCTCTTTATTCCCCTACCGGCCAAGTAGAGAAGCAGAGAGAGAATACTGTTCAGTTTCAGAATTGTCGTAGTGTTGGTGATGAGTGAAGGGAGGAGATCCCATTCGCATCGACAGCACTTCGCCAATCAAGTATGCTAATAGGGACCTTCAACCCTCCCCTTGCATCTGAACATTTTAGTGAATATGTTGATGTGTGTACGTAGATCGAAATGTCAAAGTGTTTCAAACAGATCAACAAGATCATATCGACACAGAATATAGGCCCTTAACATAATAAGGACTATTCCAGGAACATCATCATACACACCCTAGTGATATCGGACTGTGTCTCCTTGCACAGCTCTTCCTGAATATGCAGAGGTTAACCCTTTCAGTGCCATTGCTTTACAATGCATTAGACAATGCTCTTGCCCTCAAAGGGTTTTAAATCACACCATTTGCTCTGCTCCTTGTTTAGTAAGTAGGGTTAAACACTGCATAGAGGTGGTGAATACCCCAAATGCCCATAGACTTTCCCACTGACATCCACAGGGGTGAAGCTCACAGGAGGTGCAGCTGTGATGTGGCCTGACATCCACGTGGGCCCATTAGCCTAAAGGCACAATCAATTCTAGATATGTAATTACTAGTTTACACTGGGGCCTTTCAGTACGTATGGGAGCTGTGAAACAATGTGTTGGAGACCTCTCTAGCATTCAAGGGGTTAAAATTCCCATTTAAATTAATGGGAATTTTTGGAATTTGTTGTTCTCTCCTATAGTGCAATTGGTTTGCCCCAGAACTCTTCCACTCTTCTTTTGAGCGTAGAGCCCTTAGTATACCTGATAATGCTCCGGATTAGCTCTGTAGACTCGGGCTTTTGTAGAGAATTACCAGGTCTCCTGGGTCAGAGGATGATTATCTGATGGTGGGAAGTTTCTTATAAAACTCCGCCCACTTCACCTCCTTACCAGCCTGTTCTCCCCACTTCCTACCCACTCCTCCTCCTTCCACCCTGTTCCTCTCGCTTCCCACCCACTTCTCCTCCTTCCCACCTTGTTCCTCCTACTTTCTGCCAATTTCACCTCCTTCCCACCTCTTCCTCTGACTTTACCTCCTTCCCACCCCTCCTCCCATTTCCTTCCCACTTCTCCTCCTTCCCACTTCTCCTCCTTCCCACCCTTTACTGCCCCCTTCCCACACACTTTTCCTCCTTCCCACCCTATTCCTCCCACTTCTCCTCCTTCGCACTCTGTTCCTCCCATTTCCCAACCACTTATCCTCCTTCCCACTCTTTTCCTCCTACTTCCTGCCTACTTCTCCTCCTTCCCACCCTGTTCCTCTCACGTCACCTCCTTACTATCCTGTTCCTCCAACTTACTGCCCACTTCTCCTCCTTCCAAACCTTTACTGCCCACTTCCTGCCCACTTCTCCCCCTTCCAACGCTGTTCCTCCTAGTTTCTGCCCACTTCTTCTCCTTCCAACCCTGTTCATCCTAGTTTCTGCCCACTTCTTCACCTTCCCACCCTGTTCCTCCCATTTCCTGCCCACTTCTTCTCCATCCCAGCCTTTTCCTCTCACTTTAATTCCTTCCAACCCTGTTCCTCCCACTTCCTGCCCACTTCTCCTCCTTCCCACCCTTTACTGCCCACTTCCCATGTACTTTTCCTCCTTCCCACCCTGTTCATCCCACTTCTCCTCCTTCCCACCCTGTTCCTCCCACTTCCCACCCACTTCTCTCATTTAACCTTTTTCCCACCCCGTTCCTCCTACGTCCTGCCCACTTCTCCTTGTTTCCACCCTGTACTGCCCACTTCCCCTCCTTCCCACCCTGTTCCTCCCACTTCCCAACCACTTCTCCTCCTTCCCACCCTTCTCCTCCCACTTCTCCGCCTTCCCAGCCTGTTCCCCTCACTAATCCTTCTTCCCACCATGTTCCTCCCATTTCCTGCCCACTTCTTCTCCATCCCAGCCTGTTCCTCTCACTTTACCTCCTTCCCACCCTGTTCCTCCCACTTCCTGCCCACTTCTCCTCCTTCCCACCCTTTACTGTCCACTTCCCACCCACTTTTCCTCCTTCCCACCCTGTTCCTCCCACTTCCAACCCACTTATCCTGCTTCCCATGCTGTTCCTCCTACTTTCTGCCCACTTCTCCTCCTTCCCACCCTGTTCATCCTATCTTCTGCCCACCTCCTCCTTCCCACCCTGTTCATCCTAGTTTCTGCCCAATTATTCTCCTTCCCACCCTGTTCATCCTAGTTTCTGCCCAATTATTCTCCTTCCCACCCTGTTCCTCTCATTTCCTGCCCACTTCTCCTTCCCAGCCTGTTCCTCTCACTTTACCTCCTTCCCACCCTTTTCCTCTCACTTCCAGCCGACTTCTTCTCCTACCCATCCTCTACTGCCCACTTCCCACCCACTTCTCCTTCCCACTCTTTTCCTCCCACTTCTCACCCACTTTTCCTCCTTCCCACCCTGTTCCTCTCACTTCCCAACCACTTCTCATTCTTCCCACCCTTTTCCTCCCACTTCCTGCCTAGTCTTCCTCCTTTCAAGCCTGTTCCTCTCACTTCCACCCTGTTCCTCCCACTTCCTGCCTACTTCTCCTCCTTCCCACCCTTTACTGCCCACTTTCCAACCACTTCTCCTCCTTCCCACCCTGTTCCTCCTACTTCCCGCCCACTTCTCTTCCTTCCCACCCTGTTCCTCCCACTTCCCATCCAGTTCTCCTCATTGCCACGCTGTTCTTCCTACTTTCTGCCCACTTCTCCTCCTTCACACCCTGTTCCTCCTAATTTCTGTCCACTTCTCCTCCTTCTTACCCTGTTCCTCCTACTTTCTGCCCACTTCTCCTCCTTCCCACCCTGTTCCTCCCACTTCCTGCCCACTTTTCCTCCTTCCCAGCCTGTTCCTCTCACTTATCCTTCTTCCCACCCCATTCCTCCTACTTCCTGCCCACTTCTCCTCATTCCCACCCTTTACTGCCCACTTCCTCTCCTTCCCACCCTGTTCTCCCACTTCCCAACCACTTCTCCTCCTTCCCTCCCTTTTCCTCCCACTTCCTTCCTACTTCCCAGCCTGTTCCCCTCACTTCTCCTTCTTCCCACCCTGTTCCTCCCACATCCAACTCTCTTCTCCTCCTCCCTACCCTGCCCTGCTCACTTCCCACCCACTTATCCTCCCATTTCCCTCCCACTTCTCCTCCTTCCCAGCCTGTTCCTCTCACATTTCCTTCTTCCTATCCTGTTTTACCCACTTTCATAAAACATAGAAACATAGAAACATAATTCTTTCTTTTTCTACCCATAATGATTTTCTTCAACATCATAGCTTCAATGTCGCTCGCTAATTACACTGACTTTATATTTGCTGAAATACCATTACATACAATAACATTGCAAGAAGTTTCATTAATGCACTGTGAGACAATAATTTAGATCTGTATTTATTAGCAGTATGAATAGTCCCATACAACACAATGATACAGGTTTCATGTATTTTTTCATGTGCTTGAACGGTTGTAATTCAGTCATCAGTGTGAATGAGGTGTATGGATCATTTATCTGAGTATCTGTTAGCATGTTGATCAGTAACTCAGTCTAACACGTGCCTTTATCTCTGTTATTCTAGTGCCAGCGGCTGAGTCCCAGTGCTTGGTCCAACATTTAAAGAGCAGGAAATGTTTGTTTCCACGTAACTGTGACAATTGCAGTAGTAAGTTCTCACTGACACCCTGTCATACCTCTTCTATTTGTTTTCTGGCAAAAATATTTTGGATTTTGATCCCATTAAAATAAATCTAAAATGTTGTTATGATATGTTTTACAGAAAAAGCCATATTTTGGTGAAAAGAAAGTCTATATGAAACAAATGTTAAAAAAAAAAAAAAAAAAAAAATAAATAAAAAGAGCCCTGTCCAATTCAAGGAACACAAAAACTGCTAATAACCCCCAATTTATCTTACTCATGCCAGCAATGCTTAGTGACCTCTATGCATTGATTGATTGTCCAAATGGAATCTTTATTATTGGATGTCAGCTCCATTGAGACAGTGATGATTATTGGTTGCTGGAATGAAGGATTCCAAACTCCTCCCACTTAAGGTCTCTAAGAAGATTCAAGTAGGAGGAGTTTAGAGTCCATACTCACATGGAATTATGTCTTCCTCCGTGGACATGATTTTCAGTGCTTTTTAACCCCTTAAGGATACATATCATGCCGGTCTGGCACCTATGGAACAGTAATGGTCCTGGCACATCATGGAATTCTGAGATGGGGTGGCTGCATGCCCCTCTGCCATCCCAAACACTATGCGCTAAAAAATGTTCCGTGGTCGTTAACGGACATCCTGTGCTGGACTGAGCGGTCATTAGGGGTTTAAATTACATTTTGGAAAAACCACTGCACACAGAAATTATTCATAGTGGTAATTAGAATTTTCTGCCCAGTTTAATGTGTACGATTATTGTTAAGAGGCATTAGTTGTCCTTAACCCTTTGAGTGACAGAGGGGTACAGAATGCATTGCTTTGCAATGCGTTCTGTACCCCTCTGGCACTCAAAGGGTTAAAATCCATATATGTCAAAATATAAAGAAGAAGTTTATATCCCTTATCCTTTTTTCTATTATTCTTTTCCATTCCTGCCAAGATGATTAGCACCCCTCTCCTGAAATTAAGCATTTTAGCACTTTTGACATGACATCAAAATACTGTCTTTTTCCTGGGGGCGGGGGATTATGTTCCAGAGAGTTTTCTGGACAGTCATCCATGAAAGCAAGAGAGTGATACAATGTAACACTATTCCTGCAGCACTGTGTGCTATCTATTTTACATTATGTCACTATCCCAGCTTTCCCAGTCCCTGACAGAAAGCTCTCGAAAACAGATCCAGTGAGATCAATATCAAGGACATAAATGTATTCATAAAAAGAGTGAAAATAGAATAAACAAATGAAAAAAAAAACATAGGAATAATATAATCAATTTGACGCTATATATTCTGCTTTTAAGAATATTTAAAGTTAAAATAAAGCTTTCCTATCCCTTTAAACAGACAGTCACCCTCCTAGTGACTGTACAGATCCTGCTAGTGCACAATAGTAAAGTCACATTGCCTGGACTTTTTATTATTTATTTTCATCTTCACCTTCTCTTTTTTTTTTTTTTCTTACACGTTTAAATCCCTGCAATAGAGCTGCCTGTATCTGTGTTTTCAGAGAGATTCCAGTTGAGGACAGTGATATCCAGGATAGTGATATGATTTTTCCATCTCTCTGCAGCAATGAACACTACCTATGCTAAAGAAGGGTCTTTTCTACATTGTTTCTCTGTCTTTCTTACACTGAATGTTTTATACATTGTTGCACTCTCTCTGCTTTCACGTCCCATATAGAAAGCTCTCTAGAAACAGTTCCCTGTAAAGGACATAAAAGTGTAAGAAAATAGGAAAATATTTAAACAATACAAAGAAAAAAAAAGTACAGGTAATTAGATTTTACATATGATTCATCTTGTATAATACATAAAGTCAGAAAGGAAGCTGATTGTCATTATAAAATCACCTCCATAATGCTTTAACTGTTTGGTGTCAGAGGGATGTCCAGTGTATGTAAAGCAATGCAATAGACAACTTTCTGGGTTAAAATTACCCCCAGTCTTCCCACTCCCACCAAGCAAGAAGAGGTCCCATTCATGCTTGAGGGGATCCTGATAGAACCAGTTCTTCCCCATGGATTGGATAGGCCAGTGGGGGGCGCTGTGAGACCCCCCAGCTGCTAACAGACTACAGCTCCCATTGGAATGATGGGATTTGTGCTGCTTGAAGGGACTCACACATTTCACATTCTTGTAATTGGCAATGGGAATAATTAGCCTTTCAAGTGCAATGCTCCTGAATTGTACTAATTTACTTTGTACATCAGCCTCAGTGTCTGTTGGTGAAAATTGTGGCTGGAACAGACAATGAGGCCACTGATGGAGTCGGTTTGTTAACCCTTAGAGTGCCAGAGGGGTACTCAGAGCATTGCTTTGTGATGCATTGTGCACCCCTCTGGCACTCAAAGGGTTAACCCCAAAAGTGACTGTTGTCCCCTTATAAATAGATGTATCTGCTCTATTTACTATTTACAGTCATTGCACAGTTAGTTGTTTGTCTATTAAGTAAACAGTAAACTTTTCAAATGATAAGAGACATGATACTGTGCTTTTCCCGCTGAATAAAACATAGATTTCATACATCTAGGAGACGGTTCATTCAAAAGCTATCACAGCTAATAGTAATAGAGCAACAGTGCCAATGGGCGCCCAAATGGAGATTTCTTCCATTATGTCATAGACTACGACTCTCCTTCATAAATAATAGCAACTCCCTGGTTTTCGGAAAAGAAGTTACAGTTTAATGACGGAAAAAAAAGTAACAATTTTGAGATGTAATCATTTTTTAATGACATTTTTTTTATCTATCAGGAAAAGCCCTTTAATGCATTTTTTTGTATCGATAAAAGTTTATTGCTCATTTAAATTTACACATTTCTAAAATAAAGCTAGAACCAGAGATGTCAATGTAAATGCTAAAGCGGGTAATAAGAGAACATGTATCTATACATTCTTTCATTTAATTCTATCTTATTTATCTGCAGTCCCAGAAAATGAAGTTGGATGCGCTTTTGAATTTCAAAATCGCTGCATCTTTCCTTACCGAATAAACAGCACAGGTGAGAAACTAGATGGCACTACCACTGTCTGTCCTGTCCTAGTGCCATGTGTCCTCCTGCCATTGACTGACTTGTCCTTTTGCCTATTTTAAAGGGATAGTTATACTTCATTTTAACTTTATTTTATTTTGTAGGCATTAAAAAAACATGAAGAACGATATAAGTCTTATCTCTGAAACCTTTACGGTTTAAGAGATATTCACAAACAAAGTATCCCCCCCCTGTTCAACCAGATCTGAAGGGAGATGCCCAGGTAGACTGCAGAGAGGGACAATCTTCAATTAAGATAATGGAAAAAGCTGAAAAACTTGTCAAGGGGGGAAAGGCTTTCATTGTTTTCATACAAAGAAAATTGTCCCCTTCTGTTATCTGTACAACCAGACTCACATCTGAGAAGAGATGTCTTACACTAGGTAAAAGGGGCAGGGAGGGGAACTTTGCTTGTGAATATCTCATAAACCATAAAGGTTTGAGAGATAAGACTTATATCATTCTTCATGTTTTTTTAATGCCTACAAAATAAAATAAAGTTAAAACGAAGTATTACTATCCCTTTAACACATTTTTGCCTGTATTTCCTATAGATACTGCATTTCCCATTGTAATATTACTTCTTCTGTGAGCTGTAGTTTAGAAATAAGTGGCTGAAAGTCAAAGCTGGGAGTCCTACAGCAGCATATGGCTTGAAAAATGTGTTAGCATGCAGAGTGCCTTTGTCCTTTGCCACAAAACGAACTTTCTGCTTAAGTGACACTGGTACATATTCATGATAATATCAAGTGATAAAAAAATAAAGTGCAACTTACAATGTGGCAGATTTGTATTGTAGTGGTGGTGGGGGACTGGTATGTTGTGATTGGTGTAGTTTTTACTATTGTCGAAGATAATGCAGGAAAGGGTTAAACAGGAGACCAAATTAGGTCGTATATCTTCACATAAATAGATAAATAATTAATTTTAGAATGTTACACAATACTAGGTATTTATACACTACTTCACAGTAAAGAATTGATTAAAATAATCAATTATGCATATTTGCACAAAGATATATATACTTTATTTAAGTAAAATATACTATATATAAAGTGTAATCAACAATGATATGAGTGAACACCAACTGAAATAGATATACTGTGAATCAAACCAATATCACAATTGAGGTTTAAGGTATGTTGTCAGGTGAGTAGGCTTTAATATTAAGCCAGGTCCTCTGACAATCTCCTTGTACCATATGCAATAGCAACATTTAAAGGGGAACTACCACCCCGCAATAACTTAACTTTGATTGATTCTTCATCTGGCGACTAGCTGCTTAGTAGCGCTAGTCGCCAGAAATGTTACCCGGTTCTGAAGATTTCGGCATTTTAGGGGTGGTCACAGGAGCGGGAAGCACAGTCATCACAGTGACGTCAGTGCGCCTGCGCTGTCAGTCCCTTTTGAGTCCAGCTGCATCAGGAGACGCCACCATATACAGGCCACTGAAGTCTTCAGTAGTACTACCGGTACTAATACGGAGGCAACAATAGCAACCGGTTTTGACAAGGAGGAGTGCAACCAATGGAAGTATACCAGTGCAATAACGGAGACAGCACTTGCAACCGGATAAACAGAGTGGAGCGAACCAGTGCACTATACCGGTGCAATAACAGAGGCAACACAGCAACAGGTTAAACAGAGTGGAGCCAACCAGTGCACTATCCCGGTGCAATCACAGAGGCAACACTTGCAACCGGGTTTGGTAGAGTGGAGCGAACCAGTGCACTATACCGGTGCAATAACGGAGGCAACACAGCAACCGGTTAAACAGAGTGGAGCCAACCAGTGCACTATCCCGGTGCAATCACAGAGGCAACACTTGCAACCGGGTTTGGTAGAGTGGAGCGAACCAGTGCACTATACCGGTGTAATAACAGAGGCAACACAGCAACCGGTTAAACAGCGTGGAGCAAACCAGTGCACTATACCGGTGTAATAACGGAGACAACACAACAACCGGATAAACAGAGTGGAGCGAACCAGTGCACTATACCGGTGCAATAACAGAGGCAACACAGCAACCGGTTAAACAGAGTGGAGCGAACCAGTGCACTATACCGGTGCAATAACGGAGGCAACACAGCAACCGGATAAACAGAGTGGAGCCAACCAGTGCACTATCCCGGTGCAATCACAGAGGCAACACTTGCAACCGGGTTTGGTAGAGTGGAGCGAACCAGTGCATTATACCGGTGCAATAATGGAGGCAACACAGCAACCGGTTAAACAGCGTGGAGAGAACCAGTGAACTATACCGGTGCAATAACGGAGACAACACAGCAACCGGTTAAACAGAGTGGAGAGAACCAGTGCACTATACCGGTGCAATAACGGAGACAACACAGCAACCGGTTAAACAGAGTGGAGTGAGCCAGTGCACTATACCGGAGCAAGAACGGAGGCAACACAGCAACCGGTTAAACAGAGTGGAGCGAACCAGTGCACTATACCGGTGCAATAACGGAGGCAGCACTAGCAACCAGGTTAGGTCTGGGGCTAGGCCAGAGGCGCTCTGTGTAAAGGAATACAGGCCAGCCTGATATACTGAGGTGCCAGCAGAAAGGCTACGAGAGTTAGAATGTCGCCGAGGCAACTATTACACAATGGGCACTGCCAATACAGGATCCAGGAGCAGGAACGTCAGCCAGGCTGGGTCAGGACACAGGAGCAGGAACGTCAGCCAATCCAGTTCGGTACACAGGAGCAGGAACGTCAGCCAATCCGGGTCCGTACAAAGGAGCAGGAACGTCAGCCAGGCCGGGTCGGTACACAGGAAACAATCACTGGAGAGGTCGGTACACAGGCGCAGGAACAGGAGAGTAGTCAGGCAAGCCAAGTCGATACACTGGAACCACAGAATAAATGTAGAACTGGCACAGGAACACCACAAAAGGGCAGCCATAAGGTGCAGGAGCCCAGTATATAAAGGCAATACCGGGCGGGCTAAACACAGGGCAACCAATGAGGCCTCCTACAGGATAACTGACAGAAACGGAATCACGGACACCGTGATAGGGAGCGACAGTTCAGGAAGAAAACAATGTCACACATAGGCAATACTGCAAGAGGCAATCACGGGCACCGTGATAACTATCTGGTCTATCCTCATGCCATTGTCTGGCCTATCCTCCTGCAATTCTCTGATGTGTCCTCCTGCCATTGTCTAGACTGTCCTCCTTCCATTGTTTGGCCTGTCTTTCTATCCTACCCTCCTGCCTCATGACCTCTAATACTGCTATTGTCTTACCTGCCCCAGTGCCATTGTCTGACCTATCCTCTAGCCATTGTCTGACCTATGCACCTGCCACTGTCTGAACTGTACTAGTACCATTGTCTGACCTATCCTCGTTCAATTAAATGACCTGTTCTCCTGCTTCTGTCTGACCTGTGCTACTGCAATTGTCTGTCCTGTCATCGTGGCATTGTCTGTCCTGTCCTTGTGTCATTGTTTGACCTCTCCCCATGTCATTGTCTGGTGTGTCCTCCTGCCTTTTCTGACCTGTCTTCCTGCCATTGTATGGTCTGTCCTTCTGCAATTGTCTGGCCTGTTCTTCTGCCATTGTCTATCCTATATGCCTGCCAGTGTCTCATCTCTAATCCTGCCATTGTCTGTCCTGTCCTTCTGCCATTGTCTATCCTATCCTTCTGCCAGTATCTGATCTCTAATCACACTATTGCCTGACCTGACCCAGTTCCATTTTCTGACCTATCCACTGTGACAGAGCCCCACTACCCCGTCCTGGTAGCTTCTCCAACCTGTGCTCCGTTAACTTGGGACTGCCCCCACCTCTCTCTCCAGCCACCCAAACCATTAGTCTCAACGTAGTGTAAGGTGAAAATAAGAACTCTTTATTGAAGAACACACAGTGTTAATATACATACATAAATGTATTATCAACACACTTTAGAATTGTTACGGTTTCGTAAAAACACTCAGACAGTTAGGTAAGGTTAAAAGCTTTATTGAAAATAAAGAACAATCACCCCACTCAGGTCCAGGTGAGGTCCATACCAAGTGCTTCCCAGATCTGACTCACGTCAGGATGAGGAATAGCACAGTAGCAATAATAATATATATATATATATATATATATATATATATATATATATATATATATATATAGAGAGAGAGAGAGAGAGAGAGAGATCTAGGACTTTGTGGACAGGTTCAGGTACAAGAATAACCTCAACAGCCCCACACCGCCAATAGGTGACATAAAGCGAAGGGTGACTGAAGGGCAATTCCCTAGCAGACTAGGGATAGCGAAGGCAACACAGACAGTGTTCAGGTAGATATCTGACCCTAGAATTCTAGGGTTAATGGAGGCAACACAGGAAAGACTCTGGCAGCGGACTGACCCTAGAAAGCTAGGGTTAACGGAGGCAACACAGATTGGACACTGACAGTGATCTGACCCTAGTACACTAGGGTTAATGGAGGCAACATAGACAGGACTCTGGCAGTGGACTAACCCCAGAACGCTAGAGTTAACGGAGGCAACACGGACTGGACTTTGGCAATGACTTGGCCCTAGCACGCTAGGGTTAACGGCGGCTACATAGACCAGACACTGGCAGTAATCTGACCCTAGATCACTAGGGTTCATGTAGGCAACACGGGCAGGAGTCTGGTTCAGACTGGACTCTAGTACACTAGGGTTACCAGAGGTAACACAGACACTGGCAAGTGACCGGGCTCCCACAAGCCCCAGGAGACTACTGGGGCAGGTAGGCCTAACAGATGCAATGCGGTTTAGCGAGTGGGAGTGAGCAGTGTGCGTAACGTAACCGATCAATAGCCAGCGTTGCCCTAATCGGTACATACGGAGATAGTCGGCCAGTCCCATTGGCAATGGAACCAGATGCTCAGCTAGGTCGGCACACACAAAATAGTCAGCCAGTCCAGATTGTACAACCAGACACTAGCCCAGCCAGGTCGGTAGACACAGAGTAGTCACCCAGTCCTTAGTCGGTAACGGAATTGGATACTCAGCCAAGCTAGGTCAGTACACAAGGAGTTAGTCAGCCAGTCCTTAGTCGGTAACGGAATCGGATACTCAGCCAGGCCAGGTCTGTACACATAGACTTATTCAGCCAGTCCAAAGTCAGCAACAGAATTGGATCACAGGAGTGTCAGGAATGAAAAGTAGTCAGGCGAGCCGGGTCATATACAGAAACAGGAACAAGTAGTCATAAACACTAGTTACGGATACACCACAAAAGGGCACCGGTAGAATGACAGGAGGGAGTATATAAAGGCAAACCCTGGGAGGAGTCACCAACACAGAGCCAATAAGAATGAGGCCAGGGTAAACCTGGAAGTAACAATGTCGCTCAGTCATTAAAATCACGGGCACCGTGATAAGAATACAATAGGATACAAGTTACTGCACACAACATATGGGAATACAATGGGGTGCCAGAGTGAGCATTATTGAGTTTACACATAACTCAATCAGGGGTCAGAATACAATGCATTTCACTCTCCCCGTACCTTCCTCCCAGCAATGGGATCCAAGTTACTGCACACAGAACAACAAAGTGAAATTCCTTGATCAAATACACTACCCTAGCTGATTAGTCTGTAGAGGTTTGGATTGGGCAGACTGGACTGGTTTTCCTGGTCACCCTGTGCCTCCTTTAAGCACAAGGTGACTTGGACCCAAGATGGGACTGGGAAGCTGTGAAAGGAGCTTCTTCATGAATGGAGTCCATAGTCTGTGGGAAGGAGGCTGGCCCTCAGCACCCTCCAGGATCCCCAGAGATGGAGGCTCTGCGACATCCACTAGCCATTGTCTGTCTTGTTCTCATGTCATTGTCTGATGTTTCCTCCTGCTATTATCTGACCTGACCTTCTACCATTGTCTGACCTGTCTTTGTGTCATTGTATGACCACGCCACCTGCCATTGTCTGGTGTGCCCTCCAGCCTTTATCTGACATGTCCTCCTGCCAGTGTCTGACCTCTAATCCTGTCATTGACTGACTTGCCCAGGTGCATTGTCTGACCTATCCACCTGCCATTGTCTGACCTGTCCTAGTGCCATTATTAGTTATTGTAGCTAAAACTTGTATTTTCTGGGCTCAGTAAGTCTATGACCTGAAATGTTATGGTGGCGCTGTTGCTGCAATCTGTGGACATCTCTGGTTGATAATAAAGATCTAGCAGTGTCACATTTCAGGCCATGGAGGTAACTGCACCCAAAAGCTGCATATTTGAGCTGCAATAACATTCGACTAAACATCTCCCAGCAGTGAGAGCACCTTGTGTTACTCAGTAGGATAAACCCTGTGATATGTATTTTTTAGTATTAAGCATTACTGTCACTTTAATTGGGGCTTTTAACCCCTAGAAACGTCTCCAACACATTGCTTCCAACTGCACCATAGGGAACACATGCACATCCCCCAAATTCCTATTGAGTTTACTGTTTGAGTGCCAGAGCGGTATGCCACACAATGCATTGCACACAACTCTGGAACACAAAGGGTTAAAGTGGGCTTTTAGTTCGTTCAGTGATGGATGAAAACCCAGTGGACAGATGTCTCTAGCATTCAAGAGGTTAAACGACCCATTTACATTAGTGGGGATTTAGGGAATGTCTATTTGTCCCCTACGGCACAGTAGGTTTACCCCAAAATTCTTCCACTCTCTTTGTGCATTGGCCCTTACCACTGTCTATGGAGGGGAGCTTGGACACCTTCCAAAGGGGCAAACCAACTCCACCTTAGGGAACAAAGAAAAACTGGAATTGATTTAATACATTTTATTAACCTCTGAATGCTAGAGATGTACCCAACACATCAATTTGCATTACACCTGTCTGGCATGCAAAGGGATTATACTCCCCATTTAAATCAATGGTAATTTGGGGTAATGTTTATCTGTCCCCTACGGTGCAGTTGGTTTGCTCCAGTACATCAGAGTTTGTCTGATTTTCTCTTTTTTTGGTTATTTTCAGGATCTTTTTGTCCCTGCAACGCTAAGTGCGACCCTAGACTGGCGTCATTGAAACTATGTCCCGCTAAACTGTGTGGATGTCCAGGTGACGTCAATTTACTTTTTGGGGTTTTTTTACCCTTTATATGCCAGAGGAATACACAATGCAATGGTTGTGTACCCTCTGGCACTCAAAGGGTTAACACGTGAAACTCAAGAAATGTTTAAATGGGCAATAAAAAGATAAAGAAGATCCACTAATCGCCTGCAGACCTGTGGGGTGTGCAGCGTATTGCTTTGCAATGCGTTACACACAACTCTGCTTCTCAAAGAGTTAATATTATTATTATGGTTATTATAATTAGTTCTATAGAAGAGCGCCAATATATTCGAATTATAATCCACACCCTCACTTACTTAATCTGCTCAGCAAATCATAATGACCTCCTTAAACCAATTCCATATGGACTGGTTCCCTAATAGAGGCAAAATTAACAAGGTGCATTTCAAGATTACTGGGGTATTATGTGTAGGCTTCTAAAGGGGAACTATCACCCCTGTACAAGTTTACCTTATTGTCACAAAGTATTTTGAAATCGTATGTTGAATACATGTCTGGTTCTTAAAGGGTTAATAAATGTTTCTCAGTTTCTCATCCACACACATATCATTAGTACAAACTGCATCCTGATTAATGTGATGTGCCAACACTCAGCCTTGTGGCTGTACAAGTTGATTCAGCTTTTTCACATTCCTGTAAATAATGTACTGAAAAAACAGCTTGGTGGACTATTTGTTCTCTTTCTTTATTAATTCCTTTATTTACTGCTTTTTATCATATTCAATTAGACACCTACATAAATGTTAATCCTAATTATAATACTTACTAGTTGAACAGCCCGTTACACGGGCCACAGTGCCGCTGCCACCCGGTCGTGGGGCAGTCACGCGCAGTGGAGACTGCCCGCGCCACGGCTGATACAGAGCTGGACGCTCCAAAGGAGTGCCCAGCTCTGTATCAGCCGCGGCGCGGGCAGTCTCTACTGCGCATGACTGCAGCACGAGCAGCAGTGTGTACTGCGCATGTCGGGCGTTACACACGATTTAGCGAATTATTATATAGGATGTCACAGCATAAAGGAATTATTATCATAGTTTAAAGAAGAGATTAAATTATGTTTTCTGCTTTTATGAATGAATCAATCGCCCTGTCATTCAAAACTGGGTGAAGGATTCATTCATGAAAGTGCAGCAATTCGCTTCTCATGAATGAACCCATTACAGGGTTCACTACAAGCAGTTCTATTGGAGCCGGCTTATACAGTGGCTCCAGTAGTAAGAAAGGAATGCAGCAAATGCCTTCCTTTTCACCCCATGGATCACCTATCCTACTGGATAGGTAATCCATGCTAGGGGACATATAAGGAGGAGCCCTGATGTCCCCCTCAACGTCTGAAAAAATGTATATTAAAATAAAGCTCATATAACCTATGTTACACATAAGTTATATGTTCTTTATTAAAAATGCTGGAAATTGTCGCCCGCACGGATCATCTATCCTACTGGATAGGTGATCCATGTTAAGGGGGTGTCAGGAGGTGGTATCGATCCCCCCTTGAGGTCTGAACTATATTTGTTTTAATAAAATTTCACATAACATAAACATACAGTATATACATACAGGCAAGGTATGCAGCTGCATACCTTGCCTGTTAACTCTTTGAATACCAGAGGGGTAGGAAACACATTGCAAAACATTATATTGCTACCTCTCTGGTACTCAAAGGATTACATTTCGAATAAAGGGCAGTTTCTGTCTAATAAAATTAGTATGTCGAATGGCAGCAATATATGTCAAATTACTAATGGGGAGTTAATATTTTGAAGGGGGGCACTCTGTGTCGGATTTCTATAATGTGGGGAACAACACCTTTGTGTGTTAGCCCCATATACATTGCCTGACACCCCCAGCCTTTTTCCCTTGCCCAGGCAGTAGCCATTGGAATTGTAGCTAGCAGTGGAAAAAGACTGGAAAGGGTCAGACAGTGTACAAGGGGATCTGTGGTTAACAGTGGTAAAGGGAACAAGTGTGGGTGCCAAACAGTGTATATGGAGTTCTATGGCTACCACTGGACAAGGGAACAAGGCTGGCGGGCAAGTGGTATCCACAAATCCCCAGTGATGCTGCATCACCCCCAGTCTTGTTCCCCTGTGAGTACACAACATGTATAATATATGACACATAGGTTAGGGGATAATTGTTTAGTGTTTGGTGTACTATGATTTTATTTTTATTTTAACCCTTTGAGTGCCAAAGGGGTGAGCAATACACATCCCTATGGCACTCAATGCTGTCCATGGTGCTGAAAGCCTTCTCTTTATTCCCCTACCGGCCAAGTAGAGAAGCAGAGAGAGAATGCTGTTCAGTTTCAGAATTGTCATAGTGTTGGTGATGAGTGAAGGGAGGAGATCCCATTCGCATCGACAGCACTTCACCAATCCTGTATACTAATAGGGACCTTCAACCCTCCCCTTGCATCTGAACATTTTAGTGAATATGTTGATGTGTGTACGTAGATCGAAATGTCGAAGTGTTTCAAATACATCAACAAGATCATATCGACACAGAATCTAGGCCCTTAACATAATAAGGACTATTGCAGGAACATCATCATACACACCCTAGTGATATCGGACTGTGTCTCCTTGCACAGCTTTTTCTGAATACACAGAGGCCACTGCACTATGCAGTAATGGAGTAATTATGGAGCACACCAACCTTAGGGGACAAATAAAATAATATCAAACGCTCACGCTTGTACTTCAGTGGATATACTACAGTCTATGATCTCTATAGATCACACCGCGGGAAATGTTCTTCACAAAATATGACTTTAATGCCAGCAGCTCCCATATGTTACCCCCAGAGCCTGCAAGGAGCAAAATGAGGTTAACCCTTTCAGTAGCATTGCTTTACAATGCATTGGACAATGCTCTTGCCCTCAAAGGGTTTTAAATCACACCATTTGATCTGCTCCTTGTTTAGTAAGTAGGGTTAAACACTGCATAGAGGTGGTGAATGCCCCAAATGCCCATAGACTTTTCCACTGCCATCCACAGGGGTGAAGCTCACAGCAGGTGCAGCTGTGACATGGCCTGATATCCACGTGGGCCCATTAGCCTAAAAGCACAATCAATTTTAGATATGTAATTATTAGTTTTCACCAGGGCCTTGCTCTATATACTGGGCCTTAGAGAGGGCATACAAATGCCTGTATATCATTTACCTGTCATTCCAAACTAGCCTGTAGTGGGCAGTGTTCCTTGTCTTTTAATAAAACTGTGTTTTATTCTAACCTCCTGGTCTGAGTGTCTTACAAAACCGTTACAGTACAAAAGGGCCATGACCTCAGACAGTAAAGGTAATACACAGAACATCCATTGGAGGATGGATATGCATGAGCAATGCTTGGACCAGTTGACACTGGCCTTGCAGACTTTACTGGAACGTACGGTACACCTTGACATACCTAATCAGAATCCGGTGGTCCCCCCCAGTTTTGACACTGGACAATCATTCTGTGGGTCCCGCTGCACCAATCAGAGGCCTAATGGTGGCGGCGCCGTTACTATTGAGATATGATGGCGAACCTACCCTATGCAGGGGGTTTATCAATCAATTAGAGATATTCTTGGAACTGTAGCCTCATGCTTTTCCTAATGACCGGAGCAAGGTCGGGTTCATAATATCCTTGTTAACGGGCAAAGCTCTGGCATGGGCTAATCCCCTATGGGAGAACGCCAAACCCTGCACTCAGAACGTCAGTGAGTTCGTAAGAAAGTTCCGCAGAGTGTTTGAGGTTCCTAGTAGAGCCGCCTCTGCTGCCAAAAGATTGATGGAGATACAAATGAGTGATCGTAAAGTGGGCGATTATGCCATAGAATTTCGGACACTGGCAGCAGAGGTGGGATGGAATAATGAGGCATTAGTGGCAGCTTTTGTTCAGGGGTTGTCTGACTCCATCAAAGATGAAATAGCTGCCAGAGATGTACCCAGTGAATTAGATGAATACATTGATTATGTCATGCTTATTGACTCTCGTATTCGTGATAGACGCCTGGCTAGAAGGGCGAGATCCAGAAGCTATGGGCATGGCAGTCCTTTAAACCCACCTTCGCCTCCCCTTCCTCCTGACCGATCACCTGAACCTGGTGAAGGAATGCAGCTTGGGTTCACCAGACTTACAAAGGAGGAACGGGCACACCGTAAAAGGCAGGGTTTATGCTCATATTGTGGTAAAGATGGACACTTACTATGCACCTGTCTGGTACGACCGGGAAACAGACGCACCTAGGGTACTTTGGGGGACAGGCCCTAGGTGGCGTACAGCAGTCCCTAGACTCATGTACACAGAAACCCACCATCCAGGTGGTATTTTCCTCTGCTGATCAGCCTGTGGAGGTGTTGGCTCTGGTAGACTCTGGTGCAGCAGGGTACTTCATGGATTGTTCTTTTGCAGAACTGCACAAAATTCCTTTGGTCAAAAGGGACACTCCCTTAGCCATTGAAGCCATTGACGGTAGACCGTTAGAACCTGCATTTATCACTATGGAAATGATTCCTATTATGATGTCTATTGGGGCTCTCCTCAAGGAGGAAGTAAGTTTCCAAATAATTCATTCCCCTCATCATGCAGTCATTCTGGGGTTCCCATGGCTGCTATTGCATAATCCCCAGTTTGATTGGCAGAGATGTGAGGTCAGATCATGATCTGAATACTGTACTAAACACTGTTTGTTGCACCCTGTCAAGATTTTGTGTACCTCTCCCTCCGTGCCAGCTGAGTATTGTGAATTCAGTGATGTATTCAGCAAGGGAGAGGCTAGCGCATTGCCTCAGCACAGACCGTATGATTGCGATATTGATTTGCCTCCGGGCATGGTGCCTCCCAGGGGTCGTACGTACCCTTTGTCCTACGATGAGAACAAGGCTATGGAGGACTACATTGAGGACGCCCTCAAAAGGGGAATCATACGCAAGTCTACCTCTGCCGGTTTCTTTTTTGTGAAAAAGAAAAATGGCGAACTAAGACCATGTATTGATTACCGTGGACTGAATAAACTCATGTCTAAGAATGCCTACCCCATACCACTTATTACGGAGTTATTTGACATGTTGAAGGCCTCGTCTATCTTTATGAAACTTGATCTGCGGGCCGCGTATAACCTGATCAGAATTAAGGCTGGGGATGAGTGGAAAACGGCATTCAACACTAGGTCGGGGCACTATGAATACTTAGTGATGCCATTTGGTCTATGTAATGCACCTGCGGTATTTCAAGAGTTTATCAATGACATCCTCCGTGACATGCTTCAGTCTTATGTGGTCGTATTCCTCGATGATATATTGATACACCCAGCACATCAAGGATGTGTCTGAAGTTTTGCTTCGCTTACGCAAGAATAAACTGTTCTGTAAATTAGAAAATTGTGAGTTTCATAGGTCCAAAGTGCCCTTCCTGGGGTTCGTGATTTCTAAGGCTGGCATTGCCATGGACCAAGAGAAACTGGCAGCAGTCCTACAGTGGCCACGTCCCAAAGGATTAAAAACTATCCAACGCTTTTTGGGCTTTGCCAATTATTATAGAAAATGTATCCAGGATTTTTCTACAATTGTTAAACCTCTGTCTGACCTCACGCATAAGGGCGCTAATCCCTCTCAATTGTCCGAGGCAGCTGAAAACGCTTTTGAGACTTTGAAATCTGCTTTTGCATCTGCTCCTATACTGTCCCACCCCAATCCCGCCCTGCCATTTACCTTGGAGGTCGATGCCTCTGAAGTCGGGGTAGGGGCAGTACTTTCCCAGCACCCTGTTGGAGGTGGCACCCTGAGACCTTGTGGGTTCTTTTCTAAGAAACTCTCTAGTGCCCAAAGCCATTATGAAATTGGTGACAGAGAACTCTTGGCTATTATTCTCGCATTGAAAGAATGGCATCACCTACTGGAGGGCACCAGAATCCCGGTGTTAATTCTAACTGACCATAAAAATTTGACTTAAATCTCGGAAGCAAAAAGGCTGTCCTCTTGCCAGGGTAGGTGTGCATTGTTCCTTTCTCGATTTAATTTTGTAGTATCCTACCTACCAGGCTCAAAGAACATTAGGGCAGATGCCCTGTCCAGACAATTCGGGCCAGACATTGAGTGGGATGAAGAACCCGTACCTATTATTCAGCCAGAACGTATCCTGGCTACAGTGCGTACTAGTATCACTTCACCACTGGGGGAAGAGATTTTGGCATCTCAAGCGAGGGCTCCCCCAGAAACCCCAGTTGGCAAGTGTTTTGTGGATGAGCCATTCTGTACCCATCTGCTGGAGACATATCACTCTTCTAAGGCTGCTGGGCACATTGGGAGGGATCAGTTAATATGGCCTCTCTCACAGGTATTTTGGTGACCCTCCCTTAGAGCCTATTGCTCCACTTTCACAGCAGCCTGTGACACCTGTGCTCGTGCCAAGACCCCCAGACACCTGTGCCTAATGGCGAACACCCATGGTCCCACATATCCATTGATTTCTTGGGAGAGTTGCCAGTGTCTCAGGGGTATACATTTATTCTAATGGTGGTCGACAGGTTCTCCAAGATGGCTCATTTCATGCCACTCTCTGGCCTTCCTTCGACCCAGGAATTGGCAGTAATTTTTGCCAGAGAAGTGTTCCACTTGCATAGGGTTCCCAGAGTGGTGGTGTCAGACCGAGGGAGCTAGTTCGTTTCTAGATTTTGGAGGGCATTCTGTATTCAGATGGGCATCCAATTGTCCTTTTCCTCTGCCTACCATCCCCAGACCAATGGGACTGCTGAGCGTGCAAATCAGGGACTGGAACAGTTCCTGCGCTACTTTGTGACTGATCATAATGACATTTGGGCTGACCTGTTGCTGTGGGCAGAGTTCACCAGGAATTGTGCAGTTAATTCATCATCCGGGAGCTCCCCGTTCCTTATCAATTACAGGTTTCAGCCATGCCTGCTCCCAGACTCTTTTCAGTCGCAGCAGATTCCTGCTCTGGACGAGCATATTGAGCAGCTCCGCTCCACTTGGGTGCAGGTTCAAAGGACCCTCAGCCAGTCATTCCAGCGACATCAGCAGCATGCCAATCATAGACGGCTGCCAGCAATCTCCTTCCAGGGTATGGCTCTCCTCCAGAAATCTAAATTTGCAAGTGCCTTCCAATAAGTTGGCTCCCCAGTTCATTGGCCCGTTCAAAGTAATCTGCAAGGTTAACCCTGTCTCGTATGCACTGGAACTCCCAGCATCTATGCGCATTCATAATGTGTTCATGTGTCTCTGTTAAAACCCTTGGCATGCAACCGCTATACTACCACTCCAGTGATTCCTGGGCTGGTGGACGTTCGGGGCCAAGAGCAATACGAAGTTCAGAGTATTGTTGACTCTAGGAGGTTAAGAGGGAAATTGCAATATTTGGTCCATTGGAAGGGTTATGGCCCTGAAAAGCATTCTTGGGTCGATCAGAAGGACCTTCATGCCTCGAGATTATTGAGCAATTTCCACTCAAAATATCCCCAGAAATCTAGACCCTCTGCCAGGAGAGGGGGTCTTTGAGAGGGGGGTACTATCACGGTTCCCGTGATCTCTCTGTCACTCTTTGCTGTGGTGCGCTCCCATTTGCTGAGCTTGTTTGGGCCGCCCAGTATGGCCTTTATATACCAGGCCTCTGGCACCTGTCAGGTGCCCTTTTGTGGTGTTCCTGTACCAGTGCTACTGTCGCTGTGTTCCTGCGTTCCTGTGTACCGACTTGGCCCGTCTGACTACTCTCATTGGTTCCTGCTCCGTGATTGACCCGGCCTGGCTGACGTTCCTGCTCCGTGATCTGACCCGGCTTGGCTGACATTCCTGCTCCATGATTGACCCGGCTTGTCTGACGTTCCTGCTCCGTGATTGACCCGGCCTGGCTGATGTTCCTGCTCCGTGACCTAATTCCGGCTATCCTAACATCCTGAGAGTGTACCAGCTGCGATCCTGATCCTGTGCCGCTTGGCGACATTTTGAACTTTCGTAGTAGCAGTGTTTGTGCAGACTGAACATTCCGTTAACTCTTGCAGAGCCTGTTGCTTCCGTACACTGGGCCTTCCGTTACACTTTCAGAGCACTGTTGCCGCAATTATACTGAGCCTTTCCGTTAAACACTTGCTGAGCACTGTTGCCTCCGTTTTACTGAGCCTTTCCATTAAACACTTACTGAGCACTGTTGCCTCCGTTATACTGAGCCTTCCGTTACACTTGCAAAGCATTGCAGCCTCCGTTATACCGAGCCTCCTGGTTACACTTGCAGAGCATTGTGGCCTTCGTTAACACTGTGCTTCCGCTTAAACCTTACTTCGCGCAGTGTATCAGTTACCGCACCGGGTGGTGCTATGGGATGATTCCATCAGCTCTCACAGTGTACAGGGTTCCTTTACTGCACCGGAAGGGTGCTATTGGCTCTGGTTCCATTCAGCTCTTGCAGTGTTTGTGACTCCGTTACCGCACAGGAAGGGTGCTATTGGCTCTGGTTCCATTCAGCTCTTGCAGTGTTTGTGACTTCGTTACCGCACTGGAAGGGTGCTAATGGCTCTGGTCCCTCAGCTCTAGGAGTGTACATTGCCTCAGTTTTGGCACCGCACGGGTGTCCATGGCTCAAAAGTAGTGCTAGCTCTTGCAGAGTGTTGTGTATCTCCTCTCCTTGCCTGTCCTGGGAGTGTTTCAGTTCTGCCTCACTGCTAAGGTGCTTCCACATGTTGCACCACAGTCTCTTGCTACTTTTACCATCTACTGGGCATTGTCAAACACACCACAACAGAGACTGATTACCTACCTAGAACTTTAACCCATTTGCTACTGATAATTCTTTATTATGCCTGTCCTGTGACAGTATTTGATCTTGCTCTATATACTGGACCTGAGAGGGCATACATATACCTGTATATCTTTTACCTGTCATTCCAAACTAGCCTGTTGTTGGCAGTGTTCCTTGTCTTTTAAAACTGTGTTTTATCCTAACCTCCTGGTCTGAGTGTCTTACAAAACCGTTACAGTGCACTGCCTAATGGAGTCTGTCTTCGCGCTGTGCCTCAGAACATGTACAACCAATGAGATAGGAGTATCAAAACATTCCTCTCTCATTGGCTGCATTGCGGCAGCGTGACTAGGAAGGTACTGGACGGTGTGGGAACAATTCAAATGCCATCTGGACCTTTGTATTCCTCATCATCATGCGCTTCTGCTCTGATTTTTGTTTCATATTCTGCGCAGCCTGCGGGCATCACAAGCCACCTCTAATAACGTGACAAAATAGTAAAACGACAGGACGGCCAGAAAACATGTAAAAAACTGGACTGTCCCATTCAAAATGGTAC
Organism: Rhinophrynus dorsalis; assembly: GCA_037306005.1. Taxonomy (NCBI): domain Eukaryota; kingdom Metazoa; phylum Chordata; class Amphibia; order Anura; family Rhinophrynidae; genus Rhinophrynus; species Rhinophrynus dorsalis. The sequence goes on along the minus strand of CM074726.1, from coordinate 170,750,314 downwards.
ATATGGTCAGCCTACTTCCACTTCTCCTCCTTCCCACTCTGTTCCTCCCATTTTCCAATCACTTCTCCTCCTTCCCACTCTTTTCCTTCCACTTCCTGCCGACTTCTCCTCCTTCCCAGCCTGTTCCTCTCACTTCACCTCCTTCATACCTTGTTCCTCTCATTCCCAACCACTTCTCCTCCTTCCCACCCAATTCCTCCTACTTTCTGCCCACTTCTCCTCCTTCCCACCTGTTCCTCTGACTTTACCTCCTTCCCACCCTGTTCCTACTACTTTCTGTCCACTTATACTCCTTCCCACCTGTTCTTCTGTCTTTACCTCCTTCCCACCCTGTTCCTCCCACTTCCTGCACACTTCTCCTCCATCCCACCCTTTACTGCCCACTTCCAACCCACTTTTCCTCCTTCCCACCCTGTTCCTCCCACTTCCTGCCCTCCTTCCCCCCTTGTTCCTCTCACTTTACCTTCTTCCTGCCCTGTTCCTCCCACTTACTGCCCACTCCTCCTCCTTCCTACCCTTTACTGCCCACTTCCTGCCATCTTCTCCTCCTTCCAACCCTGTTCCACCTAGTTTCTGCCCACTTCTCCTTCCCACCCTGTTCATCCTAGTTTCTGCCCACATATTCTCCTTCCCACCCTGATCATCCCATTTCCTGCCCACTTCTCCTCCTTCCCACCCTTTACTGCCCACTTCCCACTCACTTTTCCTCCTTCCCACCCTGTCCCTCCTACTTCTCCTCCTTCCCACACTGTTCCCCCCATTTCCCAACCACTTCTCCTCCTTCCCACCCATTTCCTCCCACTTCCTGCCTACTTCTTCTCCTTCCCAGCCTGTTCCTCTCACTTCACCTCCTTTCCACCCTGTACCTCCCACTTCCTGCTTACTTCTCCTCCTTTCCACCCTTTAATGCCCACTTCCTGCCCACTTCTCCTCCTTCCAACCCTGTTCCTCCTAGTTTCTGCCCGCTTCTTCTCCTTCCCACCCTGTTCCTCCTACTTCCTGCTCACTTCTACTTCCTAGTCCTGCTCCTCCCACTTCCCATCCACTTCTCTTTCCCACGCTGTTCCTCCTACTTTCTGCCCACTTCTTCTCCTTCCCATCCTGTTCCTCCTACTTTCTGCACACCTCCTCCTTCCCACCCTGTTCATCCTAGTTCCTGGCAACTTCTTCTCCTTCCCACCCTGTTCCTCTTATTTCCTGCCCACTTGTCCTTCCCACCCTGTTCCTCTCACTTTATCTCCTTCCCACCCTGTTCCTCTCACTTCCAGCCGACTTCTTCTCCTTCCCACCCTTTACTGCCTACTTCCCGTCCACTTCTCCTTCCCACTCTTTTCCTCCCACTTCTCATCCACTTTTCCTCCTTTCCACTATCACGGTGCCCGTGCTCCCCTTGCTGTTTTCTGTGAGTCTACTCTGTGCTTTGCTCCCATTGTCCCACCCAGTATGGCCTTTATATACTGGGCTCTGGCACCCCTCTGATGCCCTTTCGTGGTGTTCCTGTACCAGTGCTTGTTTCTGCTCAGTGATTCCCAGTGTACCGACTTGGCCTGCCTGACTACTCTGCATTTTGTCTCCTGCCTGTGATCGACCCGGATTGCCTGACTATTCTTCTGCTTCTGCTCCTGTGTACCGATCCGGATTGGCTGACGTTCCTGCTCCTGTGTACTGACCTGGCACGGCTGACGTTCCTGCTCCTGTGTACCAACCCAGCTTGGCTGACGTTCCTGCTCCGGGATTCGACCCGGCTTGGCTGACGTTCCTGCTTCGTGATTCGACCCGGCTTGGTTGGTGTTCCTGCTCTGGCTGCCTCTGTGTCGCCTTGGCGACATTCTGATCCATCAGGCAATTGTGTCTTTGTTACTGCTCCTGCAGAGTACAAGTGGCCTAGTCTCCGTTACTGCTATGGCAGGGTGCCATTGGCCTTGTCCTCCGTTACTGCTCCTGCAGAGTGCAAGTGTCTGTCTCCATTACTGCTACGGCAGTGTGCATTTGGCCTAGTCTCCGTTACTGCTCCGGAAGACTGTAAGTGGTCTGGTCTCTGTTACTGCTCCGGCAGACTGTGAGTAGTCTGGTCTCTGTTATTGCTACGGCAGTGTCCTATGTTGCTCAATTCCTGATATTACTCTGGTAGTTCACGTTTGTTCTGCTAACCTGTTTCTGGGCGTTACGTATCCTTAATTTCTCTATATGGAGAGAGCTCCATCACAGACCTGTCTGCACATGGGACTGTTTACACTCATTGAAGACCATTAACCCATGCAGTACCTTTCTCCTGGGAATTCAACATATTCTGCCTGACCTGTGTCAGTATAGACTGTTATGGACATTATGGTTATACTGGACCTGTGTAGGCATATGTACTGTATATTTAACCTGTCGTGTGTCTGTAATATTCTGCTTATATACTACAGGACCTGTGAGGGTTATTATATTACTGTGATTTCAATAAAACTGTGTTTTATCCTAAACCACTGTGTCTGTGTGTCGAACAAAATATTACACCCACCCTGTTCCTCCCACTTCCCAACCACTTCTCATTCATCCCACCCTTTTCCTCCCACTTTCTGCCTACTTTTCCTCCTTCCCAGCATGTTCCTCTCACTTCACCTCCTTTCCACCCTGTTTCTCCCACTTCCTGCCCACTTCTCCTCCTTCCCACCCTTTACTGCCCACTTTCCAACCACTTCTCCTCCTTCCAACCCCGTTCCTTCTACTTTCTGCCCACTTCTCCACCTTCCCACCCTGTTCCTCCTACTTCCTGCCCACTTCTCCTCCTTCCAGCCTTTTCCTCTCACTTTACCTCCTTCCCACCCAGTTTCTCCCACTTCCTGCCCACTTCTCCTCCTTCCCACATTTTACTGCCCACTTCCCGCCCACTTCTCCTCCTTCCCACCTTGTTCCTCCCACTTTCCACCCACTTCTCCTCCTTCCCACCCTGTTCCTCCTAATTTCTGTCCTCGTCTCCTCCTTCTTTACCTGTTCCTTGCACTTCCTGCCTACCTTTCCTCCTTCCCAGCCTGTTCCTCTCACTGAACCGTCTTCCCACCCTGTTCCTCCTACTTCCTGCCCACGTCTCCTCATTCCCACCCTTTATTGCCCACTTTGCTTCCTTCTCACCCTGTTCCTCCCTCTTCCCAACCACTTCTCCTGCTTCCCACCCTTTTCCTCCCACTTCCTTCCTACTTCTCCTCCTTCCCAGCCTGTTCCCCCCACTTCTCCTTCTTCCCACCATGTTCCCCCCACATTCCACTCTCTTCTCCTCCTTCCTACCCTGTCTGCTCATTTCCCACCCACTTATCCTCCCACTTTATCACGATGCCCGTGATTATTGCACTTCCTTGTCAGTCACCATTAGGGGGCTCCTATTGGTTGTCTGCCTTTAACCCGCCTCATTCTGTCTATTTAAACCTGGTCTGGGCATCCTATGGTTGCCCTTTCGTGGTGTTTCTGACCACTTTAGCCTTGACCATGTTCCTGTATTTGTTAGTACCTGTAGCTGTGTTCCTGAGTTCCAGAATGCATCTTGTTCCTGAAGTTTCCTGTCTGCAGAGTTGTTCCAGAGTGGTTACTGCCTGTCCTGAGAGGGTGATGTTTCCTGCTGTTCGCCCTCACTGAAGACTTCCTGATCGTTGGGTTTCCTGCGAGTTCCTGTCGTCTCTTGTCCAGCCAGATGTAACCCTGTCGCCTGGTTGCTTGGGCGACATTCTTAGCCCCAATGTGCGGACGCGTGGTTATTCCAGCCTTGTAACTTCCGAACAACTGTTGGTTCCAGCGTGCGGACGCTGGATTGCTCCAGAGCCTTGTGGCTATACTCATTATTGTTGGTTCCAGCGTGCGGACGCTGGTTTGCTCCAAAGCCTTGCGGCTATACACACTACTGTTGGTTCCAGCGTGCGGACGCTGGTTTGCTCCAAAGCCTTGCGGCTATACACTTTACTGTTGGTTCAGGCGAGCGGACGCTGGTTTGCTCCAAAGCCTTGTGGCTATACACATTACTGTTGGTTCCAGCGTGCGGACGCTGGTTTGCTCCAAGAGCCTTAAAACGTATTCTCTGTTGGGCGTTCCTAGAGTCCCTTTGGGCTGCCTTGCCCGGTATTGGTAAGGCCGGTAGAACCTGGTACACGGTCCATCTGCAGGTTGCCTTACCCGGTATTGGCAAGGCCGGTAGAGCCTCCACAACGCTCCTTTGGGCTGCCTTGCCCGGTATTGGTAAGGCTGGTAGAACCTGGTACCTACTCCATCTGCAGGTTGCCTTACCCGGTATTGGCAAGGCCGGTAGAGCCTATTACTTAATATCTGGCTGTCTTGCCCGGTGTATTGGCAAGATCGGTAGTGTCTACTCAAGTTCCGTTGGGCTGCCTTGCCTGGTATTTGTAAGGCCGGTAGAACCTGGTACTTATTCCATTTGCAGGTTGCCTTATCCAGTATTGGCAAGGCCAGTACAGCCTATTGTTTTAGATTACTGGCTGTCTTGACCCGTACATTGGCAAGACCGGTAGAGCCTGCTATTCGTATCTCTCTATTATTGTATGTTGTATGTCATATTGGAATCCTAAGGGATCATTTTTTAAATTATTTTCAATAAAATTGTGTTTTTACCTAACTTTGTGTCTGAGAGTCGTAACAAACCGTGACAAACTTCCTCCCTACTTCTCCTCCTTCCCTCCCTGTTCCACCCATTTCCCGCCCACTTCTTTGCTGAAATACCATTACATACAATAACACTGCAAGAAGTTTCATTAACGCACTGTGAGACAATAATTTAGAGCTGTATTTTTTAGCAGTATGAATAGTCCCATAGAACACAATGATACAGGTTTCATGTATTTTTTCATGTGGTTCAATGGTTGTAATTCAATCATCAGTGTGAATGAGGTGTATGGATCATTTATCTGAGTATCTGTTAGCATGTTGATCAGTAACTCAGTCTAACACATGCCTTTATCTCTGTTATTCTAGTGCCAGCGGCTGAGTCCCAGTGTTTGGTCCAACAGTTACAGAGCGGGAAATGTTTGTTTCCAGCTGACTGTGACAATTGCAGTAGTAAGTTCTCACTGACACCCTGTCATACCTCTTCTATTTGTTTTCTGGCAAAAATATTTTGGATTTTGATCCCATTAAAATAAATCTAAAATGTTGTTATGATATGTTTTACAGAAAAAGCCATATTTTGGTGAAAAGAAAGTCTATATGAAACAAATGTTTAAAAAAAAAAAAAAAAAAAAAAAAGAGCCCTGTCCAATTCAAGGAAAACAAAACCTGTTAATAACCCCCAATTTATCTTAATCATGCCATCAATGCTTAATGACTTCTATCCATTATTTGATTCTCCAAATGGAATCTTTATGATTGGATGTCAGCTCCATTGAGACAGTGATGAATATTTGTTGCTGGAATGAAGGATTCCAAACTCCTCCCACTTAAGGTCTCTAAGAAGACTCCAGTAGGAGGAGTTTAGAGTCCTTACTGACATGGAATTATGTCTGCCTCCGTGGACGTGATTTTCAGTGCTTTTTAACCCCTTAAGGATCCATATCATGCCAGTCTGGCACCTAAGGAACAGTTATGGTCTTGGCACATCATGGAATTCTGAGATGGCAGGGTGGCTGCATGCCCCTCTACCGTCCCAGAATACTATGCGCTAAAAAAAAATGTTCCGTGGTCCTTAATGGACACCACTTGCTGGATTGAGTGGTCATTAAAGGGATAGTAATGTTTCATAATAAAAACAGCTCTAATTAATCATCATAGTATTTGGACTTTGGAGAGTGTTATTTCAATTCTGTCAGACTTGTAGTTCAAGAGTAATTCAATGACAAAGTGTCCCCCTTCCGCCCCTTTTACTGATGTCACACTGTTCAGCCAAAGCAGAAGGGAGGTGCCCAGGTAGACTGCAGAGAGGGACAATCTTCAATTAAGATAAGGGAAAAACCTGAAAAAACTTGTCAAGGGGAGCAGGGCCTTCATTGTTCTCATAGGAAGAATATTGTCCCCTGCTGTTATCTGTCTGGTCTATGGACTGGATTCCACATCTGAGAAGAGATGGCTTACACTAGGTAAAAGGGGCGGGAGGGGAGACTTTGCTTGTGAATATCTCTTAAACCATAAAGGTTTGAGAGTTAAGACTTATATCATTCTTCATGTTTTTTTAATGCCTACAAAATAAAATAAAGTTAAAAAGAAGTATTACTATCTCGTTAAGGTTTTTAAATTACATTTTGGAAAAACCACTGCACACAGAAATTATTCATACTGGTAATTAGAATTTCCTTCACAAATTAATGTGTACAATTATTGTTAAGAGGCATTAGTTGTCCTTAAAATCCATATATGTCACAATATACAGAAAAAGTTTATATCCCTTATCCTTTTTTCTATTATTCTTTTCCATTCCTGCCAAGATGATTAGCACCCCTCCCTGAAATTAAGCATTTTTAGCAGTTTTGACATGACATCAAAATACTGTCTTATTTCTGGGAGGAGGGAAAATCCAGGGAGTTTTCTGTACAGAGATCCATCAAAGCAAGACAGTGATACAATGAAACACTATTCCTGCAGCACTGTATTCTATCTTGTTTTGCATTATATCACTATCCCAGCTTTCACAGTCCCTGACAGAAAGCTCTCTGGAAACAGATATAGTGAGATCAATATCAAGGGCATAAATGCATTTTAAAAAGGAGTAAAAATAGAATAAACAAATGAAAAAAAACCATAAAATTTAATCAATTTAATGCTATATATTCTGCTTTTGTAGAATATTTAAAGTTAAAATAAAGCTTTCCTATCCCTTTAAAGAGACAGTCACCATCCTAAGTGACTGTACATATCCTGCTAGTGCAGAATAGTAAAGTCACATTGCCTGGACATTTTATTATTTATTTTCATCTTCACCTTTTTTATACTTTTAAATCTCTGAGATTGAGCCGCCTGGATCTGTGTTTTCAGAGAGATTCCAGTTTAGGACAGTGACATCCAGGATAGTGATATCTATGCTAAAGTCAGAAAGGAAGCTGATTGTCATTATAAAATCACCTCCATAATGCTTTAACTGTTTGTGTGTCAGTGGGATGTCCAGTGTATGTAACGCAATGCAATGGACAACTTTCTGGGTTAAAATTACCCCCAGTCTTCCCCCTCCCACCAAGCAAGAAAAGGGGATCCTGATACAACCACTTCTACCCCGTGGATTGTATAGGCCAGTGGGGGGGCGCTGTGAGACCCTCCAGCTGCTAACAGACTACAGCTCCCACTGGAATGATGGGATTTGTGCTGCTTGAATGGACTCACACATTGCTCATTCTTATAATTGGCAATGGGAATACTTAACTTATTGAGTGCTATGCACCTGAATTGTACTAATTTACTTTGTACATCAGCCTCATTCAAAAGTTATCACAGCTAATAGTAATAGATTAACAGTGCCAATGGGTGCCCAAATGGCAATTTCTTCCATTATGTCATAGACTACGACTCTCCTTCATAAATAATAGCAACAGCACTCCCTGGTTTTCAGAGAAGAAGCTGCAGTTTAATGATGGAAAAAAAGAAACAATTTTGAGATGTAATACTTTTTGAATGAAATGTTTTATTTAGCAGGAAAAGCCCTTTAATGTATATTTTTGCATAAATAAAAATGTACTGCTCATTTAAATGTACTAATTTCTAAAATTAAACTAGAACCAGAGATTTCAATGTAAATGCTAAAGTGGGTAATAAGAGAACATGTATCTATATATCCTTTCATTAATTCTATCTTATTTATCTGCAGTCCCAGAAAATGAACTTGGATGCGGTGTAGAATATAATAATCTCTGCTTCCTGCCTTACCGAATAAACAGCACAGGTGAGAAACTAGATTGCACTGCCACTATCTGTCCTGTCCTAGTGTCATGTGTCCTCCTGTCATTGTCTGATGTGTCCTACCACCACTGCCTGGCCTATTCTCCTGCCATTGCCTGACTTGTCCAACTGCTATTGTCTGACTTGTCCTCCTGCCATTGACTAACTTGTCCTCTGCCATTGTCTGACTTCTACTCCTGCCATTGACTGATTTGTCCTCCTGCCATTGTCTGACTTGTCCTCCTGCTATTGCCTGACTTGTCCTCCTGCCATTGTCTGACTTGTCCTCCTGCTATTGCCTGACTTGTCCTCCTGCCATTGTCTGACTTGTCCTCCTGCCATTGACTGACTTGTCCTCCTGCCATTGTCTGACTTGTCCTCCTGCTATTGCCTGACTTGTCCTCCTGCCATTGCCTGACTTGTCCTCCTGCCATTGTCTGACTTGTCCTCCTGCTATTGCCTGACTTGTCCTCCTGCCATTGCCTGACTTGTCCTCCTGCTATTGTCTGACTTGTCCTCCTGCCATTGTCTGACTTGTCCTCCTGCCATTGTCTGACTTGTCCTCCTGCCATTGTCTGACTTGTCCTCCTGCTATTGCCTGACTTGTCCTCCTGCCATTGTCTGACTTGTCCTCCTGCCATTGTCTGACTTGTCCCCCTGCTATTGCCTGACTTGTCCTCCTGCCATTGCCTGACTTGTCCTCCTGCCATTGACTGACTTGTCCTCCTGCCATTGTCTGACTTGTCCTCCTGCCATTGACTGACTTGTCCTCCTGCCATTGTCTGACTTGTCCTCCTGCCACTGACTGACTTGTCCTCCTGCTATTGTCTGACTTGTCCTCCTGCTATTGCCTGACTTGTTCTCCTGCTATTGTCTGACTTGTCCTCCTGCCATTGTCTGACTTGTCCTCCTGCCATTGTCTGACTTGTCCTCCTGCCATTGACTGACTTGTCCTCCTGCCATTGTCTGACTTGTCCTCCTGCCACTGACTGACTTGTCCTCCTGCTATTGTCTGACTTGTCCTCCTGCTATTGCCTGACTTGTTCTCCTGCTATTGTCTGACTTGTCCTCCTGCCATTGCCTGACTTGTCCTCCTGCCATTGTCTGACTTGTCCTCCTGCTATTGACTAACTTGTCCTCCTGCCATTGTCTGACTTGTCCTCCTGCCATTGTCTGACTTGTCCTCCTGCCATTGACTAACTTGTCCTCCTGCCATTGTCTGACTTGTCCTCCTGCTATTGCCTGACTTGTCCTCCTGCTATTGTCTGACTTGTCCTCCTGCCACTGATTGACTTGTCCTCCTGCCATTGCCTGACTTGTCCTCCTGCTATTGTCTGACTTGTCCTCCTGCTATTGTCTGACTTGTCCTCCTGCCATTGACTGACTTGTCCTCCTGCCATTGTCTGACTTGTCCTCCTGCTATTGTCTGACTTGTCCTCCTGCCATTGTCTGACTTGTCCTCCTGCCATTGCCTGTCTTTTCCTCCTGCTATTGTCTGACTTGTCCTCCTGCCATTGTCTGACTTGTCCTCCTGCCATTGCCTGTCTTTTCCTCCTGCCATTGTCTGACTTGTCCTCCCGCTATTGTCTGACTTGTCCTCCTGCCATTGCCTGACTTGTCCTCCTGCTATTGTCTGACTTGTCCTCCTGCCATTGTCTGACTTGTCCTCCTGCCATTGTCTGACTTGTCCTCCTGCTATTGCCTGACTTGTTCTCCTGCTATTGTCTGACTTGTCCTCCTGCTATTGACTAACTTGTCCTCCTGCCATTGTCTGACTTGTCCTCCTGCCATTGTCTGACTTGTCCTCCTGCCATTGACTAACTTGTCCTCCTGCCATTGCCTGACTTGTCCTCCTGCCATTGTCTGACTTGTCCTCCTGCCATTGACTGACTTGTCCTCCTGCTATTGCCTGACTTGTCCTCCTGCCATTGCCTGACTTGTCCTCCTGCCATTGTCTGACTTGTCCTCCTGCCATTGTCTGACTTGTCCTCCTGCTATTGCCTGACTTGTCCTCCTGCCATTGCCTGACTTGTCCTCCTGCCATTGCCTGACTTGTCCTCCTGCCATTGTCTGACTTGTCCTCCTGCCATTGACTAACTTGTCCTCCTGCCATTGTCTGACTTGTCCTCCTGCCATTGCCTGACTTGTCCTCCTGCCATTGCCTGACTTGTCCTCCTGCCATTGCCTGACTTGTCCTCCTGCCATTGCCTGACTTGTCCTCCTGCCATTGTCTGACTTGTCCTCCTGCCATTGTCTGACTTGTTCTCCTGCCATTGCCTGACTTGTCCTCCTGCCATTGACTGACTTGTCCTCCTGCTATTGCCTGACTTGTCCTCCTGCCATTGTCTGACTTGTCCTCCTGCCATTGCCTGACTTGTCCTCCTGCCACTGACTGACTTCTACTCCTGCCGTTGTCTGACTTCTACTCCTGCAATTGACTGACTTGTCCTCCTGCCATTGTCTGACTTGTCCTCCTGCTATTGCCTGACTTGTCCTCCTGCCATTGCCTGACTTGTCCTCCTGCTATTGTCTGACTTGTCCTCCTGCCATTGTCTGACTTGTCCTCCTGCCATTGTCTGACTTGTCCTCCTGCCATTGTCTGACTTGTCCTCCTGCTATTGCCTGACTTGTCCTCCTGCCATTGTCTGACTTGTCCTCCTGCCATTGTCTGACTTGTCCCCCTGCTATTGCCTGACTTGTCCTCCTGCCATTGCCTGACTTGTCCTCCTGCCATTGACTGACTTGTCCTCCTGCCATTGTCTGACTTGTCCTCCTGCCATTGACTGACTTGTCCTCCTGCCATTGTCTGACTTGTCCTCCTGCCACTGACTGACTTGTCCTCCTGCTATTGTCTGACTTGTCCTCCTGCTATTGCCTGACTTGTTCTCCTGCTATTGTCTGACTTGTCCTCCTGCCATTGTCTGACTTGTCCTCCTGCCATTGTCTGACTTGTCCTCCTGCCATTGACTGACTTGTCCTCCTGCCATTGTCTGACTTGTCCTCCTGCCACTGACTGACTTGTCCTCCTGCTATTGTCTGACTTGTCCTCCTGCTATTGCCTGACTTGTTCTCCTGCTATTGTCTGACTTGTCCTCCTGCCATTGCCTGACTTGTCCTCCTGCCATTGTCTGACTTGTCCTCCTGCTATTGACTAACTTGTCCTCCTGCCATTGTCTGACTTGTCCTCCTGCCATTGTCTGACTTGTCCTCCTGCCATTGACTAACTTGTCCTCCTGCCATTGTCTGACTTGTCCTCCTGCTATTGCCTGACTTGTCCTCCTGCTATTGTCTGACTTGTCCTCCTGCCACTGATTGACTTGTCCTCCTGCCATTGCCTGACTTGTCCTCCTGCTATTGTCTGACTTGTCCTCCTGCTATTGTCTGACTTGTCCTCCTGCCATTGACTGACTTGTCCTCCTGCCATTGTCTGACTTGTCCTCCTGCTATTGTCTGACTTGTCCTCCTGCCATTGTCTGACTTGTCCTCCTGCCATTGCCTGTCTTTTCCTCCTGCTATTGTCTGACTTGTCCTCCTGCCATTGTCTGACTTGTCCTCCTGCCATTGCCTGTCTTTTCCTCCTGCCATTGTCTGACTTGTCCTCCCGCTATTGTCTGACTTGTCCTCCTGCCATTGCCTGACTTGTCCTCCTGCTATTGTCTGACTTGTCCTCCTGCCATTGTCTGACTTGTCCTCCTGCCATTGTCTGACTTGTCCTCCTGCTATTGCCTGACTTGTTCTCCTGCTATTGTCTGACTTGTCCTCCTGCTATTGACTAACTTGTCCTCCTGCCATTGTCTGACTTGTCCTCCTGCCATTGTCTGACTTGTCCTCCTGCCATTGACTAACTTGTCCTCCTGCCATTGCCTGACTTGTCCTCCTGCCATTGTCTGACTTGTCCTCCTGCCATTGACTGACTTGTCCTCCTGCTATTGCCTGACTTGTCCTCCTGCCATTGCCTGACTTGTCCTCCTGCCATTGTCTGACTTGTCCTCCTGCCATTGTCTGACTTGTCCTCCTGCTATTGCCTGACTTGTCCTCCTGCCATTGCCTGACTTGTCCTCCTGCCATTGCCTGACTTGTCCTCCTGCCATTGTCTGACTTGTCCTCCTGCCATTGACTAACTTGTCCTCCTGCCATTGTCTGACTTGTCCTCCTGCCATTGCCTGACTTGTCCTCCTGCCATTGCCTGACTTGTCCTCCTGCCATTGCCTGACTTGTCCTCCTGCCATTGCCTGACTTGTCCTCCTGCCATTGTCTGACTTGTTCTCCTGCCATTGCCTGACTTGTCCTCCTGCCATTGACTGACTTGTCCTCCTGCTATTGCCTGACTTGTCCTCCTGCCATTGTCTGACTTGTCCTCCTGCCATTGCCTGACTTGTCCTCCTGCCACTGACTGACTTCTACTCCTGCCGTTGTCTGACTTCTACTCCTGCAATTGACTGACTTGTTCTCCTGCCATTGTCTGACTTGTTCTCTTGCCATTGCCTGACTTCTACTGTGTGAAAACACAGTGGACAGATGTCTCTAGCATTCAAGAGGTTAAATGACCCATTTACATTAGTGGGGACTTAGGGGACGTCTGTTTGTCCCCTACGGCACAGTAGGTTTACCCCAAAATTATTCCACTCTCTTTGTACATTGGCCCTTACCACTGTCTTTGGAGGGGAGCTTGGACCCCTTCCAAAGGGGCAAACCAACTCCACCTTAGGGAACAAAGAAAAACTGCCATTGATTTAATGGAGTTTATTAACCCCTGAATGCTAGAGATGTACACAACACATCAATTTGCAATGCATCGCACCTGTCTGGCATGCAAAGGGATTATACTCCCCATTTAAATCAATGGTAATTTGGGGTAATGTTTATCTGTCCCCTACGGTGCAGTTGGTTTGCTCCAGTACATCAGAGTTTGTCTGATTTTCTCTTTTTTTTGGTTATTTTCAGGATCTTTTTGTCCCTGCAACGCTAAGTGTGACCCTAGACTGGCGTCATTGAAACTATGTACCGCTGAACTGTGTGGATGTCCAGGTGACGTCAATTTACTTTTTTGTGTTTTATTGGTTTTTTTAACCCTTTGAGTGCCAGAGGGATTCGCAATGCCTTGTGAACCCTCTGGCACTCAAATGGTTAAAGTGTGAAACTCTAGAAATGTTTAAACGGGCAATAAAAAGATAAAGAACATCCACTAATCGCCTGCAGACCTGTGGGGTGTGCAACATATTGCTTTGCAATGCGTTACACACAACTCCAGTCCTCAAGGGGTTAATATAAAATTGTACTTGTTGTTAGGGATTGGCAAAAATTTTCGCCTCAAACTGAAATTGGCGAATAATGTAATTTTCCGCTTTTGCAAATAATTTCTCCAGAAAAGTGCAGTTTTTCTGCTTTTTCCCGCCTTTTTCGCCCATTGAAATCAATGGGAAGAAAAATATTTTTCCACCACACTAACGTTTTCTACAGCCTTATGCAAGGGTGTCAGGCTCTCACAGCAGCCATTCTGTGTACAGCCATATACAGGGTGTCAGGCTTTCACAGCAGCCATTCTGTGTACAGCCTTATACAAGGGTGTCAGGCTCTCACAGCAGCCATTCTGTGTACAGCCATATACAGGGGTGTCAGGCTTTCACAGCAGCCATTTTGTGTTTGTGAGAGGAGAGAGCAGTACGTTTTTTGAGCTAGAGAAGATAGGGGAATTGAAGTTTAGTTTAGGGAATCATTTGGGTAGGACATTTGTTCTGTTAATTAGGAGAGTCAGTGGGGCACTCTGGGGAGAAGAAGGGAGGAATGAGATTGACCCCCAAATACTCCAAAATTCCATGTGACGGACTGGCAAGACACAGACAGCTTTCTGATCTTGCTGTTATTATCCCTGTGCTGGGTTGGGAAGTCAGAGGAAAGACATAGTTGATTTTGTTTCTCAGTTATAATTTTTTTGGGACAGACTATGATAAGACAACAGGGTGGACAACTTAAAGTAAAATAAATAAATAAATAAATAAAATAAAAAAGAATACAGAACTAAATATACCTGAGGGCCTACTGCTTCTCTCATCCCTGAGATGGAGCGCTGAGGCACTTACTACAATGCGCTAGTGGTGGCATGTGGCGAAGGGGGTATCGGATGTACTGAGCCCTGGGCCTGGAATATCTGTGGACGTCCCCTGCTCCATCAATAACACTTGGGACACAGTAAGTTGCCCATTCACAACGGGCCTAAACTGGGGGACTAGCGTTCTGACACAGCTCATGCTGTACCTCGCACTGACTCCCCTGGACTGGGCTGCTCCCCCTCCCTTAGTGCACCACCCAATTTTTTAGTTTATGGTCCCGGTTCCCCTCCCTACCAGTATGCCTCTGGACTGCTAGATATTGTACTTGGAAGTGTCCGGTGTAACATTGTTGGGGAGAATCTGATATTGTCATACTGCTATTGAAGGAGGACACAGCTTCTTGGACCATTGCTCGTTGCTCCCAGCACTGGGGGAGCGAAAGAGCTACTTATCAACCACTTGAGATCCTTGATTCCCCTGTGAGTACCTTTTGGGTCAAAACCCACTTGAACAGCCATCTGAAGACGCACTCCATAATTACTCTGTGGGTCCTGGCCATCTACTCCAGAGGTTCTCAACCCATGCCCTCGGTGGCCATTAACAGGCCAGGACTTAGGAATTTCCCTGCTAGAAGTGTGTTGATCAGAGGCTCATTCATATTGATTAACTCACATGTGCTCTTGAAAGGAAATTCTCAAATCCTGTCCTGTTAATAGCCACTGAGGGAACAGGTTGAGAACTTCATCTACACTACGCTGTTCCTCTATTTGTCTCCTGCAGTGGGGTACTGACCTCCCTATATCCGGTGATCGTTAGGAGACACTACTTTATAGCAATTAACCTGGGATGGACTCTTAGGCCACAGCATTTTGATCCCCACATTGGTTGGTGGGTAGAGCTTATGAGCAACCTATTGCTTAGTCAAGATTCCTCATTCTCCTTGTGGAACTACTTCTGAACAGCTTACTCCGGTGGGACTCCACGGCACTGTCTGGTCTGAGATCTACCCTGTACAATCCACCTTGTAGGTGCGGTGTGGAGAATTGGTTGTGGGGTGAGCTCAGAACTCCTGTCTCCAGCCTGGATAATGCTATTTAGTCTGCATTGACCTCTATTTGCTCATCACCCTGTTTGTTGTTTTCCCTGTACGTGTGCCCTCCATCTTTCCCATGAATAATTGAGGACAACTATCACTCTCCTTTTGATCCAGAAACCTATCAATAGCCCTTATTAATGAGAGTTGATTTTTATGACAGTGCTCCATGGATATAACCTCAGGCATTGCTAGTGGAGGACACTGCCAATTAGGCTATGGCTTAATGAATACCGCACTGGTTGGGAGAGGGAGCTTACGTGCAGCTCAGTGTCTTCACTCATTACTCTGATTGTCATTTTCCCCGTATGTGTATACCTAGTTTCTCCCATGTATAATTGAGTAGCCCACTAGATTTTGACCTGCAGCAGAGTCAGCCTGGCACCTTGAATATGGTGCCTGTGATTGCTGACTTCTGCTGTCAGTCAGGTGTGTGTACTCTCCATTGGCCACCTGTCTTTTGCCCGCCCAGTATTGCGTATATAAACTGGGCTGAGACACCCTTTGGTTGCCCTTTTGAGGTGTCTCTATGTCAGCAGTCACCTGCCTTACCTGTATCCTTGGGCATGTTTTTCTTTGCTATCAGTGTCAGCGTTTCTCCAGTAGTCAGTGCCTCTCCTGCGTGGTTCCTGCCTCCATTCCAGATCCAGTTGGGCTGTCGTTCCTGCTTCCTTTCCTGATCCTGTTCTGCCGTTGTTTCTGTTCTGTTCCTGACCTGGTTGGCAGTCCTGTTGTTCCAGTGGTTGTCCTGGCGTGTATGCTGTTCCTGCTGCCGAATCCTGATTATCATCCGTCTGGCTGCTGGGTCGCCTGGGCAACATTCTGATCACTGGTTTACTCCACATTCACCAGTTCCTGATCCCTCTAGTATAGAACCGGTTGGGCTATACGATTGTCCAGTGCGTGGTACTGGTTTACTCCACATTCACCGGTTGCTGATTCCGCTAGTATAGAACGGGTTGGGCGCTATTGTTGTCCAGTACGTGGTACTGGTTTACTCCACATTCACCGGTTGCTGATCCCGCTAGTATAGAGCCGGTTGGGTGTTACTGTTGTCCAGTATGCGGTACTGATTCACTCCACATTCACCGGTTGCTGATCCCGCTAGTATAGAACCGGTTGGGCGATACGATTGTCCAGTACGCGGTACTCGTTTACTCACATTCACCGGTTGCTGATTCCTCCATTACAGAACCAGTTGGGCAATACGGTTGTCCAGAATGCGGTACTGGTTTACTACACATTCACCGGTTGCTGATTCCTCCATTATAGAACCGGTTGGGCATTCCTGTTGTACAATATACGATACTGGTTTACTCCACATTACCAGTTGCTGATCCATCTATTATAGAACCGGTTTGCTATACTGTTGTCCAATGCACGGTACTGGTTAACCCTTTATTCACCGGTTGCTGCTGCCTCCATTATTGCACCGGGTTGGTCTCCCTGGTTGTGATACTGGTTTGCTCCACTGTTCCATCTTATGCTGCTGCTCCATCTATTCAGCATTAATGGAGCTGTCCTTCTGTCCTCCTGGCTGCCTTGCCCGGTATATTGGCAAGGCTGGTAGAGCCACATTCTGATTGTCGTGTTACCCTCCAGGCTGCCTTGCCCGGTATATTGGCAAGGCCGGTAGAGCCTGTCTCCATTCCTTAGTGCCATCTTTCTGGCTGCCTTGCCTGGTATATTGGCAAGGCCGGTAGAGCCACACTCAGATTGTCGTGTAACCCTCCAGGCTGCCTTGCCCGGTATATTGGCAAGGCCAGTAGAGCCAGTTTCCATTCCATAGTGTCATCTTTCAGGCTGCCTTGCCCAGTATATTGGCAAGGCCGGTAGAGCCACATTCAGATTGTCGTGTTACCCTCCAGGCTTCCTTGCCTGGTATATTGGCAAGGCCGATAGAGCCTACCATGCTGTATCTTGCAAAAACTACTGTTTGAACCCATTATCTACATGTGATATATGTGTATGTTCAGGACCCAGGAGGATTCCCATTAAACTTTTCAATAAAGTTTGATTTTTATCTTACTCTGTGTCTGAGAGTCAAAACAAACCGTGACACCTTGATGTGATATCAAGGTTAGCGACCCTGATCTGGGTAGACCTCTTGTGGAAGTTTATTGCTTGACCCCCCTGAGAACGTAGAGCACAGCCTCCTCTCTAGCCCTGACATTTGTTTTTGGACTGTCTCTGTAAGTTACTTGATCTACCCCTGCCATGGGTAGAAAATTGGCAGACTATAAAGCTAAACTCAGTAAATATGCGAGAAGTCAAATGGCAGAGAGGGAGGTGGAGGCAATTATGGAGTGTCCTTCACCATCTAGCTCACCATCAAACTCTCTGCCGCATGCCTCTGAACAAAACAATTTTGGCAGCTCCCATTTCTCTGAATTAATGGTGGCTATCGCAACTTGCCAGAGTGTCCTGACAACCAAAATAGATTCCGTCCAGACGGAACTGAATCAGGCAATTCGTGAGAAATTTCTTGACAACCAGAGAAGGGTCTCCACTGTGGAGGATTCATTGACTCCTATGTCTGAATCCATAGAATCCCTGAGACAGTAGGTGAAGGACTTACAGCAAAAAACAGAACACTTGGAGAACAGATCCAGGAGATGCAACATTCATCTGATGGGCTTTTCTGAGGGAGGATCACCGGACTGGTTCTTGGAAAATTGGATTAAGAAGGCCTTGGGGAACAAGAACTTATCTAACATTATCATAGTGGAGAGGGTGCATCGGGTCCCCATGGCTTCCCCCCTCCTGGGGCTGTGCTGAGACCGGTCATCACCAAGGTGTTGAACTTCTGCGACAGGGGTACCATCTTACGAATGGCCCACATGAAGGGTGAAGGGTGACATTCTACTGTGACCGATCTGTCACTTCCTTGTGCCTGCTCAGGAACAAAGAACTTATCTCCCGGGCTTCCTGACTTATGTGTGGGGTTTCGGATCCAGCTGCCCCTTGAGTGGTGGGGGTGGACTGATGCTGTCACCAGGGGTTCCATGCATTTGTTGATCCGGTTTGCTACCCTTCATATTGTCAATACCTCCCCCCCTTTTTTATGGGGGGGCTGGCTGCCTGGGGGAACAAGGTCATGGGGCAGGGCTTGGGGGTGATCTGAACACCCCAGTCCCATGTCGAGGACGTTCTCCATACTTAGGTGGGTCTGGGTTTGGGAGACTCCTTGCCAGCATATTTATGGATGATGTGACTCTCACAGGCTGGGTCCCATCAATACTGACATCAATATGGGACGTTCACTGTTAATTGATAATGGAATGGGGGTTTTACTTGATCTCGCAGGTTGCGTGTCTGTCTACATACACCTCTCTCAGTTGCCCTACCGGACATTTGAATGTTGCAGGGGGATGCGATGGAGGGCTGCTCTACTTGCTTTGGGTGTCAACCCTGGGTATGCAGGGGTTGTTTTCGCTGCCGGCGCCCCGATATTTCTCTGGTGGAGATGGGCCCCAGGGTGGGGGGCAGACACTGGTGACGTGTAGTCTGCTAGATTGGTGTATTGGGGTGCCAAATGCTTGCATTGTTGCTATGCTTGGATTTTGCCTTTACTTTTTGTTTATTGGCAGTAGGTAGGAGGTTTGGTTGAGTTTCACATGCTGCGTTACTGTTTGACTGTGCCTCTCTTGATTGCCTTACCTCACACTTGACTGGTGCGAGGGTGGTCGGCGGAGGCCCACCTCAATCTGCCTTAGATGGTTCTCCTGGAGTAATTCAGGGTCATCCCTGTGGTCAGCTCTTCATCGCCTAATTGGTGAGGGGTACTGATGGTGACCGCCCCCGGGGAGTGACGTAGGGATTGGAGGTTGCTTATACTTGACTTCTCCCTGTGGTAGCAACCCGCATTTTATAATTTAGGCTCCAGTTAAGCTTGCAGGATGTGAGTGGGGAGGTGTGGGGAGTGAATCAGGGGGGGCTAATTAAAGGCATCTAATGTATTCAATAGCACCACCTCCTCAGGCAGTGAATTCCATATCTTTATTGTCCTTACTGTAAAGAAACCCTTCAGCTGTTGTAGATTAAATCTCCTTTCCTCAAGTCTAAGCGGGTGGCCCCTTGTCCTTTGTACTGTTCTGTTAATGAACAGGTCTTTGGAGAGCCCTTTGTATGGGCCCTGAACATATTTATATAGTGTTATCATATTCCCTCTAAGACGCCGTTTCTCTAGTGTATACAAGTTTAAATTTTCTAGCCTTCCTTCATAACTAAAACTTTCCATTCCCCTTACTAGTTTTGTAACCCTCCTCTGCACTCTTTCTAGTTTCATAATGTCCTTTTTCAGAAAGGGCGCCCAGAATTGAACAGCATATTCTAGGTGGGGTCTTACCATGGACCTGTAAAGAGGCATAATTATATCTTCCTCCCTTGAGTCAATACCCCTTTTAATACATGCCAATATCTTATTGACCTTTTCAGCTGCCAGCTGGCACTGCATGCTACTGCTAAGTCTATTGTTTACCATTACTCCCAAATCCTTTTCATTAGTAGATTTCCCTAGAGAAACACCATTTAAACAATATGTTGCATTTTTATTATTATACCCAAAATGCATAACTTTACACTTGTCTATACTGAATCTCATTTGCCATTTGCCTGCCCAGTTACTCGATTTGTCCAAATCCTCTTGTAATGAAGGCACATCCAGTTCAGACTTTATTACCTTACATAATTTTGTGTCATCGGCAAACACTGATACATGGCTCCCTAAGCCCTCTGGAAAGTCATTAATAAACAAATTAAAAAGAAGAGGACCCAGGACAGATCCCTGAGGTACTCCACTTATCACGTTTATCCAACTGGAGAACTTGCCATTTACTACCACTCTTTGCATTCTATCTTTCAGCCAGTTTCTAATCCACACACAAACATTTCCCCTAGGCCTATTTCATTAAATTTGTACAGTAACCTTTTGTGTGGAACTGTATCAAATGCCTTGGCAAAGTCTAAATAGATCACATCAACCGCCGCTCCCTCATCTATATTTTTACTCACTTTTTCATAAAATGCCATCAAGTTAGTTTGATAAGACCTGTCTTTCACAAAGCCATGTTGGCTCCTGCTAATGATATTCCTGTTAAAGCTGAATTCTTCAATATATTCCCTTAGCAACCCTTCAAACAGCTTCCCTACCACAGATGTCAAGTTAAAGGTCTGTAGTTTCCTGGCTGTGACTTTGATCCCTTTTTAAATATGGGCACCACATCTGCTTTACGCCAATCCATGGGCATCATACCTGAAATAAAAGAATCCCTGAAAATCAAATATAATGGTCTGGCCAAGGCCTGGCTTAGCTCTTTAAGTACCCTTGGGTGTATACCATCTGGCCCCGGGGCTTTGTCTACCTTAACACCATTCAATTGTTTTAACACTTTTTCTTGTGTTAGCCATTCCCATGATTGCTGTGACTGTTCTGTAAAAGTAGTTTGCAGATTCTTATCCATCAGGTCTTCCTTGGTAAAAACAGAAGAAAAGAAATGATTTAAAATGTCTGCCTTCTCTCTGTACCCCTTAACTATCTCACCCGTTTCAGATAACAAGGACCCAACATTATCAGACTTTAATTTTTTGCCATTAATGTATTTAAAGAATTTTTTTGGGTTTCTCTTGCTCTCCTTAGCAATATTTTTTCATTCTCCAGTCTAGCTAATTTTATAGCCTTTTTACAGGTTTTGTTGGCATTTTTGTATTCTGCAAATGCCTCTGCTGATTCCTCAGCTTTATAATGTTTAAATGCTGCTTTCGTGTTATTTATTTCATGAATTACTTTACTGGTTAGCCACATTGGTTTTAATTTGCTTCTTTTGTATTTGTTTCCAACAGAGATAAATTTCTATGTATATTTTTGCAATGTTATTCTGAAGGCATTACACTTACCTTCTGTGTTTTTTCCTGAAAATATTCTATCCCAGTCAAAGAGACCAAGGGATGAATTAAACCTGCTAAAGTTGGCCTTTTTAAAATTCAGTGTTTTGGTGGAACCTAAA
The DNA here is from genome assembly GCA_037306005.1 of Rhinophrynus dorsalis. NCBI lineage: Eukaryota > Metazoa > Chordata > Amphibia > Anura > Rhinophrynidae > Rhinophrynus > Rhinophrynus dorsalis. The sequence goes on along the minus strand of CM074726.1, from coordinate 170,729,324 downwards.
CCAAAATATTTTTTTGAATTAATATCAAACGATACCATGTTATGGTCACTGTTCCCCAAGTGCTCCCTTACTTGGATGTTAGAGATAAGTTCTTCATTGTCATATATTACCAGATCCAGACAGGGAATCCAGGGAATCTCTGGTTGATGTCTGCACTAGTTGAGACAAAAAATAGTAATTCAACAAGTTCAGATACTGACTGCTTTTAGCAGAATTAGTTGTTCCATTTTTCCAGTCTATTTCTGGATAATTAAAATCCCCCATAATTATAGTTCTCCCTATTTGAGAAGCCTTTTCTATTTGCATTAATAGCTGTGATTCTTCAAGGTCACCAATGTTTGGTGGTTCATAACAAATTCCCACTAATATTTTCTGGGCAGTTTTACCCCCAGTGACTATTTCAACCCACAGAGATTCCAAATGTTCACTACTGTCATCACATATATCTTCCCGCAAATGAGGCAATAATGCTGGATTGACATACAGACAGACCCCACCACCTCTTTTGTTTGACCTATCTTTTCTAAATAACACGTAGCCCTCAAATTGATTGACCAATCATGTGTGTCATCCCACCATGTTTCTGTTATGCCTATCAAGTCATAGTTTTCAATTTCATCTACCAGCTCCAGTTCCCCTATTTTACCAGTTAAACTTCTGGTATTTGCAAGCATACAATTTATGCCACTTCTATGTTCCATTTGTGATTTAATTTTGATGTGGTTTGTAGGCTTCTCCCTATCATCTGTACTAACCCTGCCCCCAGATCCACCCACCTGGTTATTAACTACATCACCTTCCCTTTCTATACTGTCTAGCCCAGTATTTATTGACCCCCCCCCTTCCTAGTTTAAAATCTCCTCCAACCGTCTAGTCATCCCATCCCCAAGTACTTGAGACCCTCTTGCATTCAGGTGCAATCCATCCCTACTATAGAGATTATACTCCAAAGCAAAATCAGCCCAGTGCTCTAAAAACCCGAAGCCCTCCTTCTTACACCAAGACTTCGGCCACGCATTGAGCTCACTAATCTAGTGCTGTCTCTCTGGCGTAGCACATGGCACAGGTAGTATCTCTGAGAATACTACCTTGGAGGTTCATTTCCTAATCTTACTCTCTAACTCCCTAAAATTACCTTTTAGGACTCTCCACCTTCCTCTTACTTTGTCATTGGTATCAATATGCACCAAGACAGCTGGATCCTCTGCAGCCCCTCACAATAATCTGTCCACCCTGTCTGCAACATTCCAAACCTGGGCACCCGGGACACAGCAAACTATTCAGTTGCTGCAATCAGAGCCACAGATTGCCCTATCTGTTCTCCTAATAATAAAGTCCCCTACCACCACGACCTGCCTTGGCTTCACTTTTCACTGGATCCCCTCTGTGCTAGAGGAGCTGTTCTCCCGGCTGTTAGGGAGAAAAGTCTTCTCCAGCAATTCCACATCTGGGTTTGCCTCCCCAACATCTTCACTTAAATGAGCAAATTTGTTGGGATGGAAAAACTCAGGACTGGCTGCCCTCTTCCTCTTCGCTCCACCACTGCACCCACTTATAACTGTCACCTAACTATGTGCCTGGGTCCCTTCTACCAGATCTCTTCCCTCTTTGCTAGGTGACCTAGCTAGACTCTGCTCAGTTATCAAGAGACTCCTCTCAAGGTTGTCAATATCTCTCAGTGTTGCAATATGACTCTCTAGAGCTCCAATCTGAGCTTCTAGAAAGGCCACTTGCTCACACTTGCCACAGCGGTATGGACCCTGGAACCAGTGTTCCAAACATGCATACATATGGCAAGATGTGCACTGTGTGAGATCTCCAAGCTTGCTCATCATGTATGGTGCAGATGTGAGTTCTTAAAAAATGTAAACAATTAATTTACCTTTGTTCCTCTAACTCCTGTGTTGCACTAACTGCTGTGTTTCACAAACTGTACACTTATTCCAGAGCACTTAGTAAAGAGCAGACTGTATTTGTGAGCAAGCTCTGTGAGTCCTGTACCTAGATTTATACAGGCCTACACAGGTGATTGCTGACAAACCCCACCCTCAAATAATTACTCACACTCTCAGAAAAAACAACCTTTTGAACTTTAACCCTTTAACCTTCTTACTGCAGGTTAGAGTGTAAACCCAAAATCAGTATATTATAACACTTTTCCAATGCTGTGATGTCCAAGCTGTTCACTTATTCCAGAGCACACTGTCACTCAGGGCTACCTAGAGAATATTCAGGCAATTTATGCCCAGCATGCTCTGATGTCCCTGACACTGTTCCAGGGACCTCCAGCCATGCTATAGCGCCAGCTTGGGTGCAAGAGTTCAAGGCTGTGACTAGGGACCTTAGGTCCACATTGCAACTCTTTCCATCCCAATTACAGGGGGCCTTTCAGGCTTGGCAGGCCCCCTCCTCAGTCAGGTCTTACCTGCCTAAACCTCAGGGAGTACGTGACGAGTCAGATTCCTCTGAGGAGGAACTGCTGGTGGACTCAGATGTTGAAGAATGTTCTGTGTTGGAGTCATCTCAGTTTCTTGGGGACCCCTTTGAAGCTGATCCTGAACCCTCCGCTGAGGTCCTAATCAGGGCTGTCTTAACTACTCTTAACATTTCCCTAGTTCAAGAGGTTTCTTCTGATCCCTCTGATGTATTCCAAGAGCCTGCTAAGCCCCTTACGTACTTTCCACCAAACCCCATTCTTGACTTCCCTGTGTCTGAGGAGTGGAAATCTCCTGACAAGTAAGCTTCTGTATCCAGAAAATTTGCTAAGCTTTATCCCTTTTCTGAGGCCACGCTTGCTCAGTGGGTTCATCCTCCTAAGGTGGATGTCCTATTTCCAGGCTATCCAAATCTACTGCGTTAGCAGTCTCTGATGCCTCTGCTCTGAAGGACTGGACTGATAAGAAACTTGAGGTGTCCCTCAAGTCTATTTTTGCCTCAAGTCTATTTTCGCTGGTTCTGGTATGCTTCCAGCATTTGCTGCTGCATGGGTGGACCAGGCCATTGCGGTCTGGACTGAGCAGCAAACCAAGGCTGTCCATCAGGATGCCCTTGTTTTGGATAAGTTGCGTCTCCTCGCCTACATATCTGAGGCACAACACTACATTTCTGCTGCCTTATTTGATGCCATCCGCATGATGGCTAGGGTTTCCTCCATGTCTGAGGTGGCCAGATGAGCTCTTTGGCTCAAGATTTGGTCTGCTGACATGGCTTCTAAGAAAGTCTTACTTTCCCTGCCTTTTCAGGGAACCTCCTTGTTTGGGACAGATCTTAAGGATCTGATCAGTGAAGTCACTGGGGGTAAGAGTACACTTCTATCCTTGGTTCCATGGAAGAAGTTGCCACTTAAGCATAACCGGCGTTTTCGTTCCTTCCAGAATGAGACATGTCCGGTGATCCAAATGGTTCCCTCCGATCTGCGTACCTCCTCCAAGCCCAAACAGCAGTGGAAGCCCAAGGTCTCCTCCAAGCCCAAGGCTTCCAAGACTTCTTTGACATGACTAACCGAACCCGAGTCCACACTCCGCTGTGGGTGGTCATCTGCACTATCACAGCATTTGGGAGGATTCTGTGACAGACCCATGGGTTTTACAGTTGGTGAAGGAAGGGTACAAGATTCTTTTCATTTCTCTTCCTCCCTTTCGCTTTCGTCCTTCTCATACTCCTCATGGGTACAGAGAAATGATGTCTATTCGACAGCGCTGTTCAGGCTCTTCTGGACAAGGATGTTCTAGAGCCAGTACCTTTCCAGGATAGGGGTTCAGGGTTCTACTCAAACCTCTTTGTAGTCGCCAAAAAGGACGGCGGCTGTCGCGCTATTTTAGACTTGAAGGACCTGAATTCCTTTGGGACCCAGACTCATTATCGCCAGGAGTCTGTGCACACAGTGATTGGTGCCATGTCCCCAGGGGAATTCCTCTCTTCACTGGATCTGCAGGGCACATATTTGCACATTGCCATTCATCCAGAGAGCCGGTAGTATCTCCGGTTTGCCTGCGACAGAGGACATTTTCAGTTCTCAGCCCTTCCATTTGGGCTGATGATGGCTCCTCAGGTTTTCAACCGTGTCCTGGGCGCCTTGATATCTGTCCTCCACTGGAACAGCATCAGAGTTACTCCATACATGGACGACTTGTTTCTGAAAGCCCCATCTGCAGACCTCCTTCATCAGCAAGTTCAGACCTTCATTCAGGCTCTCACCCGTCTCGGGTGGATCATCAATTCGGACAAGCTGGATCTTATCCCATCCCACCGTCTGGTCTTCCTGGGCCTTCTCTTCGACACTCAGAAGAGCATAGTGTTTCTCACGGACGAGGTGGGTCACCAGATCGCCCACTAGGTTTCAGAGATTCTGTCTCAGGATCCAGTTCCAGTCCAGAAGCTGTCATCTCTGGTGGGGAAATTCGTTTCCACCATAGAAGTGGTTCCGTTTGCCATGGCGCACACCAGAGAACTCCAGAGGTTCATGATCCAGGTGTGCAAGGATCAATAGGATCTTTGGAAGTCATTTGTTTCCCTTCCTCTTCATGTGGAGCTGAGCTTGTCATGGTGGCTCAACCTTTCCAACCTGCTGAAGGGCAAGTCCTTTCTGGTGACCTTTTGGATCAAGGTCACGGCGGATGCCAGCCTCTCTGCCTGGGGTGCGGTCCTGGGCCGCTTGAGTGCTCAGAGTTGGTGGTCTCCAGAGGAGTCTCTCCTTCCGATCAACATTCTGGAGCTTCAGGTGATATTTAATTCCCTGAGACATTAGACTTCTCAGCTAGAATACTGTCCGGTCCGAGTGGAGTCCAACAACACCACGGCCTTGGCTTACATCAACAAGCAAGGCAGAACAAGAAGTCTCGCTGCTTGGTTAGCGGTCAAGGCTATTTTGTCCTGGGCAGAAGATCATGTGCCAGCTATATCCACAGTACACATTCCAGGTGTAGACAACGTCATGGCGGACTTCCTCGGTTGACATGCAGTGGACAGCGGAGAGTGGGAGTTGCATCTGCAGGTGTTTCAACTCATTGTTCAGCGATGGGGTCCCCTTTACATCGACCTGATGGTGACAAGACACAACAGGAAGGTTCCAGTGTTTTGGATGCAATGTCCATTCCTCTGGTTTACATCTTTCTTCCCCTTCCCATGTTGCACAGGGTGTTATGGAAATTACAACTGGAGCATTGCTCAGTCATTCTTATTGCTCCATACTGGCCTCGCCAGTCTTGGTTTCCGGAACTTGTAGACCTGTCAATGGTGGAGCCCTTTCAGCTCCCCGACCATCCGGACCTTCTTCTACAGGGTTACATGTGGAAGGAGGATGTGCATCTGCTAGCTTTGATGGCTTGGAAATTGAATCCTCAATATTGAAGAAGAAGGGCTTCTCTTCTGGTGTGGTAGCTACTATGCTCAGTGCCCGCAAGCCTGTTTCTTCCAAGATCTACCATTGTGTCTGGTCGAATTTTCTGTCCTGGTGTGCTGACAGGGACCTGTCTCAGGACTTTGATCAACCTACGGTCCAGGCCTTTTTGCAGGATGGTGTGGATAAGGGCCTCAGTTTGAGTTCTCTTAAGGTTCAGACTTCTGCTCTCTCTGTTTTCTTTCAGAGGTGCATTGCCATCCTTCCTGATGTTAAGGTATCCTTCCAGGTCGTTGCTCATACTCATCCTGTTTTCAAGTCCCCCACTCCTCAGTGGGATCTTAACTTGGTTTTGGGCATCCTTCAGCGCCCTCCCTTCAAGTCTTTGGCTACTATTCCCCTGTCTCTTGATGTGCAAAATGGCTTTTCTCCTGGCGATTGTGTCTGTTCACCGTGTCACGGAGTTACATGCTCTGTCCTGTGAACCACATTATTTGATGTTTCACAAGGACAAGGCAGTGCTTCTCACTTCTAAGGAGTTTCTACAGAAGGCGGTCTCTGAGTTCCACGTCAATCAGGAGATTGTGGTGCCCTCTTTCTGCCCTGACCCCACCTCTAACAAGGAGACGGATCTCCACTTGTTAGACGTGGCGCGTTGTCTCAAGTTTTATGTGCATCGTACTGAGTCTATCAGGCAATCTGACACTCTGTTCATCATTCCTGAGGGTCCTAGAGCAGAAAGTCCAAGGTAACTATTGCTTCTTGGATCAAGTCCACTATTCGTAAGGCTTATGAGCTGAGGAAGAAGCCTGTCCCTTTCAGGGTCACGGCTCATTCTACTCGGTCTATTGGGGTCTCTTGTGCTTACAAGAATCAGGCCTCCGCTGATCAGTTATGCAAGGCGGCCCCTTGGTCGTCTGTGCACACTTTTTTGAAGCACTACTGTGTGAATGTGTTGGCATCGGCTGATGCCAGCTTTGGGAGGAAAGCCCTGAATGCAGTTTTGCCTATCTAGGATTTTCCTTGGATCTTAGTGCTTCCTTCTCTGTTGAACCCTGTTGGTTTTAGTTCATTGTGCTGTGTAAAGTTCCTGGGGTGCCGTTACCCCTGTTTTGTGTCCATTGACACTTCAGTTCTTGTTGGGCTATCTCTGATCTGATGGTTCTTATATGTTCTGGTGACTATGGGGGCCTTGCGCATGGTCCTTGCCTTCTTTCCACCTCTGGGAAACTTAATGGTTGGACATCCCAGAGTTACCAGTAACCTGTATTGGACGACAGAGAAAAGAGGATTTTAGTCTTACCTGTTAAATCCTTTTCTCTTAGTCCATACAGGTTACTGGTCTTCCACCCTGTCAAGAGACCATGCTTGGCTCTCCTGTAGCAGACCGTGGGGGTCCTTCGGGGTCATGCTCACAGGAGTCTTCTTCCCTTCTACTATCTAGTCATCCTAGTGTCTCAAATCTTTCTGGAGCTGATTGGCTAGCTGCAGCCAAGGAGGGAAGGGAGGCTCCACTCCCTGCATATACTTTGAGAATTTGTTCCTGCCTACAAAGGGGCGGATCACCTCCCAGAGTTACCAGTAACCTGTATGGACTAAGAGAAAAGGATTTAACAGGTAAGACTAAAATCCTCTTATTAAGTGACAGTGACAGAGAGCTGACTGGGCTTAAGCAAGGCATCATACAACTCCATCAGTTGTGTTGTGTACTGTACAGTAAAAAAACACAGTGAAGTTGCACAATGCCCAACAAACACCCAAGGGGAAGGAGGAGTGGTGGAGCAGTACAGGGACGTGAAAGTAAAGTAGTAGTTCAAAAACTGACTGCAGTAATGGTTGCTGCAGCATGTGCAATCAATGATGATGATCCCTCTACTCCAAGGGAGGATGAAGTTTGTCAAGGTCCCAGCAAAACTAGTTCCAGCACTACCAGTGCCAGTAGAAATAAAGAACCAAATAAGAAGAACACTGAAGACGGCAACAAGTCACATTCAAGTGTTGATGATGCTGGAAATAGCATAATAGAGGATGGTGTAGCCACTGAACCACCTGCTGCTTTAGACAGTGAGACAAACAAGCACCAAAACACCCATCCTCAAGGATGTAGGGAACTTTGTTGCAGTAAAAGTCTGAGACCTCTAAAAGCTTAGAGGAATATAAGGGTAGTGGGCAAGAGCTGTCAGGTGATGCTGATGCTGCTGAGGATGACCTAATGGTGACTGATGATGATGCATATCTAGAATATATCCCTCAAGCATCCTTCTCTTGTTCAGATACAGATGAAGTTGAGAGTGAGGTTGATGACAGGGCTATAAGGTTAGCATAAAGTTAAAGGCTGAATCTTCCACCACTTTTAAGGAGCACTGTGCCTGTCAATAAACTGTTTGCGAAAGCCATTGGAAAGTCTGATCCTGGACAAGCACAGATGTCAAAAAGCACACAGTCACCCTATCAATCATCATCAGCATCATTGTCTCTTCAAAGTCCAAATCCCACTCAGCCACACACACCTGTTTGGAGTTCCCAGCAACAGCAACACAGGTTAACATCCACAGTGTTAGATATGACGAGTACCTCTGGTGCTGCTGCTGTAAGTGCTGCACCTTGATACCTAGCAGTAGTGGCAGTAGAATTACATCAACATCCAGCTCCAGTAGTAGTAGCAGCAGCACCACCTCAGGAACCCCTCATTCCATGGAGTATGGAGATACTTCACTCAGGATCCTCAAGCTAAGCATATTGCTATCTGTTGTCTGTGCAAAAAGAAGGCTCACACCTAGGCACCTCCTCTATGAGATCCCACCTGAAGCACAACCATTATTATTATTATTATTATTTATTTTTATAGCCCCAACTAATTCCGCAGCGCTGTACAATTGGGAATAGACATACAGAGGTATTAAATAGTACAATGAGATGTGGAGAACAGAAGGATCAGAGGGCCCTGCTCATGAGAGCTTACAGTTGTCACAGTTTATTACGACTCTCAGACACAAAGTTAGGTAAAAACACAACTTTATTGAAATAATTTAAAAGGTGATCCCTTTGGATTCCAACATGACATACAACATACAAATATAGCGAGATACAGATACAGGCTCTACCGGTCCTGCCAATAAACCGGGCAAGACAGCCAATGATCCAATCCAGTAGGCTCTACCGGCCTTGCCAATACCGGGTAAGGCAACCTGCAGATGGAGTAAGTACCAGGTTCTACCGGCCTTACCAATACCGGGCAAGGCAGCCCAAGGAGCTAACAAAGCTCTACCGGTCTTGCCAATATACCGGGCAAGACAACCGTTGATCTAATGCTGTAGGCTCTACCGGCCTTGCCAATACCAGGTAAGGCAACCTGCAGATGGAATATATACCAGGTTCTACCGGCCTTACCAATACCGGGCAAGGCAGCCCAAATAATCCCACAAAAAGGCTCTACCGGCCTTGTCAATACCGGGTAAGGCAACCCACAGATGGAATGTATACCAGGTTCTACCAACCTTACCAATACCGGGCAAGGCAGCCCAACGGAACTCACTCAGTGACGTTCAACAGTGAGTACATTGAGGATGCTCATAGAGCAAACCAGCGACCGCACGCTGGAACCAACAGCAATGTAAATAGCCACAAGGCTTTGGAGCAAACCAGCGACCGCATGCTGGGACCAACAATAATATGTATAGCCACAAGGCTTAGGAGCAAACCAGCGTCCGCACGCTGGAACCAACAATAATGTGTAGCCACAAGGCTTTGGAGCAAACCAGCGTCTGCACGCTGGGACCAACAGTAATGTGTAGCGCAAAGGCTTTGGAGCAGACCAGCGTCCGCACGCTGGGACCAACAGTAATGTGTAGCTGCAAGGTTTTGGAGCAAACCAGCGTCCGCACGCTGGAACCAACAGTAACGTGTAGCCACAAGGCTTAGAGAGCAAACCAGCGTCCGCACGCTGGGACCAACAGTAATGTGTAGCCGCAAGGCTTTGGAGCAAACCAGCGTCCGCACGCTGGAACCAACAGTAATGTGTAGCCGCAAGGCTTAGAGAGCAAACCAGCGTCCGCACGCTGGGACCAACAGTAATGTGTAGCCGCAAGGCTTTGGAGCAAACCAGCGTCCGCACGCTAGGACCAACAGTAATGTGTAGCCGCAAGGCTTTGGAGCAAACCAGCGTCCGCACGCTGGAACCAACAGTAATGTGTAGCCACAAGGCTTTGGAGCAAACCAGCGCCCGCACGCTGGAACCAACAATAACGTGTAGCCGCAAGGCTTAGAGAGCAAACCAGCGTCTGCACGCTGGGACCAACAGTAATGTGTAGCCGCAAGGCTTTGGAGCAAACCAGCGTCCGCACGCTGGAACCAACAGTAATGTGTATAGCCGCAAGGCTTTGGAGCAAACCAGCGTCCGCACGCTGGGACCAACAGTAACGTGTAGCTGCAAGGCTTTGGGAGCAAACCAGCGTCCGCACGCTGGAACCAACAGCAACAGCAACAGGTACAGCCGAAAGGCTTCAGAGCAACCCAGCTACCGCACTGGAGTTAAGAATGTCGCCAAGGTGATGAGGCGTCAGGAATACATCTGGCTGGACAAGAGACGTCAGGAACTCGCAGGAAACCAAGCATACTGGAAAGCTTCGTGAAGGCGATCAGCAGGAAACATCAATCTCACAGAACTAGGCCGGAACACACTGGAACAACTCTGCAGACAGGAGATTCAGGAACAGGATGCATTCTGGAACTCAGGAACACAGGTACCGGTACTGATGGATACTGGAACATGTTCAAAGCTAAAGTGGTCAGAGACACCACGAAAGGGCAACAATAGTATGCCCAAACCAGGTTTAAATAGGCAGCCTGAGGAGGGATAAAGGCAGACAACCAATAGGAGCCCCCAATGGTGACTGACAGGGAATTGCAACAATCACGGGCACCGTGATAACAGTCTAGAGGAAGGTAGGTTTGACACAGAAGGAGTAAGTGCTATTGGGTGTAAGTGCCTCCTGCCACATGAACTAACGGTCAGTGGGTGGGAGAGAGAAGTGCTGTTGAGTGAAGTGGTCCAGGGAAGGGGTGGTTCTTGGGGATAATGTTTATGGAGGTAGTTGATATGCTAACCTGAAGAGGTGAATCTTCAGGGAGCATCTGAAGATCTGAAGGCTGGGGGAGAGTCTGATGGGGCGGGGGAGGGAATTCCAGAGCTCAGGTGCAGTACGGGAGAAGTCCTGTAGATGGGAGTGGGAGGATGTATTAAGAGCTGTGGAGAGCAGAAGGTCGTGTGCAGAGCGAAGATGTCGGGCAGGAGTATATTTGGAAATGAGAGATGAAATATAGGGGGGTGCAGTGTTAGTGAGGGCTCTATAAGTTAGCACCAGAATTTTGAATTTGACTCTGTTTGCTAACGGGAGCCAGTGTAGGGACTGACAGAGGGGTGTGGTGTTAGAGAAGCGATGAGTGAGGTAGATTAGTCCTGCAGCAGAGTTCATTTCGGACTGTAGAGGGGTTAGTCGGGTGAGAGGAAGGCCAATTAGTAAAGAGTTACAGTAGTCAAGGTCTGACTGGGGGACACACATCAGCAGGCCAAATGTACCTCAACTAACAGCAGCAGAAGCACTTTAAAAATGTTCCCAGGGCTCTAGGGCAGAAAAAAAGAAGTAGTGAAGTTATTCATGTGTCAGAGAGTGTGCTACTGCCAGTTCCAACAGTTAGTTCAGTCCAAATAACACCTATGGCTCCTGCTGCCAGGACAAAGCCTGGAGAAATATATTAACAGCAGCACAGATGAGGAGGTGGAGCATGAATGTGAAGAAGGGTTGCCACCATTTACCCCACTTGGGACCACTGCTATGACCGATAAGTAATGTGTGTCAGTATTCTGAGAAAGAGGATAGCTTATGACAATGGTAAAAATACATACACAAATCACACCATGCCAGTCCCCCACCACCACCACTACAATACATATCTACCACATTGTAGGTTGTACTTAATTTTTTTATTACTTGACATCATCATGAATATGTGCCAGTGTCACTTAAGCAGGAAGTAAGTGTTGTGGGCAAAGGACAAATACACTCTGCATGCCAACACCTTTATCATGGTATATGTTACTGTAGGACTCACAACTTTGACTTCCAGCCACTTATTTATCCACTACAGTCCTCAGGAGAAATAATATTACAGTAAGAAATGTAGTACCTATAGGAAATATTTATGCGGAAAATGTGTTAAAATAGGAGAAAAGGAGGACGTTTTTGCTTAGGCGGAAAGGCAACATTTTTAGCAGGAAAAGCAAAAAATCAGCAAGTTTTCATGAAAAGTCATGCAGGAAATTTTTCACACTTTTTGCCCACCCCTACTTGTTGTTACTGTTTATTGGCTCTATAGAAGAGCACCAATACATTCTAACTATAACCCACACCCCCACTTAATTAATCTGCTCAGCAAATCATAACGGCCTCCAAGAACCATTTTTGTGTGGATTGGTTCCCTAATAGTGGCATAATTAAAAAGGTGCATCTCAAGATTAGTGGGGGTTTGAGACGTAGGGTTCTAAAAGGTAGCTATCACCCCTATACAAGTTTCCCTCTATCATACTCATCTAGTGATAAGCTTTAATCATTTTTTTGTTAAAAAAGCAAGTAGTTGTGAAATTTACATTATTAAAAATGAGCCATGGCCTTAATTCCGGAAAGTCTGTGGTTACAGCCCTGCACCACAGCCTGTCAATCTTGTTCTGTTCCCTCCCCATGTATTATCGCGTTACAACCAGCTTACATGGAGAAAACCTCCCTCATCGGAGGAGGTTGGAAGGTGACAATACTTGGGGAGGAAACAGAAGAAGATTGACAGGCTGTGGTGCAGAGCTGCAACCTCAGTCTTTCCGGAATTAAGGCCATGGCTCATTTTTTAATAATGTAAATTTCCCCACTGCATGTTTTTTTTAAACAACAAAAAAAAAAACAATTAAAGCTTATTGCTATATGAGAGTGACAATGAGGTAAACTTAAATAGGGGTGACAGTTCCCCTTTAGAACCCTACACCTCATACCCCCACTAATCTTGAGCTGTAACTGCAGTCTGTCCGAACGTAAGGCCACAGCTCATTTTTAATAATGTAAATTTTGCCAAAAAAAACAACGATTAAAGTTTATCGCTATATGAGGATGAAAATGAAGTAAACTTGTATAGGGGTGATAGTTCCGCTTAGTATCCTTTTGAATGGTCGCACACATAAAAGAGTGGGACCATTCAACTGTTTCTGCAGGTCGCCTGTCTAAAAAGCACGATGTGAAAATCTTGCAGTGGATGACAGAGCAAGATTGTTACATTGCATAGTCAATGGGCACGTTAAGCACACGGAGGCAGCTGGAGCTCCTCTATGTGTGTCACCGTGTGTGTCCGCTTCTGGGTTGCGGTGGTTGGCAAATCGCGCACGCGCAGGATGCCGCGTTCCTCCTTCTGGCGTCTGCGCATGCGCCGGGCGCCCATGATCATTTGTCCAGCCTCTGCCTATCACATAGGGTTCCTTGGCGAGCCCCTCTCCTCTTCCTTCCCTACTGGCTGCCTTTAGTATTTGAACGGGCAACTCCAGAAGTGGAGTGCCCGTTCCACGAGCTCTGCTTGCCATTAAAGTTGTTCTTCATTGCTGTCCCCTGGTACTTGACTCGGCTCACTCCTGACTCTCCAGCATTCTCCAGCCCCTGGTTTATTTGACTCGGCTCGCTCCTGACTCTCCAGCATTCTCCAGCCCCTGGTTTATTTGACTCGGCTCGCTCCTGACTCTCCAGCATTCTCCAGCCCCTGGTTTATTTGACTCGGCTCGCTCCTGACTCTCCAGCATTCTCCAGCCCCTGGTTTATTTGACTCGGCTCGCTCCTGACTCTCCAGCATTCTCCAGCCCCTGGTTTATTTGACTCGGCTCGCTCCTGACTCTCCAGCATTCTCCAGCCCCTGGTTTATTTGACTCGGCTCGCTCCTGACTCTCCAGCATTCTCCAGCCCCTGGTTTCTGACTCGGCTCGCTCCTGACTATCCAAAATTCTCCAGCTCCTAATTCTGAAGAACCACCTGCCTGATTCCCGCCTGACCTGCTGACCTGGTTCTTAACGGTAACCAGTGTACCCCTATCCTGGTTGCACCCCGGCTCAACTAAGGTGGAACAGTCTGGTTTCGCGACCGGCACCTTTACCCAGCATTGGCTGCAGCACAGGGGTACCTGGCACACCGTCACCGAACCCCAGCCTCGCTCTCTAGCCTCGCACCCTAGCTTCTGTACCAGTGTCGGCATCACTCGGGTTATTACCCACCGGGTGGTGACAATGTGCTGAAGAAAAAAATGGTAAAATGTGCACGGCCGTCACTTAACTCTCCGCTAGGAATTTTTTTTTTTTTGCCAAAGAAATCCGTTGTCCCTGAACAGCGTGCAGCCGCGCGGGGACCCGGACTTCCGGGACATACATGTAGTCCTCTGTCACTAAGTGACAGTTTCTGCGGGACGTACATGTACATCCATTGTTGGGAAGGGGTTAACAGGTTCACTATATTATAGTCGTCATAGGATCGAACCCTTTGAAACTATATATTTCTTAACCTCAAACAAACCTGCTCCCTGGGGCTGTGAATTTTTTGTAGTGTCATTGTTGACCCATTTAGAGAGAACATTAAAAAACATAATGATGGGAGTTACTGAATAGTTACAGGGATAAACTTACCTGTAGTGATGGCACATTTTCAAAACTTTGCTCTCAGGAAGAAGACATTAACAACACAGATTGCCTAACACTGCCTTTTAGTGCCTTTGATTGCAAGATCCCCTCAATCTGCTCTTCCTAAAAAAAAAAAAAAAATTTCTTCAGCACACGGAGGCGCTCCAGCTGCCTCCATGTGCTTAACGCGCCCATTGACCCAAGGCTGGAAAACGATGAAGGCCTTGCTTTTAAAGCCACAAAACTCATTAAATACTATGCTTTATGATCATATCAAAGCAGCAAGTTAGTACATAATTAGGTAATATTAGGCAATTTATTTAGTTGCTCTCTATATAATTCACACATGACAGACATTTTTCTGACAATGATAGGTAAAGTAACTGAATACAAGTTTTACCGTTTTTTTTTCTTCAGCACACAGAGGTGGTCCAGCTGCCTCCATGTGCTTAATGTTCCCATTGACTAGGCAACATGACAATCTCGCGCTGTCATGCACTGCAAGATTGTCACGTTGCGCTTTTTAGACAGTTGACCTGCTGAAACAGTTGAATGAAGAGCGTGCGACCATTCAAAAGTGAACCGTTACGCTTAAGTTAAAAAACAAGGAGCAATTTGTGGGCAAACCAACCAATTAAATGGGGTGTTGAACACTTACAGGGGAATTGTCACTTTGTAAGAACTAGGTATTTTTTAAAAGCACTTTCAAAAGCAAACTAAGCTTACATGCTAGATATATTTTGTTTAATCCCTTAAGGACCAGAGACATGTGCTAAGCATTGCACACCTCTCTGGTCCTTAAGGGGTTAAAACAATGGTATCTAAGATATTAAGCTCTTTTTGTCAATTAGTGCAAGTCCTCCAGCCATGCCTTGAAATCTCAAACATTATACATAGCTCTGCATTACCAACTGTCACATCCTACCAAAATGATCCAATGCATAGACCTCTGTGCACTGAAACTACAGCAGTGCCATGCGAGGACTTTCAGGTCCGCAAAGGGTACTACCATTATCTTGAATTAACATGGGTCCTCACATAGGGATACAGGAAGAGGGCTGCAAATGTAAGAGTGCCGCCTACTGAGGGAGTGAATAGAGAGGGGGTGGTGGCACCATAATGAGGTGGGTGGAGGAAGGGAAGCAGATAACAAACATCCAAATTGCATAAAATTATGTAACATAGTATCCCAAAAATTAATAAATATATAGCCCATTCCAGGAAAAATCATTACATCCTGAAATTAAAATCACCATAGTGTTTGTTAAAAACAAATTGTTTAAGGTCGATATCAGTCATTAGACACCATCATTACATTAACTCCTTAATGACCGTGTGCCGTACTATGACCGTCACGCGTTTTTTGCGTTAAGGACCTGTGACGGTCATAGCACGTCACTAAATTTTACTTACTGCTCCTCCGGTAACGATGTAAGTAAAAACAGTTAGTGAAATTGACCGCTCCAAGACTGGAACAGTCTCTTTCAGTCCCCAGCGCTGTGTGCCGGTACGCGTCACAGGTCACGTGTACCGGCACGTTGGAATCTTCAAAGCATTCTTTAAGGGGATGTTACTTCCCAGAACCGCAGACATGTAGGGGTTAAATCAGAAATGAAAGGTCTAAACCTATTAGCATTTACTTTTAACATCTAAAAGAGTTATAATACAGTGGATACATTATAATTCTTATACAGAGAAACGATGGCTTAACTCACTTGCGTGAGCACTGAATCTGTGGTAGGTCCTGACAGGGCAACCCTCATGCTCAGAGGAGTTTCAGGAGCTGGAAGAAGCAGGTGACGAATTCAAGAATGTCGCCCGCTGCTCCTATTTCACTGCTGCCTCCGGAGGGGGGGGATCCTGGTTATAAAGGTGGGCTTTCACATTTTTCTGAGTATGGCAGAACAGAGGAAGTGGGCAGCAAGCGCAGAAATGCAAACCGCTACCTCTAGATTGGGGGGGGGGACATCAAGGGGGTCTGATTGCAGAAAAGGGGGTAGTCAAGTACTAATATTGAGTTGAGGGGGGTATTTACATTTTTTTTTTTGGTATTTGTTTTTTTTTTCATTCGTGTATAATACGCACTGCCCACTTCACATAAGGTGAAATGGGGTAAAAATGTGCATATTATACCTGAGATTTTACAGTATATCTATCTATATATATATTTTTTTTTTCTTGTGTATAATACACCCCCCACACACACACACTTCACATAAAGAGAAAAGAGGTGAAATTGAGAGTATTATACTTGAGACTTTACAGTAAATATGGTTGAGTTTCGACACAAAGTGACAGCTCCACTTTAAATGCTTGAGATACTGTGTAATGACTTGTAGCATTCAAGGGGTTAATCTTTTCAGTGCCGGAAAGGTATCCGATGCATTGCAACTCAACGCGTTGGATATCTCTCTAGCACTGAAAGGGTTAAAAGCCTAATTTAAATCAATATGATTATTTTTCTTCCTCTTGGTGCTGTTGGTTTAACCATAACTGCTTCACTTTCCTTTCAAACACACGGCCTTTAGTGTTCCTTTAAAAGGGTAACAATTACTCTCACTTGGTGGTTTGTTCCCCAGGGGGGGTCAGACCTGTGTAAGAATCCAGGGCTGAATCCTAATGAGCATCGGGGGACTGAAAAGAGGCCCTTGCACTCCCCCATTTGTCCTATAGAAGGGTCTAGTTTTCAAATCCTTCAGTTCAGCCTCTGTCTTGCAGAATTCTGGTATCCTTTTAAGAGGCTGCACACAAAAGAGTGTGCGACCACATAACACATTCACCATGTTGCCCTGATTGTCATGTCGCCTACTGAATGGTTGCAAGCATTTAACCCGTTCATGGTCACATAGATTTAACGTTTATTTCATTAAAGCAACTTCTCTTGCCTTAATCTCAGTGTAGCGCATAGCACAACATTCTTCCAGCCAGAGTTTCTTTCACCTCTCCCAACATCACTTATTTAATCAAAGCAGTAACACAAAATCAGTTTGAAAAAGCAAGCCGCTCCGGTCTCCGCTACTCCCTGTCATTCTGAATGCAGAGAAGGGGAGTGAGAGACCAGAATTGCTTACTTCAGTTGCAGATATATGATATGATATAAGCTAGGGTATGAGGGCTTCACAGAAATATGTATTAATATACTTTTGTATATAACATACTTTTTCAGAGTGATTTTGTGTTACTGCTTTGATTTCATAAGTGATGTTAGGAGAGGCAAAGAATGTTGTGTTATGTGCTGCAGTGAGACAAAGGCAAGAGAAGGTGCTTTAATGAAATAAAGGTTAAATTATGTGACCATGAATGGGTTAAATGTACGCGACCATTTCGTAGGTCACAGGACAATCTCTCATGTCTCCATTTTGATCATGGCAACATGGTTAATGTGTTATGTGGCCGCACGCTCTTTTGCATTCATCCATTTAAATGTGAACCCAGAATTCTCATCCCTCAGATCTATTTATCCAAAAAAATTCAAAACAAAACTTACCTCTCTGGAACTGCATGCGAGAGTATTAGTTCTTTATCTTTCTAATACATTTTCCTATTGGTATCTCATTACTTTACTTTGATTCTCTCCGGTTACCTTTACCCTTAGCAAAGTGGATATAAGAAATTATCTTAGCGCTTGATGACCAAGTTTAAAGGGATAGTAATACTTCATTTTATCTTTATTTTATTTTGTAGGCATTAAAAAAACACGAAGAACGATATAAGTCTTATCTCTCAAACCTTTATGGATTGAGAGATATTCACAAGCAAAGTTTCCCCTCCCGCCCCTTTTACCTAGTGTAAGCCACCTCTTCTCAGATGTGGAATGCAGTCCATAGACCAGACAGATAATGGCAGGGGACAATCTTCTTCCTATGAGAACAATGAAAGCCCTGCCCCCCTTGACAAGTTTTTCTGGTTTTTCCCTTATCTTAATTGAAGATTGTCCCTCTCTGCAGTCTACTTGGGCACCTCCCTTCTGCTCTGGCTGAACAGTGTTAAATCAGTAAAAGGGGCGGGAGGGGGATACTTTGTCATTGAATTACTCTTGAACTACAACTCTGACAGAATTGAAATAACACTCTCCAAAGTCCAAATACTATGATGATTAATTAGAGCTGCTTTTATTATGAAATATTACTATCCCTTTAACACTTTGATCTGTAGTCAGTCTGAACCATGACATAAAGAAGACTTCCAATATTTGAGAAAATGTAATTACTCACAATTTGGAAGGTTCTGGTTGAAATCTGTGCAACCTGTTTAAAACAACAGGGAATTTTCAAGCCTGTCCCTCTACAGGCACTCCAAAGGTTCTGCTTTGTAGCCTTGTATCTTCCAAACAATGTAGCCAAAAATCAACATTTAGAAAATAATTTATTTGTTAGTCCAAGTAAAATCAGTAACAAAACAAATAAAAATATACCAACATTTTTTATGATACTAAGATCCTTTCATCAGGATGTTGGATTCTATAGGGAGCTGACCCACACAAGATACACGCTTATCTAGATTTCTTGGGCACTAGTAAAAAATCTGATTGGAAGATATGTAATGAATTAATTATCTCCCACATCTCGGTTGCTCTCTATGGTCTCTGACATCATGAGAAATATTCAAACAATAAAGTTGTACAATTCAAATTGCAAAAAAACATACATACATACATAACAAAAATATTATCTACATTATGTAAAAATAACAATACAGATATGCTAAATGGATTTTTGCATAATCGTTGGCTACTAGGCAAAAAAGGAAATTTATACTAGTAAATGGTGGAACTGGCATAAACAAACAACATAGAGTTAAAAACTCAATCCTTATATATCAAAAATTTATAACAAAAATTAGAGTAATCCATGTATAATCTGTTAAACTATCTTGAAAAGATAATACAGAAAAATTAATAATTTGAAAAGGTCATTAAAATAGTATTATTTTTCGGGGGATATCAACCCCTTGGATCAAGGAGTATATACAATTTAAAAGGCTTTTTCATCTTAACTACTCTGTTTCTATACTTAGTATTTGAATATTATCTATATACTTGAACAAAAATACTCTATAATAGGAAAAAAAAATTGACTCTGAACTAATAGATGCTATAAAACCCCAAAGAAATCGGTAATAAGAAACAGTCTTTGCTGTTTAGTCTCTTTGTATTAAAAGATAATCTACATATTAAAAATAAATACATATACTCAAATTATTTATATTACTTCTAAGATCTCGTAGAACATAATTTTATTATATTAACTATTTTGCAATTTTATTCAAGTGTTCATTTAATTGATAACATAAATTTGTGCATGAAAGCTAATTAATTGTATTTGGTGAATAAAAGGAATGGACATATTCTTAAATAAATTTAAATTGTGTGCATAATCATACATTTGTAGTAATTAATTTCTCAAGTGCATGAACTGTGAATAAAAATAAAAAATAAAAATAAATGTGAATATATTATAACCTTAAATTATTATTCATTATGAAGTATGAAGTAATGTGGTATGACTAGCTTATAAATCAGATTAGTTTACTATATTACAGTGCCTTTAAATCAAATAGTTAATTTATATCCTTATAATATGTAACTTATTCACATTCATTTATGAATTACACATTCTTGACTTTGCTAAAAATGAGAAAATAACTGTATGGCTTATATTAATCTTATATTTTTAATTGTTTTAATCATTTGTTATTTATCTTATATTTTAGGAGGCTGCCATTCATCCAAGAAAGGGTCCAAAAGGACATCTACATGAATCCCGAGTAAACCAGCAGGAGTGCTCGACTAGTCATACTCTACTGTACGAAAAAAACAACAATTAAAATAATTGCTTATTTAAAAAACAAATAAAATAGCTACAATACAAATAATTAATAAAATAATTGGAATTAATAAGATACTTTAAAAATGGATATTATCATGTCTTGATTTCAATATTTGACCAATAAAAATCTCTTAAACAACATATTCTAAATGTACCCAATCTTGTATACAATTGTATTGACAAAATGACTGTCTATTGGACAAATATAGGAATGAGAAATATGCCTATACATTTCTGTCAACAAGACATTCGTCCATACAAAGCAACCTAAGAA
Source organism: Rhinophrynus dorsalis (assembly GCA_037306005.1). Taxonomy (NCBI): domain Eukaryota; kingdom Metazoa; phylum Chordata; class Amphibia; order Anura; family Rhinophrynidae; genus Rhinophrynus; species Rhinophrynus dorsalis. Next base: position 170,709,189 of record CM074726.1, on the reverse strand, counting down.
TGGATACAAAGACAACTATAGAGAAAACTACAATACTGATTCCGGGTGTTCATTTAAGCCCTCCACCATCATTGTACAGAGTCTAAAAATCCAAAAAGCCTCTCTGTTATTGAGGTTTGGGATTTTCCTTGTATGGTCCAAAACATTTATGTTCTCTATAGGAGTAAACTTTATGCAAGAGGGATTACCACTGTGATGTTATGTCACATGTCGAGACACATTGTGCAAAGGGAATTTCTTCTCTATATTATGCTGGTGTTGGCCAAATCTGGTCCTCAGCCTTTGTGTTGTGTGGCCAACATATTGGACTCTACACTTACAACTATTTAGATACATTATAAAAGAGGCGTCACAGTTCCTGAAAGATTTCATATTAAACCTTTCTCCTGTCACATTAGAGACAAGGCTAGCTGCTCTGTGATCAATAAATGGACAGGTGAAACACTTGTTTTGGCCACATCTGAAACTACTACATAGATTTAGAACACTTGGATTAATAGTTGTCCTGTCTGTCCATGGCCCAAATACTAAGAAGATTAATTGGAGCTGCTTTTATTGTGAAACATTACTATCCCTTTAAGCAGCAGAATTATTAGGCAGCTCAAAAGGAATTGGATCATCAACAGCACTAACATGAGTGATGGCTGATGAAGGTTCCACTTGCCACGACTAGATCCAGTGATGCGCCTTAGGCAGTAGCAGCACCATAACTAGCCCCAAGTATATGTAGAGAAAAGAAGAAGTTGGCCAATATTCTTCTTCATTTGCCCCTCGTCCAAAATCATGGTGTGTTGCTACTAGAATATAATTTTTTCCCTTGAGAGCAGGAACTGTGCCCCTTATAAGCAACTGCAATGTGCACAGTGTGTGTGGTAAATAACACCTGCCACAACTCTATCCAAACACCATGACACCAGAAACCAAGTACTGGTGCTGTCACTATACCCCTTGTCTAGACCCCGCTAAGGACACATGACAACTTGCTTACAGTTCAGTAGTAATGATGTACCCTCCCTGCCACCATCTTAGCATATTCTGCGGGATGGAATATCCTCAGATGCCTCTTGATGTTTGCAATTCTCCTCCAGCACACTGCCATGCTTGGTCAGTGCACCACACAGTGTGCAATGGGTGGACACGAACTGCCACATCCTAACATATACAGAGTGGCTATAATGTGGCAGGGGAGGTAATGATGAATGAGGTGGATTGTCAGAAGATGTAGTTACCCTAGCGGAAGAAGGTGATGGTAAGCTAGTTGTTTCGCTCATCATTGAACTTCCAGCCTCTGCTTGGGTTTCTCTATTCTTCCTCCTCTTTGATCTCTGCCTTGCCTCTTGTTACCTTTCTGAAGAGTCAGGGGGTACAGCAACAGTGGTGCTCGATTTCTGTGGTGGGTGTTTGGCTTTAACATGTTTGACATAAGTGTCACAGTGTCTGTGTTTCATTTGTATTATCAGGGCGCTTGTGCCAAGGTGTGTTCCCTCCTTGCCCCTTCTCACTGACTTGTCATAAATTGTGCACATGCTGTTGGTGATGACTGCACTGTGCCTGCCTCAAGAGAAAAATCATCCCACACCCATGACTTCAGGGAATATAGATAGGGATAGGGAAGAGGTGGAGAATAATGGCCTCTTTCTTCTTCTCCTCCGCATTCCCTTTCACTGTCTGAGGATGATGTTGCTGCTACTGCCTCAGCATCAGCACTGCAACTAGGACCAGGAGTATTGCTGCTGCTGGCAAGTGGAACCTGTCCTAGTCCTGCATCACTTCTTGACCCCATTCCCACTATTTCCTCAGTGGTCTGTGGCACACTAGCCTGCTCCTCAGCATCCTGCTGCCCTTGCAACTCAACAGCAGAAATTAGAACAGTTGCAAATTCAACAAATTCCAAAAGCTCACTGCTGATGGTGGTAGTGATGCCCATCCTCATCCCTGTCTCCCATTCATTCTCAATTTGGGCTAAAAAGGCCATCAATGTCTCTTCCACCCCAGATTCCCCACCATCATCATTGCCACCACCACTAGTCTCTACTTCTTGCTGCTGCTCTATTACAGAAATCTCACTGCTGGTTGGAGGAGGTGACGAGAAATGTAACAGAGACTCCCCTAATGTCACAAGTGTCATTTCTTGGTGACATGAAGAAGGCAGACTGGCAGCAGTAGCAGCAGGCACAGGCAGCTGATCTGTGCTCCTGGTGGTAATGGTATTATTGCTGCGCCTGCTATCCACCACCAGTTCTGGCTTCTTCAGGATCATGTTCATGATCAAGAACTCCATTGCCTACAGACAGTACAAAATGCAGCAGCCAGATTATTGACCAATCAAATTTGCTCATGTCACATAGCACTTGTTCTCCAGTGCCTGCATTGGCTTCCAATTAGCCCCCTCAGTGCCAGAGGCTTAACACTTTTTCAGCATTTTTGCTATCCTTCTGTTTAGGCTTGGTTTACTCTGGGAATTTCTAGTTAAATATGGAATACTATATATGTTTTTTCCAGAATGAATTGAGCTTTCTCGTGGTACCTTACATGAAGGGAATTTTGCATTGTGCAAAAAGCTATGAAGTCATAATTAGGTTACACAAGGAGGTGTCAATAGTTCATGAAATAACCTAAAAATTCTTGGTAATGCCCTGCTCACCAGCCACACCCCCAACAACACCCCCTAAAACACAAGTGTCCCTCTTTGGCTATTTGAAATGTTGGGAGGTATGAAACATCCATATTGAAGGGCTGATATATTTGATTTCCCTACAGCCCTGAAATATGCATATTTCTTATGTATCCCCGGTTAGTGGTGACGTATGGTCACATTAATCTATGGGGAATTAAGGTGACTGCATTTCATTAAAAAAAAAAACACACACAGACACAAAGAAGGGTTGCACTGATTCCTGTGCAGTCCTGCAGAATGAAGTTTTCATAAGAGCCGCCGGCCGGTCTGAGCAGTGGTGTAACAATAGGGGTCACAGGGGTCGCACCTGTGACCGGGTCCGTCACTCCAGGGGCCCGACTGCTCCCTGCGAACCCATCATCACTCGCCTGCAGCCCGTGCCCGCAGCAGCTCAGCTGATCTCCCGGCACTCTAGTAATGCAGAGCGCTGGGAGATGACATCATCTCCCAGCGCTCTGCGTTACTGAGAACCACGCGGGAGTGGGTGATGGAGGTAGGAGATGGACATGGGGCAATGTGAAGATGGGGGGGCCGCCGTGCCCATGGCAATTTCTGCACCAGGGCCCGGTGGCGTCTAGTTACGCCACTGGGTCTGAGGACCAGAATCCAAGTCTGTCAGCTAGATGGCAGACTTGAGTAAAACATCCAGGAAGAGGGAACTTTAGTTGTGAATATCTCTCAAACCATAAAGGTTTGAGAGAAAAGACTTACATAGTTCTTAATATTTTTTTAATGCCTATAATAATAAATAAACTTTAAATTAGGTATTAATATCTGTGTAATGGTAAATGTGTATGTAAACCTGGAGTTTGTGGCTGAGCGCTGCAGACGTCTGTTTAGTGTTCCGGCTCATGGGGATAGTTTTATGATCCCCAGAATGGCTGAAGAGGTTACAAAGAGCAGCCCAGGAAATGTTTTGTCATTCTTAGTAAAATGCCATAACTGACCTTTAATTAGTAAATAAGGCCCATATTTATAAGAGCAAAGTGGAGTTATGCTAGAGTAAACCAATTGCACCATAGGGGACAAATGAAAATCAGTGTTCAATTAAACTGGGATTTTAACCCCTTGAATGCCAGAGGGCTCTCTCTCTCTCTGGCATTCAAGGGGTTAAAAAGCTCTATTCAATTGCATGGCAATTTAGGGATTTTTAATTGTGCCCTATAGTCCATTTGGTTTACTCCAGAATAACTCCAGTTTACTTTTATAAATATGGGCCTAAATTCCTGTTGATGTACTTACAGATAGAGCCCAGAAGAGAGCAGTAGAGAACTACACTGACAATACAGAGAAAGCAGCAGGGATGGCAGGTCTCTGGTGCTTCTATCTCAACCTGTACTGTCAGCTCCCTGCTGTTTAGGAAAGTGTGTTTACCTGTCCCCGATAATGTCATCTGTGTCCCCACACCAGCAGATAAAGGATTTGGCACAAAGAGAATAATAACAGCATCATTCAAAATGACAAGTTTTACTGTCTCCTAAACTAAGCATCTGATAGATGGAGATACAAAGGTAAGGACATAATCTCTCAGGGTGGGGATATTTATATTGAGGCTGGTGTATTAAGAAGAACTGGGAGCAACCAGCTCCATCATAGGGGGCTAATAAAAATTACTCAGAATTAAACAGGGCTTTCAGCTCAATGGAGGTTATTCACTAAGTTGTGATAAAGAGGTGATAAAGTGGAGATTACTTCTCCAGTGATATCACTTCTCCAGTTCCTATGTTATCCTATGGAGCCTATGCATTAAGATCTCCAAAGCTGGAGAAATCTTAGTGCATAGGCTCCATAGAATAACATGGGAACTGGAGAAGTGATAACACTGGAGGAGTTGTTTCTGCTTTATCCTCTCTTTATCACGCCTTAGTGAATCAACCCTCTTGAATGATAACAGTTAAGGTGACCACACATCCATTTAAATCAGGGGTGCTCATGAAAATTCATTCTGTATGACTATCTAGGAATCAGCACGAACCTGCTGTGTTTTTTTATAATTGTCCCTGATTTTAAAGCGGAACTACCATCAGAAGTAAAGTCGCCCTACAATAATTAGTCAGATGGTGACTAGATTCATAAAAGTTCTCTTACCTCTCACAACTACATGATGCTAGAGAAATCCTTAACCCTTTAAGTGCCAGAGGGGTACACAACGCATTGCAAAGCAATGCATTGCGTACCCCTCTGGCACTCAAAGGGTTAATCTTCCGAGACCAGAAGCCAGGTATCAGCGAGAACTGTATGTCACTGACTTTCCTCTCCATTAGAATGTAACAGGAAATCTAATTAGAATTTGACCACTAGAGGGCGCTGCTAATGTAAAAAAAATATAGGTTTAAACTGTAATAACTCTGGAAATATAAATCTCTCGGCAGTGGGAGTACCCTTATTTTACTTAATAGGAAAATCCCCACAATATATATTTTTTCATAAAAAAAGGTTTACTGCTCCTTTAAGGATTTCTCTAGCATCATGTCGTTGTGAGAGGTAAGAGAACTCTTATGAAGCTAGTCGCCACCTGTCTAATTATTGCAGGGCGACTTTACTTCTGATGATAGTTTAGCTTTTAAGGCTATGTGGTCACCTTACTGAAGATGTCTGCAACACATTGCAAAACAATACATGCTGAAGGCTGACCAGATGTCACCTTTAAGCTGGGACACATATAAAATGCATAGTGCAGACTGCTGTGAGTTCGGTTCATTTCTAAAATATACACTTCCTGTGTGTCCTCAATTAATGGTGAGATCTGGGGGAGGGGGCTTATGCACTAAGGTGTGATAAAGAGGTGATAAAGTGGAGATAACTTCTCCAGTCATATCACTTCTCCAGTTCCTATGTTATTCTATAGAGCCTATGCACTAAGATCTCCAAAGTTGGAGTAATCTTCGTGCATTGGCTCCAAAGAATAACATAGGACCTGGACAAGTGATATCACTGGAGAAGTTATCTCCACTTTATCACCTACTAGTTGAAGAGCCCGTTACACGGGCCACAGTGTCACAGCCACCAGGTCGCGGGGCAGTCACGCGCAGTAGAGACTGCCTGCGCCACGGTTGATACAGAGCTGGACTCTCCTTTGGAGCGCCCAGCTCTGTATAAGCCGCGGCGCGGGCAGTCTCTACTGCGCATGACTGCAGCACGCGCAGCAGGGTCTACTGCGCATGTTGCGGCGTTACACATGATTTAGCGAATTATTATATAGGATTTATTACACCTCAGTGAATCTCAAAAGCCCCATTTAAAAAATGGAATTTGAACTACATGTTTTATAATTTGTCACCCAACATGCAGTTGGTCTGTGCAAGAATTTCACCATTTTGTGTGTGTGTGTGTATGTATGTGTGTGTGTATGTGTGTGTGTTTATGTGCATGTGTGTGTATGTATGAGTGTGTATGTATGTGTGTGTGTATGACTGACAAAATGGGTGTCCAACACTTTTGCAAAGCAATGCTTTGTACATACCTCTGACACACAAAGGGTTACTAAGGGTGGGGTGGGGGCAACTCTTCCATTGATCACTTGTAGATCAGTTGATTATAAGGTTTGGCCTCAAACTGTAGTAATTACCATACTTTGCAGAGAATTAGCATAAGGTGCCACGCTGTACTACTGAGACATGGGGTCGTATGTTCAGAAGAAAAGTAGGGGGACTTCCGGGGCAAACCATTTGCACAATAGGGGAGAACGAAAAGTTCCCATTGATTTAAACGGGGATATTAACCCCTTGAATGCTAGAGAGGTCGTCGCAATGCGTTGGAGACCTCTCTAGCATTCAAGGGGTTAAAATCCATATTTAAATCAATGGGAACTTTTGTAATCTTTACTTCTCCCCCATAGCGCAAATGGTCTGCCCCAGAACTCCTCCTGCTTTTCTTTTGAACACACGGCCTCTAAAGGTTAATTTTTTTCAAAAATGATTTAGTTTAACAGAATCAAGTGACTAATACAACATATAGACAGATTTTAACCCTTTGAGTGCCAGAAGGGGTGTGCGCATCGCATTGCGAAGCAGTGCGTTGTGCAGCCCTCTGGCAATCAAAACGTTAAAATCGTATAAATATAAATAAAATAAATATAAATAAATTGTTAATCCGTATAAAACAAATGAAAATTTCCCTTATATTTAATCAAAGCGATGTGCTAGAAATCGCTCCTATAGTATTCAAGTGGGTTCAAAGCTCCGTTTCAATCACTCACAGCGTTGGGGAGTTTTGTTTCTTTTTTTTGGGATTACATGTCCCTTTGGGTTGTCAGATTGTCAGTTTAAAAAAAGGGACTATTATGAAAGATGCACCCTGCAGGCAGTCATAGGAATCGCGTGCTGCTCAGTAATCAGCAATGCAGACCTTCAACCTGTATCTTTCATCATGGTCCCATTTTAATCCTTTGGGTGCCAAAGAGCTGCCCTCTGGCACTCAAAGGGTTTAAAAGGATGATCTGGCAGGTCTGCTGTTGGCACACAGATAGTTATACGATTTCTTATCTCCTTTTGTTGTATTTATTATTCGCTAATCCTGTGATTGACACCCTTGTACTAAGCTGCAGGAGGAAGACTGAAGGTTTTATAGGTGTTTGGCAAATGTAATTGGTAAATCAATTACACATTACAACTACTTTGTCTTTATAAAACTGCACGGATTATGTATGTCTGTGTGCATTATGTGATTATTTGGCTCACAGTTCTGCTTTTATCAGGTGTCCCAGTACAATAGCAATCTGGGTAGGTGTCTCAGAAGTGATAGCAGTGTCCTCCCTATCACCATTCGCCAATCATCCACACTCATCACTTTCAAGCATCTCCTCAAAACCCGCTTAAAGGAGCAGTAAACTTTTTTTAATGAAAACAGATATTTTATAGAGCATTTCCTGCTGAAAAAAGAAGGTCACTCCCATCGCTGTCAGATGTTTTATTCAAAAATTATAGCAGTTTAATTAATCAGATAGTGAATTTACTGTGTTTACTTCCTGATAGTTCTAACTGACAGGAAGTGAATTTACTGTGTTTACTTCCTGATAGTTCTAACTGACAGGAAGTGACTCAGCAGTTTCTACCACATTCTATGGAGAACTTTATGTCTCTGACTTTTTTGACTTTCTTCTCCATTAGAATCTAACAGGAAATCTAATTAGAATTTGACCACTAGAGGGCACTGCTAATGCAAAAAAACATGGGTTTAAACTGTAATAACTCTGGAAATATAAATCTCTCGGCAGTGGGAGTACCCTTATTTTACTCAATAGGAAAATCCCTACAATACATATTTTTTCGTAAAAAATGTTTACTGCTCCTTTAAGGAGGCATCTCAGTAACAATATCCTCCTGTTGCACACTGATAGTCACATCAGAATCACTCTGCACTTCCTTCACTACGCCTTGCACTTATGATTCTCCTCCTACTGTCTCTGTATGTCGTCATTAATTCTAATTAGACTGTACGCTCCCTGGGATAGGGTCCCTTTCCCAGTGTATGATTCGCTTGCTGCACTTTCCCCCACAAATAATGCAAAGAAACATACACATAGTGCATTATTGTGTGTTAATGGGTCTGAGATAAGATATCAGCCTTTCTTACTTATAGCATCAGCTGTGTACAAACCACCAACCAGGACGTGTCTGTGTAGGATACTGTACAAATGCATTAAAATTACCATTAAAAAGTATATTGTTTGTTGCATAGAAGTAGTGCATTCTTAGTGCTAAGAGATTTGTCATTCAAAAGGCATTGCAACTCAATTTCCTTTCAATTAACGACTTGAGTGGCAGAGAGGTATCCAACGTGGCAGAAAGACTGCAACTGTCATGGAATGTGCCATTTTTCACTCCTTTTAAATCAATGGGAATTATTTATTTTGCTGTGGTGTAGATGGTTTCTGTAGAATTGCTCCAATATCTGTTTGTATATCTGCCCCAGTGCACGTTTCAAATCCAAAACCAAGACTGCGCTCAGGAACTCTGAATGTTATTCCTATTATGCCATATAACAAAAAGAAGAAGAGATACATCCAAGTGCAATATGTTTCATAAATAAATATTTAAAATAACATATACTAATGCACACTGACAGTAGCCCAAAGGGCAAAATGCATCTCAGGGTTCCAGACCCCCTTATTGGTCACGATACTGGCACTTAATGAGTGTGCACTGGGTTAAAAGGCCAGATGCGTTTGCGTAGGGGTGCTGCCATCTTCCTCAAGGGCTCAAGTAAAGCTTTAAGTGTCGGTCCCGGCCCTAGGTCTCCGGCTAGATAGTTCCCCTAATCATATGGTCTAGTGTATTTTCCTCCACTATCCCATAAAATTGGCCATCTTGTGTGATCCTGAACTTCCATCCATCAGTACTGTAAATACCGGTTTAACATCCAGTTGGACTACAACAGAGCAAGCTGCGCGTAGACATCAGAACGGAGCAGAGACATGTACCAGCAACAGCAGATGGTGGGACTGTGACCAGTAAGGGGGTCTGGCACCCCGAAATACCTTTTTCCCTTTGGGCTATTGTGAGTGTGCATTTGTAAATGTTATTTTATACATTTATTTATATACTAGTTGAAGAGCCTGTTACACAGGTCACAGTGCTACTGCCAGCCGGTAGCGGGGCAGTAATGCACAGTAGAGACTGCCCACGCCGAGGCCGATACAGTGCCAGCCGGTCACGGTGCAGTCATGCTCAGTAGAGACTTCCCGCTTCGCGGCTGATACAAAGCTGGATGCTCCTTCTCAGCGCCCAGCTCTGTATCAGTCTGGTCAAGAGCAGTCTCTCCTGTGCATGACTGCGTCGTTATAAACTTTCTAGCGAATTATTATATAGGATTGCACTTAGATATATCTCTTCTTCTCTTTTTGTAATATGGAATAATATGATAAACATTGGGAGTTCCCGAGTACAGTCTTGGTTTCGGATTTGCTACTTGGAGGGTGGTTAAAAAGATGACACACATAGATTTGCTGCACAGGATGTTACCCCAAAAGAGGACTGAGACGTGTTATCACTTTCATCTCATCTACATGATTTAATGTCATCACTCATCCCTTCATTAATCACGATTTTTCATTTATCCATTTAAAGGTATAGTAATGTTTCAAAATAAATGCAGCTCCAATTATTCTTACAGGTTTTGGGCCACGTAGAGTTTCATTATCATTCTCTACGATGTGTAGTTCCAGAGTAATTGAATGATAAAGTATCCCCCTCCCGCCCCTTTTACCTACTGTAAGCAGCCTCCTCTCAGATGTGGAATCTGGTCACTTGACCAGACAGCTCGCAGTGAGGGACAATCTTCTGGCTGTGATCATAAGGAAAACCTTGTGTCCCTTGAAGGAGAAGGGCAGGTTTTTCCTTATGCTAACAGAAGATTGTCCCTCGCTGCAATCCATCTGGAAGGTTTTGCTATGCAGCTTTACATAAGTAAAAGGGGCGGGAGGGGGATATTTTATGATTCAGTTACTCTGGGACTGCACATTGTAGAAAATGATAATAATGCTCTACATGGTTCAAAACCTCTAAAGAATAATTTGAGCTGCATTTATTTTGAGACGTTACTATCCCTTTAAGACTGTGGACTATGGGCTCGATCCAAATGTTGGCGTTAAAACCAACGTGAAGAAAAAAACTTCCTTCGCGAGTTAAGCAAGACCGGGTAATGTGAGATTCAAATTTTCCTTACCCAGAAAGGCTAACAAGCGATGACCAACAAAATACACGTTAAAATTAAACCTGCATCGCTTAGAAAATCTTACCTAAAAACACACTATAAAAATGTTACCTAGTACCACAGCCAATCACAGCACTCCAAAGTATCAAGTTCAGTCAGAAAATCCAAAATCCACGTCGACAGTTCTGAACAGCTTTCTCTGTGCTTCCCTACCCAGCCAGTAGGGGAACACAGAGGTGGCTTTCAGCACCATGGACAGCTTTGAATACCATAGGTGTGTGCACTGCTCATGCCTGTGGCATTCAAAGGGTTACAATTAAGAAAACTAGTACACCAAGCACTACACAATGCCCCCCTTTGACATCACCCCCACTTAGTATGTCACATATATTGCATATATTCGACATACTAACTCCATCCCACATTCACCTTATTGACTCACATATAGTAGTCAACCTGTCTTTTTTTCGACAATTAGCCCTTTGAGTACCAGAGAGGTAGGGAAGCATTGCTTAGCATGTTTCCTACCCCTCTGGTACCCAAAGGGTTAATAGGCAAGGTATGGACTACATAATGATGTACATTAAGGGAGCGCTGCGGAGGGCTGCTTACTCAAGAGTTTCTGTATTAGATTCATTCATTTATAGTGACCTAACTCCTGTGTCCCATTGCAATTAGTACTTTTGCTCCACTTTCCATTTGAAGGAGAGTATAGCAATGGGACACAGGAGGTAGGGCATTACAAATTAAGGAATCTAAGTAAATATATGTTTAATAATAGTATATTAATAATAAAATGTTCAAAACACAAACACACACATATATACAGGCAAGGTATGTAGTCCATACCTTGCTTATTAACCCTTTGGGTACCAGAGGGGTAGGAAACATGCTAAGCAATGCTTTCCTACCTCTCTGGTACTCAAAGAGTTAAGTGTTGTATATCAGACAGATTTGTGGACTAAATGGCAGTACCTGAGGTGGATGTGGATGGAGTTAGTATGTCCCATATATGCAATATATGTGACATACTAAGGGGGGGTGTCGAAGTGGCGCATTGTGTAGTGCTTGGTGTACTAGTTTTCTTTATTGTAACCCTTTGAATGCCACAGGGGTGAGCAGTGCACATCCCTATGGCATTCTAAGCTGTCCATGGTGCTGAAAGCCATCTCTGTGTTCCCCTACTGGCTGGGTAGGGAAGCACAGAAAATGCTGTTCAGAACTGGCGTCGGTGGTTTTCTACTCTGACTTGTGTGATGTTCTCCAAAAAAAAATAGGCGTTCGATTTCTGGAGTGAAATGTTGCAATTTAACTCGCGTTAGCCCTAACTCCAACATTTGAATGGCTCTTAGCTTCACTTGTACATTGTCCTCTATGGGTGAGATCTTGCTGTTCTGCCAGATGCCAACATTTGAATCGAGCCCTATATCCTTAATCCCTGGCCTCACAGGTGTGACTGTTTTTGTTCCTTTAGGAATCCTGTACATGTTCCTTTGATTTTATTCATCTAATATTGGTCTCTGGTGTTTGCACTAACTCATTGAATTTCTTTTACTCAGTGCATGCGTAGTGACAATAAGTGCAGACTACAATTGAAATGTTATAATCAAATTAGTTTATGACAGATTTAACTTACTGTTAAATCTGCAATAAAACAATAGGTGTTTATAACTGTGATTAGTGATCATCAGATTTATATTTTTAATTATAGTTTCCCTTTTATTCTGTCAGTTATGACTGCAAATCAATTGCTCCTGGTTAAAGGGTTAGTAATGTCAAAAAAAATGTTTTTTTGCATTTAGAAGAGCTTAAAAAGTTGAGCTAAATGCAAAAAAAGTATCTCTCAAACCGCTATGGTTTAAGAGATACAGGCGTTTAAAATTTGATCTCTCCTACTGACAGCTGCAAGGCTGTCAGCAGGAGATCTGTGTAAGCACATGTTTTAGACCATTCCAATTAAGGGATTCGTTGTCAATAACATGATTGAGGCTCTGCTGCAGAGCCTCCTTGTCGACCGACATGGATCTCCTGCTGACAGCTTTACAGCTGTAAGCAGCAGACATCAAACTTTAAATGCCTGTATCTCTCAAACCATAGCAATTTGAGAGATATGTTTTTTTTTGCATTTAGCTCAACTTTTTAAGCTCTTCTAAAGGCAAAAAAACTTTGTTTTGACAATACTAACCCTTTAAGTGATTTCCTGCAATGAAAAGAATTATCTGTCCTGGGTGTTCTATTCCTTCAGTAACAGTTCAGGTAGTTGTTACTCGATTAGAAAGCAACATTCTACTGAGTATGATCCAGGGTTCTACAGTTCATTCAGTAGATGGACTATGTTATATGAGTATGTGAATCTGTCTTTTCCTATATGATCCAGAAGTAGAGGATTTGCATTTGTCTGAATCTAAATCCTCCATACTGTGTCCCAGATTGCCCAGGACAGCCCTGGATTTTAAATGTGTGTCCCATGACATGGCCAGAGAGTTAGCAGAAAGGCAAGGGCTCAGTCTTCCACCAGTGAAAAGGAGCACTGTGCCTGTCTATAAACTGGTTGAGAAAATCATAGGAAACTTTTACCCTTGACAAGCAAAGATGGCAAAAAGTACACAGTCATCCTGTCAGTCATCATCAGCATCATCCCCACTTTCAAGTCCAAGTCCCACTCAGCCACACACACACACACTTATGTTGAGTAACCAGCAGCAACAACAACAGCAACACAGGTTATTAACATCCACAACCTTAGCTATGACGAGTGCCTGTGCTGCTGCTGGGAGTGCTGCACCTTTGACACCTAGTAGTAGTAGCAGTAGAATTGCATCAACATCTAGCCCCCGTAGTAGTAGCAGCCCCTCAGGAACCCCTCAGTCCATGGAGCACACAGTATGGAGATGCTTCACTCAAGATTCTAAAGCTATGACAGAGAAAGCCAGGCCAAATGTATTAACAGCAGCACAGATGAGGAGGAGGAGGAGAAGGGTTGCTACCACACTTTGGACCATGGCTATGACCAATAAGTAAAGTGTATCAGTAATCTGAAAAGAAGGATAACTTACATTTGACACAAAAATGATAATGGTAAAAACCACTGTAGGAATCTATATCCTATATAATAATTCGCCAAGTTGTGTGTAACGCCCGACATGCGCAGAAGACACTGCTGCGCGTGCGGCAGTCATGCACAGTAGAGACTGCCCGCGCCGCGGCTGATACAGAGCTGGGCGCTCTGAAGGAGCGTCCAGCTCTGTATCAGCTGAGGCGCGGGCAGTCTCCACTGCGTGTGACTGCCCCGCGACCGGCTGCCAGAGGCTCTGTATCATCCGAGGCGAGGGCAGTCTCCACTGCATGTGACTGCCCCACGACCGGCTGCCAGAGGCACTGTGGCCCGTGTAACGTGTTCAACTAGTATATATATATATACACACACATCAATCACAGCACTCCAGTCCCCCACCACCACTACCATACACATCTGCTACATTGTAGGTTGTACTTGAGCATCATGAATATGTGTCAGTGTCACTTAAGCAGGAAGTTAGTGCTGTGGGCAAAGGACAAAGGCTCTCTGCATGCTAACACATTTTTCACGGTAAATGTTACTGTAGGACTCACAACTTTGACTTCCAGATACTTATTTCTCCACTACAGCCCTCAGAAGAAGGAATATTGTACTGTGCAATGTGGCACCATAGGAAACTTAGGTGAAAAATGTGTTGGAATAGGAAAAAATGTGTTGGAAAAGGAGGAACATTTTGCATTGGAGAAAAGGAGAACACTTTCAGAAAAAAGAGAAAAATCATACTTTTTTTGCGAAAAGTCATGCAGGAAATTATTCTCACTTTTCACGCACCCCTACTGAAAGCTAAAGAGAACTTAGCCTTGATCCTGTTATCCAACAGGAACTGCTCTGCAGTATTGTTGTTGTGTAATGCTATGGCTTTGTGTGTGATGTACCACCACAGAAATTACTTTCTGTCACAGCAGTCAATGGACAGTTCTCTCTCTAGTGTTTAGAACTCTGTAGTGCACCAGAGAAAGAGCAGGTTGTGCTCTGATGTCCAGTGATGTGACCCCTCCCAGTCATAGAATTGTAACAAGGCTATTATCCTATTCTAGATAATAATACAGTCTGTCCTACAAGTATAGATATAAGAGCCCTGAGTCCAGAAAGAAGATATTATTGGAACAAGTGTCAGATAACCTAGCTACATACGGTCCCTTAAGTGACATTCTTGTCACCTGCCATTGTACGTACAATGTTCCCGGACCAGTATAGTTCCAATATCTAAACAGTAAAAGATGCACCCTAAAAGACGAAGAACATAAGGCAATGTTATATAGAGTAAAATATTATTTAATACATAAACATGCAATATAATTGGATTTACAAAAAATAAATAAAAAGGAGCATAATAAAACTAGTTAATCACTTATTTTGCATGATCTTGGCACCCAAGGCTTTAAGTCAGGATTTAAATAAACAAAGAAGAAAAACTATGGGATAAGTAGAATTTTAGCTTTGTATAATTCTTTACCCAGAACCCATTAACATTACCTTTGCTTAGGCAAAAAGTCAATGACTTACATCCCTCCTCCATGGCCAGCTGAGGATGATAACAACTGTAATCCACCAACCCCTGGAGAGAAGCAGGTTGCCCTCCCTGGTATAGTCATATACCATATTTTATCAGAAGCTCTTGAGAAAGTAAGAAGGTCTTACGAAACGCGTTGAGCATTTTCTGATACTTTTATTATTATATGAATATATATTTTATCTTATTTTTATGTTTTACATATTTTTTATTTTTGGCCAATAAATTACTATTGATTACTACCTTGTAGTGCTCTAGTACTTTAGTTCTGCCCTAGTGGTTCCACACCACATATAAAGTAGATATACACTTGAAGTGTATCTATACTTACATCGTGGACTAAGAGGTGGTGATCCAGGATAAGAAACTATATACTGGAAAGAGACCCAAGGCGAGCTGAACAGTGGCAACCTACCTGGGGGTGAACCAGGAATACTTACTGTAACTGGGAGGCAGTTTCTAACCTCCCGACAAGGTGAGTGCCAGTCTGGAGCACGTGGTGAAGGTGAAGGCAAAAGTTACATATGGAAATACTACGCTTAGAGGAGCCTATTTGCGCTGTTTTTATTATATATATCTGGTATAGTCATATGCCTAACAGGAGCAAATATTTCTCACTATTGGGGTGCAAAACAACACAGTTTTTGGGCATCAGGAATCCCCTCTTGGGTTTCCACTGGGTCTCAGCAGTCCATCACAATACAGGTGGTAGAAGAACTTTGATAAAACATTGCTCCATCCACCACTCTACACCTTAGTGTATCTCACACCCAGAACACTACAGTACACAGATGTGCCCTTCGTGTTTAGAGATGAACACAGCCACTTAGGAATAAAAAAAGATTCTCCCTCCTCTTACGGTAAGGTCTGTTAAATTGTGGAATTCCTTGCCCAAGGAGGTGGTTATGGCAGATACAATGGATACATTTAATAGAAGATTAGATATATTTCTTTCAAAAGGGAACATACAGAGTTATACTGTTTATCAGTAGGCAGATCAGGAAGGTCTGATAAAGACTAACTTATTTGGTAACAGGAAAGCTATAAAATTCTCAGTTACTGGGATATGAGTAGAAGGTTGATCTTGATGGACTTGTGTCTTTATTCAACCTAATTTACTACGTTACTATGTTACATAGCATGTCTAAATAGAAGGTCCCTCCCGAAGAACACCAATGTCTTCAATAGTGACATTTCTATAGCTTGCACTACCCCTTTAACACAGTGCCATTTATAGTGACATTTTATAGAAGACACCACCCCTGTAACACTGGTGTCTTCTCTAGTGATGTTTCTATAGCAGGTGTGGACCCTCTAACACCAGTGACTTCTATGGTGATATTTCTATAGAAGACTCCACTCCTGTATTACCAGTGTCTTCTTTAGTGGCACTTTTTTTTGTGAAAGTATTTTACCAGGAAGAATATATTGAGAGTGTATCTTGTTTTCAAGTATGTCCTGGGCTCATTTTATCTACCTCAGAAGGGTGAAAGGCTGAGCTGACTCTGCCGGGACTAGAACCTGCAACCTAGTGGTTTTAACAGATCCTACAGCTGGTGCATTAACCAACTAAGCCATCTGACTGGCTCGTTTCTATGGAATGCTCCACCCCTGTAACACTGGTGTCTTCTATAGTGACGGTTCTATAACAGGTGCAGCCCCTCTGACCCCAATGTCTTCCTGATATGCTTTATGGTGCAGCCAGAGGATTACCTGTGCACAACACAAACATCATAGGTTTTTGGAAGCACCCTATAGACACACTGTAGTTATAGTTTTCTCCAACCAACCTATGTGTTTTTTCTAAACTGAAAACAAAAAAGAACCGCATCGTTTCATTTTGGTAAACAACATATCTTGGAGGATGTTTCCTGCTTTGTAAAATAAAAATGATCTGTGTAAGACGCTTCACAACATAATTGTTGCATATCAAACTTTTTTTTTTCATTTTATCAAATGGTTAGCAACAGTACCACCTAGTGCTCAAAGATTGAGTCTTCAGTCAAAACTCTCCATAAAAAATGTTTACAGCCACCATGCCAGGGAAGAGATTCACTAAACAGTGATAAAGAGGTGATAAAGTGGAGATCACGTGTACAGTTTATCACATCTCCAATTCCTATGTTATTCTATGGAGCCTATGCACTAAGATTTCTTCAACTATGGAAATCTTAGTGCATAGGCTCTATAGAATAACACAGGAACTGGAGAAGTGATATCACTGGAGAAGTCATCTCCACTTTTTCACCTCTTTATCACCGTTTAGTGAATTTCCCTCCTGGTGTTTATGAAATAAAATATATTCTTTGATTAATGAACAAAAACAATTACACAAAAGAAATATGCTTATACCATAATGCTTTTAAAATTAACCCTTTGAGTGCCAGAGGGGTACGCAACGCATTGCAAAGCAATGCGTTGCGTACCCCTCTGGTACTCAAAGTGTTAAGTATTTCCCAGCAAGTGGCACAAAAATCCCAAAAATACATATTTATTCATATTGAAACCTTACTGTTCACTTATGATAGAGGAACTCATCAAGGGTATTTGTCATTTAATGAAGACACAAACGTTCTTATTTAGACTGATACCATATATTATACTTGCTGTGGTAGATACTAGCACTGTTCTCAGCTGTGTTAACACTTAAATGACCAAAGTGATTTGCCATTCTTTAATTTGAACAACGCCTCACTTAACGCCTGGCTAACATATCTTTTTTTTCCAAATTAATCCAAATGGCATGCAGCCGCGCGGGGACCCGGGTATTTGGGACGTACAGGTATGACCTCTGTCCCTAAGTGACAGTTTTTGCAGGATGTACCTGGTAAGTCCTTTGTCATTAAGGGGTTTTCCCTACTCATTATTCTGCCTTTGTGTCCTCATGCCAGGGTCAGTGCAATCATCTTTCCTCACACTTCCACTGACAGCTTCACACCCTTGTAGGAATGATGCATCCAGGTTGTAAACCAGCCCAGCCTGTTCCAGACCTCCATTCTCTGCACTTGGTGCAGGCAATATCGGGATTCACCTTTACAACTGCCTTGTTGACATTTTAAAGCAGTGGTAGTCTAAGCTTAGGTGCCCAGCTAATGAGGACTACAATTCACATCATCCTCAAACAGCCAGTGGGTGGCACTCTGAGAGTTAACCCTTTGAGTGCCAGAGGGGTACACAACGCATTGCTTTGCAGTGCGTTGCGTACCCCTCTGGCCCTCAAAAGGTTATTCATGACACAATGAGCCTTATGTATAAATACAAAGGAGAATATTTGTGGAGGAAAAAGCTACACTATTGGGTCAGATACAGTCCACTTTGATTTCAATTGAATGGCTTCATTAAATAAACATTAATTTATGGGTTAGTGACCTGTCTAGTAATTAAGCCATTAAATGCAAATCAAAGCGGATTTGTATCTGTGCCAATGGTGTATCTTGTTTGGGCAAGAAGTATTCCACTTTTCATTTATATTTAAAGCTAGTTGTGTCATTATTAACCCGCAGGGTGCCACAGGGGAGTCCAACACATTGTAAAGCAATGCATCACACACTCCCTGGCACTCAGATGGTGAAAAGTATTATTTGTAGGTTTTATAACATGATAGAACTTAAGATATATGTTCCTGCATATACAGCTTTTCATCGGGCTGCGGAAAGGAATTTTCCTTAACTTTCCATTTTTCTCTTTATTAAATGGATTCTTCTACCACCTGTTGGAAAGCAGCACATGCATTATTATGTATCTTAAGTTCTAATAAAATCCAGGTGGAGACACACACGCATTTAGTTTGGTGCAGTTGCCTGGGTGCTGTAGTGTGCAGGATGCATTGACAATCCTTCTAGATATGGATGCAGTCACAATCAGACTATCAGGCCCAAGCAGGAAAGGGTTATTTTTGACTGAGGATGAGTCATGACAGTGACCTTTATTAGAGGGGCTGATGTTCTAAGAGGCAGTGCAGTTCTGGGGCAAACAACTGTACCACTGAGTGCAAATTCAAATTTTAATGGGATTTTCACTCCGTGAAATCTTGAGAGGGCTGCAAAGCATTGAAAGACATCTCTAGCATTCAGGGGAAAATCAAAGGGAATTTTGTGAATCATTTATCCCCTAGGGTGCATTAAGTTTATATATGTGTGTGTGTGTGTGTGTGTGTGTGTCTGCTCATGCCTAATATCAGCATGTGCATGCTACAATGTGTACTTTAATATTAGAGTAACATGTGTTCATCATTATTATTTCTTTATGTTTCTATTAAAGCAAAATACCAGTGTAGAAACATACAGATGGATGGATGACACACAGACAGACAGACAACTTTCATAACTTGTCTCACACTGCACTAGGTGAGGATCGTATCTCAGAGATAATCAGCTTCTCATTGGGAGCGGTATTAAACACTGGAACTTACAGGGACCTCAGCCAAATATTTCAGAATGATTTATGTCCACGGCTGACAGCAAGATGCGAATTGACTTGTTTTGTTTTTTGTTTTTTTTTGTTTGTTTTTTTCTGTGTTTTTTTTTCTTTTTTTTTTCTTTTAAAGAAATGCAAATAAGTGATTGTCAGTGAACCTTGGAAGAAAGAAAAGAGATAGAGTAGGAGGGAGATGTGAGAGGATTGGGAAGAGAAAAATATATATAGAAGTTTTTCTATATGTGAATCTTTACCTGAGGAAAGAGAGAGTGGAGAAGAAAGGGGGGGGGGGAGTAGAGGGCAAGAGAGGGACAGGAAGGAAAAGGGAGAAAGGGAAGGATAAGGGAGAGGAATAGACAGACTGGGGAGGCTGAAATGCTGGTGGAGGGAGATGGGCAGATTGATGAAAAAAATAAATTAATATGGTGGTTGGACTGCAAAGCATTATTACAGAGTAGCTGAGAGATGAAAGTGAGTATAAGCAAGTGGGAGGAAGGAAGGTAAAAAGGTGGGAGGAGGAGGGAAGAAAACCAAATAGAAAGTATTCTTGCAGATTTAAAGATATTCTTGTTTACTGTATTTCTGTAATTAAAGGGATAGTAATGTTTCACAATAAAAGCATCTCCAATTAATCTTCATAGTATTTGGGCCGTGGAGAGTGTTATTTCAGTACTGTCAGAGTTGCTCACCTCAGAGCAGCAAGACTGTCTGGATGGATCGCAGAGGGGGACAATCTTCAGTGATCATAAGGAAAACCTGTCAAGGAGGGCAGGGTTTTCCTTATGCTCACAGTAAGAAGATTGTCCCTTGCTGTGATCTGTCCGGTCAAGTGACCAGATTCCACATCTGAGGGGAGGAGGCTTACACTAGGTAAAAGAGGAGGGAGGGGGATACTTTATCATTCAATTACTCTTGAACTACAACTCTGACAGTACTGAAATATCACTCTCCATGGCCCAAATACTATGAAGATTAATTGGAGCTGCTGTTTTTATGAATAATTACTATCCCTTTAAGCATTCCACTTATGTTGCATCCAGTTTCTGTGTCATTTTAATGGACTAAAGGGTACATCATAAATACACCAGCCAAATTGTATAAAGAGAATAAAAAATTTTTATTAACAAATAAGAATACTAAAAAAATGTACTACACATAAAATACAGACATGCTATTAAGTATAACCCCCCCCAAAAAAAATAACAGAAAAAAAAGAAATAGTAAAGAAAATGACTGGCCTTCTCAATAATAAAGGTAAATAATCAATAACTCCATGCAGAGAGGTTAGTTAATGGAGAAGCATAAAGAAAAAGCCTCTGCTTGTTTTGCCAACCTGTGGATGACTAGGCTTAGACAGACTGGCCATTGCCCAGATAGGCAGCCCAATTAAACTGTAAACTAGCCCCCAATTGATACCAGCATCCCCCCCCAAGCTGCAGGCCCTCTCAGTCCACCCCTGGCCCTTCCAGTTTGTACTAAACGGTCACTCACTGTCTGTGTCTGTGACTTCTGCCAGGTGACACTCCCACATGTGCCACAGTGTCACAGGCATCTCACATGGCACCAGCCAATGAGAGAGGAGCATCATAACAAAACTCTCCTCTCTCATTGGCTACGGTGCATGTTCTTGGGAAGACAATGGAGTGTCTGTTGGGACCCGTGTCAGAAATCTCTTTGCCATAGCTTCCTTTAGGATGCTTTTGGCTGTCTGTCCGGTATTATGTGAGTGGAGTGGCAGACCAAACAGAGTGTCAGACTGGCTTCAATACAATCGGGGCTGACCACTGAAACATTCGGGCCTTCAGTCCCCTTAGCCCCACCCTAGTGACACCCCTGGCTATCTCCGCTTCATCAGGGACCTATGTCATGGTGCAGATCCACTAATTGCAGTTTAAAAGAATCATTGTTTAACACAATGTTCAATAATGTATTCTTTTAGAACAAGTGCACAGACTTTATTTCATGTTCTAGATGAGGATTACCAAGGATTTATAAAGAAGTAGAATTATATTCCAATCCTGTGCATCAGTACATCTTTTTAGTCATGATGGTGCCCTATCGGCTGTTGCGGCAGCTGATTGATTACACACTGTTGCTTACTCTGTTGTCTACCAGTACACTCAAATCTTTCATTAACCCTTTGTTTGCCAGAAGGGCATGCATCACATTGCAAAGTGTCAGAGACTCTTCCATAACTGGGAGGAAATGGTTAATTTATTAAATCCAGGATTGTCTGAGATTCTGTTTTAAAGGTGTTTAAATGATCTCATTTTAGAGACAATTGGCCCCTTTGCTTGTAGGGGTGGAAATATATATATATTTTTCAAAGAGCTTTATTGAAAAATTTGTCAAGGATTACAAAGGATAAATACAAACAGTCACATTCATAAGCCGTGAGTCTCAAGTAAAACCATAATACAAAACTGAACAGCAGAAAACAATCATGTAGGGTAAAGGTGCAAAACCAATTACCAATACTGAAGCATGTTAATAAGAGACAGCTGAGAGAGAAAGAAATTCTCTATAGCAGCAGGGATATACTCAACTGGCTAACAGGCCTAATAATGAGAGAGAATGAGAGGTAATGTGGAACTAGTGTAAGAAGAAGCCTAGAACAAGAAGGGAGATCAGGGAAGAGAGGGAAAAAAAAGAAAAAATTAAATCTAGTATAAATTTAAGGCATGGACAAGAGGGAAGGGTTTGGTTCAAAAATCTAGTGATCTGCTGGGCATGTAGCAGACATACGAGTAATCATGGAAGGCTCAAGGTGAAATAATATGTCGCAATTGCAACCCATCTGGCAACAACAGGAGCACAGTCATTCCACAGGAGCATGTTCCTCAAGTGTCTAGATAATCTGAGGGTTGAAACCCACTCCCAGGCATCATCCACTGCGTTATGGGGCTATGGTAGTTTTATATGAAAGCCAGGGCTGCCACTTATTTAAGAATTGAGGGAGAGAGATGGTGGCATTAGCATGGCATATTTCCATGTTGATTAAGTTATCAACCTTACAGAGCTATGAAGAGACGGTCAGAGCAGAACTATTCCTCCACAGCTAAGGAATGGTCGCTTTTGCAGCATTAAGTAACAGGAACAATCAATTGAGCATCCAGTTCGGTATAGACGGTCTAAATGGTCTGAGAAAAGAAAAAGAAAAAGTAGGGGGTCTAACGGTAACTGAAGGCTTAAGGCCCCGAAAATGTTATGAATTGAGATCCAGAAAGGCGTTATTTTAACACATTTCCACCATATGTGATACTTCATGCCGGATTCTTTAGAGCAACACCAGCACAGAGGAGACATCGAGATGGAGTACATAGTGAAACAGGTTGGCGTCATATACCACCTACAGTACAGTTTGAAATTAATTTCATTAGTTCTAGAATCCCTCGCATATCTAAAATTGAATCTAAAGATCTTATTCCATTGAGTCAAATCCAATATTTGCCCAAGTTCTTTTCCCCAATCATGGATAAAATAGACTTTAGAATCCAGGTCCTCTGAATTGAGTACAAAGTAAGTAAAAGAGAGTACCCTCAAGGCAGGTGTTGGAGACAGAACATTTCTCAAAAGGTGTAAGAGGTCTGAGATCTTGACCTTTCTGGATCAAGGTCGCTATCCAATGGTTAAGTCTCTGTAGCGTCCACCAAGAGGTCTGCTGAACCCCCAAAGACTGCACAGCTCCATTCGAAGTCAGGGAATGTCGAACAGGTGCTAGAGACCCAAGAGTGTCTAGACCTTTGTTACTCCAATTGTCCAGAGCCCGGTCTGAGGGATCAAGTGGGAAATATGGGTTACCCTGAAGGGAGAGTAATGGAGAGGGTGTGGAGCAAGTGAGGGGAGGTGTTGAGCGTTGTTGCCATATATGTAGAATGTGCCCCAGAATAATATGAGAGTCACATTCTTGTCAAATCTTAGTATGAGAGGACAAAACTATTTGGAGCGGGTCATATTGCCCCAGGGGGTCTGGTACGGCTTTGGTCCAGTAGGGTGGAGGAGATCTTTTGAATTCAAACAATTTGGCAATTGCTGATACTTTATAGTATTCCAGAATGTCAGGTAAACCTAACCCCCCAACCATAACGAGTCGCGAAAGGATGGTGTATCGGAGCCTCAGTTTTTTGTTGGCCCATATGTATTTTGATACAGGAGTCTTAATATCAAGGAGGATAGATGTGGGGATGTAGATTGGGAGCATGTTCAGAAGGTAGAGGACTTTAGGAAGGATCATCATTTTGACAATATTAATATGCCCTAACCAGGATATGTGGGGCAACTGGTGGTGAGATCTTCTGATATAGAGGTCAGAAGTGGAGAGAAGTTGAGTTTCGACAAGTCTTTCAGATTGGATGAAAGTTTTAGACCTAAATAATCAATGGAGTTCTGTGCCCAGGAGAAAGCATATGAGGACTGTAATGAGTCAACCTGGTATTTCGGTAGATTTAAATTCAAAATTTCTGACTTATAGTTGATCTTAGCCTGGGAAAAGAGGGAATACCTATCGAGAAGCTCAAGAAGAGGTGGGAGAGATAAATCAGGTTTCGTCAAGAGAATGAGCACATCATCAGCGAATGCAGCCACCTTAAAGGTGTTGTGATTCACTTCGATTCCTCGGATCCGAGGGTCTTTTCTAATGTTGAGTAACAGGGGCTCTAAGGAGAGGTTGAAGATCAGTGGGGACAGCCCTGGCGAGTCCCATTCATAATAGAAAAGATCTTTGCCGAGGGGGTATTGTAAAGACTGAGGATGCCCTGCAACATGATTGAACCCAGGCCTAGTTTCTGTAGCACGACTCTAAGGTAAGACCACCTAACCCTGTCAAAAAGCCTTTTCGGCATTGGTTGAAATTAAGATAGTGGGAATCTTTTTTATCTGTGCATATTGGGACAATGATTTGTCAATGGCTGTGTTGTGGCAAGCTTGCCTCTCAGGTGTGAAACCACTCTGGTCAGAGTGAAAAAGTAGAGGCATAAACTGTTTCAATTGATTTGCCAGCACCTTAGCAAATATTTTTAGATCAATGTTAAGCAGCGAAATGGGGAGATAGCTCCTGTACAAGGAGGGATCCTTACCAGGCTTGGGGAGTACAACAATATGCTCCTCTAATGTCTGAGGTTGAATGAGGAAGCCGTAAAGAATAGAGTTAAATTTGCGAGCCATGTGGGGAATAAAGACAAACTCAAAATGTCTGTAGTAAGCAACAGTGAATCCATCTGGACCCAGGCTCTTTCCAAGAGCCATGGATTTGAAGGTCCGTCAGATCTCATCTTCCAAACAAAAAGCAATGTCTGAGTAAGCAAGGGAAGTATCGCCTGAAGAGGACTGAATTCTGGATACTATCGTATTGCGTCGTTTAGTTTTGATCACTCTAGCCAGAGTTGCCCCACATTTATCTCTCAATAGATATGAATGGTACTTGATCAACATAAAGGATTTGGCTACCTTAGAGTGAAGTAGGTTGTTAAGCTCAGTCTGGTATTTCAGGAGTTCCAAGTGAGCAGATAAGGATGGAGAAGATCTATGCCGCAATTCTAAAAGCCCTAATTTTCCCAACCAGATTCCTGGTTGCAGCACGTCTCTCTGTATTTTTCTTAGAGCCAGATTTAATAAAGTGACCCCGCATCACACTTTTATGTGCCTCCCAGATTACTGTGTCCGAAACATCAAGGGGTGACATTGTGCACAAAGTAATCTGAAAGTCGGTCCTGTAGGTACTGAGAAATCTTAGGGTCATTCAACAGAGTTTCATTTAGTCTCCAGGGAGAAAATTGGGGTTGGCCAGTTGGTAAAGAGTAGGATATCAAGATGGGGGAGTGATCAGACCAGGAGATCATGCCAATGTCCGAATCTGTCAAATTTTGTAGTTAGAATTGGGATACGAACAGATAGTCAATTCGACTAAACAAATTAGAGGGGGAGAAAAGAAAGTATAGTTCCTATCCGCGGGGTGTAAGACCATCCAGGCATCAATAAGTTGTAGATTAGACAATCGTCATCTAATATTAGGCAGCTGTTACTGTTTGAGATGGGATCTTCCGGTGGAGGAATCTACAAAAGGATCTAAAGGGAGATTGAAATCTCCTCCTAAGACAGTACGACCCTTATCTCTTGTATCCATGAGGTTGAGGATTTTGTTCAAGAATGACACCTGGTTTGCGTTGGGAGCATAGACGTTTAAGAAGGTATACGTTTTACCTCCTAATAAGCCACGAAGAAGGAAAAACCTG
This sequence comes from Rhinophrynus dorsalis, assembly GCA_037306005.1. NCBI lineage: Eukaryota > Metazoa > Chordata > Amphibia > Anura > Rhinophrynidae > Rhinophrynus > Rhinophrynus dorsalis. The sequence continues at coordinate 170,683,621 of CM074726.1, read as the reverse complement.
CCATCTGGATCTGATATGTGTTCTGTAAGAGTCCACAGGAGGGATGAGCGGCAAAGAATACACACTTCCCTCTTCTTCTCAGACAACGAAGAAAAGTACGCATGGAGAAACTTTCTATTAAAGAATTTGGGAGGAGACGACGCCTGAAAGTGGGTCTCTTGGACAAATATGATATCAGCCTTCAGCCTATCAGATTCCCTGAGGGCCATAGCCCTTCTGCCCTGGGGAATTAAGCGTTGCTATTTTCAGATCAAGAGCTATATATGACAATAATGGGGTAAGAGCAGATTGAGGCAAGACTACCAGAGTCCTGAACCAGAGGGAAAAAAAGGGTGGGGGGAAGAAAGAAAAGCTTGTAGGTAGCAGGAGAGATTCACTCCAGAATGGGACGGGAAAAGTGAATTGTACAAGATCCATGTCTATGAGGTTAGTTGACAAAAGAAGGAAGTAAAGTGTGATAAGTGACAGAAAATATAGTGGAGTCCGGGAGGAAAATCCACAATGAGTAAGCTTAGTGTAAACAGAAAGAAGTGTCTATATCTGATGGGGTACTAATATGCAGGTTCAGCTGGCCAAAGTGTGGAGTAAAATGACACCCCACAGAAGTGGGGATTTATGTGGCCACATAGCAAACAATGGAGCAATATGCTAAGTTAGAGAGTAATTCGGGAGCTGACTAAAAAGACAATTAGCTTTCTCTCCAGGATGATGTGAGAAAGTGAGGTATATAACTACTGGGACGTAGAATATTAAAATAATGCATAAGTGGTATAGGTTAAAATAATGAGAGGAAGCCCAGATGGGGCAGGCCCTAGAGCAAAATATCTATTTGAGGGGGAGACAGAAAAATGGGAGAATAGAGAATAATCATGGAAGCATTTATTGAGCATTGAACCAGCAATCACTAATATTGAACGTTTCGTCCTATAATCAATTAGTGAATGGGAAGTAAGGAATTCAACATTTCCTTAAAGAGATAGTAATACCTGAAAATAAGTTTATTTTATATTGTAGCCCTTAAAAAACCATGAAAAATGATATAAGTCTTATCTCTAGTGTTGAGCGAGCATGCTCGGCCGATGCTCGGATCGGCTCGAGCATCGCTCTGCTCGGCACATGGCGGTACTCGTACGAGTACCGCATGTGCTCGCCCGCCATGTTCGGGTCTCCTCCCCGCACGTTTTGCGGCTGCTGCGCAGCCAATAAACGTGCAGGGAGGCTCTGACATCGGTGTAATGCCAGCAGCCATGTTGGCTGCTGGCATTACACTGATTGGCTGGCCAGAACCCGTGGTCGGGTGCTGTATAGCACCTGACCATCGAGTTCGGCTCAGTCTGAGCCAGGGAGAGCTGAGGATAGGAAGGGAAAGGCAGTGTAGGGAGGAAAAAAAAAAAATTGTGAAAAAAAAGAACCAAAAGTCCTTTTTAGGACTACTGTGTGTGGGGGCAGCAGGTTATTTTGTGTGGGGGAAAAAAAAAAAAAAAAAAAAAAAAAAAAATATTCTGTTTAGTGTGAAAAGTTGCAGATTAGAGCACATTCTGTTTAGTGTGCACAGTTGCAGATTAGAGCACATTCTGTTTAGTGTGCAAAGTTGCAGATTAGAGCACATTCTGTTTAGTGTGCAAAGTTGCAGATTAGAGCACATTCTGTTTAGTGTGCAAAGTTGCAGATTAGAGCACATTCTGTTAAGTCTTCAAACTAAAATATCAAAGTCACATATTCCATTCAGTGTGCGTCGCCGCAGTTTAGCAGCACATTCTGTGTACTGTGCAGAGTTGCAGAATAGGAAGAAATACTGTTAAGTCTTCAAACTAAAATATCAAAGTCACATATTCCATTCAGTGTGCTTCGCCGCAGTTTAGCAGCCTATTCTGTGTACTGTGCAGAGTTGCAGAATAGGAAGAAATACTGTTAAGTCTTCAAACTAAAATATCAAAGTCACATATTCCATTCAGTGTGCTTCGCCGCAGTTTAGCAGCCTATTCTGTGTACTGTGCAGAGTTGCAGAATAGGAAGAAATACTGTTAAGTCTTCAAACTAAAATATCAAAGTCACATATTCCATTCAGTGTGTTTCACCGCCGTTTAGCAGCCTATTCTGTGTACTCTGCACAGTTGCAGAATAGGAAGAAATACTGTTAAGTTTTCAAACTCAAATATTAAAGTCACATATTCCATTCAGTGTGTTTCACCGCCGTTTAGCAGCCTATTCTGTGTACTCTGTACAGTTGCAGAATAATAAGAAATACTGTTAAGTTTTCAAACTCAAATATTAAAGTCACATATTCCATTCAGTGTGTTTCACCGCCGTTTAGCAGCCTATTCTGTGTACTCTGTACAGTTGCAGAATAATAAGAAATACTGTTAAGTTTTCAAACTCAAATATTAAAGTCACATATTCCATTCAGTGTGTTTCACCGCCGTTTAACAGCCTATTCTGTGTACTCTGTACAGTTGCAGAATAATAAGAAATACTGTTAAGTTTTCAAACTCAAATATTAAAGTCACATATTCCATTCAGTGTGTATCACCGCCGTTTAGCAGCCTATTCTGTGTACTCTGTACAGTTGCAGAATAATAAGAAATACTGTTAAGTTTTCAAACTCAAATATTAAAGTCACATATTCCATTCAGTGTGTATCACCGCCGTTTAGGAGCCTATTCTGTGTACTCTGTACAGTTGCAGAATAATAAGAAATACTGTTAAGTTTTCAAACTCAAATATTAAAGTCACATATTCCATTCAGTGTGTTTCACCGCAGTTTAGCAGCCTATTCTGTGTACTGTGCACAGTTGCAGAATAGGAAGAAATACTGTTAAGTTTTCAAACTAAAATATCAAAGTCACATATTATATTCAGTGTGCGTCACCGCAGTTTAGCAGCCTATTCTGTGTACTCTGCACAGTTGCAGAATAGGAAGAAATACTGTTAAGTTTTCAAACTCAAATATTAAAGTCACATATTCCGTGTAAGATGAAGAAGGCGGGTAAAAAGGGACGGGGAAGTGGACGTGATCCTGAAAGTTCAGGGCGCAGGTCAGGACGCGGAGAAACTGTGCCCGGTGCCAGAGCACAAGAAAGAAAGACATCCACCATACCTAGCTTCATGTGTAATTTTACAGGGCGTCGCAGGACATCACTCTCGAGGTCCGACCACTGCGAACAGGTGGTCGGTTGGATGACAGCTGATACTGCTTCCAGTCGGTTAAGCACCACCCTGTCTTCCACCAAGTCCACTCTCAGTAGCCAAGAGTCTGGTCAACATAATCCTCACTCTGATCATCCTTCCTCCCACCATACACGGTCTGGTCAAAGAAGTGATCCCACACTGGGATATAGTGAGGAGCTCGTCTCATCACCAATCCTTCATTTGACCCTCTCTCCAAGCACGCTTGCAGAGGAACATGACATCTTGTGCCCTGATTCACAACCTCTAGAGGCTACCCAATCACAAGAAGATGACAGATGTGAACGGCATTTAAGGTCAAAGGAAGTAGTGGATGATGATGATGATGATGATGAGACACAGTTGCCATTAAATCAACCACTATTTCCTTCTCAAGACCTTGTTGAGGAGAATGTTATACAGTTGTCAATGACTGAGTATGTGGTGGGATCAAGACTTGAGGAGGATGATCAGAGTGAGGAAGTGGAGGAGGACTTGGTGGACGATGAGGTGACTGACCCCACCTGGGAAGGTGTAGAGCCGAGCGATGACAGCAGTCCTGAGGGTGAGCCATCTGCAGCACCGCAACAGGCTGGAAGAGGCAGTGGTGTGGCTACAGAAAGAAGGCGGACCGCACCAAACCGGCCCGCAAATGTTCCACGGAGCACCCCCTTGCGTAAATCTACCTTGCCAAGGGGTAGGTGTTCCGCGGTATGGCGTTTTTTTAAGGAAAGTGCGGACGACAAAAGAATTGTAGTTTGCAACCTGTGCCACACCAGAATGAGCCGAGGCATGAACACTAGAAACCTCACCACCACCAGCATGATCCGACACATGGCATCCAAGCACCGTAGTAAGTGGGAGGAACGCCTGGATCGCCCATCTGTGTCTGCAGGCCACACCACTGCCTCCTCTTCCCCTGTTTTCGGTGCCGGCCAATCGCCTGTCGAAGGCGCAGGCCCGCATACCTCCCGCCCTGCACCTGTAGCATCTGAAGCACCATCAGCGACCACATCCACTTCCCTGTCCCAGCACAGCGTCCAAATGTCGTTACCCCAGGCATTTGAGCGCAAGAGAAAGTACCCAGCCACCCACCCACAGGCCATAGCACTAACCTCACACCTTTCAAAATTACTGGCCATCGAAATGCTGCCATTTAGGCTTGTGGACACTGAGTCCTTCCGCAGCCTGATGGCAGCAGCTGTCCCTCGGTACGCGGTCCCCAGCCGCCACTACTTTTCCCGGTGTGCCATCCCCGCATTACACCACCATGTGTCCCGTAACATCACCCGTGCCCTGACCAACGCAGTTACTGGGAAGGTCCACTTAACGACTGACACATGGACAAGTGCTTGTGGCCAGGGACGCTACATTTCCCTGACGGCACACTGGGTGAATGTCGTGGAGGCTGGGAGCGACTCGGACCCTGGGATGGCACGGGTGCTACCCACGCCAAGGATTGCGGGCCCTACCTCCATCAGGGTTTCCACCAGCACCTACGTTATTGGCTCCTCCTCCTCCGTTTCCACCTCCGAATTCTCTACACACAGCGCCACTCCCCCATCAGCCAGTAGCTGGAAGCAGTGTAGCACTGCAGTGGGGAAGCGTCAACAGGCCGTGCTGAAGCTGATCTGCCTTGGGGACAAACAGCACACGGCCTCAGAGCTGTTGCAGGGGATTAGTCACCAGACCGAGCAGTGGCTCTCGCCACTCAACCTGCAACCAGGCATGGTTGTGTGTGATAATGGGCGTAACTTGGTGGCGGCTTTGGAGCTCGGCAAGCTCACACACGTACCATGCCTAGTGCATGTATTTAATTTAGTGGTGCAGCGATTTCTAAAAACCTACCCCAATGTGCATGATCTCTTGACCAAGGTGCGCCGCGTGTGTGCACATTTCCGTAAGTCATCAACAGCTTCAGCCGGCCTGTTGAAGCTGCAGCAGCGCTTACAATTGCCAGCTCACCGGCTGCTGTGTGACGTGAGCACGCGCTGGAACTCCACCTTCCACATGTTGGCCCGGCTTTGTGAGCAGCAGAGGGCAGTAGTGGAGTACCAGCTGTTACACGGTCGTCGCCTCTCCGTTCAACTTCCTGTAATCAGAAGTTAGGAGTGGGAATGGATGTCAGACCTCTGCGAGGTTTTACGCAATTTTGAGGAATCGACACAGATGGTGAGCGGCGATAACGCTATTATCAGTGTAACCATCCCACTTCTGTGTCTACTGAAACGCTCGCTGCTCACAATTAAAACCGACGCTTTGCATGTGGAAGAGGTGGAAATGGGGGAGGAAGAGCTTACACAAGGTGATAGCCAGAGCACCCTCACTTCGTCTTCTCAGCGACAATTGGAGGAGGCGGAGGAGGAGGAGGAGGAGGAGGAGGAAGACACGGTTGCCTCCGCTACAGAGGGTAGCCATGGAACTTTAGTTCCATCTCTTCAGCGTGGGTGGGCAGAAGAGGAGGAAGAGGATGAGGATATTGAGAGTCATCCTCCTGGTGAGGACAGCGAAATCTTGACTGTTGGTACTCTGGCACACATGGCTGACTTTATGTTAGGCTGCCTTTCCCGTGACCCACGCGTTGTACGCATTTTAGACAACACGGATTACTGGGTGTTCACCCTTCTGGACCCCCGCTACAAAGAGAATTTCTCATCTCTCATTCCTCCGGTGGAGAGGACAAGCAAAATGTTGCAATACCAGAAGGTTCTTGTCGAAAAATTGCTCCAAAATTTTCCATCTGACAACGCTGGCGGCAGAGTACGTGCTACCTTGGCCAACCGAGAAGGGGAGAAAAGGGGAGCACACAGCAGTTCCGAGAAAGGCAGGGCAACACTCTCCAAGGCGTGGGACACCTTCATGACACCCCGCCAGCACCCTCACCCTGATGCGCAGCCTAGTGTCACAAGGAGGGAAAAGTTTTGGAAGATGGTGAAGGAGTACGTAGCAGACCGTGTCAGCGTCCTCAATGATCCCTCTGTGCCTTACAACTACTGGGTGTCCAAGCTGGACACGTGGTATGAACTGGCACTCTACGCCTTGGAGGTGCTGGCCTGCCCTGCCGCCAGCGTTCTGTCTGAGCGGGTATTTAGTGCTGCTGGTGGCATCATAACAGATAAGCGTATCCGCCTTTCCACCGACAATGCTGATAGGTTGACACTTATAAAAATGAACAAGGCCTGGATTTCCCCTGACTTCTCCACTCCACTGGAGGAAAGCCCCGGGGGAACATAAACTCACTTTATATATGTTATTTACAATGATGTGAATACTCTGTATTCCCATTCACCCCTTCCACCCAAAAAACGGGTATATGGTTGACTCTTAATCTTCTCATCCTCCTCCTCCTCTTCCATATGCCCTGTGCTATAATTTTTATATAGGGCCAGCTCACCAGCGGGCCCTGTGATATAATTTTTATATAGGGCCAGCTCACCAGCGGGCCCTGTTTGCCAATTTTTATATAGGTCAGCTCACCAGCGGGCCTTCTCATATAATGTTTTATTGGGTCAGCTCTCTAGCGGGCCCTCTCATATAATGTTTTATAGCGTCAGCTCACTAGCGGGCCTTCGCATATAATGTTTAGGATGGTCAGCTCTGCAGCAGACCCTCACCCATAATGTTTTAGATGGTCAGCTCAGCGCACGTTTCCCTCTTAATCATGGCCTCAGTTCAATAAAATCAAGGAAATTTTTGGGAGAATTTGCCTCTGTGCACGTTTCCCTCTTAATCATGGCCTCAGTTCTGAAAATCAAGGAAATTTTTGGGAGAATTTGCCTCTGCGCACGTTTCCCTCTTAATCATGGCCTCACTTCCGAAAATCAAGGAAATTTTTGGGAGAATTTGCAGATGATATACAAGTAAATATACAGCAAATATTGTTTGGTAACAATTTTTTGCCTAAAGTCGTTTTTATTTTCCTTTTTGTGTGTTTTATGGTCAGTCTGTAAAAATGGCGTACTACGGGCGAAAGATCGTTCCCAGCAGCGATGTTGGAGTCCAAGATGCATCCAGACATCCTCCCTATGCTGTCCCTGAACCATTTCTGTGGTGTTTCCATCCTTTTCTGCCCTTTTCCTATGGACCAGGCACCCTCCCCTCATCAGAGCAGGGGGTGCCTGGTGTAATGCTCGAGTCCTCCCTTTGACTTCAATGGGGCTCGGGTGCTCGGCCGAGCACTCGAGCCTCAGGGGGTGCTCGGTCAGAGCACCCGAACACCCGAGCATTGGGGTGCTCGCTCATCACTACTTATCTCCCAAACCTTTATGGTTTGGGAGATATTCAGAAGTAAAGTTTCCCCTGGAGTGACGTCATTGCTCCACCCTTCAGATTTGGAATCCGGTCCGGGACCGGCTATGCCTCTCCAGAAGTGCTGAGATCATGATCTTTAAAAAGAATTTCTTAATTGGAATGGTCTACAAAGTGCGCTTTCAAGCCAGGCACACTTTGTACACAGTTCCAGTTAAGTAGTTCTTTTCAAAGATCGTGATCTCGTCACTGCTAAAGAGCTGCCGGTTGCTATGTGGACCGAATTCCAAATCTGTCCACTAGATGGCAGACTTGGCTGAAACAGCAAGGAAAAGTGAACTATACTATATTTTACATATGAATATCTCCCAAATCGTAAAGGTTTGGGAGATAAGACTTATAGCATCTTTCATGGTTTTTTAAGGGCTACAATATAAAATAAACTTATTTTCAGGTATTACTATCCCTTTAACTATAACCAGAAGAGAGAAGGACAGAGAGAATGGGAGGCTATCGAGGCATGTAATATCCCAAGATAAACCAGCTCGAATAACAAAACCGGGAGAGCTGGGATAAACAGAACTTGTCCTATCTAAAAAAATCCTCTGTGGAGCTCTCTCTATCCTCCTGTCCCCAGAGCACATAAACATATATGAGTTTAACGATCAGGAGGACATTCTATCTCCAACAATAATGAGCAAGTTGAGAATTGCGCAGCAGCAGAATGGGAAATTAGGACTCTCATTCATTAGAGACCGGAGCATAAACATACACAACATATTTCCAAACTGTCTGGGGGTGAGGAAGTGAGGGAAAATAGTTGCTGAGTCTTAAAGCCCAGGTCCTGTCAGGAAAGGTTAGGGATAACAGGCCAAAATCATATAGGGAAGGGAGATCCGAAACACTGTTAAGTGTGTCGATAGAAGAAATGAGCTAATAGGGGGAGGAAAAGTGTGCAGTCAATGTGGAAGGGATCAAATAGTCCTTACCAACCAGAACAGTTATCCAATATGGAACATGAAGAGTAAATGGTAAGTGAAGAAGGGAGATAACTGGCCTGGTAACCATAGCCATAGAAATATGATTAGACTGGGGTCAATGCAGTCAGAAGTATCAAAAGAAGAAAGTCTATGTCTCAGACTTACAGGGTTAGTCAGCAACTGGACCGTAGGATATGTCGTGTCAGGTCGAATCAGTGGGACATCCGTCAAGAGTGAAATGTACATTAGGGAGGACGGACGGTCAGTCAGAGTATACAATATGATATTGGAGGAAGTGACAAGGAAGTTACAATATAATAAAACTCAGTGCATGTCACACCATAAGGAGAACATATACAAATAAATCTCACGTATTTAACATTGGATCCGAAGAGTCCAAACAGGTAGGAGTAAGTATGAACATCCAGTGATATGGACTAGTATCAAAGGGTAGCACAATCGAACATAGTCCCCTTGATCAGTAGGGTAGAGAGGTATCAAAAGTCAACTGAACGAACCAAAGTCTCCAAACCTGAAGGTAGAAGACCGAGCCATACAGTCCAAAGGACAAAAGATAGACCCAGGAGAATTATGCAGACCCTCAGCATCAGGTCCAGGCAGCAGCTTGTGGATTCAAGTCATCCGGTTGGCAGTCCAGACGTCTTAGCTTCTTCTTCTTCGCAGGGGAACTCGGTGACTACTCCAGCCATTTTTGCCATTTGTGGGCCTGAGGATTCGGGTTATAAGTTTGGACTTGCGGCTGAGGTATCCCGAGAGTAAGACAAAATGATGCAATCTCATCCAAAAGTAGTAGTGTAGCAGATCTATTGTTGTGCGTGGGGGTCAAAGCGAAGGAAAAGCCCATCATTATTTAATCTGAGAGTTGTGCAGTTGGTCAGTGAGAGGTTTAAGCTCCCTCCGGAGTTGTAAAGTGAAGGGCGATACATCATTGTAAAGATGGATATCCGAGCCAGCACATTTCAGCACAGGGTGGGATCTGCTATTTCTCATCAAATGATCTTTCAGGGCAAAGCTTTGGAAGCAGACCACCACATCCCTGGGTTTAGCAAAAATTCTGTTAGAACACGGTTGATGTCAGCTGGGGAACCGATTCTGAGAGATTTTTGATTCGTACATTGCATCTTCTGCCCTGATTGTCGATGTCATCAAGTTTTAGGTTAAGAAAATGAACCTTACACCTATGCTCAAGGACCATGTGTTCCAAATTGTCAGTATAGTCCAAGAGAGTGTCTCTTTCTTCCTCTACATATGCCACACGTTGACCCAATTGGGTAAGATCAGATCTAATGTTGGTCAATTCAGTTTTTAGGCCTTGACTAAATTCAGACATGAGGCCTCTAAACTCCTTTTCCAGACGTGTCACCATGTTGTCAAGGTCTGCTCTTGTCAGTGGTGGAGAGGGTTCCATGGAAGACTGCTGGTTCATTACCGGAGTATGTGCATTCTCCGATGAGGAGGATAGAGCTCCCACCACAGTCATCACAGTCTCATTTACACACGTTTGAGTGAGCGATGAGTACTGCACCAAAGGCTCCAGCGAGATACAGGGCCGCTTGATGAGGTAACGAGCTATAGTCTCTGAGTTGCAGCCATTTTTCCTCCATCTTCCTCACATTTGGTGATTCCCAACAGTTTACAGGGGAGGTAGGGATCAAATAGAGGGGTGCAGAGAATATTCTACCAGCATTAAGTAGCAGACTCCCCAAGTCAGACATAGAGCGAGAGGATTACACGTCTGGCGCTATGTGCGATCAGACCACGCCCCAGGGGTGGAAATATTTTAATGACATTTCATGGATTATTACAACTAGGTTTTAGATGAAATGTCTAGAAAAGGTTCACTATCTGATGGAGATACTAGGGTGTTTGACAGTTTGACCTGAATTATGATAACTCCCCAAATTCCATGCTATTGAAAAAACACAGATAATTGTGAAGCTTTTAATATGGTATTGGTGCGCGATCTTCAGGAATAATAGAATTATTGTTAGAAGAATTACTAAAATTCAAATGAATATTGTAAGCTTAGAGTGTCCAATCAGATAATATAATATGACATCATATTATAATGATACGATTAATCAGCCGATCAAGAAAAGGGTGGGCTCTGATTTCTAATAAGCATTCTTACCTTATAAAATACCAAGGCCTAGGGTTGTTCTCTCTCTTGGTGCTAATTTCCTTGAAGTGTTCCTGCCAGGCCCAACGTAACTCTAAGAAACCTATGCTGATTGTCTGGTAATTATATTTTCTTTCATTTTAATTATCTAAAGTCCTAAGAATTATATGTATTTCCTCCATATCTGAAGGACATATTTTATAATAGTTTTGCTAGATATAGGCCTGGTCAGCTGTATACAGCAAAGTATTATAATAAGCTATTAATGGCTGTAGTTTATTTTGGAAACTAAATAGAATTAATTTGCAAATGTATCCATATAATTATAAAATAGTTGATAACAGTTAGATCAATATAGCATTATATATATTAGTTGATCTAATTATTGATACCTCTAGAATACTATATTTGTAATTCTGGAAAGGTTATTGCGCTAATATTTGATCTAGTGAATTCTTTGAATTCTGTAATAAACCCTTAATTTGCTGTTTCTCTGTTTTGGTATGTTTCAAAGAATTTCTTTGTTGCATGTGTGTTTGGGCCTAACTTTTGTATAATGGGAAGTTTCTTGTAACCTCTTACTAGACAAAAGAAGCAGCCATCATGGGTGGGGCAACCATGTACCTTATATCTGTGGATTAACCCTAATAGTGTAGTAGGTGTTATAATAGGATTGCTATTGTCATGTTTATAGTATATGTTGCATGAAGTTGTTAATTGTGTTTTCTAGACACATATTATTAGATTTATTTCTAAGCATATTCTTGGTTTAATCTATTAGTGAAAATAAAATGAATGCAATTTATACTTTATCCAGAAGGTATGCAATATTGAAAACAGTAGATAAATAGTTAAATTCTATTTATCTAAATCTGGGATTTTTATTCCAGATATATTTTCTAATTTTTTTTATTTTTTATATGGTACAAGGAATTTGTTATGGGACCTGCTTTGTTTTATTAAAGGCAATTCACATAACAACATTTCTTAGACCTTAATTAGCATAATGTATACAGATTCTAGGGTAGGTATCCATAGACACTGCTGCCAACTGTACTGTAATTAATTGTAAGGATCAATTAACCATTCCTATGCTGCTGTGTTCAATTATTGCCACCAGATACCTCTGGATACACCTATGCAATGCTTAATCCTGTTTATGCTGGGTAATACTGTTTTGTTATATTGGTATATAGTATATTTTACTTTAAATAAATTATATGTTTACTAGTTGAACAGCCCGTTACACAGGCCACAGTGCCACTGCCACCCCCTCGCTGGGCAGTCATGTGCAGTAGAGACTGCCCGCGCCGCAGCTGATACAGAGCTGGATGTTCCTTCAGAGCGCCCATCTTTGTATCAGCCGCGGCGCGGGCAGTCTCTACTGAGCATGACTGCAGCACGTGCAGCAGTGTCTACTGCGCATGTCGTGGCGTTACACACGATTTAGCGAATTATTATATAGGATATTTTTGCACAAATATGCTTATTTGATTATTTCAATAAATTCTTTACTGTGAAGTAGCGTGTCAATACCTAGTATTGTGTAAAGTTCACAAATTAATGAAACATTATTATTTTATCTATTTATGTGAATATATACAACCTAATTAGGTGTCCTGTTTAACCCTTTCCTGTATATCCTTGATAAAAGCAATATGTTGCATTTCTCTATGGCACTTAAAGGTTTAACCAGCCATCTTGTTAAAATGAAAACGTATATGGTGCTGTGTTTTGGTTTTTGGATTCTTGCAATGTTAAAACATTTTGGTTCTTTGCTATAGTTCTGAATTTCTTGCATATGAAATTTAGCTCTTCAGCAATACACTGCTGTTTTTACCGCTACCTGGGTATAGACTGAGTCAAGTGTCAGGCTAAAAGTGGATGTGTCGTGCATCTGCTTCCTTGTGCACACCTCCAGACAATTGGGAGGGAATATAGGGCCTACTTGGCTGGAAATGGTAAGTGCACTAATTGTGTGGTGAGGCACAGAGAAAGTGAGGTTAAACCTTTCTATTGCATATTTACATCTGTATACATGCACATGCATTGGCATACACACATTTGCACATATAGTTGCACACTTACAAGCATGCACATTTCTATGTGCACACTCATTCACTTGCACATATGCATATATGCACATATGCACATATCCACACATGCACTAATGCATAGTGTACAAACTAATAGGATTTAAAACATTAGAAATAATTCTCTCTCTCTTTCTCTCTCTCGCTTACTTTCTCTTCAATTCCATACACAGAGAAAAGAATTCCATTAATTTAGTCATTTTTTATAGTGCACCTTGTTTTTCTTGACATTTTAATTGAGGCTCGGTTAAGATAATTAAATTGGGTAATTAAGCCATGAGGGATTTAATGAGGATAACGATAATCTTTAAACATCTTTGGATGATGCCACCATTAAGGAGCCTCAGGGAGAGTCAATGCAAACAATTGTGTAACTCATAATTTATTACAGGAGTGGCATGGAACAGGGAAATTAGGGAAGGAGAGAGTGAAAATGAGAGAGAGATAGTACTATTCTATATACTTATTTTGTTTTGATCTCTCTTTATCACAGTGTAAAGCTCTGTATCTTTCTCTCGGTCATAGTGCCTAGATGTGAGGACACCTCAGCTGTGTTGGTTATGCTTACAACTCTGCCACATAGAAATTAGCTGTTATCATTTCTTATTTTCCTATTTTCACTCACTGAACCTTTATAAAGCTTTAGAACAGTCTGTGTATGCTCAAAATGCACTGTATTATTGATAGCTAATTCAAAATGATTTTAACTAGCTACACTGTTTTAAAACACCATAATCATCTAAAATGAAAAGGGTTCACATTGTTTTAAAGGGATAGTAACACTTCGTTTTAACTTTATTTTATTTTGTAGGCACTAAAAATACATGAAGAATGATATAAGTCTTATCGCTCAAACCTTTATGGTTTATGAGATATTCACAAGCAAAGTTCCCCTCCCGCCCCTTTTACCTAGTGTAAGTCATCTCTTCTCAGATGTGGAATCCAGTCCATAGACCAGACAGATAACAGAAGGGGACAATTTTCTTTGTATGAAAACAATGAAAACCCTGCCCCCCTTGACAAGTTTTTCAGGTTTTTCCCTTATCTTAATTGAAGATTGTCCCTCTCTGCAGTCTATCTGGGCACCTCCCTTCTGATCTGGTTGAACAGGGGGGGGATACTTTGCTTGTGAATATCTCTTAAACCATAAAGGTTTGAGAGATAAGACTTATATCATTCTTCATGTTTTTTTAATGCCTACAAAATAAAATAAAGTTAAAATGAAGTATTACTATCCCTTTAAAGTGGACGCAACATAACTAGAGTGATTTTTTAAGGACTTTCAATGTCACCTATATTTATGCTATAATTATGCTATTATGATAGCATTTAAAACTATAATTTAAGAAATTTAGAAATTTTTGTTGTCAACTTATGCAATTTGCCAGTACTTCCTGATTGGAAGTGGCAGTTGGGAGGGTGAGTGTAATGTTATTATCTGGTTGGTAGGAAGTAGCAGTTGGGAAGGAGACTAGAATGTTAGTATCGGACACACCAGGATGTGCCAGCCAGTACTGGCTAATTTGCATAATCTGACAAATAAGTAAAGCTAAATATATTGAACTATAGGTTTAAATAAAGAATGGACATAAATATAGGTACTTTTACAAGCTTTTTCAAAATCACCTAAGTCAACATACTGTAATGGGTTAATTCCAATTTAAATGTTATGATTCGTAGACAACATTTGTAAAAGTTACTTTTTTATGTGTGTGAGCCTCAAAATATTCCATAAACATGCTTTTCCTATTGCTATGTAGATAGCTGTGCATGACCATTTAAACCTTTGAGCGCCAAAGGGGTACGGAACGCCTTGCTTTGCAATGCGTTCCGTACCCCTCTGGCACTCAAAGGGTTAACTCACGCTCCTAAAAGTTATAACGGAAATATACATTATTTTGTAACTAAGGGAAACACAGTATGCATTTCTGTGAATTATCTATTTTTAATTGTTTTATCTTTTTTAACTGGTAACAAATGTAGCGTCTTACCCACATTTACTAAATTAAACTTGGCTTTATCAGAAACAATAATATTATTATATCCACACAATAACAGTATTAATGGTCTCCATATTTTTATTATATCCATGCATTATCAAACATTAACAGTAATAAAAGTTGAATTTTAAATAATGTTCACATACTTGGTTTATTATAAACTTATGCATAGAATATTTCAATGTTACAACTCCTTAGAGGTTTGAAATGAATGAAAGAATCTTGATTATCAACAAAAATATCAAATTAATTTGATTTTCCTTTCTTAAAAAAACAAACAAAAAATTCTACATGCTCGTGCCAAAGTAGAGATTAAAGTATCACAGAGTTTAAACATAATAGTTTTCACTTCTTTAGCCTTAGGAAATGTTGAAGGAGATTCACTAAGGTGTGATAAAGAGGTGATAAAGTGGAGAAGGCTTCTCCAGTTTATCACTTCTCCAGATCCTATGCTATTGTATGGAGCCTATGCACTAAGATCTTTTCAACTTTGGATATCTTAGTGAATAAGCTCCATAGAATAACATAGGAACTTGAGAAGTGATAAACTGGAGAAGTCATCTCCACTTTATCATCTCTTTATCACCTCTTAGTGAATCTCCTCCGTTATTTCCTAACAGAACATATAAAAAATGATACATATTTCATCTTACCTTTTGACTGTCATATTGTTTCAGAAGATTGTTGTATCTATTTATACTTTATAATGATACCCATATTAACATACCTGGGAACTTCCAATTGAGGGCTTCCCGGAGGGGAGTCCTCTGTTCAGCAGGGGGTGGCAATAATGACACTAATCGCATCAAAAAGGGGAGGGGCTTGATGCGAGTTGGGGGGCAGGGCTTAAAGGTGTCACACAGAAGGCTGGGGAAGGAGGAACAGCGGGAGAAACAGCAGATGTGGCAGAGTTTCAATAGAAACTCCCCACATCCGGAGGAATCAGCCTCTGCCCCGGAGACCCGGTAAAGCTCTGTCAGAACCGGAGTCTCCGGGGCAAATTCAGAGAGTTCCCAGGTATGCATATTAATTTCTTTAAGCTAAATATTAGAAACTTGTCATTGTTTCAGTTTACCAGAGTATGTATGAACCTTTTAGCAAATTTTGGATTGTAAAAACTTTGTTTTTTTTAGTAACATAGTAACATAGTAACATAGTAAATTAGGTTGAAAAAAGACACAAGTCCATCAAGTTCAACCTTCGCCTCACACCTTAGTAACTGAGAATTGTATAGCTTTCCTGCTACCAATTAAATTAGTCTTTATCAGACCTTCCTGATCAGCCTACTGATAAACAGTATAACTCTGTATGTTCCCTTTTGAAAGAAATGTATCTAATCTTCTCTTAAATGTATCCATTGTATCTGCCATAACTACCTCCCTGGGCAATGAATTCCACAATTTGACAGACCTTACCGTAAAAAAACCCTTCCTCTGCTGAAGTTTAAACCTCCTTTCCTCTAATCTCAAGGGGTGTCCCCTGGTAACCTGATCAGGCCTTGGAATAAATAGCTCACCGCAGAGATCCTTGTATTGACCTCTCATATACTTGTACAATGTGATAAGGTCTCCTCTTAGTCGTCTTTTCTCTAGAGTAAATAAACCAAGTTTGTTTAGTCGTTCCTCATATGTCAAGTCCTCCATTCCCTTAATTAATTTTGTTGCTCTCCGCTGTACCCTCTCTAGTTCTAGTATATCCTTTTTCAGAACCGGTGCCCAAAATTGCACTGCATACTCAAGGTGAGGTCTTACCAATGATTTGTATATGGCAAAATAATGTTATCCACTCTTGCTTCAATACCTCTTTTTATGCAAGACAGGACTTTGTTTGCCTTTGCTACTGCTGTTTGACACTGGTCACTGTTTCCAAGTTTGTAGTTGACAAGGATACCCAGGTCTTTTTCTAGCAACGAGTCACCTAAAATTATTCCATTAAGTTTATAAGTAGCCTTGGGATTGTTTCCTCCCAAATGCATGACTTTACACTTCCCCACATTAAACTTCATATTCCACATGTTTGCCCAATCTGACATTGTATGTAAGTCCCTCTGTAGAGAGAAAATATCCTGTTCTGAATTAATGACTTTGCATAATTTAGTATCATCTGCAAATATTGATATTTTGCTTTCTATATCTATTTCCAGGTCATTTATAAACATGTTAAAAAGCAGCGGACCCAATACTGAACCCTGAGGTACTCCACTCTCCACTTTAACTATACTGGAGAATTTTCCATTTACAACCACACACTGTTCCCTATCCTTCAACCAGTTTTGTATCCAATTGCAAAGGTTATCTCCTAGCCCCAATTTCCTTATTTTATACACCAGCCTTCTGTGTGGTACTGTATCAAATGCCTTTGCAAAGTCTAGATATACTACATCTACTGCCTTGCCATTGTCAAGGTTGCTGCTTACCTCCTCATAGAAGCTGAAAAGATTAGTTTGGCATGATCTATTCTTCATAAAACCATGTTGATTCGTGCTAATGATCTTATTTTTTGTGTTGTAATCCTGAATATAGTCCCTTATTATGCCTTCTAATAGTTTTCCCACTACAGAGGTCAAACTCACTGGTCTATAATTCCCAGGTTCTGTTTTAGTTCCCTTCTTAAATAGAGGCACTATGTTAGCTCTTCGCCAATCCTGTGGCACTGAGCCTGTGGTAATAGAATCTTTAAAGAGTAAATATAGGGGTTTTGCTAACACTGCACTGAGTTCCTGAAGAACCCTTGGATGTATACCATCAGGACCCGGTGCTTTGTCGGTCTTAATTTTGTTCAGTCTTCCCATGACATCTCCTTGAGTTAACCCAATATCTATTAATTGTATTGTTTTATTTGTTACTTGCGGAGGCTCTTCTACCATTCCTTGCTCCCTTGTATATACTGATGCAAAGAAAGTGTTTAAAACATCGGCCTTTTCCTTATCCTCACTAACCAACTCACCCATCTCATTTTTGAATGGTCCAATGCACTCCCTCTTAAGTTTTTTGCTATTTATATATTTAAAAAACTTTTTTGGATTAGTCTTGCTTTCCCTTGCAATTCGAGTTTCATTATCTATTTTTGCTACCCTAATTGCCTTTTTGCAATCTTTGTTGCACTCCCTGTATTTTAAGAAAGATTGTTCAGTTCCTTCTGACTTAAATAATTTGAATGCTTTTTTTTTCCTTGCCATTTCCTTCTTTACATGTGCAGTTAACCACATTGGCTGTGACTTACTTCTTTTGCACTTGTTCCCCATTGGTATATACAGTTGGGTACATTTCTGCAACCTAAATTTGAATTCTGACCATTTTCCCTCAGTATTTTTGCCTTTAAATAAAATATCCCAGTCTATGTGTTGCATTGAGGCCCTTAACAATTTGAAGTTCGCTTTTTTAAAATTAAGAGTTTTGGTTGAACCTGTACATTTTTGCTTTGCCAGACAGATCTCAAATGTAACCATGTTGTGATCACTGTTTCCCAAATGTTCTCTTACCTTAATATTGGATACCATTTCTGTGTTATTAGTGATCTGTAGGTCCAATACATTGTTATTTCTTGTCGGCGCTTCCACCATTTGTAACATGTAGCTTTCACGAAGCGTGTTCAAAAACCTGCTCCCCTTAGCACTCTGACAGGTCTCATTTTTCCAGATGATATCTGGATAATTAAAATCTCCCATAATTATAGTATGCCCAAACTGGGCAGCTTTCCTCATTTGCAATAGCAGTTGGGCCTCATCATTGTCATCGATATTTGGTGGTTTGTAGCATATACCCACCAACAACTTTTTTTTACCTTTCACACCACATTTAGTCTCGATTTCTACCCACATGGACTCCACAGTTTGGCCAGTTTCCTCACTAATATCACCTCGCAAAACTGGATTTAGCTCTGTTTTCAAATATAAGCACACACCTCCACCTTTTCTATTAATTCTATCTCTTCTAAACAGGGAATAGCCCTCTATATTTACAGTCCAGTCATGTGCATCGTTCCACCATGTTTCTGTTATTCCAATTATGTCCAATTGCTCATTAACCGCCAGCAATTCTAGTTCTCCTATTTTATCTACCATACTTTTTGCATTTGCTAGCATACAATTGATTTTGAAGTCTTTACATATATTAATCCCTACATGCCTTTTTTCTTCACCTTCATTTACTTTACATTTATTAATCCCTACATGCCTTTTTTCTTCACCTTCATTTACTAGGAGTTCCTCCCTACTGACTAAATTTCTCCCCACCCTTTCTCCACCCCCCTGGTCATTTACTTGGACCCAGTTCCTATCTGCTCTATCTACCCCATTTTTGCTATCTATACCCATTTTGCTATCTATACCCCATTTTCTTCTTAAATAGAATCTTCACATTAATATACATGTTCTGAATCTTGTATTTCACTGATGTAATGCTTCAAATGGAAAGTTTAGATTACCAAACAAGCTTTTGCAAGATCAACCCTCTTCATCAGGTGCAGCAGTACTACTTGACCTAAAGAATAGAGTTTATTGGCGCGATGTAGGAAACGTGCGCAATCACTATTTCCTGTGTGAAAACCACTAGGGAATAGGTTTTCGTATAATTTTGTTGAATTGCGCATGAAAATTGAGGATTAGAGAACGGCTGCGTATATTTATTTTTTGTGGGTGTGGCTACGATTAAAAAATCTGTGTGAGTGGAATATCGAATGCGCCTAATCCAAGAACTGCTATTGCGAATGAATTTATACGTCTATGTACTGTGTCGTAAAATGGAATTTTTCATGCGCATTTCAAGAAGCGCTTGGTATTTAGCTTCCTGGATTAGAATATGCGCAAAATCTATCCGCGCACAAATATGCCTTTATCTGATGCAAACGTTTCTTGCATTACATAGTAACATAGTAAATTAGGTTGAAAAAAGACACAAGACCATCAAGTTCAACCTTCACCTCATACCCCAGTAACTGAGAATTTTATAGCTTTCCTGCTATAATTTATCAGACCTTCCTGATCAGCCTACTGATAAACAGTATAACTCTGTATGTTCCCTTTTGAAAGAAATGTATCTAATCTTCGCCATTAGAGTCTTAAAAAGGCTAACTTAGTCCAAATAAAAAAGGTTTCACCAAATAACAAATTAATCATATCTTTGTATATCTAAAACTGCACCAAAATGGCGGCTACAAATTAATTCTGATGGAAAGTTAACTCCAAAATTAAGAAATAAAAAAACTAATAATAATTCCCCCAAAAAACATTATACAAACATGAATAGAAAATCCTCACTGAATTTTCAAATGTTTGACACACATGAAATAAAATAATAGAAAAAGAAATATATTTGTTGCCTCAAACATTTCCCAGATTTCATGTAGAAATTCATAACTAATTAAAATAATCTTTTCCTAAATCTGCTTAAAGCAAACACATATTTTAAGGAATATTTTTGCTTGCAAATAAAGTAAATTAAAGGGATAGTAATACCTAAAATGTAAAAAAAAATATGTTGTAGGGTTTATCCCCCTGAGTAAAACAAGAGTACTCCCACTGCTGAAAGATGTTTCATTCAAAAGTTATTAATTTTCAAAGTTGAATTTTTTAGGTGCAATATCACAGTGGCCTGAAATTGTACAGTGGCGCTGTTGCTACACGATCCTATGGACAGCTCTGGTCTCAGGACCATAAATCTCCATAGGATGGTGTAGCAACAGTGCCACTGTAAAATTTCAGGCCACTGTGATATTGCACCTAAAAAATTCAACTTTGAAAATTAATAACTTTTGAATGAAACATCTTTCAGCAGTGGGAGTACTCTTGTTTTACTCAGGGGGATAAACCCTACAACATATTTTTTTTTACATTTTAGGTATTACTATCCCTTTAAGAAACAAACACTGTACACCATTAATTTTTATTGTTTTATTCTTAAGAAATGAACATGGTAGGTTCTAAAATGAATGAACAATCTATTTTAAACTAATCTTAATTTAATTAGTAAAATAACACCAAAAAGTTATTTTTTTTAGCTTTGCAAATGTAGTTTTTTATTTCTTTTATTCATAATAAACCTTATTTATTCCACAATATAAAAAGGGACACTATCCACTTGTTAGATTCTTCTAAATTTTAAAGGGGATGTATCACCCCTATATACGTTAGCCTGAATAGTTAGGTTATATATCGAATATGAGTAAAAGTGAATAAAATTTTTTTATGCTCTATTTGGTTGAAATTGCAGTTATAAACTGTTCCCTGCACACTACTTCCACATAGACTGTGGTTAGCTGCTCTGTAACCAGAGACTGTCACTCTTCCTGTGCTCCCCTCCCTCTATCCAGCCTCCTCCAATGACAGAGGCTTTCTGCCTGTAAGCTGGAGTGCTCTCATTGGCAGAGATGGATGTCTAGCCAATGAGGGTTCTCTAACTTACAGGCAGGAAGCATGTGTCATTGTAGTAGGCTGGATAGAGGGAGGGGAATATAGGCAGTGTAACTGCTCAGGCTAACTTATACAGGGGTGATACACCCCTTTAAAGTGGTGCAATTATTTTTAAATATTTGTCCAGTACATAATGTTCCAGATAGTTTTTTTATATTAGACATGTGTAAATATATAAAATATAGTTAACAAGCATATTAAAAGCAGTTGATATGAATCATGAGATGCAACACTAACTGTGTTAACCCCTTAAGGACCGGGAAAATCTGAGGTCATTTTCCCTTAAGGACCGGAGCAATTCTGACCTTTTTGACGATGTCTTTGTTCAACAGTGTTTTCCCTCTAATTCTTTTATTCCACCCCCTTAAATTATATACTGTTTTTTTAAGAGCAAATAGGGCTTTCTTTTGATACCCCACATATATGGATAACCCACCATTTACTGGAAAAAAACTGGAAAAAAAAGTGAAAAAAAAAAAAAGTTAAAAAAAAACACCATTTTTGATTTTTCTCTTGGGATCAATTGGTCACAAAGGGTTAAATTTTTATGGAGACTGCATTAAAAGTATGACCGGTCAGTCATACCTACAAAATGCACAGTTTAAAGTGGCCACTGTCCCCCCTGGGTGAAAATCCCCATGTCCCTTTTTCCCACCCTATTTTGACACTTTGACACTGCATTTAGCCAGCCTCCTGCACCAGCAGTGAAGGGGTTAATACCCCTAGCTGCTGTATTTTCTTTTGCCACTAGGTGTCTCCTCTCTACTTCTATCTCCCTTACTTTGATAGCAAGGGAGACAGAGGTAGACTAGACCAGTGATTCTCAACCAGGGTGCCGTGGCACTTTGGTGTGCCACGGACATCAATTTAGGGTGCCCCATGTTTTCTATGAAGACTAACAAAAATGTACTTTTAAACAAAGATTTATAGAAATTGTTATGCGCATTATATTTAATTTTGTTATTATGATTGTAAGACCTAATAATAACTGTATATTTATGTATGGTACCTTCATTATGCCCTTGATAAAGTATATTAAATATGTTAGGGGTGCCCCGAATGTTCTAGATTATGTGTTAGGGGTGCCCCGAACAAAAAAAGATTGAGAACCACTGGACTAGACACTCGGAGTCTGTTTGTCAGAAAGCCGGTACATGTGATCGCATGAACCAGCAGAGGCAAGAAGGGCTGAGACTGAACACCCCAGTCTTGGAGCACTCAGTCTCAGCCTGGAATTAATGATAGCAGCATGCATGGAGGCACACTGCTATCATTTAAGCCATGACGGTCCTGGACCGTCATGGGTCCTTTAGGGTTTAAAGAAAATTCCATTAAAAAACACACCATTTTCACTATCCTTCTTCCTCTTTTCTCCTAGATCCAGTTGCCTTTCATGTGACAGTGCAGCAATTAATGTTGTACTTTAAACAGATTACATTAAATGCAATGCCTTCTATTTAGGTTCCTACCAGAAGATGTTGAGGCTGTCAAGATCTCACCGGGTGTATAGATTCCAGGACTACCCCGTCCTGAACATCCGATCTTGTGCATCTGTATGTGGACAGAGCGTGGGAAGATATCAATCGGATGTTGTTAGCAGCACTCAGCTCCAAATCATTTGTTGCGGTCTGAGGATTTGTCTACCGCTCACAGACTCCGTGAGCTTTAAGACTTAGACAGAGATCACAGCTACCTGGGAACTCAGCTGAGTTAACGGTATAAGGGTCTCATCCTGCTGGGGAACGTTTTCTTTGCAGCCTACATTCTATGGGAGAAGTTACAACAGGACAGCCTCACAGACTCTAGCATTTATGCTTTTATATTATTAGCCATACTTGAGTGGTACCACCTAAAGATAGAATTCACTTATTATTTATGCTAATATATATATGTATAATGTTTTATGTGTATATGCCATAGATTTTGTACTATATAAATTAAATATTTGTATTTTATATACTGTGCTATACGATGCTTATAGATATATGGAGGGGCTCTCTCTATATATATTGTGTTTGTGTATATTACATGATTAGTGCTCTCCTTTGGTTTAATGTCTGTTGTTAGTTTAGATTGTTCTCACACCAGTCTGGGGATCGTAGCAGCTTCTTAAAGGGACATACCTCCTACTTTTTTCAAATAATCTACCCTTTGCATTAACTACCTGAGAGCCTATTTTAGGTTTCCACATATATATTTAGTGAAAGTTTCTTGTTGACTCTGGGAGGCCTCTTCCAACAGTGGAAACAAACAGGCAGATCAGGAAGGTCTTATAAAGGCTAAATTATTTGGTAGCAGGAAAGCTATACAGTTCTCATTTCACTAGGGTATAAGGCAAAGGTTGAACTTGATGGACTTTATTCAACCAAATTTACTGTTACTATGTGACACAAGCAACTAAAATAAAGTGATTAATACTATGAAGATTAATTGGAGCTGCTTTTATTATGAAATATTACTATCCCTTTAAGTGTATTAAAAAATACCCACTTCATTTTTAGGCGTTGGTTTTCCCCTTTAAAGGGTCCCATACCCCACAGTAGAATATCAAAGTTGTAATTATTATTATTTGAACAATTGCCTGGTAATTATGATGAAAGCCTCTTCATGTTTCTCTCAGTGAGAGATCACATGGGATAAATCCCTCTTTAATATCGACTTAAACATTAATGTGCCTCTGGGGACAATTTAATAATGAGACTATATCCAGCAAGATATATAAATAATCCATAGCATTTAGCACCTCGTTACATTCCATTCTTGGCTGATAAAAGGAGATCTCACACCTCCTAACCTTTTGAGTGCCAGAGGGGTATGCAGCGCATTGCCTCTGGCACTCAAAGGGTTAATAGCAACCTGCACTTACCTTACTATGACAACAAAATTCCAATGGCCCCTATTTTTCTTGTGCTTTTCTTCAAGAGAAAACCTCCTCAGTCAGTCTTGGATGTCATGTCTATGAAGAAGGATAAGACAGTTGTTAACTGGATCTCTGGACCTAAAACTCTGTTCACTGCACATGGTAATCTTAACACTTTAAAGGAGCAGTACACTTTTTTTTTATAAAAAATATATATATATTGTAGGGTGTTTCCTGTTGGAAGTGCACTCCCGCTGCTGATAGATACATATTTCCAGAGTAATTACTGTTTAAACCTGTATATTTCTACATTAGCAGTGCCCTCTAGCGGTCAAACTCCAATTAGTTATTCTGTTAGATTCTAATGGAGAGGAAAGTCAGAAAAGTCAGTGACTTACAGTTCTCCATAGAATGTGATATAAACTGCTGAGTCACTTCCTGTCAGTTAGAACTATCAGGAAGTAAACACAGTAAATTCACTTCCTGTCAGTTAGAACTATCAGGAAGTAAACACAGTAAATTCACGTCCTGGTTATTTGAACTGTTATGAAATTTGAATAAAACAACGGACAGCGGTGGGAGTAACCTTGTTTTACTCAGCAGAAAAAGCTCTATAACATATAGGTTTTCATTAAAAAAAGTTTACTGCTCCTTTAACCCCTTAGGGACCCTTGACGTACCAGGACCGTCAAGGGTAAATTTGCTCGAACGACCCTTGACGGTCCTGGTACGTCACGTACTTTTTACTTACAGCGCTCTACCGGGAGCACTGTAAGTAAAAATAGGGCATGAAATAGACCGCTCCAAGATCGGAGCGATCTGTTTCAAGCCCCATAGTGACGCGCCGATACATGTGACAGGTCACGTGTACCGGCTCGTCAAAGTGCCCCTATGCGGTCGTTATGGGACGGAAATGTCCCATAACCTCCGGTCCTTAAGGGGTTAAAGAGTTAAGTACTCTAATGCACTCTCCCTGCTTCCGTCTGAAAAAGGTGCCAGCAACCATCATGTCTTCTTCTACGGTCATGATATCCAGGACTGGTTGAATATGTTATCTTTTTAACAGACACAAGGGCATCATTCATAAGGACCATTAGCATTTGCTAGCCACAGTACAGGAAGTGGGTTTATTAATAAAAGGTGTTAGGCATTAGTAGCAGAAAAAGGGATGTGGTGATGCACTCTACAGATCTCTAGTTAGACCTCACCTGGAGTATTGTGTACAGTACTGGAGGCCCCATCTCCAGAAGGATATATATACTCTAGAGAGAATTCAGAGAAAAGCTACTAAAATGAAAAGAAATATCAGGATAGACTAAAGGATCTGAACATGTATAGCTTGGAGGAGAGAAGAGAGAGAGGGGATATGATAGAAACATTCAAATACATGAAGGGATTCAACAAAGTGCAGGAGGGAAGTACATTTCAAAGGAGTAAAAATGTTAGGACAAGAGGCCATAGTCTAAAACTAGAGGGACAGAGGTTTAGATGTAATGTAAGAAAGTTTTACTTCACTGAGAGTGTAGTAGATAACTAGAATAGACTACCAGCAGAAGTGGTAAATGTTAATACAGTGACAGAATTTAAACTTGCATGAGGTAAGCATAAGGCTGTCCTGAACATAAGACAAGACCAAGGACCACATAAGGTTATGTTTCTATGTTTGTCCTCCTTTACATTTGGAATGCTGCTAAGCCACTAAAAAGGATTAGGCCCATGTACTGTTTGGTGGAACACAGGTAATATACGACTTTGATTTATTATCCTACATACACTGTGACAATCAATCATAACAGAAGTACAGTAAAGTAAAATCCATAATCAGCTGCATCTGTTCCTAATGGATTTGTTAAAAGTTGTCTTCATTTAAATTTAGAACTGTTAGTGTTATTTTGATCCAGTTGAGACCCAATTTTAAAGGGATAGTAATATTTCATAGTAAAAGCAGCTCTAATTAATCATCATTGTATTTGGACCTTGGAGAGTGTTATTTCATTTCTGTCAGAGTTGTAGTTCAAGAGTAATTCAATGACAAAGTATCCCCCTCCCGCCCCTTTTACTGATGTAACAATGCTCAGCCAGATCAGAAGGGAGGTGCACAGGTAGACTGCAGAGAGGGACAATCTTCAATTAAGATAAGGGAAAAACCTGAAAAACTTGTCAAGGGGGCAGGGCTTTCATTGTTCTCATAGGAAGAAGATTGTCCCCTGCTGTTATCTGTCTGGTCTATGGACTGGATTCCACATCTGAGAAGAGATGGCTTACACTAGGTAAAAGGGGCGGGAGGGGGAAATTTTGCTTGTGAATATCTCTCAAACCATAAAGGTTTGAGAGCTAAGACTTACACCATTCTTTATGTTTTTTTAATGCCTATAAAATAAAATAAAGATAAAATGAAGTATTACTATCCCTTTAAGGCAACACTGGGTTGTGTATCAGTGCTGCCCAGGGTTAGGGAAAAACACAGTACCAACCAACGATGGTAAAATAAATGTTGTCATCAGGCTCAACCTGATGACACTGTAAATAACATCAGGTATGAGTCAGGCTTAATTATGCAAAATGCATCAATGTGTGTGGATAATTTATTTCTGATATTGCGAGAACTAAGTCTGTCAAATTTCAGGCAATGACTAATGGAGAGATTTTCAAAAAGTAGAGATAACTGAACTTGTCTTTAATCAGAATACAAAAAGTTCTTACTCCAAGGTCCATCAATTCTTAGACTTGTTACCGTCATGTTTTGCATCCCATTCCACCATCTCTGTCAAAGGGAAAAATCAGTCTTAAAAAGGGCGTGCTTTTATCTACCGTCATATTTTCAGAAACAAATATTCTTTTAATCATTACTTTGTTGTCTGATTAACACCATTTTTGCAGACGAAATAAAAATTATTTGACCTTGGAGAAGACAAATTAATCCCTTAACAACCTCCTGATCTCGCGAGGGTGGCCGATAAGGACCATTGAGCTTTTTTTTTTTTTTTTTTTTTGCCCAGCAGATTCTGGCATGGCCAGGACAATCACTGGTCCTTACGTGCAGGACTGGTGTGATGGTCCTGGCACAGTAAGTGGTTAAAGTACCGTTAGCAGGACAGAGAAGCAGTACTATATAATCTTTGTTTTTTGAAAATTTGTCATTTTAAGGAGAAAAAGTATCTTTGTTTCTTTTAAAATTTTCATTTCAAAGACAAAATCAAAATCATTTTTAAAATCAGAATATTCATCAAGATCTTCGTACCGTCAGTTTTAATATTGTAAGACACATTTTCAGACAAATTGTCTACGCTATGTAATTTTTTAATCTTGCTCTTTTTTTTTTGTAACACCTTTATGTTCCTGCCAGTATGTCTGTTTCCAGAGAGTCCTTGACAGAAATCTGTCTGGAGAACCAGGGAGATCAATGTCAGGTATTTAAAAGTGAAAAAAGTGTAAAAAGAATAGTAAAAGTGAATAAATAGTTCAATAAATAAATTAAAAAGTGTAGTCAATATGACTTTAAGTGTTATGCACTTACAGAATATATATATATATATGTCAATACAATGGAATACTGCCACTTTAAGGACCAAAGGGGTGTAGAAGGCATTGCAAATGGTTAATACAGAGATGTTAGTATGGAGGAATTTGTTCTCCATGTCATATTATTCCCTTTTGGTGTTATAAATCACCTTGGCCTGACATAAAGGTTAACTTAGTTTACATATTTCCAACATTATTCTCCTTAATTACAGGGCCACTGAGGTATCCTTACATTTAAATCATTCTGGAATGGTATTAATTAACCTGGGAGGAGTTAGCTCTTAATGGCAAATTAATATGGGAAAATTGATTCTAACTTCAGTAATATCTTGGATTATCTGTAAACTGTTCCTAAGAGGTGGGGGTGGAGGCGTATCAATGACAAGCCATATTCACCCCTAAGGGCACATATGTGACCTTCAAGGGAAGGTTTAATCAAGAAACACATTTTATTAATTGTAATACACTAAATGAAATTACTGTTTTATTATTGGTATTTTATTTTGTGTTTAAGCGGAACTTTCATCCTGTTACAACTCGGCCCCATGTATTTATTGTATCTCTGGGTTACCATAAAAATGTGTCTAAAGTGTGGAAAGCGGTAGCATCAGTAGTAATTAAACCTTACTATCAGAACCAAAGAATAAGCTCTCAAGGTTTGGCTGAGCTGCTCTAACTCTGCCAGCTGATTCTGCTGTCTGAGCTAATCTAGTGCTCTGCTATCCATTGATGCTGCCTTCTGAGTTCCTGGGTCAGGCTGTATCAGTTGACCTTTCTGATTACTCACTTGACTGTTATCAGCCAACCGTCTCAAGGTATTTAAAGCAGCTTGGCTCACATCCTGATTGTCCTTGTGTTTGTTGTTGCTGGCTGCTGTGGATTCTCCTGTGCTCCTGTTTATCTGTGTATGACCTGGCTTCCTCTGATGATCCTTCTGGCTCCTGACTCCTGGCTGTTCCTGACATTGCGGGCCTCTGTGCTCCTGACTTCTGGTTTGTTCCTGACATTGCGGACTCCTGTGTTCCTGACTCCAGCTTGGCTGAGTACCTGTCTTGGTTCCTGACCCTGACTTGTCTTTTGGTTTATGCTCTTGGATCACGATTCTGTTTGTATCACTTTAATAAAGGTGTTTTGCATTTTTACATTTTTGTGTCTGTCTGGTTCCTGGTCCCTAACATAAGCAGAGCGCAGCCATGTTGTTAAATGCTCTCTTTTGCGCCTGCACCAAACTCTCCAGTCCTTTCACTCAGTTTATTGAAGACGTCCCCTTACTTTGTAGAAGATGTCCCCTCTCTCTGGTTTAATGACCTGGCACTCTGCGGTATGAGTGCGAGCCAGGTCATCATGACATTCTGGGCTGGTTCAAGGAGGAATTTGCTGACTGGAGGGAATTGCTTTGGTGCGTGTGATACAGCTTGTCACGCACTGAGATGTGATCGTTCTCCATCAGGTACATTTTTAAAACACAATATCTTGACCTACGAATAATTAAAAAGTAAAATAAAGGGTATATTTTGAGATATTGAATATTGGCATATTTTACTAGAGCAAGTCAAGTGAGGATGCAAGTTCCCCTTTAGTAGGTTTTTTGTAATAGCCTATAACCTGTGGGATTTAGGCTCTTATGTTTGGTCCCTCCTCAACTCCCTAGGCATTGTCTAAGTAGCTCTGTGCACAGAGGTGTATCTAAAAGTTACCCAGCCCTGGAGCAAAAGTTTCCATGGCCCCCCCACCACCACATTTCCCCATTGGGTATCTCCACATTGCCCCCAATATCCACCTCTCAACATTGTGCCCAATGTCCAACTCTCCACATTGACCCCAATGTCCACCCCTTCACATTGCCCCCAACTCTCCACCTTGCCCCAACTCTCCACATTGCCCACAATGTCCACCTCTCCACATTGCTCCCAATTTCCACCTCTTCACATTGCCCCCAACTCTCCACATTGCCCACAATGTCCACCACTCCACATTGCTCACAATGTCCATGTGATGGAATGGTGGTTACCCAGAGAATGAAATGTGTCTGTTTTCAGTGATCGCCATTGTCTTAACATATGTTCCCATTCTTGAAACATTAATGTCCCCTGTGTGTGCATGCATTAGAGAGTGCTGGCCATTTACCAGAATTGAATGGGTTGGTTAGTGTGTATGATGTACAGAGGGATGGTGCCATCCAGTCTAGCTGACCACAGAGATTGTGTTATGAGATAGCCAGTGTTGGTCAGATAGAGTGGGGTAGGGCAAATCTGTGTGTGTAACATAGTAACATAGTAAATTAGGTTGAAAAAAGACACAAGTCCATCAAGTTCAACCTTCGCCTCATACCTCAGTAACTGAGAATTTTATAGCTTTCCTGCTACCAATTAAATTAGTCTTTATCAGACCTTCCTGATCAGCTTACTGATAAACAGTATAACTCTGTATGTTCCCTTTTGAAAGAAATGTATCTAATCTTCTCTTAAATGTATCCATTGTATCTGCCATAACTACCTCCCTGGGCAATGAATTCTACAATTTGACAGACCTTACCGTAAAAAAATCCTTCCTCTGCTGAAGTTTAAACCTCCTTTCCTCTAATCTAAAGGGGTGTCCCCTTGTCACCTGATCAGGCCTTGGAATAAATAGCTCACCGCAGAGATCCTTGTATTGACCTCTCATATACTTGTACAATGTGATAAGGTCTCCTCTTAGTCGTCTTTTCTCTAGAGTAAATAAACCAAGTTTGTTTAGTCGTTCCTCATATGTCAAGTCCTCCATTCCCTTAATTAATTTTGTTGCTCTCCGCTTTACCCTCTCTAGTTCTAGTATATCCTTTTTCAGAACCGGTGCCCAAAATTGCATTGCATACTCAAGGTGAGGTCTTACCAATGATTTCTATAATGGCAAAATAATGTTATCCACTCTTGCTTCAATACCTCTTTTTATGCAAGACAGGACTTTGTTTGCCTTTGCTACTGCTGTTTGACACTGGTCACTGTTTCCAAGTTTGTAGTTGACAAGGATACCCAGGTCTTTAACTAGCAACGAGTCACCTAAAATTATTCCATTAAGTTTATAAGTAGCCTTGGGATTGTTTCCTCCCAAATGCATGACGTTACACTTCCCCACATTAAACTTCATATTCCACATGTTTGCCCAATCTGACATTGTATGTAAGTCCCTCTGTAGAGAGAAAATATCCTGTTCTGAATTAATGACTTTGCATAATTTAGAATCATCTGCAAATATTGATATTTTGCTTTCTATATCTATTTCCAGGTCATTTATAAACATGTTAAAAAGCAGCGGACCCAATACTTAACCCTGAGGTACTCCACTCTCCACTTTCACTGTACTGGAGAATTTTCCATTTACAATCACACACTGTTCCCTATCCTTCAGCCAGTTTTGTATCCAATTGCAAAGGTTATCTCCTAGCCCCAATTTCCTTATTTTATACACCAGCCTTCTGTGTGGTACTGTATCAAATGCCTTTGCAAAGTCTAGATATACTACATCTACTGCCTTGCCATTGTCAAGGTTGCTGCTTACCTCCTCATAGAACCTGAAAAGATTACTTTGGCATGATCTATTCTTCATAAAACCATGTTGATTCGTGCTAATGATCTTATTTTTTGTGTTGTAATCCTGAATATAGTCCCTTATTATGCCTTCTAATAGTTTTCCTACTACAGAGGTCAAACTCACTGGTCTATAATTCCCAGGTTCTGTTTTAGTTCCCTTCTTAAATAGAGGCACTATGTTAGCTCTTCGCCAATCCTGTGGCACTGAGCCTGTGGTAATAGAATCTTTAAAGAGTAAATATAGGGGTTTTGCTAACACTGCACTGAGTTCCTGAAGAACCCTTGGATGTATACCATCAGGACCCGGTGCTTTGTCGGTCTTAATTTTGTTCAGTCTTCCCATGACATCTCCTTGAGTTAACCCAATATCTATTAATTGTATTGTTTTATGTGTTACTTGCGGAGGCTCTTCTACCATTCCTTGCTCCCTTGTATATACTGATGCAAAGAAATTGTTTAAAACATCGGCCTTTTCCTTATCCTCACTAACCAACTCACCCATCTCATTTTTGAATGGTCCAATGCACTCCCTCTTAAGTTTTTTGCTATTTATATATTTAAAAAACTTTTTTGGATTAGTCTTGCTTTCCCTTGCAATTCGAGTTTCATTATCTATTTTTGCTACCCTAATTGCCTTTTTGCAATCTTTGTTGCACTCCCTGTATTTTAAGAAAGATTGTTCAGTTCCTTCTGACTTAAATAATTTGAATGCTTTTTTTTTCCTTGCCATTTCCTTCTTTACATGTGCAGTTAACCACATTGGCTGTGACTTACTTCTTTTGCACTTGTTCCCCATTGGTATACACTGTTGGGTACATTTCTGCAACCTAAATTTGAATTCTGACCATTTTTCCTCAGTATTTTTGCCTTTAAATAAAATATCCCAGTCTATGTGTTGCATTGAGGCCCTTAACAATATATATATATATATATATATATATATATTAATCCCTACATGCCTATTTCTTCACCTTCATTTACTAGGAGTTCCTCCCTACTGACTAAATTTCTCCCCACTCTTTCTCCACCCCCCTGGTCATTTAATTGGACCCAGTTCCTATCTGCTCTATCTATCCCATTTTTGCTATCTATACCCACCCACCCCTTTCCTAGTTTAAAAGCTCCTCCAAGCTTCCTAGCATTCTCTCCCCTAACACAGAGGCTCCTCTACCATTTAGGTGCAATCCATCTCTTCCATATAGATTGTACCCAAGAGCAAAGTCTGCCCAGTGTTCTAAAAACCCCAAACCCTCCTTCCTACACCATTGCTTGAGCCATGCATTAAGCTCCCTGAGCTCCCTCTGCCTACCTGCACTGGCGCATGGCACAGGTAGTATTTCAGTAAATACTACCTTAGAGGTCCTTGCCTTAAGCTTGCACCCTAAATCCCTGAAATCATTCTTTAGGGACCTCCATCTTCCTCCTATTTTGTCATTGGTTCCAATATGTACCAAGACAGCTGGATCACTTCCAGCCTCTCCCAATAATCTGTCAGCCCTGTCCGCAACATGCCGAACCCGAGCACCCGGGAGACAGCATACTGTTCGGCATTCACGTTCCTGGCAGCAGATTACCCTATCTACCCTCCTAATAATAGAGTCCCCTATTACCAACATATGCCTTGGTTTCTGCCTGCTCTGCATCCCATCTAGCCTGGAAGGAGGACTGTTCCCCTGGCTGCTAGAGGAATCAGCCCTCTCCAGTGTTGCCAATTCTGAGCAATTCTCATCAACATCTTCACACAATCTAGCAAATCTGTTGGACTGAGTCAACTCAGAACTGGCCTTCCTCTTCTTCTGCTCACTACCTCCCCTCCTTACTGTTACCCAGCTGCCTACCTGTCGCTCCTCATCTACAACTCCACCCTCTTCACCACTAACCCCACTTACTACCTGCTCTGTGAGTTCTAAACTCCTTTCCAGGTTTCCAATGTCTCGCAATGTTGCAATATTTCTCTCCAAATCCAATATCTTAGACTCTAAAGAGAAAATCTGCTCACACTTGGCACAGCGGTATGACCCCTGGAACGATTGCTCCAAGTGTTCAAACATGTGGCAAGATGTGCACTGCGTGAGATTGGCTCACCTGCTATCACTCATGTGGAATGTGTGTACCTTCCCTCTTAAATCAGGCTAAGCAAAAAGAGAACTTGAAAATGTTACCTGTGACATCAGATCGTGTAGGGGGTGGGTAGAAAAAGCCTAAGACAGAGAGAGAGAGAGAAGAGAGAGTGGAAAATGTAGGAACAGGAGAGAAGGTCTCACCATAATGGTGGGAGACCTAGGGTACATGGGCTGGAGAAACTGGGACTGGTGAGTGCCCTCACCAGAAGAGTTAGAGTGAGTGGGCACTGTAGTGGCCAGGTGCCCATTTCAGTTGTGGGCTGTAAGTCAAGGAGGCTACAGCCACAGAAAGTACTCTGATGTTCCCACCACAAGGATTGTGGCCAGGAAGCTAAACATCTGTGGCTATGGCCCAAGACTAAAGAAAGTGACTGGGGATAATCTCTTAGGATGCCTCCTCTGTCAGGACTAAAAGATACAAGGAAGCTTCATGTAATCCAGCAGCATGTGTAGTGGGAGGGATGCCCACTCTTGCCTCTAGTGGGACTATGTGTAAGATCCAGCTTAAAGCTAAAACGGACTGTGAATATTATATGTAACCCCTGGCAATCTGTGCAAATTTGCTGGCACATCAAGTTTGTAGTTTTTATGTTTTACCCCTGTTTCTTTGCCTATATTTGTTGTCCTATGTTTGTGTGCCTTGACCTCTCTAATTAATGCAATTTATTATATTTTTGTCTGGCTGGTTAAATCACTTAACCCTCAGTCTATCAAGCAGTAAACCCTGTACCCCCGTCACAGTTCACCTCTCCACATTGCTCCCATTGACCATCTCCTACTTCCCTGGTGGTCCTGAGGTGTAGCAGCAGAGGTCTGTGCCTCCTTCAGCACAGAACTCTATTAAACAGTTGGAACTCCTCCATGGACCTCTTTCCAGTAATGCAGAGCGCTGGGATATTATGTGATCTCCCAGCGCTCTGCATTGCTAGAGTGCCGACGAGGGAGAACTCTTTTGCTAGAGGACCGTGGAGCCGGGCGGTAGCTGTCCGGGCCCCTGGAGTGATGGGCCCGGTCGCAGGTGCGATCCCTGGGACCCCTATTGTTACGCCACTGTCTGTGCAACTGCTGTAACATTTAATGGTGTAGGGTTGGGTCTGTGGGCTTATTTTTATCAGTATTCTCTCTTTAGGGTCTTATCATGGGATGGAGGATCAGTGTGTAGTTTACCAGAAAATGGCACCTTCTACACTAGGCTTTGCAACAGTACAGAGTGAATTGGATGGGAGACAATTGTACCAATAAAACTGAATAAAAAGATAGGAATTGTAACTAAACTGATGGAATTACTCAACAAGGTTAATTACCGATATTGTGCAGTGTTGTATTATGGTTCAATAGATTAGTTTCCTAATGAAGGTTTCACCTTTCAAATCCACTAAAGGGATACAAGTTATGATTAAAGTTAAAGCAGAGTCTGAAAAAAGTAGATTAACACCTCGGTGTTAGAGGGTCTCCAATGTGTTGCTTTACAATGTTTTGACAATCTCTCTGTCATACAAGAAGTTAAAGTGGAACATTGTAAGTATAAATGGAGTTATTCCCAGAGGCAAAAGATAAAAGGCAGATACTGTTTTTGGGGTGATACTATTAGGGAAATGATCCCCTATTCCAGCTGTACCTGGGATTAGACTAGGGGATGCAGTAGAAGCCATTGAGGTCAGCATGAGCAGGGCCTTCTATTGCCTCCAGTTAAGGGAAAGGCAGGATGAGGTGATGTATGTAGAGGAGGTGGGGATAGGGAGCTGGAAGATGGGAATGGAAAAGGGGAGGTTAGGGAGATGTTTGGGGGGGGATCTGCGTGTAGAAAGATGTTATTAAAGGGATAGTAATACTTTGTTTTTAACTTTATTTTATTTTGTAGGCATTAAAAAAACATGAAGAATGATATAAGTCTTATCTCTCAAACCTTTATGGTTTAAGAGATATTCACAAGCAAAGTTTCCCCTCCTGCCCCTTTTACCTAGTGTAAGCCATCTCTTCTCAGATGTGGAATGCAGTCCATAGACCAGACAGATAACAGAAGGGGACAATCTTCTTCCTATGAGGACAATGAAAGCCCTGCCCCCCTTGACAAGCTTTTCAGGTTTTTCCGTTATCTTAATTGAAGATTGTCCCTCTCTGCAGTCTACCTGTGCACCTCCCTTCTGATCTGGCTGAACGGGGGGGGGGGATACTTTGCTTGTGAATATCTCTTAAACCATAAAGGTTTGAGAGATAAGACTTATATCGTTCTTCATGTTTTTTTAATGCCTACAAAATAAAATAAAGATAAAGATGAAGTATTACTATCCCTTTAAATTAAACATACCAGTGAACAATTACACACAATATCAGTGCTGTAGTGCATACCAGCAGACAGTCACTCAATGTCAGTGTTACACTGCTTACCAGCAGACAATCGCTCAATGCCAGTGTTATACTGCTTACCAGCAGACAATCGCTCAATGCCAGTGTTATACTGCTTACCAGCAGACAATCGCTCAATGCCAGTGTTATACTGCTTACCAGCAGACAATCGCTCAATGCCAGTGTTATACTGCTTACCAGCAGACAATTGCTCACTGCAAGTGCTATACTGCATACCAGCAGACAATCGCTCAATGCCAGAGTTATACTGCTTACGAGCAGACAGTCACTCACTGCAAGTGCTATACTGCATACCAGCAGACAGTCGTTCAGTGCCAGTGTTATACTGCATACTGATACCACAGTTGGAACATATATGTAAACTATGCTCATGTCACCCTGAAATAGTACAGAAGCCTCACACAATCTCAACAACACACAGTGCAAAGTCCCTTTGATCTTTCCAAGCGGCTACTTTCCTAAGCTCCCCAACTTGCCCTCTGGATGTCCAGCCATCCAGTTCTGAGCTGAGTTGCCCCTGGGAAATCTAAACCATCCAATCCCAGATTGGTAGGTGCTATGCTTCAAACCACCTAATCCATGTCCAACTGGGAGCCCTTTACTAACAATGAACTGATCAAATTTCCATGTCCCCTGAGTCTTCCAAATAATCCCCATCAGCCTGATGACCCCAAGTGGGGAGGCCATTGTTCTGATGGGGTCTGCACATCTTCAGACTTGATACTATCTATGTGCAGACTACTTGGTGCCTCCAGTTATGCAATGTTATGAAATGGACAATGTAGCTCCAGTTTCAGAGCTGTCTGTGGTGCTGAACCTATGATCCTCAAACAATGAACCCAGTACAGGTAAACTGGTGGGGATGACATAGGGAAGAGCCAACAATGGGATGGTAAAGAGCAGGTCACTAGGCTTAACTTTTGTTGTGCAGAGCTCATTGCCTTTTTCACATAGAAGTGTAACTAACACACTGGTAGAACTGTAGTCCATGATGTTTGATTCATGTGCAGTCTCCAGTCACTCCTTACATGGGAGCAAAATACAGCACCTTGTCCCAAGCCCCTTTTGCTGGAGGTATGAGGTCTCCAACACCTTGTGAAGTAATGTGCTGGTGACTTTTCTAACAGCCACTTGGGAATAATGACCATTCATCTTGCTGATTTATTTCTAATCAGATGCATCATGATATGTCATTTAGTAGAGGAGCCAAATGCAGATTTAGGGGTAGAACATGAAACAGTGGACAATTCTGGAACAGTTGGTTTGCTCCAGTGTTGCTCCCATGTCTTTCTGCTTATGGCCTAATTATTGCTAATCATCTTTTTTATCTTTAACACCTTCAGTGCTAGAGATGTATATAATCATTTGCTTTGGAAAGGCTCCAGATTATGTGCTCACATGATGCCACTGCAATATGTTGGAGACTGGGTTGCTGAATCTACGACTTTCCTGGAGCTGCAACAAACGGATCTGAGAACAAATAGAGGATAAAAGAGCCAGCTCTATAATTAATCTCCATCTAGGCAAATGTCTATGGTGAAGATTTTGAAATGAGATTTGTCATATGATAAGTATCTAGCCCCAACATGGCAAGCCTCGCTCAGATATACATTGAGAATTAAACACTCTTAAAGGGATAGTAATACTTCGTTTTATATTTATTTTATTTTGTAGGCATTAAAAAAACATGAAGAACAATATAAGTCTTATCTCTCAAACCTTTATGGTTTAAGAGATATTCACAAGCAAAGTATCCCCCCCCTGTTCAGCCAGATCAGAAGGGAGGTGCCCAGGTAGACTGCAGAGAGGGACAATCTTCAATTAAGATAAGGGAAAAAGCTGAAAAACTTGTCAAGGGGGGCAGGGATTTCATTGTTTTCATACAAAGAAGATTGTCCCCTTGCTGTTATCTGTCTGGTCTTACAACCAGATTCACATCTGAGAAGAGATGGCTTACACTAGGAAAAAGGGGCGGGAGGGGGAAACTTTGCTTGTGAATATCTCTTAAACCATAAAGGTTTGAGAGATAAGACTTATATCATTCTTCATGTTTTTTTAATGCCTACAAAATAAAATAAAGTTAAAACGAAGTATTACTATCCCTTTAAGGCCACAATACTAGTGATGAGCGAGCATGCTCGGCCGAAGCTCGGTTCGGCTCGAGCATCGCTCTGCTCGGCACATGGCGGTACTCGTACGAGTACCGCATGTGCTCGCCCGCCATGTTCGGGTCTCCTCCCCGCACGTTTCGCAGCTGCTGCGCAGCCAATAAACGTGCGGGTAGGCTCTGACATCAGTGTAATGCCAGCAGCCATGTTGGCTGCTGGCATTACACTGATTGGCTGGCCAGAACCCGTGATCGGGTGCTGTATAGCACCCGACGCGCGAGTTCGGCTCATTCTTAGCCAGGGAGAGATGCGCTTAGGCAGGGAAAGTCAGTGTAGGGAGAATAAAATTGTTGAAACTCTTTCAAGACCCAAAAGTCCTTTTTAGGACTGTTGTGTGTGGGGGCAGCATTTATATTTTGTTTGGGGGGGCACAATTTCCTTTTTTTTGTGGGAGGGATATTTTTAAGGTGACATATAATACTAGATGCACAGGAAGTCAGTGTAGGGAGAATAAAATTGTTGAAACTCTTTCAAGACCCAAAAGTCCTTTTTAGGACTGTTGTGTGTGGGGGCAGCATTTATATTTTGTTTGGGGGGGCACAATTTCCTTTTTTTTGTGGGGGGGATATTTTTAAGGTGACATATAATACTAGATGCACAGGAAGTCAGTGTAGGGAGAATAAAATTGTTGAAACTCTTTCAAGACCCAAAAGTCCTTTTTAGGACTGTTGTGTGTGGGGGCAGCATTTATATTTTGTTTGGGGGGGGCACAATTTCCTTTTTTTTGTGGGGGGGATATTTTTAAGGTGACATATAATACTAGATGCACAGGAAGTCAGTGTAGGGAGAATAAAATTGTTGAAACTCTTTCAAGACCCAAAAGTCCTTTTTAGGACTGTTGTGTGTGGGGGCAGCATTTAATTTTTTTTGGGGGGTGGCAGAATTTCATTTTTTTGTGGGGGGGGGACATGTTCTAAGGTGACATTGTACTAGGTGCACAGGGACAAATATTTCACAGTGCAGTGACAAGCTGACATATTCTGTTAGGTGCACAGGGCCAATGATTTTACAACGCAGCGACAAAAAGGGCCATTTTAAACGTGTGCCTAGCCATAGATTATTGTCACATTCTGTTTAGTGTGCAAATTCACAAATTAACGTCACATATTCCGTTCACTGTGCCTAGCCGCAGATTAGCGTCACATTCTGTTTCGTGTGCCTAGCCGCAGATTAGCGTCACATTCTGTTTTGTGTGCCTAGCCGCAGATTAGCGTCACATTCTGTTACGTGTGCCTAGCCGCAGATTAGCGTCACATATTGTTTAGTGTGCCTAGCCGCAGATTAACGTCACATATTGTTTAGTGTGCCTAGCCGCAGATTAGCGTCACATATTGTTTAGTGTGCCTAGCCGCAGATTAACGTCACATATTGTTTCGTGTGCCTAGCCGCAGATTACCGGCATATATTCCGTTTAATATGAAGAAGGCGGGTTAAAAGGGATGGGGAAGTGGACGTGATCGCCTAAAATCGTTTTTATCTTCCTTTTTGTGTGTTTTACGGTCAGTCTGTAAAAATGGCGTACTACGGGCGAAACATCGTTCCCAGCAGCGACGTTGGAGTCCAAGATGCATCCAGACATCCTCCCTATGCTGTCCCTGAACCATTTCTGTGGTGTTTCCATCATTTTCTGACCTTTTCCTATGAACCAGGCACCCTCCCCTCATCAGAGCAGGGGGTGCCTGGTGTAATGCTCGAGTCCTCCCATTGACTTCAATGGGGCTCGGGTGCTCGGCCGAGCACTCGAGCCTCCGGGGGCGCTCGGCCAGAGCACCCGAACACCCGAGCATCGGGGTGCTCGATCATCACTACACAATACACAACTCGTTAACATTTTAGTAGGCAGAAAAAGTCCTATAACCTATTATTGTTTCATAAATTAAAATGTATGCTTGTTCTTTAATATATATCATTTTCAGCAGGGCCATGCCACCATCCAACCCCTAACTATTTGAATGTGGCAAGTGTTAGCCCAACAGCTGTACCTCATGACTCTTAGGACCTGGCCCAAGAGTCCTGATCCTGTACCATCTGTTACTTCCATACTTTGCCCAGCAAGCACCCCGCCATGCTGTGACAACCGCCAATACCTACCAAGAGGTCAAATAACACAACCACCAAAATACCTCCAGCCACCAGACCCAAGGCCCAGTACCGGCACAGTAGGCCTCACCTGGTAATAGACAGGGTGGGTGGATGATAACCTCCTTGCTCGTGCTTCTCCTCAAATATGGCTGCAGCCACAAGCCATGCAGCCAGTCATATCCTGTTCTCCCATGGCCTACTTCCTGTCTAGCTCTGTCGATCCCCGCATTCAACTATGCTGCGATTCATGGAAGAGCAATTCTGGAGCATGCCAGTTGCACAATAATGAAGATATAACTTAACCCCTTGAATGCTTTTATTTCTCTCCTATGGTTGTTTTGTGCATTTGCCCCTGTACAATTTCTTCAAGGTCTCCATGCAACAGAATCCATACACTTTAGGCACTAGGAACAATTTGAGCAATTTTGGAGGTATTAGGGATTAAAATGGCGACCTGAGAATCTTGCACTGCATGAAGGGGCAAAATTCATAGGTTGTGCTATCAAACGTTGTAATGTAGTGTCAATAAGTGACAGAGTGAGCGAGAGTCTGTCACATCCAACTCTGCTCTGGAGGCCAGTCATGGTTAAGCTTTTTGGCTGCTGGACTACAGTTCCCATCACAGGACCAGCCTCCTTCTCCTCCAGCTTGCAGATTACAGCCATACACCTTCATATGCAGCTGCTCCGTGCTGACAGAGCAAAGCATGCAGAGAAAGGGAGACAGAGGCAGGTCATGGTTAAGGAAAGTGTAGTTGTTTGGCTGCTGGGATTACAGCTCCCATCACAGGAATAGCCCCCTGCTCCTCCATTTTATGGATTACGGCAAGCAGTGTTATGTTGGCGCTGTGCAGGTCCGGATCCCAAGCACCATCCCGGAGTTCAGGCCAGGTAGAAGAGCAGGGCGATGCAGGACAGAGGGGTGCTGATGGGACTGATGCAAATGATGATTAGCGCTGCTCTGCGACCTGAGAATCTCACGCTTTCATGCAGTGCGAGATTCTCAGGTTGCCATTTTAATCCTTGCGACACAGTTAATCTGAGATCTGGTCGCATGTTATTTTGCTTGTGACCTTTCAAAAGGATACCCTTATGCATACACCAGAGATAGCCACCCTACATACCTCCTTCTGCTGTTGAACTACAACTTCCAGCATCTTTAAAGACCGAATGGCACTTGTAGTACATCATCAACTGGAGGTCTACAGTCATATTCATAACAGCAGCAAACAGTTTTAACCCTTTGAGTGCACTCAAAGGGTTAGCTAGCATGGTACTAATTTGGGGTACTAACCGATTTTATAAGAACAATATAATTCACGTAAGGTTTCCGGGCAACTGGAACTCCCCTCTTGGTTTGGCCTTGGCACAATCCATTGTTCATCCTTGTGGTACTTAACTATTTCAGTGCCAGAGAGGGTACACAATGCATTGCTCTGCTCTGAAATGCATTGCGTACCCCTCTGGCACTGAAAGGGATAATAGGTTAAGGACCAGAGAGGAGTGCATTGATAAGCAAAGTATTGCACACGCCTCTGATCCATAAATGGTTAAAATCATGATCCTAGGGATGTGTCCAGCACATTGCAAAGCAACATATTGGAGAAATCTGTAGCACCTATGATGTTAAAGTGATAGTAATGTTTCATAATAAAAGCAGCTCCGTTTAATATTCATAGTATTTGGGCTTACACTAGGAAAAAGGGGCGGGAGGGGGATACTTTGCTTGTGAATATCTCTTAAACCATAAAGGTTTGAGACATAAGACTTATATCATTCTTCGTGTTTTTTTAATGCCTACATTTTGAAGCAATACGTGTCATTCTTCACACCCCCCATGGGAGCAGAGGACTCCCCTCCAGGAAGACAACAATAAAAAGTTCCCAGGTATGTAAATTTCTCAAAAACTGTTTACATTACAAAAAAAATGCAATGCTCTTTACACACATACAAAAGAGAGACTGTATGGTACAGCTTCATCTCGGCACCAGGAGGAATGGACTCTAGTCTGCTGGGTGTCCCTCTCCTCACACCCTTCCCAAGAGCCTTAGTAGATATTATATTAATATTAGTAAAATAAACAGTAACTTTGTGTGAGGATAACAAACTCCTCACTACAGCGTTATCATCACTACTGTGTGCAGCATTAATAAAAATTAGGATTTTGTTACGTAGTTTGGCCAAAATATTAGTGTTGAGCGAGCACCCCGATGTTCGGGTGCTCGGGTGCTCTGACCGAGCACGCCCTGAGGCTCGAGTGCTCGGCCGAGCACCCGAGCCCCATTGCATATAATGGGGCGACACGAGCATTACACCAGGCACCCCCTGCTCTGATGAGGGGAGGGTGCCTGGTCAATGCCCCCCTTCATCTCCGCTATGCCCCCTTCATCTCCAAATGCCCCCTTCATCTCCGCAATGTCCCCCTTCATCTCCGCTATGCCCCCTTCATCTCCGCTATGCCCCTCTTCCACAATGTCCCCCTTCATCTCCGCTATGCCCCTCTTCCACAATGTGCCCCTTCATCTCCGCTATGCCCCTCTTCCACAATGTCCCCCTTCATCTCCGCAATGCCCCCTTCATCTCCGCAATGCCCCCGTACCTCCAGTCCCTGGTGGTCCAGCGGAGCGTCTTCGGATCTGTGCCTCTTCCGGCACAGATCCCCGCCACCCGAACATGGCGGGCGAGCACATGGCGGTACTCGACGAGTACCGCCATGTGCCGAGCAGAGCGATGCTCGAGCCGATCCGAGCATCGGCCGAGCACGCTCGCTCAACACTACAAAATATGTTTCAGCTCACAAGCCTTACCAAGGTACCCCATTTTAAGAGACACCTATCTAATATGTATTGCCATCTTTATGAAGCATTTTTGTAAGCCATTCTTGAAACAAGTGAATGAAGAGATTGGTATAATACATGCTCCACACATGGTTCACATTAAAGTAATTTGTATGAAGCAATGCAGGATTATCTTCTGCCAATAACCCGAATCCACTCTGCTTCTCATTAAAATGGTTCCATTACTAATGAATAATTCAATCAATTATTCAGAATGCACAAGACTGTAATCCTTCTCATATGCTTATTTTAGACCTCTTTGAGAGACAATTAGGAAGCCGTTAATTAGTTACAATTAACATTCCTAGAAGAGTAGCTAATGACACAGATGTAGCCTCTGAATCTAATTTATACTAATGAACTGTGGGTGAAAAATGATCTAAGTGGTTGCCACACTTCTGCAGACCCATTACCCCATGAAGAAAGAAACTGTTGCAAAAGACATTGATGTGCAATAAGTTGTTCAGTCCTTTGTTCCTCAATGAGTAAATATGTA
The DNA here is from genome assembly GCA_037306005.1 of Rhinophrynus dorsalis. Classification (NCBI taxonomy): domain Eukaryota; kingdom Metazoa; phylum Chordata; class Amphibia; order Anura; family Rhinophrynidae; genus Rhinophrynus; species Rhinophrynus dorsalis. The sequence continues at coordinate 170,640,563 of CM074726.1, read as the reverse complement.
CAACCTCTTATTTCACTTAATTTATTTGAATATTATCAATTACTCATCCACACTTTGTGTGTGTGCCTGAGCGGAGCTTTTTTTAATAACAAGCTGAAAATGTAAGCCATAAAAGGTGTTACAGTTGTTTGAGCATTTTAACAAAATAGCATAATAATAGTTGATGAGGCTGAGAAAAAGCCATGAGTCCATCAAGTTCACCTTTGTTGTTCCTGATCAGTGGTTTACAGTGTTAGTCCTAAGGACACACTAACAGTGCAGGTTGTCAAGACATCCCTGCTTATTAGTCTATGAGTAAGCACGATTTTGTGTGAAAAGCGTAAGATGTACGTGCTGGGTGTATCTGTTTGTCTCTTAAAAATAAAGAAGTAATTTTATCGCTGTACATCCTGTATATCAAGTGTGCAATCCATTAATCTTTTGTTGGCATTGTGGACTATTTGGAGGTCTATTTGGAGTCAGCACCTCAGGGAATTCCAGTGATGGTATCACTGTGTTTTTGATCAAAGACTTTATACATTGATTAGTGCCACTTTATCTCCTTGTCATATTATAGATACTAAGATTCCACACTGCTCCCCATCCAAACTGTCAGTTCCTACCAGCATATACTAGCTCATTTTCCTAAACTAAGAAATAATGAAAAATGCAGTCCCTTGCATAAGTATTTACCGTTCTTTTAAAGGGATAGTAATACTTAATTTTATCGTTATTTTATTTTGTAGGCATTAAAAAAACATGAAGAACGATATAAGTCTTATCTCTCAAACCTTTATGGTTTGTGAGATATTCACAAGCAAAGTTTCACCTCCCTCCCCTTTTACCTAGTGTAAGCCATCTCTTCTCAGATGTGGAATCCAGTCCATAGACCAGACAGATAACAGCATGAGAACAATGAAAGCCCTGCCCTCCTTGACAAGTTTTTCCCTTATCTTAATTAAAGATTGTCCCTCTCTGCAGTCTACCTGGGCACCTCCCTTCTGATCTGGCTGAGCAGTGTTACATCAGTAAAAGGGGCGGGAGGGGGATACTTTGTCATTGAATTACTCTTGTACTACAACTCTGACAGAATTGAAATAACACTCTCCAAAGTCCAAATACTATGATGATTAATTAGAGCTGCTTTTATTATGAAACACTACTATCCCTTTAACTTTTCCACATTTTGTTCTGTTACAAGGTGGAATTAAAATGGATTTAATCAGGATATTTTTTATGTTACTGGTCTCTAGTACATACCCCATAATATTGAAAAAATCGAAATGGTTTACAAAATTATTTACAAATGAAAAACAAAAAAATCTTAATGCATAAGTATTCCCCCATTGGTTCTGACACAACTACATACACTCTGGTGCAACCAGCTGATTCAGACATCATATAATTGAAGATATGTTAATGTCACGCTACAAATTAATATCTGATTGTTCCTTATACTTTTTAATAATACTCTGTACCTTTCGCAATATCCATATTGGTGTAGTTTTATTGTATTTACATATATTTTTTTTTTGAAAAAAATAAACATTTTATTGAAAATATTAGGGATACAGATCAAAAAGTGGGTGGGGTGTAAGGGGAGTGAAGGGAAAGAGGATACAAAATTGTAAAAAAGAACATAAAGATAATTCATATAAAGAGGAAGCCCAGAGTCCATCAATTAAGAACAGAGAGAATAGAGGTATACCAGTTTATCTGTCTGGGTTCCCCAGTTCCTTTATCCCTCAGCACGAGGAGGTGTGATGATGAGTATTGTCTAGAGAGAGTGTGAGAAGGTAGTATGACTCACATGTAACTAGATTGGTCCATGAGAGAGAGAGAGAGAGATAGAAAAAAGGAGGGGAAGGGAGGAAGTTAGTACAGGGTCAGAAGCTGAGAATCTAAATATATCAGTTGCTGAGGGTCTCAGTTGCCACTGTTGAGCAATCTATGGGCTAGAAATCAGAAGATCTTCTCATTGTATTTATATTTTAAGGTTTCCCCCTTCCACCCCTTTTCCCGATGTTCAGATAGATCTCAATAATGGGAAACATTGTCTTTGTCTGTATAAGGAAAATCCTGCCCCCACTGATGAAGGGGAGCAGAGTTTTTCTTATGATGATACAATATTGTCCCCTGTTGTGATCCATACGGATCCGCTTTCAGGGCCGGATTTCCCAATAGGCAGACTAGGCACCTACCTAGAGCTCCAATTTTTGAAGGGCTCCTCAACTGTGCTGGCCACACCCACATTCTGAATTGTGGGTGGGGCCAGAGCACTCTCTGTATCCATGCAGTAGCTTATACACCCCTTTAGAGGCTATTTTTTAACCCCTTTGATGCTAGTGAGATCTCTCTAGCAGCCAAGGAGTTAAAGCTGTTATGTCCTTGCTTGTTGCAGGCCAAAAGTATATTCTGTGCCAGGAAACAGTGGAGGAGACTGGTGGTGTGGTCATGTGAGGAGTGGGGTGTGGCTATGGGTGGAGCTAAGGGCACCAAGAGTGCCTTGCCTAGGGGAGCCTAGAATGTAAATCCGCCCCTGCCGGCTTTAGAATCTGAAGGAAGAAGATGGTGTCTTGAAAGGTGGTGGGATGGGAAAACTTTATAATATTACAATAAAACTACACCAATATGAACTTTACGAAAGGTACAGAGCTTTGTTAAAAAGTATAAGGAATAATAAAATATTAATTTATAGCATGACATTAAAATATCTTTATGTGAAAGGTGTTCACACTTATAAAATTCACAATTAAATCCATTTTAATTCCAAGATGTAACACAGTAAAATGTTTGGAAGTCAAGGGGTGAATACTTATTAAAAGCATTGTGTGAGTCATAAACAGACGTTACATTGACGTCTCTTTCAAAATCACCTTTTTATTTATAACTGAAATTTCTACTTTAAGCCCCAGGTAGGTAAAAAAATCCCTTCCTGACTCAAAAAACAGTCAATATTTCCCTGCAGCAACATCTTATCTACACTGATTCCAGGGGGTAGATTCACTAAGCGGTGATAAAGAGGTGAAAACGTAGAGATGACTTCTCCAGTTTATCACTTCTCCATTCCTATGTTTTTCTATGGAGCCTATGCACTAAGATTCCATAGAATGACATAGGAACTGGAGAAGTGATAAACTAGACAAGTCATCTCCACTTTATTACCTCTTAGTGAATCTCCCCCTTGTTTATCATAATTCTCTATCATTGTTCTTCAAATCTTAATGGACTTGCTAACCCCTCTGGCACTCAAAGGATTATTTGGTTAACCCTTAAAAGACCAATGGGTCCAACATGCAATAAGGACCTATGACGTCATGGATTTCAGGGCTCCACACGCGGTTGCATGCCGTTCAGGGAGCCCTGATTTGGATTGTATGAAAAAAAAAAATGGTCTCGTACGGCCAGTCCATAAGGGGTTAAAGAAGAGCTAGTCAACATGTGGCTCTCCAACTAGCCCTTCTCTAACCTATCAAGCCTATCGCAATCAAACCTTTTTGAGTTTACTTGGGATCGATCCGTTAACTAATTAAACATTATAAAAATGGAGTCAAGATAAATGTGCTCAACCAAAGAGCACGTTGGTACAGAGCCTGCTGATATAAAATGCTGTGCATGGTTTTGCCCATACAAACTGTGCAAGATTTTGAAGTGGGGATCACTGAACAGCTTTAATTACATAGTGAAGTTACGGTCCAACAGGGCGGTCTTTTTTTTTTTTATATATTCTGTATTTACACTTGTTTTGCTCCAGAATTACACCACTTAACTGGTAAAACTGGCCCCTGAGTGTATTGTTTCTCCAAAATGACTATAATTGATTTTTGTGTGTGTGTATCTGTGTCTGTGTATAAACTAAAAAAATAGTATATTACGTTTAGATGAGGAAACAAAAAAATAGAAGCATCTTTAACCCCTTAACGACCCTTGACGGTCATAGTACGTCATGGGTAGATCTGACTTAACAACCCATGATGTACTATGACTGTCATGAAATTACAGGCTCCCCCCATGGCTGCATACCATTCGGGGAGTCCAGAATCGGAAAGAAAGAAAAAAAAAAAAGGTCCGTGGTCCTTAAGTGCTGGCCGCGTGTGCTCGCGGTCGGTCCTTAAGGGGTTAAAACAATTTTTTAAGAAAGAAAGAAAGAAAGAAAGAAAAAAAGATAAACATCTAGATTACTGTGTTAGTGCATGGCATATAGATTCTTTGTGATACTGTGTGACTTACAGACTTCTGTGTGATACTGTGTGACTTATAGACTATTGTACAATATTGTGTGACACATAGACTGTTTTGTGATACTGGTGACTACAGACACAGGCCCTCGATTCTCTGTAAGTCATACTGCAGTTGTTCTGGGTTCTAAACAGTTGAGGGTAGAAAGCAAGAATTAAGAGGAGGGGTGATAAATATGTATTTTTATCACAGACGAAAGGAGAGAGAGCGTGAGATAGAGAGAGAGAGACAGAGTGATTGCATAAGGGATTTATGTTGGGGGGGTGAATGTAGATCAGCGATGCTACAAAGGTCCATGTGTTGGAACTGATCTTCAGTCCTTAAGCCAGCCTAACATCAATTTACTAAGCTATGTGCACCAGAATTCCATCACTTAGTTCTGCTTGTGTCAAGCAGAGAACCATTGTACTATTACTATTTCTATAAAGCGCTCTGTACATGTAAAGTGCTATATAAATAAAGATACATATATACATGGGGCAGTCTGTGTGCGCTTCAGGGCAGTCCTTCTACTCCTTATTTTAGTAAGTGCACTAAACAAAGAGAGAAAATGGTGTGAGTGTAGGGGATATCCCTCAGAATGTTATGGGCTGGTGTACAGGGTTTGCTGCCATTAAAGGGATAGTAACACTTCGTTTTAACTTTATTTTAATTTGTAGGCATTAAAAAAACATGAAGAATGATATAAGTCTTATCTCTCAAACCTTTATGGTTTAAGAGATATTCACAAGCAAAGTTTCCCCTCCCGCCTCTTTTTCCTAGTGTAAGCCATCTCTTCTCAGATGTGAATCTGGTTGTATGACCAGACAGATAACAGAAGGGGACAATTTTCTTTGTATGAAAACAATGAAAGCCCCCCCCCCCCTCATTGACAAGTATTTCAGCTTTTTCCCTTATCTTAATTGAAGATTGTCCCTCTCTGCAGTCTACCTGGGCACCTCCCTTCTGATCTGGCTGAGCAGGGGGGGATACTTTGCTTGTGAATATCTCTTAAACCATAAAGGTTTGAGAGATAAGACTTATACCGTTCTTCATGTTTTTTTAATGCCTACAAAATAAAATAAAGTTAAAACGAAGTATTACTATCCCTTTAAAGTCTAATAATGGTGGTAAAAGTCCCCTATATTCACTACAGTGATCACATACTCTATTGCAAACTCTACAGTGCAGCCTATAGCTTGGACTAGAGATTAAATACTACTGGGTCTACACTGGAAAATTTGTATCTTCACCATTTAAAGACAGGAGAGTGCATGAAGGAGGCAGAGGAAGAGAGAGAGAGAGAAAGAGAAAAGGAAAGAGAGAAAGGAAAAGAGGATGGAAGGAAAAAAAATGAAAGAGAAAGAAAGACGGACAGATCACTGTGTGATACTGTTGACCTATAAGGACACAGGCTTCTGATTTATTCTTCCTCCCTGTTACAGATTCTGATTTGTTAGGAAAATTGTTACAGTTCTGGGGTAAACCAAGGGTATCAGAGAGAACAAATAAAAGTTCCAAAATCCCCTGTATGTGACCACTTTAGCATTCAAGATGTTAAAGGAGCAGTAAACTTTTTTTTATGAAAACACATATTTTACAGAGCTTTTCCTGCTGAATAAAACAAGGTCACTCCCATCGCTGTCAGATGTTTTATTCAAAATTTATAGCAGTTTAAATAATCAGGAAGTGAATTTTCTGTTTACTTCCTGATAGTTCTAACAGACAGGAAGTGAATTTACTGTGTTTACTTCCTGATAGTTCTAACTGACAGGAAGTGAATTTACTGTGTTTACTTCCTGATAGTTCTAACTGACAGGAAGTGACAGGCGGTTTCTATCACATTCTATGGAGAACTGTATGTCTCTGACTTTTCTGATTTTCATCTCCATTAGAATCTAACAGGAAATCTAATTAGAATTTGACCACTAGAGGGCACTGCTAATGTAAAAAAACATGGGTTTAAACTGTAATAACTCTGGAAATATAAATCTCTCAGCAGTGTGAGTACCCTTATTTTACTCAATAGGAAAATCGCTACAATATATATTTTTTCATAAAAAAAACGTTTACTGCTCCTTTAAAAGTCCCATTTAAATCAATGGGATGTTTTATTTGTTCCGTCAATCAGTTGGTTTACCCCAGAATTATGCCACATCAGTACTACAGTGCACTATTGCTCCATGTCCTACTTTGCCCTTTAAACATTCCGGTGTTGGAGGTGGAATCTCATATTCATGTTCAGTGCTACAGACTCATAATTCAAATTTGCTCAGAGTGAACATTATTTAACGCAATAGGTCTAACTAGGGCAACCCTATTTGTCATCAGATGAGGTTTCTTTGTTGTTGCTTGGTGAATAATTAGATAGCAATAACATGATTGCAGGAATAATAATTATAAACTAATCTACAATTAAAAATAATTTACAGAGACTAAGGAATCAATGGAAAATATAACAGAAGATGAATAAGGAATAAAGTGTAGACCAGGGTTGGGAAACCTGAGGACCTCTAGCTAATGAGGCCAGGAATGATGGGAATGATAGCCCTCGGCAGCTCAAGGGTTTTACCATCCCTGTTGGAGAAAGACCAAATATCAAACTCTAGGAGGTTGATATGGGGGGTGGGGTTTGTCTAAGGCCCAAAAATGATTATGATTTAAATTATGACAATGATTGAATAAGTACAACTGTGTTGTTTATACGTATGAGAAAAGAGTATTAGTTAAGGTAGGGAGTCTAAGACAGAAAATCAAATCCTTGCTAGCAGGGTAGACCTAACTACCATTCCATTCTTTATTACACCTTAAAACATTTTCCCCTGTAGTCTAAAACTCTACCATAGAATAACATAGGAACATGGGATATTGTTACACTGGAGAAGTTATCTCCTCTTTATCACTCCTTAGTACATCTCTGTCTTTATTCTATAACTAAAGCTCTTCCTTAGAATAACATAGGAACTGGAGAGTTTATCTCACTGGAGAAGCTATCTTTATTACACCTTAGTACATATCTCCTGTAGTCTATAACTAAAGCTCTCCCTAGACTAACATAGGAACTGGAGAGTTTATCACTCTGTAGAAGCTGTGTCCTCTTTATCACACATTAGTACATCTCTCCCTGTATTCTAAAACTAAATCTCTTCTATAGAATAATAAAGGATCTGGAGATTTTATTTTACTGGATAAGTTATATCCTCTTTATCATGCCTTATTATATAGCCCCCTGTAGTCTATAACGAAAGCTCTCCCATATAATATCATAGGAACTGGAGAGTTTATCTCACTGGAGAAGTTATCTCCTCTTTATCACACCTTTGCTCTTCCCAGTTCTTCTTAGAACATTATCCTCATTTTTTTATTATAATGAAGAATTGATCATGGCAAAATTCAGATATCAGAGAGGAAATAAATAAAAGGGGTCAAACTGAAGAGGGATGTACAGGTTAATGCCATGTTTTTACATTTAATTCTACATGAGAGTGATTCTGAGTTCCCATCATCAAGACAAACCAACACGTCATGTTTTAAAGATATAACTAATTCATCAAAAGTTGATCAGTCACAGTGACTGAGACACAAATTATCCACTTCTGATTAACCATTTGAAAGCCAGATGGGCGGAGCACAGCACAATGTGTTATGTACTCCTCTGGCACTCAAAGGCTAAAACAGTCATAACCTGCCGGCACTGTTGGTCAGTGATGTAACTAGTCATTGGAGGGCTCGAGTCATAATAATTGTTAACCGTTTGAGTGCTAGACAGTTGTGCAAAACATTTCGAAACTCACTTGCATTCAGATGTTAACCCCTGTAGTGCCAGAGGGGTACGCAACTCATTTCTCCGCCATGTGTTGAATACCCCTCTGGCACTAAAAGGGTTAAAGGGAACCTTCACCGTATGAAACATTAGCTCTTATTTTTTTTAACCAAATAATTTAACCCCTTAATGACCAACGGCACATGGACGTGACCTTCCCTTAACCCTTTCAATACCAGAGAGGAACAAAAAGCATTGCTTTGCTATGCGTTATGTACCCCTCTGGCACTCAAAGGGTTAAGGACCCTTTTTGATGACTGTCGGCAGTGATCAGGGATCTGAGAGAAAGACCACTCTGGTCTTGGAGTGGCCAATTTCAGACCCGGCTAGAGCTTATACCACTCCCGCAGGAGCGCTAGACTGTGATCCATCCAGACAGTCTTGCTGCTCTGAGGTGAGCAGTGTTACATCAGTAAAAGGGGAGGGAGGGGATACTTTATCATTCAATTACTCTTGTACTACAACTCTAACAGTATTGAAATAACACTCAAATACTATGAAGATTCACTGAACCTGCTTTTTTTGTGAAACATTACTATTCCTTTAAAGTCACATGTATTAAAAGCAGACTGTGGTATAAAGGATATCTAAATAACAATTTAAGCATAATTTATTCCTAGGGCAAAATTCCCTTTTAAATACCATATCCTGTACTTTATGCCAGCATTTGTAAGAATGATCTATTTTTTTCCTGAAGCATATCTCTGTGGAGGCAGCCATTTGTGCTTTTTCCTGTATTCCTGTTGCAATAGCAATCTTGATATGTGTCTGTAAAGTGATAGCCCTGTACTGTCTGTAAACTGCCTGAGGTAAAGCATTAACTGCCTTAGCTCAATGCAATAAGTGCCTTAAGTCTCTGAGTGCCATAGAGGTATCGTTGCAATGTGTTGGATGCCTCTCTGTCACTCAAGGGGTTAATCTGTGTCCATTACAAACAGCATAAACAAAATTTACCAATTTGTGTCTAAATATGATTATTGACACAATCGTTAAAAGTCATGTTTAGGATTATAATTTAGCCATTTATCATAAAATAAATAATTATTAGACATACTAGCTGTAAGTGCATTACAATTAACCCTTTGAGTGACAGAGGGGTTGCGTACCCCTCTGGCACTCAAAGGGTTAAAGATACATCAACCAAATTAAATATTACAATGAGCGTTCTTTTAAATAACTCGTTAATGGCTAAACCTCTCTGGTCCACTTCATTGTCTACTTCTATTTGTGTCAAAGGGTGAATGGGTTGGAGGTTTTTGTTGGGTACGTTTCTAATTCCATGTCATAAACTGTCCCCTTTTTTAGGGGAATCCATAAAAACCTTCTTTGACCAAAAGACGAAGAGAGGCCATATCAAATTCATTCAATACCTCTACACTTCCTCATTTCTGCCCTCTCCTTCCTTTGGTAGACATTTTCAATTCTTTCAGATGTGTCAACCTCTTAACCTATATTTTTCTTTGCTTGCTCATGGTGTTGGATGACAAATGACTTCCCTTCACGTGACATTGGAATGATGACACCACTGCTGTCCAAGACCTTAAAAGAAGGAAGGAAGCACTGTGTCCTCATTGACTGTTCCCTCCACATCTTGATTTCCTTCATTCAGCAGCAACATCAACTAAGTAACCATGTCTTCGGGCCTATTGAAGGGATTGATTTGTTTGATAATAGCTGCATTTCTACTGACAACAGGTAAGAACATTGGGTTGATATTATGGTGGAATTGACTATCTCCACTAATTTATTGATTTACTTTTATTAAGCTATGTTGGGTTTTTAATGACTCTATGAAGCAGATTTTTAAAATATCTGGAACAATTCTGGGGTAATCCAACTGCTTCCATGGGAATTTAAAGGGACAGTAACACTTAATATGTAAGTATGAGAGGTGTTTTATTAAAAAGTTATTGGCAACTCAAACTTGACATTTTTTTAGGTGCATATCTTAATGGCCTGAAATGTTTACAGCAGCAGCACTGTACAATTTCAATTCATTGAGATATTGTATCTACAAAATTTAAGACTGAATTACAATTACCTATGAATAAAACACCACTCAGGAGTAAAGTGTTACTATCCTATAAAGGCATAGCCGATTATTCAATATACATTTATTATTATTTTTTTTTTTTTAAATAAATGTTATTATCAGATCGCTCCATACATATTCCAAGTACATAGTAGTACAAAGCGTAAAATCAAGTACAGTAAAAAGTATGTAGGTATTTGTACAAATGAAAAGAACATAGACATATGAGTAAGGTGTGCAGAGTCAACCCGAAATTTTATGATTTCAACCCCCTACAACAAGAACACCTAAATTCTAACCGAACCTAAGTCTCACTATACCCCATTTCCCCGATTTCTCTCCCTCCCGAGCCCACAGCACTTCCGCCCCCGGCCCGCCCATCAGCCAAGTAGGCTCATCAGGCCATACCATGGGAAAGTTAGATAATTTTTTTTTTCCTCTTTTCCTTCTTTCTTTTTTTTTTCTCCTACTCCCCCCCGTGTGCTGTCCCCATCTTAACTTTATTTTATTTTGTAGGCATTAAGAAAACATGAAGAATGATATAAGTCTTATCTCTCAAACCTTTATGGTTTAAGAGCTATTCACAAGCAAAGTTTCCCTTCCTGCCCCTTTTACCTAGTGTAAGTCATCTCTTCTCAGATGTGGAATGCAGTCCATAGACCAGACAGATAACAGAAGGGGACAATCTTCTTCCTATGAGAACAATGAAAGCCCTGCCCCACTTGACAAGCTTTTCAGCTTTTTCCCTTATCTTAATTTTAGATTGTCCCTCTCTGCAGTCTACCTGGGCACCTCCCTTCTGATCTGACTGAACGGGGGGGGGGGGGATACTTTGCTTGTGAATATCTCTAAAACCATAAAGGTTTGAGAGATAAGACTTATATCGTTCTTCATGTTTTTTAATGCCTACAAAATAAAATAAAGATAAAACAAAGTATTACTATCCCTTTAACAAGTTAACAAGAGTCCTTAAGACAAAGGTTTGACATCAGTCATTCTCCTCGACCATCTAATTACAAACCTTCATGACCTTAGTCGTACAACACCAGAAGGGTTCATATCATCAGACACCACATTACCTACGGCACCATTCGTCCACCACTCTTGCCACTTTACCCAGATTATTCATTATACATTTTTATAATGCTCCGTACCTTTCTAAGCATTCGTATTGGTGTAGTTTGATAGTAATTTTATTGTAAAGTTTTCCCCTCCCCTCTACATCACTCTTCTGCCCTTCAGATCTGAAAGCCGGTCTATTGACCAGACAGATCGCAATGAGGGACAATCTTGTCTGTTTCTGTATAAGAATAACTTTTCCCCCTTTACGAAGCAGAGCAGGATTTTACATATGCTGACACAAGATTGTCCCTCGTTGTGATCCGTCCGCACCGGCTTTCACATCTGAAGGGAAGAAATGTGACATAGGGAAAGGTGATGTGAGGCAAAAACTTTACTATCAAATTACCATGAAATTACATCGATATGGATGCTTAGAATGGTACGGAGCCTTCTAAAAATGTAAAATGAATAATCGGATCTGCAATATTATAGTTGCATTACTATCTCCTTTAAAACCATTGAATGCTACACATGTCTCCAACACACTGATTCACAATGAAGCCCCACTTAAAACAATAGATTTTTTTGGTCCCCTATAGTACAGTTGATATGTCCTAGAACTGATACATAGTAACATAGTAACATAGTAACATAGTAAATTAGGTTGAAAAAAGACACAAGTCCATCAAGTTCAACCTTCGCCTCATACCTCAGTAACTGAGAATTTTATAGCTTTCCTGCTACCAATTAAATTAGTCTTTATCAGACCTTCCTGATCAGCCTACTGATAAACAGTATAACTCTGTATGTTCCCTTTTGAAAGAAATGTATCTGTATACAGTCATTTGTATCAAAACAATCTCAGAATGTATTCATGTTCTCGCGTAATTTTCCATATGATAGACAACAAATTGTATTCATAATGCAACAGCATAATGCCCATTATTTTATTGATGGTGAAACGCAACGAAAAGGCACTAAGGGAAACAAACTGAAGCTGATGTACCAAGAGGAAATGGAGTAATTCTGGAACAAACCAACTGTGGGGACAACCAGAGGGCACAAATCCATTTTCCATAAACATCAGATGCTTGAATGTTAGGGAGCTCTCTAATCCATTGCTTCACAATCCACCAATGATGTTTCTAACATTGAAGGAGTTAACTTAAAAGCCCCATTTAATGGGGGTTTTTAATGTGTCACATACAGTGCAGTTGGTTTGCTCCAGGATAAGCCCAATCTTTCTGTTACATCAGCCTCATTGTTAAAGGGATAGTAATCCCCATATTGTAGCTTTGTTAAAAGGAAATTTATTGCCCCCAGTGTCGTCTCTCAAACCCTTATGGTCTGAGAGATGATAGCGCTCAAAGTTCCCCCCTCCCTCCCCCTTCCCTTCCTGAACGTTGACCGCAGTAGAAGCTGTCATGCGACAATCTTATGTGCATCAGGCGGCACTTCAGCTGAGCCGAGATCGTGTTTATAAAAAATAATTCTTTCACTGAAACGGTCTTCTACGTGTACTTGGTTTGCAAGCACATGTAGAAGACCATTTTAGTGAAAGATTTCTTTTTTATAAACTAGATCTCGGCAATGCTGCAGAGCCGCCTGATGCAAGTAATACCGGATATCCCTGCAGTCAGCGTTCAGTCAGGGAAGGGGGACGGAGGGGGAACTTTGAGCGCTATCATCTCTCAAACCATAAGGGTTTAAGAGATGACACTGGGGGCAATAAGTTTCTTTTTAACAAAGCTACAATATGGGGATTAGTAATTTGCAATCCCTTTAAGCATTTTGCCTTTTTTAACCCCTAAGGATCAAGAACGCACATGTACGTCATGGGGAGACCATGCGTAAAGGACCTATAACGTACATTTTAGTGATGATCGAGCACCCCAATGCTCGGGTGTTCGGGTGCTCTGACCGAGTGCCCCCGGAGGCTCGAGTGCTCGGCCGAGCACCCAAGCCCCATTGAAGTCAATGGGAGGACTCGAGCATTACACCAGGCACCCCCTGCTCTGATGAGGGGAGGGTGCCTGGTCCATAGGAAAAGGGCAGAAAATGATGGAAACACCACAGAAATGGTTCAGGGACAGCATAGGGAGGATGTCTGGATGCATCTTGGACTCCAACGTCGCTGCTGGGAACGATCTTTCACCCGTAGTACGCCATTTTTACAGACTGACCGTAAAACACACAAAAAGGAAGATAAAAAGGACTTTAGGCGAAAAATTGTTACCAAACAGTATTTGCTGTATATTTACTTGTATATCATCTGCAAATTCTGCAAAAAATTTCATCGATTTTTCGGAACTGGGGCCATGATTAAGAGGGAAACGTGCGCAGAGGCAAATTCTCCCAAAAATTTCCTCGATTTTTCTGAACTGAGGCCATGATTAAGAGGGAAACGTGCGCAGAGGCAAATTCTCCCAAAAATGTCCTCGATTTTTCTGAACTGAGGCCATGATTAAGAGGGAAACGTGCGCAGAGGCAAATTCTCCCAAAAATTTCCTTGATTTTTCTGAACTGAGGCCATGATTAAGAGGGAAACGTGCGCAAAGACAAATTCTCCCAAAAATTTCCTTGATTTTTCTGAACTGAGGCCATGATTAAGAGGGAAACGTGCGCAAAGGAAAATTCTCCCAAAAATTTCCTCGATTTTTCTGAACTGGGGCCATGATTAAGAGGGAAACGTGCGCTGAGCCGACCATCTAAAACATTATGGGTGAGGGTCTGCTGCGGAGCTGACCATCCTAAACATTATATGCGAAGGCCCGCTAGTGAGCTGACGCTATAAAACATTATATGAGAGGGCCCGCTAGAGAGCTGACCCAATAAAACATTATATGAGAAGGCCCGCTGGTGAGCTGACCTATACAAAAATTGTCAAACTGCGCCCGCTGGTGAGCTGGCCCTAGATAAAAATTATATCACAGGGCCCGCTGGTGAGCTGGCCCTATATAAAAATTATATCACTGGGCCCGCTGGTGAGCTGGCCCTATATAAAAATTATATCCCAGGGTATATGGAAGAGAGTCAACCATATACCCATTTTTTGGGTGGAAGGGGTGAATGGGTATTCCCATCATTGTAAATAACATATATAAAGTGACTTTATGTTCCCCCGGGGCTTTCCTCCAGTGGAGTGGAGAAGTCAGGGGAAATCCAGGCCTTGTTCATTTTTATAAGTGTCAACCTATCAGCATTTTCGGTGGAAAGGCGGATACGCTTATCTGTTATGATGCCACCAGCAGCACTAAATACACGCTCAGACAGAACGCTGGCGGCAGGGCAGGCCAGCACCTCCAAGGCGTAGAGTGCCAGTTCATACCACGTGTCCAGCTTGGACACCCAGTAGTTGTAAGGCACAGAGGGATCATTGAGGACGCTGACACGGTCTGCTACGTACTCCTTCACCATCTTCCAAAACTTTTCCCTCCTTGTGACACTAGGCTGCGCATCAGGGTGAGGGTGCTGGCGGGGTGTCATGAAGGTGTCCCACGCCTTGGAGAGTGTTGCCCTGCCTTTGTCGGAACTGCTGTGTGCTCCCCTTTTCTCCCCTTCTCGGTTGGCCAAGGTAGCTCGTACTCTGCCGCCAGCGTTGTCAGATGGAAAATTTTGGAGCAATTTTTACACAAGAACCTTCTGGTATTGCACCATTTTGCTTGTCCTCTCCACCGGAGGAATGAGAGATGAGAAATTCTCTTTGTAGCGGGGGTCCAGAAGGGTGAACACCCAGTAATCCGTGTTGTTTAAAATGCGTATAACGCGTGGGTCACGGGAAAGGCAGCCTAACATAAAGTCAGCCATGTGTGCCAGAGTACCAACAGGCAAGATTTCGCTGTCCTCACCAGGAGGATGACTCTCAATCTCCTCATCCTCTTCCTCCTCTTCTGCCCACCCACGCTGAAGAGATGGAACTAAAGTTCCATGGCTACCCTCTGTAGCGGAGGCAACCGTGTCTTCCTCCTCCTCCTCCTCCTCCTCCGCCTCCTCCAATTGTCGCTGAGAAGACGAAGTGAGGGTGCTCTGACTATCACCTTGTGTAAGCTCTTCCTCCCGCATTTCAACCTCTTCCACATCCAAAGCGTCGGTTTTAATTGAGAGCAGCGAGCGTTTCAGTAGACACAGAAGTGGGATGGTTACACTGATAATAGCGTTATCGCCGCTCATCATCTGTGTCGATTCCTCAAAATTGCGTAAAACCTCGCAGAGGTCTGACATCCATTCCCACTCCTCACTTCTGATTACAGGAAGTTGAACGGAGAGGCGACGACCGTGTAACAGCTGGTACTCCACTACTGCCCTCTGCTGCTCACAAAGCCGGGCCAACATGTGGAAGGTGGAGTTCCAGCGCGTGCTCACGTCACACAGCAGCCGGTGAGCTGGCAATTGTAAGCGCTGCTGCAGCTTCAACAGGCCGGCTGAAGCTGTTGATGACTTACGGAAATGTGCACACACGCGGCGCACCTTGGTCAAGAGATCATGCAAATTGGGGTAGGTTTTTAGAAATCGCTGAACCACTAAATTAAATACATGCGCTAGGCATGGTACGTGTGTGAGCTTGCCGAGCTCCAAAGCCGCCACCAAGTTACGCCCATTATCACACACAACCATGCCTGGTTGCAGGTTGAGTGGCGAGAGCCACTGCTCGGTCTGGTGACTAATCCCCTGCAACAGCTCTGAGGCCGTGTGCTGTTTGTCCCCAAGGCAGATCAGCTTCAGCACGGCCTGTTGACGCTTCCCCACTGCAGTGCTACACTGCTTCCAGCTACCGGCTGATGGGTGAGTGGCGCTGCGCGCAGAGAATTCGGAGGTGGAAACGAAGGAGGAGGAGCCAATAACGTAGGTGCTGGCAGAAACCCTGATGGAGGTAGGGCCCGCAATCCTCGGCGTGGGTAGCACCTGTGCCATCCCAGGGTCCGAGTCGCTCCCAGCATCCACGACATTAACCCAGTGTGCCGTCAGGGAAATGTAGCGTCCCTGGCCACAAGCACTTGTCCATGTGTCAGTTGTTAAGTGGACCTTCCCAGTAACTGCGTTGGTCAGGGCACGGGTGATGTTACAGGACACATGGTGGTGTAAGGCGGGGACGGCACACCGGGAAAAGTAGTGGCGGCTGGGGACTGCGTACCGAGGGACAGCTGCTGCCATCAGGCTGCGGAAGGACTCAGTCTCCACAAGCCTAAATGGCAGCATTTCGAAGGCCAGTAATTTGGAAAGGTGTGAGGTTAGTGCTATGGCCTGTGGGTGGGTGGCTGGGTATTTTCGCTTGCGCTCAAATGCCTGGGGTAACGACATTTGGACGCTGTGCTGGGACAGGGAAGTGGATGTGGTCGCTGATGGTGCTTCAGATGGTACAGGTGCAGGGCGGGAGGTATGCGGGCCTGCGCCTTCGACAGGCGATTGGCCGGCACCGAAAACAGGGGAAGAGGAGGCAGTGGTGTGGCCTGCAGACACAGATTGGCGATCCGGGCGTTCCTCCCACTTATTACGGTGCTTGGATGCCATGTGTCGGATCATGCTGGTGGTGGTGAGGTTTCTAGTGTTCATGCCTCGGCTCATTCTGGTGTGGCACAGGTTGCAAACTACAATTCTTTTGTCGTCCGCACTTTCCTTAAAAAAACGCCATACCGCGGAACACCTACCCCTTGGCAAGGGAGATTTACGCAAGGGGGTGCTCCGTGGAACATTTGCGGGCCGGTTTGGTGCGGTCCGCCTTCTTTCTGTAGCCACACCACTGCCTCTTCCAGCCTGTTGCGGTGCTGCAGATGGCTCACCCTCAGGACTGCTGTCATCGCTCGGCTCTACACCTTCCCAGGTGGGGTCAGTGACCTCATCGTCCACCAAGTCCTCCTCCACTTCCTCACTCTGATCATCCTCCTCATGTCTTGATCCCACCACATACTCAGTCATTGACAACTGTATATCATCCTCCTCATGAAGGTCTTGAGACAGTAATAGTGGTTGATTTAATGGCAACTGTGTCTCATCATCATCATCATCCACTTCCTTTGACCTTAAATGCCGTTCACCTCTGTCATCTTCTTGTGATTGGGTACCCTCTAGAGGTTGTGAATCAGGGCACAAGATGTCATGTTCCTCTTCAAGCGTGCTTGGAGAGAGGTTCAAATTAAGGATTGGTGATGAGACGAGCTCCTCACTATATCCCAGTGTGGGATCACTTCTTTGACCAGATCCTCTATGGTGGGAGGAAGGATGATCAGGGTGAGGATTATGTTCACCAGACTCTTGGCTACTGAGAGTGGACTTGGTGGAAGACAGGGTGGTGCTTAACCGACTGGAAACAGTATCAGCTGACATCCAACCGACCACCTGTTCGCAGTGGTCGGACCTCGAGAGTGATGTCCTGCGACGCCCTGTAAACTGAGACATGAAGCTAGGTATGGTGGATGTCTTTCTGTCTTGTGCTCTGGCACCAGGCACAGTTTCTACGCGTCCTGACCCGCGCCCTGAACTATCAGGATCACGTCCACTTCCCCGTCCCTTTTTACCCACCTTCTTCATATTACACGGAATATGTGCTGCAAATCTGCAACTTTGCACAGTAAACAGAATGTTCTCCTAATATGCAACTTTGCACACTAAACAGAATGTGCTTCTTAACTGCGGCTCGGCACAGTGAATGGAATATGTGACTTTGATATTTTACAGTTTGCACAGTTAACAGAATGTTCTCCTAATATGCAACTTTGCACACTAAACAGATTGTGCTTATTAACTGCGGCTACGCACAGTGAATGGAATATGTGACTTTGATATTTTACAGTTTGCACAGTTAACAGAATGTTCTCCTAATATGCAACTTTGCACACTAAACAGAATGTGCTTCTTAACTGCGGCTCGGCACAGTGAATGGAATATGTGACTTTGATATTTTACAGTTTGCACAGTTAACAGAATGTTCTCCTAATATGCAACTTTGCACACTAAACAGATTGTGCTTATTAACTGCGGCTACGCACAGTGAATGGAATATGTGACTTTGATATTTTACAGTTTGCACAGTTAACAGAATGTTCTCCTAATATGCAACTTTGCACACTAAACAGAATGTGCTTCTTAACTGCGGCTCGGCACAGTGAATGGAATATGTGACTTTGATATTTTATAGTTTGCACAGTTAACAGAATGTTCTCCTGATATGCAACTTTGCACACTAAACAGATTGTGCTTATTAACTGCGGCTACGCACAGTGAATGGAATATGTGACTTTGATATTTTACAGTTTGCACAGTTAACAGAATGTTCTCCTAATATGCAACTTTGCACACTAAACACAATGTGCTTCTTATCTGCGGCTACGCACAGTGAATGGAATATGTGACTTTGATATTTTACAGTTTGCACAGTTAACAGAATGTTCTCCTAATATGCAACTTTGCACACTAAACAGAATGTGCTTCTTAACTTCGGCTTGGCACAGTGAATGGAATATGTGACTTTGATATTTTACAGTTTGCACAGTTAACAGAATGTTCTCCTAATATGCAACTTTGCACACTAAACAGATTGTGCTTATTAACTGCGGCTACGCACAGTGAATGGAATATGTGACTTTGATATTTTACACTTTGCACACTAAACAGAATGTTCTGCTAATCTGAAACTTTGCACACTAAACAGAATGTGCTGCTAATCTGAAACTTTGCACACTAAAAAGAATGTGCTGCTAATCTGCAACTTTGCACACTGAACAGAATGTGCTCTAATCTGCAACTTTGCACACTAAACAGAATGTGCTGCTAATCTGCGGCTAGGCACAGTGAACAGAATATGTGAAGTTTTTTTTTTTATATCTCTGCCCCCCCAAACAAAATAAACTGCTGCCCCCACACACAGTAGTCCTAAAAAGGACTTTTGGGTCTTTTTTTTTACAAATTCGCTTTTCTTCTCCCTACACTGACTTTCCCTTCCTATCCTCATCTCTCCCTGGCTAAGACTGAGCCGAACTCGCTGGTCAGGTACTATACAGCACCCGATCACGGGTTCTGGCCAGCCAATCAGTGTAATGCCAGCAGCCAACATGGCTGCTGGCATTACACTGATGTCAGAGCCTCCCTGCACGTTTATTGGCTGCGCAGCAGCCGCGAAACGTGCGGGGAGGAGACCCGAACATGGCGGGCGAGCACATGCGGTACTCGTACGAGTACCGCCATGTGCCGAGCAGAGCGATGCTCGAGCCGAACCGAGCTTCGGCCGAGCATGCTCGCTCATCACTAGTACATTTATGTCCTGGAATTTAGGGGTACCCATGCGGATGCACGCTGTTCGAGGACCTCTGATTCCAGTAAGAGGGAAACAAAAATGCTCCATGGTTCTTAAGTGTTAAAACAGAAACATATTGAGATACTAATCAAACAAAAAGCTGAGCAATCTTGTGACAAAGTTATCAGCTAATGAACGTTATTTCTTTAAATGTTTTTTGTCTAAATATGGCATAGTTATTTTACTTAAAGGAGCAGTAAACTTTTTATGAAAAAATATATATTGTAGGGATTTTCCTATTGAGTAAGATAAGGGTACTCCCACTGCTGAGAGATTTATATTTCCAGAGTTATTATAGTTTAAACCCATGTTTTTTTACATTAGCAGTGCCCTCTAGTGGTCAAATTCTAATTAGATTTCCTGTTAGATTCTAATAGGAAAGTCAGAGACATACAGTTCTCCATAGAATGTGATAGAAACTGCTGAGTCACTTCCTGTCAGTTAGAACTATCAGGAAGTAAACACAGTAAATTCACTTCCTGTCAGTTAGAACTATCAGGAAGTAAACATGTACGTCCCGCAGAAACTGTCACTCAGTGTCAGAGGATGTACATGTACGTCCCGGATGTCATTCAGTAGAATGAAATAAGAAAGTTAGGTGCACATGCGCGCGGCCGGTCACTAAGGGGTTAAGATAACTATTGAATTATTTGGATGAATATATACCATGCTAATTAAGGCACTTTTTTAGCCTTACAATACCCCCCCCATTCAAAAATACTGCTCAGCAATGTTTTGCACTGAAAGGGTTAAGTGACAGTGATCAGAAGGAGGTCATGCAGGGCTAAGACAAAAATTGCCTTCATGGCATGCCTTAATTAGTATAATATATACAGCTAAATAATGCCCAAGCTTGCATTTTAAAGGGGAATTTTCACCCCAATACACTCTATCTTATTTTATTATTGTACCTCTATGGTGTATGGATTGCCGTTTTTTAAAAAAAAAAAAAAAAATACCATAAGAGATATTGCATGTTAAAGTTGAAGTTCTTGCACTTCCGCCTTGTGTGGCACAATGCTACTTCAGCACAGCTCTGCTGGACATCCCCACATCCCAAATTCTCCTCCCACCTACCTCCCAGCTCTCCCTGTGCACGCGTTTCGCGTTTGAATTGTAGGCTACTTATTCAGTACATTGACCTGAGCTTGCTGGTTCCAATATGCTACGAAGAGGCACGTGAACACGCTCACAAGGAGAACTGGGAGGGAGGAGAATTTGGGACGTGGGGACATCCAGCAGAGATGTGCCGAAGTAGCATTGTGCTGCACAAGGCTGAAGTGCATGAACAACTAGAACTTCAACATGTAATATCTCTTATGGTATTATATTTTTTTTTACAAAACACTCCAATCCATACACCATAGAGGTAGAATAATAAAATAAGATAGAGTGTATTGGGGGTGAAAGTTCCCCTTTAAATGAAAAATGGAGAATACTACACATAGGTGATTTTGAAAGCTCATTCAAGATCACCAAAATGTTTTTTAGAGGATAGTGTCCCTTTAAAGGGATAATAATGTTTCACAATAAAAACAGCTCCAATTAATCTTTATAGTATTTGGGCCATGGAGAGTTTTTTTTCTTCAATACTGTCAGAGTTGTAATTCAAGAGTAATTGAATGATAAAGTATCCCCCTCCCGCCCCTTTTACTGATGTAACACTGCTCACCTTAGAACAGCAAGACTGTCCGGATGGATCAGAGATGGACAATCTTCAGTGATCATAAGGAAAAACCTGAAAAACCTGTCAAGGTGGGCAGGGTTTCCTTATGTTCACAGTAAGAAGATGGTCCCTTGCTGTGAGCTGTCTGGTCTTAAGACCAGATTCCACATCTGAAGTGAGCAGTGTTACCTAGGTAAAAGGGACGGTAGGGGGATACTTTATCATTCAATTACTCTTGTACTACTACTCTGACAGTATTGAAATAACACTTTCCATGGCTCAAATACTATGAATATTAATTGGAGCTGTTGTTTTTGTGAAACATTACTATCCCTGTAACACAATCAGTTTACTTAAAGGGATAGTAATACTTAAAATGTAAAAAAAATATATGTTGTAGGGTTTATCCCCCTGAGTAAAAGAAGAGTACTCCCACTGCTGAAAGGTGTTTCATTCAAAAGTCATTAATTTTCAAAGTTTAATTTTTTAGATGTAATATCACAGTGGCCTGAAATTGTACAGTGGCGCTGTTGCTACACGATCCTATGGACAGCTCTGGTCCCGGGATCATAAATCTCCATAGGATGGTGTAGAAACAGCGCCACTGTACAATTTCAGGCCACTGTGATATTGCACCTAAAAAATTAAACTTTTGAAAATTAATAACTTTTGAATGAAACACCTCTCAGCAGTGGGAGTACTCTTGTTTTACTCAGGTGGATAAACCCTACAACATATATATTTTTTACATTTTAAGTATTACTATCCCTTTAATAATCCAAATAGCCAATTAGCTATTAGTTGTTGGATTTGAAACCTCACTTATACAGCAAAATAAACATTAGCAATACAAAATCATATAAACTCAATATAAACATATGAGGAAGTGTATAACCTATAGACTATGTATTTAAAAGTCCATTTTCAACCCCTTAAGGACCACGTGACATGCTATGACCATCATGCAGTTTATACCCTTAAGGACTGGTGGCAGGCATTGCATGTCACATACTTTTTACTAACAGCGCTCCTGTGGGAGCGCTGTAAATAAAACTGGGGTCTGAAATTGACAGCTCCAAGACTGGCGTGGTCTCTCTCAGACCCCAACATGGCGCACCTGTACATACAACAGGTCACGTGCACTGGCGTGTCAGCAGGGATCAAATCGCTCATTCAGGGAAGCAGGCCCGGACTGGGACAAAAAATAGGCCCGGGCATTTAAAGCGGAGCAGCCCATTTTTATTTTTTCAGCAGCCCATGGGGGGGGGGGGGGGGGCGCGTTCGCTCTTTTTTTTTTTTTTTTTAAACGCCCGGACCCAGGGCCGGTGCAAGGATTTATGTATACACAGGGCAAAGGTGCATTTTGATGTCCCCACCCCCCTCCGACACAATCCCCTGCCCCCGCCCACATATTCACCTCCACACTCTGCCCACCCCATCCTCCTCCCCACACTGTTCACCTCCACAATGCCCCCTTCATCTCCACATTGCCCCTTCCACAATGTCCCCTTCATCTCCACATTGCCCCTTCCACAATGTCCCCTTCATCTCCACAATGCCCCTTCCACAATGCCCCCTTCCACTCCACAATGCCCCCATCTCCACAATGCCCCCTTCATCTCCAGAATGCCCCCTTCCACAACGCCCCCTTCATCAACTGCCCCTTCATCTCCACAATGCCCCTTCCACAATGCCCCCTTCCACTCCACAATGCCCCCATCTCCACAATGCCCCCTTCATCTCCACAATGCCCCCTTCCACAACGCCCCCTTCATCAACTGCCCCTTCATCTCCGCAATGCCCCTTGATCCCCTACCTTAAATCCCTGGTGATCTAGCGGCGACGTGGCGTACCATTAGTGTGATCTGTGCCTCCTTCGGCACAGAGCTGCATCTCCCGCGCGCGGTTCGCAGTAATGCAGAGCGCTGGGAGATGATGTCATCTCCCAGCGCTCTGTATTACTACGGAGACTGGGTCACCGGACCGGCCCACCGGGCAAATGCCCGGTGTGCCCGATGGCCAGTCCGGGCCTGCAGGGAAGATAAACCAGAGACTAAAACTGGTATAATAACATCCAGAGATATGGAAAGGAGACAGAATCAGGGGCTGTTCTTGGAAATCCAGTAGGGTTGGGAGGTATTGCCTGGCTCCTACCTCTTCTACTGGGAGTCTGGTCTATGTATCTAACACCCCGTGAACATAGTAATACTTTTTATTATTACTTCCTGGGGCCTTGTGCACAAAGAAAAACAATCTTAGGGCAAATCATCTGCACCAAAGTAGACTAATGTTCTCAGAGTTCCCAATGATTTCATTTGGACTATAACCTTTTGAGTGCCAACCTCCTGGCACTGAATGGGTTCAAATCCTTGAATGCTGGAGACCTCACTAGTATTTATGTGATTAAAAACCCCCAGGTATATAATTGAGAATATTTCTGTGTCCCAGATGGTCTGCAGTTGGTTTGCATACAATATATTACACACACACACGCACACACATTATACCACAAACTCACATACACACTCTCTTGCACACACACACTCACATATACAGGGGAGGATTGTAGGGGAATACCAGCCCGGGCATTTTGTTTTTTTTAAAGCAGCCCACTAGCTGCACCGACGTTCTATCGATGCCCCCATGTGGTCCTTCTGCAGCATGGGAGAGCAGGCGCCAGGATATTATGTCATATCCTGGAGCGTTGCATTAACCCTTTGAGTGCCAGAGGGGTACGCAACGCATTGCAAAGCAATGCGTTGCGTACCCCTTTGGCACTCAAAGGGTTAACAAGGAACGTGAAGGCTGTCCCAGACCTCTCCTTCTAAATATCATGGGACGGAGAGGTGAGATCCTCTGATTTCCCCCACCAGCCCATGATCTAGCGGCCCACCGGGGGATGCCCGATCACCCGACAGGACAATCCACCCATGCACATACACACACACACACACATAATTTTTTACACTAAGGGTTTTAAGGAAAGAAAGAAAGAAAAAGAAAGAAAGAAAGAAAGAAAGAAAGAAAGAAAGAAAGAAAGAAAGAAAGAAAGAGGTTCAGAGAAGTATCTGATGGGACTGTGGAAGGTGTACCACACACTGTACATGGGTATATGAAGGAAATGTAAATAAACGTATCACTCCCCACTCTGTTATCCATTCTCCCTGGTGCCACCAAACACAAGATCAACTCATCACATCAAACTACACATCCCTGCCAGGTTTAATGTTCTCCCTCCCACGTTCTGTGCAAATTCTAGTTATACTAATAAAAATTATGTTTTAATTTACCCATATAAATAAATAGTGTATATTTAGGGCACCAATTAAGTGCACGCTTCCTTACTACTTGAGCTGCAGAAACAAGAGTAAAATGTACCCAGAATCCAGACAGCAATGCATATATAACATAGATAATTATCATATTAACCCTCTGTGTGCTGGGAAGGTATACAAAAGCATTGCACTCAGGGGGTTAATACATTAAATAAAGGAGGAATAGAGACACCTACCGTGGCTCCCGGTGAGTGTTTAGGAATTGGAAGATGAGCACAGACAAAAGACAGGGATCTGATAAACACACCTTAACTCCAGTGTAATAAGGACTATTCCAGGAATATCATTATATCCACCCTAATGACATCTGACTGTGTCTCCCTGCACATCTCTTCCTGAATACACAGAGGCCACTGCACTATGCAGTAATGGAGCAATTCTGGGGCAAACCAGCAGCACCATGGGGGACAAATAAAATATGATCAAACTTCCTATGGATTTAAATTTAAAGGGGCTTTTAATCTAAAATACTGGAGAGGTCTCCACACTGCCAAACAAAATGTTGGTCTCCTCTAACATTCAAGAAGTTAAAATCCCCATTTGTTCAACTTGAAATGTGTATTTGTACCCTAGCGTGATCAGTGTATTGTATACCGGCAGGCAGTCCTCACCATCATTAGGACTTTAATGTCGGCAAGTCCGGTACCCCTGCCCCAAAGCATTCAAAGAGCAAAATGGTGTTAACCCTTTGAGTGCCAGAGAGGTATCCAACACATTGTAAAGCAATGCGTTGGATACCTCTGTGGCACTCAAAGGATTGAATGACGCCCTTTGCTCGGCTGCTTTTTTTAGTACTTAACATTACACAAAGCATAGAGGCTACAAATATCCCAAAACACCCATAGACTACCCCATTGCCATCAACAGAAGAGTAACTGCATGAGTTGCAGCTGTGATTGGCCCCGGCATCCAAGAGGGCCATTAACCCCAGGGCACAATACCATAGTTCCCAAGTATCCCTCTTTAGGAGAGACAGTCCTTCTTTGGGTTCCAAATCCCACTGTCCCCACCGTGGTGTCCCTGTGTTTAGGAGATCAGACTGTGTGGTGTGTATAGAAGTGTATCACTCTGGTGTCCCTGTGTTTAGGAGATCAGACTGTGTGGTGTGTATAGAAGTGTATCACCCTGGTGTCCCTGTGTTTAGGAGATCAGACTGTGTGGTGTGTATAGAAGTGTATCACCCTGATGTACCTGTGTTTAGGAGATCAGACTGTGTGGTGTGTATATAAGTGTATCACCCTGATGTCCCTGTGTTTAGGAGATCAGACTGCGTGGTGTGTATATAAGTGTATCAACCTGGTGTCCCTGTGTTTATGAGGTCAGACTGTGTGGTGTGTATATAAATGTATCACCCTGGTGTCCCTGTGTTTATGAGATCAGACTATGTGGTGTGTGTATATAAGTGTATCACCCTGGTGTCCCTGTGTTTAGGACATCAGACTGTGTGGTGTGTATAGAAGTGTATCACCCTGATTTCCCTGTGTTTAGGAGATCAGACTGTGTGGTGTGTATATAAGTGTATCACTCTGGTGTCCCTGTGTTTAGGAGATCAAACTGTGTGGTGTGTGTGTGTATAATTGTATCACCCTGGTGTCCCTGTGTTTAGGAGATCAGACTGTGTGGTGTGTATATAAGTGTATCACCCTGATGTCCCTGTGTTTAGGAGATCAGACTGTGTGGTGTGGATATAAGTGTATCACTCTGGTGTCCCTGTGTTTAGGAGATCAGACTGTGTGGTGTGTATATATAAGTGTATCATCCTGGTGTCCCAGTGTTTAGGAGATCAGACTGTGTGGTGTATATATAAGTGTATCACCCTGGTGTCCCTGTGTTTAGGAGATCATACTGTGTGGTATGTATAGAAGTGTATCACCCTGGTGTCCCTGTGTTTAGGAGATCAGACTGTGTGGTGTGTATATAGAAGTGTATCACCCTGGTGTCCCTGTGTTTAGGAGATCAGACTGTGTGGTGAATATATAAGTGTATCACCCTGATGTCCCTGTGTTTAGGAGATCAGACTGTGTGGTGTATATATAAGTGTATCACCCTGGTGTCCCTGTGTTTAGAAGATCAGACTGTGTGGTGTGTATATATAAGTGTATCACCCTGGTGTCCCTGTGTTTAGGAGATCAGTCTGTGTGGTGTGTATAGAAGTGTATCACCCTGGTGTCCCTGTGGTTAGGAGATCAGACTCTGTGGTGTGTATATAAGTGTATCACCCTGATGTCCCTGTGTTTAGGAAATCAGACTGTGTGGTGTGTATATAAGTGTATCACTCTGGTGTCCCTGTGTTTAGGAGATCAGACTGTGTGTTGTGTATATATAAGTGTATCACCCTGGTGTCCCAGTGTTTAGGAGATCAGACTGTGTGGTGTATACATAAGTGTATCACCCTGGTGTCCCTGTGTTTAGGAGATCATACTGTGTGGTATGTATAGAAGTGTATCACCCTGGTGTCCCTGTGTTTAGGAGATCAGACTGTGTGGTGTGTATAGAAGTGTATCACCCTGGTGTCCCTGTGTTTAGGAGATCAGACTGTGTGGTGAATATATAAGTGTATCACCCTGGTGTCCCTGTGTTTAGGAGATCAGACTGTGTGGTGTATATATAAGTGTATCACCCTGGTGTCCCTGTGTTTAGAAGATCAGACTGTGTGGTGTGTATATAAGTGTATCACCCTGGTGTCCCTGTGTTTAGGAGATCAGACTGTGTGGTGTGTGTATATAAGTGTATCACCCTGGTGTCCCTGTGTTTAGGAGATCAGACTGTGTGGTGAATATATAAGTGTATCACCCTGGTGTCCCTGTGTTTAGGAGATCAGACTGCGTGGTGTATATATAAGTGTATCACCCTGGTGTCCCTGTGTTTAGAAGATCAGACTGTGTGGTGTGTATATATAAGTGTATCACATTGTTCCACAGCAATAAAACTCACAGTAATGTTTGTTTTAACATCAGTATATGTGTTTACATAATAGTCTGTGTAAATAAAATACTTTGGTCTTGCTCTAAATAATTTATTCAGTTACACAAAGAGGTATCAAGAAGCCATGAAATAACCTAAAAATTATTGGTATTGCCTTACCCACCCGCCATTCCCACAGCAACACCATCTAAAACAAAAATGGACCTCTTTAGCCATTTAAAATGTTGAGAGGTATGCAATACATTCTAACTATGTCCTCGGGCAAATATTTGTGTACTAGTTGAAGAGGCCGTTACACGGGTCACAATGCCACTGGCAGCCGGTCACGGGGCAGTCATGCACAGTAGAGACTGCCCACGTCATGGCTGATACAGTGCCAGCTGGTCGCGGTGCAGTCATGCACAGTAGAGACTGCCCGCACCGTGGCTGATACATAGCTGGATGCTCCTTTGGAGCACCCCGCTCTGTATCAGCTTCATCATGGGTAGTCTCTACTGCTCATGACTGCATTGTTACAAACTTTCTAGTGAATTATTATATTGGATTAGTGGGCCCAACAATATGTTTGCACCAAGACCTCCCAACATTCCTAGGAACTCTTTGGATCTGTCCCTGCAACTATGGTGCGCAGACTTAATTACTGGGTTTCTGAGGACAGACACTAATTTTCTGGTTTGCTGAGTGATCCGGCAACCCTGTCCACTTCAAGCCCAGTTCTTCTCGCTTCTACCCTGTTCCACTGATCTCCACACCCATATAAGTACAAACTCCAACTTTCTGCTTTCCAAACTTACCATTAAGTGGGAATCACTTTGGTGCAGTCACCCTAGTGCCCTTTACAGAGGCTGTACTTCCACTGTGCATCAGTGGTGGCACTATTGCTTGAGTAGTCCATGGACATCTATGGCCAGTTGACCATAAGACTCTGTAGGATGGTGTACCAACAGCACTGCAGTAAAATTTCAGGCCATGATGGTACTGCAACCAAATTTTTTTAAGCCAGAGCTTCAATAATATTTGGAATACAACATCACAACTCAGTGGGAGTTCCCTTATTTTGCATTTATATCCACATCAAAAAAAAAAAAATTGCCATTGTTAACATAGCCATAGGAGACTTTTAGACTAAAAGTGATACTGTATATTGTATATATTGTATATAAGTGGCTCTAGGATGCATGCTTTCAGGACACTTTTAGTTAGCCAATAAAGGTATCACTTTAAAGGGATAGTAATGTTTCATATTATTTGGGTTGTGGAGAGCGTTATTTCAATACTGTTCGAGTTGTAGTTTAAGAGTAATTGAATGTGAAAGTATCCCCTCCCTCCCCTTTTACTGATGCTCTCACCTCACAAAAGAAAGACTGTCTGGATGGTTCGCTAAGAGGGACAATCTTCAGTGAACATAAGGAAAAAACCGAAAAACATGTGGGGGCGGGGCAAGTTTTTCCTTATAATCATAGTAAGAAGCTTGTTCCTTGCTGTGATCTGTCCGGTCCAGGGACCTGATTCCACATCTGTGGGCAGACGTCTTAATTGATTGATAAAGTATCCCCCTCCCGTCCCTTTTACTGATGTAACACTGCTCACCTCAGAGCAACAAGACTGTCTGGATGGATCACAGAGGGACAATCTTCAGTGAGCATAAGGAAAAACATGAAAAACCTGTCAAGGGGGGCAGGGTTTTCCTTATGATCACAGTAAGAAGATTGTCCCTTGCTGTGAGCTATCCGGTCAAGAGACCAGATTCCACATCTGAGTGGAGGTGGCTTACACTAGGTAAAAGGGGCGGAAGGGGGAAATTTTATCTTTCAATTACTCTTGTACTACAACTCTGACAGTACTGAAATAACACTCTCCATGGCCCAAATACTATAAAGATTAATTGGAGCTGCTGTTTTTGTGAAACATTACTATCCTTTAACTCTACCAGTTTCCTATGGCTATGTTAACACATGCACACGTAAAAGCTCATTAATATTTGTATATTGTTTGAAGAGATTTTCAATGCATGTTGAATTACACGATTCCCCCATTTTTCCACCCACAATGCTTTTCTTCAGCACAGTAGCATCAATGTTGCTCTGTAATTGTGTTGAGGTGATATTTGGTGCGATACCATTGGAATCCATGTAAATCGTGTGAAAAGTTGCATGATCTGTTATGTTGGAACACTTTTTAGCAATGTGAATAGTCCTATATGACACAATGTAGTTTCAGGCATTTTTTATGTTTTCAGATTGTTGTGATTCAGTTTCCAGTGTGAATAAGGCATATGTATCATTTATCTGAGTATCTGTTAGCATGTTCATCAGTAACTCAGTCTAATATGGGACTTAATCCTTGTTATTTTAGTGTCAGCAGATGAGGCTGAGAACAAGGTTTGCATTATCCAACAAAATGACATTTGTGTTTATCCAGCTAACTGTGTCAACTGCTCTGGTAAGTTTTCTCTTACACGCAATCATTCCTCTATTATTACCGCATAAACTTTTTACATTTCAGTCCCATTAAAGGGATAGTAATGTTTCACAAAAACAAAAGCTCCAATTAATCTTCATATTATTTGGGCCATGGAGAGTGTTATATCAATACTGTCAGAGTTGTAGTTCAAGAGTAATTGAATGATAAAGTATCCCCCCCCACCCCTTTTACCTAGTGTAAGCTATCTCCCCTCAGATGTGGAATCTGGTCACTTGACCAGACAGGTAACAGCAGGGGACAATCTTCTTACTGTGAACATAAGGAAAACCCTGCCCCCCTTGACAGGTTTTTCATGTTTTTCCTTATGCTCACTGAAGACTGTGATCCATCCGGACAGTCTTGTTGCTCTGAGGTGAGCAGTGTTACATCAGTAAAAGGGGCGGGAGGGGGATACTTTATCATTCAATTATTCTTGAACTACAACTCTGACAGTATTGAAATAACACTCTCCATGTCCCAAACACTATGAAGATTAATTGGAGCTGCTCTTATTGTGAAACATTACTATCCCTTTAAAATAAATCTGAATATGGTATTATAATGTGTTTTAAATAAAAAGCCATATTTTAGTGAAAAAAAGTCTACATGAGACGTCTGAAAAAAGAGCCCTGTTCACTTCAAGGAACATAAAACCTGCTAATAAGTTATAACCCCCAATGTATCTTAATACTAGTGTAAAAGCCCATATACACAGGCTAAGGTCCGGGTAATGGTAAGAGGCCAGTCCTGCTGCTACCTGACTGCTCCAGCAGTCATGCTCCGTGTCACTCACTCGATGCAGTCATGCACAGTAGAGACTGCCCTAACGCGGGCAGTCTCTACTGCACATGACTGCATCTGACAAACATCCTAGCGTTTTATTATATAGGATGGGCAGAAAAGCTTAAGCTTTTGTGTGCCAGAGGGGTACGCAATGCATTGAAAAGCAATGTGTTGCCTACCCCTCTGGCACTCAAAGGGTTAATGACCTCTATGCATTGACTGATTCTCCAAATGGAATCTTTATTATTGGACGTCAGGTCCATGGAGACAGTGATGATTATTTGTTGCTGGAATGAAGGATTCCAAACTCTTCCCACTTAAGGTCTCTTAGAAGACTTCAGTAGGAGGAGCTTAGAGTCCTTACTTCAGCAGCAAGAAATCATGTCTGCCTCCGTGGACATAATTTTCAGTACTGTTTAAAGTTTCATTTTGAAGAACCACATTCATGCAGAAATGATTCATAGTAGTCAATAGGATTTCCTGTCCAGATTAATGTGGATCATTATTATTAGAGAATGTTAGTTGTCCTTAAAATGCCATATTTTTCACAAAAGAATGAAAAAGTCTAAATCCATTGATACTATTTTTTCTATTGCACATTTCCATTCCAGGCAAGATGATTGGCACCCCACTCCCGAAATTAAGCATTTTTGGCTTTTTCTGTTTGTTTGTCTTCTGTGACAACTGTAGTCACATCAACAAAATGCTGCCATGTATCTGGAGTGGGGGAGTACTATACAGTCGATGTTAAAGAGATAGTAATATTTCATTATGAAGTAAGGTTTGATCATTCCATATACTTTGTACCAACTATACCATTTCCAATATTCATATCGGTCTAGTTTCTGTGCAATTATATTATAAAGTTCCCTCTCCTGCACCTCTTACCAAAGGAGAAACAATAGGAATCCCCCCACCTGGCGCCCGGAGCCTTGCAACTAACTGAGGTCTGTGCCTTCTTTGGCATAGACCTCTATTAGCAGCGGAGCACCCTCTCTGTCTTCGGCACTCTAGTAATGCAGAGCGCTGGGAGATGACATAATTTCCTGCATTCCTGGAGAAAGGACCATGCGGGAGCTCCAGATGCTAATAGAGGTCTGTGCAGAAGAAGGCACAGACCTTTCCTGCCACACCGCTGTACCACCAGGGAGGTAGGAGATGGACACTAGGGGCAATGCGTGGAGAGGGGAATATTGGGGGCAATATGTGGAGAGGTTGACATTGGGGGCAATGTGTAGAGAGGTGGACATTGGGGGCAATGTGTGGAGAGGTTGACATTGGGGGCAATGTGTAAAGAGGTGGACATTGGGGGTAATGTGTGGAGAGGTTGACATGGGGGCAATATGTGGAGAGGTTGACATTGGGGGCAATGTGTAGAGAGGTGGACATTGGGGGCAATGCGTAGAGAGGTGGATATTGGGGGCAATGTGTGGAGAGGTGGACATTGGGGGCAATGTGTGGAGAGGTGGACATTGGGGGCAATGCATAGAGAGGTGGATATTGGGGGCAATGTGTGGAGAGGTGGATATTGGGGGCAATGTGTGGAGAGGTGGATATTGGGGGCAATGTGTAGAGAGGTGGACATTGGGGGCAATGTGTGGAGAGGTTGACATGGGGACAATATGTGGAGAGGTTGACATTGGGGGCAATGTGTAGAGAGGTGGACATTGGGGGCAATGTGTAGAGAGGTTGACATTGGGGGCAATGTGTAGAGAGGTGGACATTGGGGGCAATGTGTAGAGAGGTGGATATTGGGGGCAGTGTGTGGAGAGGTTGACATTGAGGCAATATGTGGAGAGGTTGACACTGGGGCAATATGTGGAGAGGCTGACATGGGGGCAATGTGTGGAGAGGTTGACATGGGGGCAATGTGTGGAGAGGTTGACATGGGGCAATGTGTAGAGAGGTTGACATTGGGGGCAATATGTGGAGAGGTTGACATGGGGGCAATATGTGGAGAGGTTGACATTGGGGGCAATGTGTAGAGAGGTGGACATTGGGGGCAATGCATAGAGAGGTGGATATTGGGGGCAGTGTGTGGAGAGGTTGACATTGGGGCAATATGTGGAGAGGTTGACACTGGGGCAATATGTGGAGAGGCTGACATTGGGGGCAATGTGGTCGGGGAGGCTCATGGCAATTTTTGCACCAGGGTCCAGTGACTTCTAGTTACTCTTATACCTTTTAAAATTTTAGTCTTCCTCCCTCAGATCTGAAATCCGTCCACTTGACTGGACAGATTGCAACGTGGGACAATCTTCTGTCTATCAATAAAAGGAAACTCCTGCCCCCCCCCCCTTGACAGAAGAAGGCAGTTTTTTTCTTTTGCTGATACAAGATTGTCCCTCATCACGATCCATCCGGACTGGCATTCTGATCTGAAGACAGACTAGTGACGTATGTAAAAGGGGCAGGACGGGGGAAGTTTATAATTTAATGACGCAAAAACTATATATATGAACATTGGCAACGGTGCAGAGCTGTAGTACAAAGTATAAGGAATGATCGAACATTACTTTATAATGACATATTACTATCTCTTTGAACGGATAGTAGCAAGTACATGCTATGTAAAGTCACATTGCCCAGACTTTTTTTTTTAATAATATGTTCCTGACAGCAAGCTCACTGTATCTCTGTTTCCATAGAGTTTTCTGTTTAGTTGACCATCAAAGAAGGAGAGTGATACATTGTAACAGTGAGGGGGAGATTCTCTAAGCACTAATAAAGAGGTAATAAAGTGTAGATGACTTCTCCAGTGATATCACTTCTGTAATTCCTATGTTATTCTATGGAGCCTATGGACTAAGATTTCTTCAACTTTGGAGATCTTAGTGCATTGGCTCCATAGAATAACATGGGAACTGGATAAGTGATATCACTGGAGAAGTCATCACTTTATCACCTCTTTATCACACCTTAGTGAATCTCTCCCCAGGTGTTCTGTATCTTTTTACAATGTATAATATTGTTGTTTTCACAGTCCCTGACAGAAAGCACTCTGGATACAGGTCTAGGGAGATCAATACCAGAGACATAAATGTGTTAAAAAAAATCAAAGGTGAAGATAAAAAAATGCATAATAAAAATACAGGGAATCTGACATTATATAGTCTGCTTTTGCAGAATACGTAAAGTTAAAATAAAGAGTCAGTCACCTTAGTGACTGTACATATCCTGCTTGTTCACAATAGGAAAGTCACATTGCCTGGACTTTTATCTTTTGTTTCTTCATACTTTTAAGTCCTTGATAGTGAGCTGCCTGGATATATGTTTCCAGTAAGATTCCAGTTGAGGACAGTGAAATCTGGGATAGTGATATAATGTTGCCATCTCCCTGCAGCACTGAGAAATCTTCTCTGTCTTTCTTACACAGTACCTTATCATACATTGTTGCAATCTCTCTGCTGTCAAGTCCCTGACACAAAGCTCTCTAGAAACACATTTGGGCAGTTCCCTGTAAAGGACATGAGAGTGGAAAAAAAAACATAAGAAAAATAAAAAATTACATGACATAAAAAGTACAGGCAATTAGACGAACTTGTGAATATGTTGAGTCAGAGAGGGGGCTGATTGTTACTGTACCATCACTTTCATAATACTTTAACCATTTGTGTGTCAGAGTGATGTCCAGTGGATTGTAACACAATGCATTGTATACCCTTCTGGCACGCAGAAGGTTAAAATCCTCTCCAGGTCCCCCACCACCACCACCATGCAAGAGTACGTCCCATGCATGCTTGAGGGGACTGATAGAAACAGAGCTTTCCCTCCGACTGTACATGAGACCCTCCAGCTGTTACCAGACTACAGCTCCCACTGCAATGATGAGATTCATAGTCTGGCAGCAGCTGAATGGATTTGCATTGCCCATCACTGGTATAGCAGTGCACTTCTCTAGTAGCCAAGGGGTTAAAAGCTTTTTCTGTTTGCATGTTCTGACTTTTAATTGCACCTTATTTATCTGCAGTCCCAGCCGAAAAACGTAAATGTGTTGCAGTGGTTAAAGACTACTGCATCTTTCCCGCAGGAATGCCCACCGACCAAGGTGAGAAATGAGCAGGCACTGCAATTGTCTGACCTCTTCTCCTGACCTCCCCTCCTGCCATTGTCTGACCTCTCCTCCTGACCTCCCCTCCTGCTATTGTCTGACCTCTCCTCCTGCCACTGTCTGACCTCTCCTCCTGCCACTGTCTGACCTCTCCTCCTGACCTCTCCTCCTACCACTGTCTAACTTCTCCTCCTGACCTCTCTTCCTGGCATTGTCTCACCTCTCCTCCTGCCATTGTCTGACCTCTCCTCCTGATCTCTCCTCCTGCCACTGTCTGACCTCTCCTCCTGATCTCTCCTCCTGCCACTGTCTGACTTCTCCTCCTGACCTCTCTTCCTGGCATTGTCTCACCTCTCCTCCTGCCATTGTCTGACCTCTCCTCCTGCCATTGTCTGACCTTTCCTCCTGCCACTGTCTGACCTCTCCTCCTGACCTCTCCTCCTACCACTGTCTGACTTCTCCTCCTGACCTCTCTTCCTGGCATTGTCTCACCTCTCCTCCTGCCATTGTCTGACCTCTCCTCCTGATCTTTCCTCCTGCCATTGTCTGACCTCTCCTCCTGCCACTGTCTGACCTCTCCTCCTGCCACTGTCTGACCTCTCCTCCTGACATAGTCTGACCTCTCCTCCTGACCTCTCCCCCACCACTGTCTGGCCTCTCCTCCTGCCACTGTCTGACCTCTCCTCCTGACCTCTCCTCCTGCCACTGCCTGACCATTCCTCCTTCCACTGTCTGACCTCTCCTCCTGACCTCTCCTCCTGCCATTATCTGACCTCTCCTCTTGCAATTGTCAGACCTCTCCTCCTGCCATTGTCTGTCCTGTCCTCCTGCCATTGTCTGTCATGTCCTCCTGTCCTCCTGCCTTTGTCTGATCTGTGCTTCTGCTATTGTCTGACCTCTCCTTCTGCCATTTTCTGGCCCATCTGATCCACTAGGAGTTAATATGAATGTGTTAAACTTGTTGACACTCTGTACTGTATCTTTAAAGGTGCACTACATGTTTTTTTAAAGGGATAGTAAAACAAGTGTACTTCCACTGCTGAAAGGTGTTTCATTCAAAAGTTATTAATTTTCAAAGTTTAATTTTTTAGGTGCAATATCACAGTGGCCTGAAATTGTACAGTGGCGCTGTTGCTACACAATCCTATGGACAGCTCTGGTCCCGGGACCATAAATCTCCATAGGATGGTGTAGCAACAGGGTAGCAGTACCCTTGTTTTACTCAGGGGGATAAACCCTACAACATATTTTTTTTTACATTTTAAGTATTACTATCCCTTTAAACGAAAAATATATATTACAGGGCTTTTCCTGTTGGGAAATGTATTTTGAGTGCTCTTGTTTTACTCTGCAACATATAGGTTTTCATATAAACGTTTACTGCTACTTTAAAAGAACACCGATACTTTCTAATAATAACCCACAACCCAATTTAATTAATATACTCAGGAATTCATAATAGCCATGATGAACAAGTTCCTAGTAATTCCCAAAATTAATAGTTAATTAGCACTGAATATCACATCTATCACGTCTGTGGCGGCAGAAAATATTGTTCTGGCATATTCCAGAAACCCAAACTCCTCCCACTAAAGTATTCCTATAGCTCTTATCATGAAAGGAATTTGGAATCCTGGAGTTCTGAGACAAACGTCCATAAAATCACACAATACTGATCCATACTGATCTTAACTTCTCTCAAGGTTAGGGGGTGTTATGAAGAGATGTTGGGGATCTATGTTCAAGATAAATTTATGGGCAAACCAACTGTTCCATAAGGGACAAATAAACATTCCTCAAATTCTAATTCAATTAAATGGAACTTTTAAGAACATAAATGGTAGATATGTTTTGTCATGATTAGGAAAATTATCTTGTATTCGAGAAGCTAAAATCCCCATTTAAGTCAATATGAATATGTTTTTCTTTCCTGTGGTTCCGTTGGTTTGTTCTACAATTGTTCCACCTTCGTATCAAACATAGGGCCCTTACTGTTCCTTTAAAAGGGCAACAAAAGCAGTGAGATCGTCTTACTGGGATATCTGTTCCCCTCTTCTAAGGTCCAGGTTGCATCATGAGTCAAGGTCAATTGGAAACACAACATGGATCTGAGAAGAGACCACTAGTTCACCCCCATTTGGTCCAGTGAAATGTAACTTGACTGCAAGGCTGAAGTCCCTCAGGTCAGCCTTTGTCTAACAGGGTTCTCACCTGACAGGTCCATTCAACCAAAAGACCCAACACAAAACTTACCCCTCCTGAAGTGCATGCGAGAGTATGAATTATATTTGTTTCTCAAAAATTTTCCATTTGGTATTTCATTACTTCACTCTCAAGTATATATATATTCTAAAATATGGTAGGTGGACACACTCACTCTTTCTATATAGCTGCTCAGGTGCACAATCCCAATATAATATGGACATATAGAGGTGGAAGAGAGGGACAGCACCTGTGGGACTTGTTGAGCAAGATTTTGTTGCCAAAAGATAAATTAAAAAACAGTCAACATTTCGGTCCTATGGAAATTTATCAAGACAAAGACATAAACATATAAGCGACTGGGATTACCCTGCAGGGTACCAAACGAGGTCAATTACATCATCTCCTGCCATCAAAGAATTGACTGTAGAGGATGACATCACCCCTACAGTAACCAATAAAGTACAGTATTCAAATTAGTATATTATGCTGAAAGGAACAAATTGAATTATATGAACCTAAATCAATTATCTGCAATTCCTAATACTCAACAACCCATGTCAAGAGATACAGTGTAAGAAGCATAAATGATATATAAAAAATGAATTAAGAGTGAATGCAAGGGCAAAGTCACACTACTCAATATCTTGGTGTCAGTGCAAGCGTGCGCCAGTGAAAAGAACAGGACCCTGGCACATTGCAGCACACTCATCAACATAGTGCGTGTAATGTAACTCAAGCTAGTGGCAATGGAAAAAAAATGTGCAGAAAAAGAAAAATAGTGTGCCATGGGATGTAAGCAATAGCAGTATCTTTCCCCCCAGGGTCAAAATACCAACCCTTAATGTATCCGAGTCTGCATAAACCCAGAGGTATATGGACACCTACATTTCGTAAAGTCGTATCCATTGGTAGAAGAAAGGCACTGTTCTTATAATTGTCATCACACCTCATGATGATACCTGCATCTATGAAACCCTAGGTGGCAAAGACACTAAAAAGAAAAAACAGATCACACACCCCACGGATCTGACACTAGTGCTCTAGTGTGCCGGTGTAGAAAAAGGGACACCGGCACATTGCAGCGGACATGTTGATCCATCAAGCGGGGTACAATCAAAGTCGCAGAATGTTATTAGTAGCCTGCGGGCTTCATATTATGTTTAATTCTTTCTTTACTACTCCAACAGTAGCACTGTGAAAACTATAACAAGAGAAAATACATTAACAGAGCTGATTCCTGACTCCGCCCCCTTTTGCCCTTTTCCACCAATCTCATGGCAGTCTCTAGTATAAATTGTTGCATTCCTGTGGCTGCTTTCTCTTTGCTGCTTCACAGGAAAGCTAAGTATATTGATTTCAGTGGGTTATTACATATTGGTGAAACTGAGTTTTATTTCCACTGTTTCCATTGGTAATAGTATTTTTTCTTTCATTAGAGTTTTCTATTTGCCCATAATACCACAAAAAGTATTTGTTTTTCTCCAATTATTACTGTTTAAGCCCTTCCTGCCTCTGTTTATCCATCAGTCTCCTGTTTAGTTTCTCCCCTTTTTTCCAGCTTCCCCCTTCTGTAATATTGGTTGAATTAGATTAGTCAGACAGAGGCCTTTTTTTTTAGTTACACCTTCACGCATTGCCCCTTGCCTATCAGTTTGTTCCTCTGTTGTTCATCTTTATTTATGGACGTTTTTGACGATGCCTTTCTACACGTGCACCTTGTGGTCTACCTGATGCTCTGAACATTTTCCGTAAGACATTATCAGAGAAGACAAAAATTGAGTTAGTGTGCTTCTTCTGTGGTTAAATTTTTTATCTACGTCACTCATACCCATTTAGAAGCTATTTCATGTTTATATCTTTATTATTAAAACATTTTATTTTAATATAATTCCCACCGGTTTTACTCTCACTTTCATAATTTATCTATAGTTATAACATTTACCTCAGGATACTTTCCTACTTGATAATATGTTACATCAAACGAATATCATTTCCTCCTCTACCCCCCAAAAAATCAAAACGCATTCCACATCATTTTGTAGATTATGACTCTCATTCCAGCCCAGATTTCCAAGATTCATGCGCTGAGCCACTGACAATGTCAGATGATCATATTTTGCATCTGTGAATAGACCAGTGTCTAAGGCTATCTCCTCTTGTTTGAATCGTAACAAATCAAAATTACCCCTTCAAAGTTTCACTGACCCTATTCCTGTAAAGGACAGAGGAGTTATTTCAAATGCACCTCCTGCTTTGGGGGGAAGAAGAAAGAAAAAAGTGAAACATTGTGCTCCTAAACATATAGATAAAAAATCGCAAATTGAATCTGCTAGTAACCCTAGCCCAAAATATCGTGGATCACTACCACACAACAAACCCTCTACTCAAGAGTAAGTTTTACAGAGGCAAAAGAGTAAATCAAGACAATAACCTGATTCATTTTGTCTATCATCCTCTACTGAGGATTCTTCTGATGAATCAAGGGAAATAGATACAGATTCATTTGATGTGAATTGGGCGGATTCTCCATTCACATATGATGTTTTTGTTGAACCTTTATCCACTGATAATTTGGCCAATGTAATTTTAGATTAGCAAGGCCAACCATTATTTGACCCAGAGGGTATTAAACACCCTTGGTCTTCAGAATGGATCCCTAGGGATCATGTTACAAAATACATTTAATTATCAACAAGAAAGCCTTTTCGACAATACAGCAAAAAACAAATTACTTGTGGAATGCCCAAGACCTTCTATTAACAAATTCTGTGAAACACCTGTTATTATCCCCCTGTAAGGTACAATATATGCCCAAATCGGGGAAGGAGCCTAGAAAAGGAATTGGCAGATCTCTTAAAAATTTTGAAGATAAATTACTGGACTTTTTGGGCCAATAGCAAAGATTTTTGATTTGACAGATGATTTTATTTCAAATCATAATCCTGTAGATGTTTCAGTTTAAGAGGATGAATACAAAGAGCCATCCGTTTATTGGGTAATGCTAACACTGCCCTTTCTACTGAAAGACGTAGGTCTATCCTCATTGAAATAGATACAAAACATAAAGAAATGGTTTCTACGGAATTAAGCCCAGAAGCAGATGGACTTCTGTTTGGGACACTTTTATTAAAGAACTAATCAAATTTGTCACAACTTTCATTACCCTGGACAAAACTCAAATGTCCAATAAAAAAGTTTTCACCCAAAAGGTTTTTGAGAAGGCCGGGAAACACAGGAGTCACTTTCCCCACTGGACATTTCAAGGTCCTCCTAGAGGACAATACAAGTCTTATCAAGATCCCTCATATTATGGGAGAGGACCATACACTAGAGAGATCAGTGCTCCCTACCCCTTTTTTCACAGATGCGCAATGTGGCGATCCAGAATGGCAAGAGAATTACTCTATTCCAGACCTTTCTTGGGTAAGTCCTTTTACCTTTCCTCTTCCTTATCTGAGAAAATGGGGGTGGCAGACTCACACATTTTTCCCATTTTGGTCTCAAATAACTTCAGATCAGTGGATTTTACAAAAAATATCAGGGTTTCAAATAGAGTTTTATTCTCTCCCTATCCAAACAGACTTCCCCTGCTTTCCAATTTTCAAAGGAGGAAAGACAACTAGTGGATTTGGAAATTGAAGAGTTGTACAAATTCCTTTTGAGAACCCAGGGTATATACACAATATTTTCTTGGTAAAGAAATATGTCTACCTTACAGTTCCCATGTCCCTTCAACATCAAACTTTTTTATAGCTGCTATGAAAAGGAAAGAAGTGGTAATTCACTTGCCTACCTTTCAATTTATCATCATCCCCTTGGTGCTTCACAAAACTCATGAACCAGTGATTTCATTCTTGAGAAGCAGGGGAATATGAATGATAATACATCTAGATGACATGCTCTTCATGTCCCAAGGGCTAATGAAATCTTATTAACTGAACTCGGATTAATTATAAATTGGAAAAGTCCATCCCATACCCAAAACAATTTATAGAATTCCGAAGTTTTACAGTCCTATCCCAAACCACATCTCTCTTTCCTCCGAAAAAGAAATTAAAGTTGATTCAAAAGGAAATTTGAGATCTTCTAAAGAAAGATATAATTTCCTTGAGAGAAATAACGAGAATTGTGGGACTTTTGTCAGCATCATTTCAATCAATCTTTTCAGGTCCATTACATTACCAAGCCCTTCAAAGATTAAAACTTCTTCACCTCTGAAAGGGCATAGGGTATGTAGATATGGTTCCACTGTCAGTAGATGCAAGCGAAGAATATAATGACTAAATCGTATGGAGGTCTGGAAAGACAGAGACATTTTTGGCATGTCCCAAGATATCATTACCAAATCGGATGCTAGCAATTAAGATTAGGGAGCTCACTGTGGATACCTTACCACAGGAGAAAAGTGGTTAACTAAGGAAAGAGACATGCATATCAATTGTTTAGGGATGTTAGCAGGCTCTTTTGTGGTCAGGAGCTTCACGAAGGACAGATCAAACAGCTGTATCCTTCTCAAGATGAACAATGTGTCAGCAGTCAGGTACATCAATCATTTAGGCAGTAACAAGACAAAGATTCTCACCAATCTAGTCAATGAATTTTGGCAATTTTTCCTGGACAAGGACATCTGCGTTTAAGTGGAATACCTCCCAGGTGTCTCCAATACCATAGTGGATTATAATTTGAGACATCTTCCACATTCCAGCGATTGGAATCTTCACAAGACAATCTTCAGGAAAATAAATCTTATCTGGGGTCCTATAGAAATAGATCTGTTTGCATTGAGACTAAACACACAGTTACCAAAATTTTTCAGTTGGAGACCAAACCCGGAGGCCATGGTGATAGATGTGTTCATTTAGACTTGGCACAATTTCAGAAATTATGTGTTTCCTCCTTTTACAATAATCCCCAGGAGCATTCTGCAGATCAGGAAACTTTTTGCCCTATCATGATCATCACTCCCTTTTAGACAGTTCAACTGTGGTTCCCTCAACTTCTTGAGCTGTTAATAGATTTCCCTCAAAATCTAACTCTGTTTCCTAAATTGTTAACAGATCCATCGGGGGAACCTCATGACCAATTGCAAACAAATCAGTTACAACTTTATGGCCTGGCTGATTTCAGGGGTTCCTGGTTTGTCGAGAGACTTTCAGAATCAGCTCTATCACTTATGTCCAAAGCATGGGCACCAGCTACTCAATCATGCTACAGATCTTGCTGAACTATTTGGTCATGTTGGTACTTGGAACTTAACTTGGATCCCATTTATTCCAAAATAACTACTGTTTAGAATTTTCTTTCTTTCTGTTTCAAGCAAGTCTGATGAAAGGCATTAAATTAGCTAGACCTCCCACTTATAAATATAACGGCCTTTGGGATGTCACTATGGTGCTTGATTTCCTGGAATCCTGGCCTGTTAATGATACTTTGACTTTCAGCTAAACTTACCATGTTACTCTGTTTGCTCCCACTTCAAAGAGTGTCAGACGTTCGTGCTTTAGACGTCTAGTCAAGTTCTTTCATCCAGAATGGCATAGGATTTTCTATTTCTAGAAGAACAAAAATATTTTCTAGAGACGTTTTCTCTCCAGCCTTTTCACAAAAGCCCAATCTTTGTGTAGTTTGATGTTTACAAGCTTATGAACAAGCTATTACCAATCTCAGGCCTAGTAACACACATCAGTTACTAATTTAATTCAGGAAACCTCATCTTCCAGTATCATCAGTGACTCTAGCTAGATAGGTTCACTGGATTATTCAGTCAGTGGATATTGATGTATCCCTTTTTGGTGCTCATTCCATGAGAGGTGCTATGGCTTTGAGATCATATTTATCCGGAGGTTGCCTCTTGGATATTATCAAAGCAGCTGACAGGTCCATAGAATCCACTTTCAAATTGTTTTATTTAAGCCTAATTCTCACGTATTCTGTAATGTTATTGATCAGCTTTAAACTACCATAGTATGATGCCTCTGGTCTTATAATAAAATTTGCAGATTTTGCTAACTTTGCAAATAAAAGTTAGGATTTTATTAAAGACACAGAGGCGAATATTATCCCTCCCATGTCATACCCTCACTTTAATGTTTTTTCTTTTCTCTTCAAAGGAAAAGTCCCGGTGTAGCTGTACAACAAAGTTAAACAGATGGTTTATTATTGAAGAATTAATATGGTTTGTTCTGTCATTGCATCAAAGAAAGAGGAAGCTGCCGCAGGAATGCAATGGTTTATACTGGAGACTACCAGGGGATTGGTGAAGAAGGGCCAAAGGGGCGAAGTCTGGAACAAGCTCTGTTAACGTATTTTCTCTTTGTTATACGTGAGAAGTAAATAAAGAATTAAGCATAATATTTGCCCCGTGTCTTTAATAAAGTCCTGAGTTTCCTTCACAAATTTAGGTAAATCCTCAAATTATAGGTGTAATGGAAACAATGTATTAACAAAAACAATGTTATAAAGGAAAAACAATGCATCAAAGGAAAAACCAAAAACAATGTTTCATACAACACTGGATCCTTCCCCCACACAGAGCTATAAGTACCTGCCCACTAAAACCAATGGGCCATCCTATAGCCAGTGGTGGGAGGAAACACACTTAGTGACCACCATGGTCATTAGTTATCAATATTATGGTGATAGAATACAACAATGTGACGATGAACTGCATTCACTAAGTACATTCAGAGAAAGCAATTGTCTATTATTAAAACAAAATATATAGCTATAGTTAATATAGCTACCTATTAAAGGCTTATAAGAGGTCCAGTTGACAAGGGTAAATGGGTGATATATAATGTAGGTAGAGTGTAGTTAAATATTCATTACCATCACCTTGGTTGATGAGGGACAGCATAAATCAAGTAATATGACACAATCAAAGAAACAGATAAATAATGGCCACTAGGTGGAGTGTTATATAGTGTTATAGTACATAGCACAAATCCAACAATACCTTTCTCAGACACAAATTTTATAAGAAAAAACATATAACTTGCGGGAGCTTAAGAGTAATTTTTCCATGGTGACCTAACGCGAAGGTCAAAATCCAATGTACAGGAGTGAAATGTATTACTACGCATCTTAGTGTTAAATGGATGATCAGAT
The DNA here is from genome assembly GCA_037306005.1 of Rhinophrynus dorsalis. Taxonomy (NCBI): domain Eukaryota; kingdom Metazoa; phylum Chordata; class Amphibia; order Anura; family Rhinophrynidae; genus Rhinophrynus; species Rhinophrynus dorsalis. The sequence goes on along the minus strand of CM074726.1, from coordinate 170,596,627 downwards.
GATTAATAGATGGAAACACTCTGTTTAAATATGAGCAGGTATGGAGGTATGCAGCGTGATAGGAAAAGATCAACTCAGGTAGATATATAGAAGAAGGAGCTAGTATTCATCATGCATCCAGTCCAAATTTATAATGTGGGTTTTGGCTGGCAACATTCATCTAATATGGGACCTATGACCACCCACACCTAGGAGGGATGCATCTGACTAAGGCTTCTAGAATAGTGTGATAAATGATTCAACACCATGACAGAAAATGATGAGTTTACTATCACACTAGAGAAAACATGAATAATTGGTTTTATTATTTAGCCCCTTAGGCTGCAGACTGTCAAGCCTCCTTTTGGATGGTTGTCAATAATCATAAATTTAAGATCTGCCAGACTGTGATAATAAAGTGACAACCCACTGGTTTGTCACTCTGTTTGCTGGTGATCAACTCATGGATACAGAAAAGATGATTAGCCATGCATTCTTTGACAGTTGTAATGTTTTTTCTCACATACATCAAACTACATGGGCATAAAATAACATAAATTACATAAGTACTAATCCAGGCCAGTGTGTATTTAAATGGTATATGTTTAACCGTGTGAAAATGTTTGAAGGTGTTACCCGTCATCCTTTTCCTGCTAGTGGTGAAACCAGTGCATTTAAAAATGGCTTGGTTTATCCAAGGTTGGCCATAACATGTAGCTACTACTGTAGCAATGTCTGTGATCTGTAAGTAAAAGGCTATCCATCAAATTCTTACTTCTCTTAAAAACCTAATAGCAGGCTTGACATGGAGTTGCTCGTGCTTTAAACCTTTGAGTGGCAGAGGGGTATGCAAGACATTGAGGTTCTAAGCATTAGATACCCCTCTGGCAGTCAAAGGCTTAATGGATATAAAACAGAACACACACACAGGGGAGCAGGTCAAAGGGGATGTGAGGGTATGAGGACAGAGGAGAAGGCAAATGATGAGAAAGGGTGGAAGGTGTGGAGAGGCAGTGTGTAGAAGAAGTTGGTCTGAGTTTACAGTCTGAGTGCAAGAGGGGTACGTAGCTTGGGAGACATGAACTCTGTCTTCCCCTGGCCACTGAAAGCATGTCCATTCCACACCCATCCTCCCATCCCAGCATCAAGCGGAAGACATTAGGTAACTCACTCCGCACATATGAGTTTCACCCCCAAAAAGTATACACCATTGTCCATAACAAACAGAGGGAGACTATGGCTGTGTGAGTGTCACATGTATGTTTACATGTACAGTATGTGTTGCATACCCTGTCTTGTCATGGCAATGTGAGTGATTGTGCAGCATGTGTTTCTGTCTCGGTAAAGGTGTTAAGGGGACCACAGTATTGTAAGTGACCACAATTTAGCACATTAATCCATGAAATACAAGTCTATTTCAATCTAAAAAGAAAAATAAACAGGCCACAGTAATCCCTGGCATATAGTAGGGGGGGGGGGGGGGGAGAAAGGAAGATGGAAAGCCGATGTGGAGCAGGCGATAGTTGGAGATATGGTGCTCCTCAGCACGTGTAGTCTGGGGTAAGTGACCTCTTGATATCGGTGGTGCGGCGCTGTAGGGTTGGATGACCAAAATATGGCCATTAACATATTATGTGGGCTGTGGTGATTGCAGGGAGGCTTAGTATTTTACAGAGCAGAGACGTTATGAAAACAGCTTATTCAGTGTCAGGTTATTTAGCAGTCTCAAGCTTGAGTCAGCCATTTTATTTAACAGGACAAAATTGAGGGTGGGCTAACTCTTATCCAATTCGCACCACCCCCTTGTAAATCATCACCAATGGGACAGGCACTGTAGAGGAGATTTTAATAACTCCTCCTTACTGCCACCCCTGGACATGTGTGTCCATGGACCCAGACTTTTGGTCACATAACGTTTCCTCTTTGATATTTATATATATATATATAAGTGGTGGCTGTTTAAAAATAACAGCTAATGTAGGGTCAATTGTTCTTAACTAATTCCTTAATTGATTTACTTTGTGGGGTAAATGTGGAGATAAAAAACAGAAATTTGGGGTTCTTAGATTTTCTGACTTTTTAGCAAATCCTGTTGCTGGAAAGTAAAAGCTCTTAGGCAACTTGTAATGTAATGTGGTCCAGTTGTAACCGCTGGAGAGAAGAAGTGTGAACAACTCCTTTGCCTGTACTTCAGCCTGTTGTCTATTGGTATCATTCCTGATGGTGCGCAGAAACTGAGAATATAGAATCCCCCTTTTGGTATGGGATGGAAAGTTTGGTAGTGAAGCAAGGTATTACTGTCAGTATCCTTGTGAAAGTAGGTGGTAGCCAAACAGCTACCAATTTTGTATACCATAAGGCTTAGGAAGTTAACATTCAGAGTGCTGCTGCTTGAAAACTTCACAGGGCCTGAAAGGGCATTCAATGATGTCACAAATGTATCAAAAGGTGGTATCACCTTTTCAAATGAGGAACAGGTAATCAATGTAACAACCATAAAAAAATAATGCAAATGGGCAGAGAGATATTAAGTGCATGGATTCAAAATGAAAAGATTGGCAAAGGCCGGTTCATTATTAGGACACATTGATGTACCAGAGATTTGCAAGTAAAAGTCATGTTCATATCTAAAATAATAACATTTTAACCAATGAGATAATAACTCTCTGATAAACTGGCTGTCCGGTAGTGAGTTTTGTAGTGCTTGGATAGTGACCTGAATACCTTCATCTATGGAGACAAGTGTGTACAAAGAATGTGTATCCATTGTGGCAAGTAGGATGTCATCACCACATTCACCTAACTGTCGAATTTTATTTATGAAATTTTTAGCATCTTTGATGTATGAGGGGATAGATTGCACCATGGGTTGTAGTCAGTGATCTAAATATTGTGCAGTGGGTTGAAGTAAAGAAATATTAAATAGTATTAAGGGAGAGCTCGAACCAAAAAGTGGGCTGATCTTGAAATTCAACTGATATCTCTCATCTAAATGATGATAAATATAGGAACTTCACTGTAATTCCAAAGAAGTACTATACTCCTTCTATGTAAAAATCAATACAATCAATATAATATCAAAACAATAATAGCAAAACCAGAATATGCAAGTAGTTATAAAGTGAATACGTAAATCATAATAGCATCCGATGGTAAGTGCTATAGTACATAGACCTACTGACAGTCTTCTATTCAGTCAATGAATTAATGTAGCGTATTGATGGAAGATGAGTGACGGATGAATATAGTCCGTAAATGCTGATGATAATGAATTAATGAAGGATGGAAAAGTTAATGATAGTTCAGAGAAGACAGTCTTCCTTGATAGCCTTTGGATATATCTTTTTTTTTTTTTTTTTTTGAAGTAAAGAGCCTATTGCTGATACAGCAGTATGACCCAGTGGTTTAAAAATGTGATAAGGCGGATTTAATAAACTACCAACCAATAAACGTATTGCAGTCGTCTGCAAGGTTTTCACAAAATGTGCTATTGAGAAGAATGAACACAATAGTTGAAGTGGGAAAACTTAAAGAACAAGCAGGCTACAGAAGTTATTTCAGTACAATTGACCATACGCATACAGTGCAACAAATTATAATGAGGATTAATGAATACAAACTTCCATTATACACAGCCTTCATTGATTAGGAAAAGGCCTTTGACTCATGGAAAAAAACAAGCATTAATCAATGCTCTGATAAACCAAAGAACTGATAGAGCTTACATCAATATCCTCCAATCAGTATATGAAAATACAAATACATCAGTACAGGTCAAAAATGATAAAGTTTAAATCAACATGGAAAAATGCATCAAACAAGGACACACAGAGCTCGATTTAAAGGAGCCTGGTAAAACAGCCGGTACAGTCAAATTGACTAACGACCAACAGAATAAATTGTCTAAGTAGGTATTTGAAGGCCCTACCAGCTGAAAGCACAATGGAAGTTAGACCACGGAAAAGTTCTTTTGGCCAAACATCAGTTTTGTGCATTAAGTTCCCAAAAGCGTCTAATTAGCGGCAGTAATGGAAACATCTGTGTTAAACTTGCCTGTCATCCACTGTCCATCGCCTTCTATCTTCCTTCTTTTTTCTCTAATCTTCTCTTTCTTCTTTTTTCTTCTTCTCTCTTCTTTCTTCCACTGGTCCATCTTCTCGTCACGTACCTGTAAAAAAATGGAGATAGAAACATAGAAACATAGAAACATAGAAGATTGACGGCAGAAAAAGACCACCTGGTTCATCTAGTCTGCCCTTTAGTATTCCTTTATTGTTATCTTAGGATAGATACATGTTTATCCCAGGCATGTTTAAACTGTGTTACTGTGGATTTATCAACCACCTCTGCTGGAAGTTTGTTCCAAGTTTCTACTACTCTTTCAGTGAAATAATATTTTCTAATGTTTTTCTTGATTTTTCCTCCAACTAGCCTCAGATTGTGCCCCCTTGTTCTTGTATTCAGATTCTTATTAATCACACTTCCCTCCTGAACCTTGTTCAGTCCTTTAACATACTTAAAGGTTTCAATCATGTCCCCCCTTTCTCTTCTTTCCTCCAGACTATACATATTTAGATCTCTGAGTTGTTCTTGATAAGTTCTATACTTTAGACCTTCCACCATTTTTGTAGCTCTTCTTTGAACCCGCTCAATTTTAGTTATATCCTTTTGCAGATGAGGCCTCCAGAACTGTACACAGTATTCCAGATGTGGTCTCACTAGAGCTCTATACAGAGGGATCACAATCTCCCTCTTCCTGCTTGTTTAACTCAAAGAGTTAAACAATGCTTAGAGTGCAGGTCAATAGTTGATAAAATGGCCAAAGTCACAAAAATATGTCCCCATAAAATATAGCTTTTTAAAATTTCTCCACCCCTTGTGTGAGGCAAAAGTAAGTAGTAGCACAGATCCTCCCCCTTTGTACCTTATGGTCCGATGCTTGTTCCACTGTGAGGGAATTTGAACGGAGACTGCCTTTATATATGGGCTGCCTCTGTTCAAAAGGACTTACAGCCATTGGCTGCAATGTGTGCTTACACACCTCCCAGCCAATCAGCTTCGAGTGGAGGTGAGGGGAGAAGGAGGTGGATGACAGGCAAAAAGAGGGTGAGAGAAGTAAATTCATTATACACAAACATAAATGTTAAAAAAAAAAAACATGTGAGGAAGGTGGGTCAATATGAACTAGAAGAAAATAATGGAAATGTTATATGATGTTTTCTAATGTATAGTAATATATTGAATTAAGTATTCAGCTCTCATTTTATGTAAGATGAAGATCCCTAAGGGGTCCTGAAAGATTGCACTCTAAAGTTATTCAAGTTAGCCAATAAAGGTGTTATTGCAACTGACACTGTAACGAGGGATTAATATCCCAATTTAAATCAGTTGAATTCTTGGAATTTTATTTTCCCTTATGGTGCAATTGTTTTGGCCCAGAATTCCTCCACTTCACTTTAGAACATTTGGCACTTAGTCTTGAAGGTAAGGGTGTTTTGTTGAGTTTACAAAAAGAAACAAGACAGTGCACCAGAACTACTAAGTGTAGATGTTATTTGACACTTAAAAAATTCCCAACATCAGTGTGTCAAGTGTGAGCAGGCAAAAAAGGCTAAAAAAAGACCAATATTGGAAAAAAACTGGAAAAGTGTGAAAAAGTTAAATGGATGGTGAGAAAACTGATAATAGACTGTGGTTCAGAGGTGCAGTGAGGGACGTGATTCAGACTCAGAGTGGTACCGGGCTATAATGGATAAAATGGGAGTGACTTGTGGATAGGGAAATATATACAAGACACTGCACCACGTTTTGTTGCAGTATCAATATGAACACAATCTCTATATGTTCTCTCAACAAGCAGCAATATAATGCACTTACCAGAACATTTCTTTATAGTTGAGCCCAGTACAATAAGTCTTCGGCACAATCTCAGTCATTCCTTGGATCTCCTTCCTTTCTCCTCTGAACCACAGTCTAGTATCCGTTTTCTCACCATCCATATAACTATAACTTTTTCACACTTTTCCATTTTTTTCTAATATTAGGTCCTTTTTTCAGCCTTTTTTGCCTGCTCACACTTGACACACTGGTATTGGGAATTCTTTAAGTGTCACATAACATCTACACTAGTTCTGGGGCTAGATTCTATTACAGGTGCTAATTTTATCTCTGCATTTATCTCCAGTTTTCTCTATAGACTTCAATAGGAAAATGTTTCATAAAATGGGTGTCAACATTTAACACCTGCAATAGAATCTAGCCCCTGGTGCGTTGTATTTTTTCTTTTTGTTTCCACATATTTCGTGCCTGAGATATCCCCAGATCCGGGTGCCAGCCTCGGTTCAATAAACTCACTAATTACCTTCAAGAGACTATAAGCACATTTCAAATGAGGAACACCTGAGAATTATGTAAAATATCAAAGGGAACGGTATGGGTGGAATTTGTGTAAAATCCTATGACTTTAAGAAAAACACTGAAAAAAAATTATATAATTTAAAACTCTCAATGGACATTATTCATGACAAAGGAGTATGTTAGTGATATATTGTTAAATAAGGTGGTATTGTATTTTGAATCCTGTTTATGTTAGTGATATTTGTGCCTAGACGAATGACTATTATTGATATGGTATACAGCTAAAGGTGAGCGCTGGTCTATATTCTTTTTAGTATTGTTGAATTTGCCTGATTTTTCTCTTTTGTATTTTCAGTGGTCACCACTACCGGAGAGTTCAATGTGTGCCCCTGTAACCATACCTGTCACCCCTGGCTGTCGATGTTGAACAGATGCACTGCTGTACTATGCGGATGTCCATGTAAATATGTTTGACTTCCCCTTATATCAAGACTATTTGTGGAAGACGTTTTTTTTCTAGTTCACAAGTAATCAATAGTTGGACCTCCAACTGCTGGGGACGACAGCTTTTATCATTCCCAACCAGGCAATGGCTGGATGAGCATCATGGGCATTGTAGTTTCCAACAGCTAGAGGTTTTATAATCGATTACCCCTGCTACAGACCTTATCACCTCAACTTGTGTGATTTTGAAAGAGCTTTCAAGTTCACCTCTACTTAGTAATAGCCTTTTTTTTTAACCAAACAACTTTTTGATTTATTTATCTGTACTGAAGTGTCCATTGTTCCCAGTCCTTCCCCTGTTTAAAGGGATAGTAATACTTGAAAATAAGTTTATTTTATATTGTAGCCCTTAAAAAAACATGAAAAATGATATAAGTCTTATCTCCCAAACCTTTATGGTTTCGGAGATATTCAGAAGTAAAGTTTCCCCTGGAGTGACGTCATTGCTCCACCCTTCAGATTTGGAATCCGGTCCCGGGACCAGTTTTGCCTCTCCAGAAGTGCTGAGATCACCATCTTTAAAGGGATAGTAACACTTCGTTTTAACTTTATTTTATTTTGTAGGCATTAAAAAAACATGAAGAATGATATAAGTCTTATCTCTCAAACCTTTATGGTTTATGAGATATTCACAAGCAAAGTTCCCCTCCCCGCCCCTTTTACCCAGTGTAAGCCATCTCTTCTCAGATGTGGATCAGGTTGTATGACAGTACAGATAACAGAAGGGGACAATTTTCTTTGTATGAAAACAATGAAAGCCCTTCCCCCCTTGACAAGTTTTTCAGCTTTTTCCATTATCTTAATTGAAGATTGTCCCTCTCTGCAGTCTACCTGGGCATCTCCCTTCTTATCTGGTTGAACAGGGGGGATACTTTGTTTGTGAATATCTCTTAAACCATAAAGGTTTCAGAGATAAGACTTATATCATTCTTCATGTTTTTTTAATGCCTACAAAATAAAATAAAGTTAAAATGAAGTATTACTATCCCTTTAAAAATAATTTCTTAATTGGAATGGTCTACAAAGTGTGCTTTCAAGCCAGGCACACTTTGTAGATAGTTCCAGTTAAGTAGTTCTTTTCAAAGATCGTGATCTCGGCACTGCTAAAGAGCTGCCGGTTGCTCTGTGGACCGAATTCCAAATCTGTCCACTAGATGGCAGACTTGGCTGAAACAGCCAGGAAAAGAGAATTTTACTATATTTTACAAGTGAATATCTCCCAAACCATAAAGGTATGGGAGATAAGACTTATATCATTTTTCATGTTTTTTTAAGGGTTACAATATAAAATACAATTATTTTCAAGTATTACTATCCCTTTAACAATGTTTCTTTACTTAAACTGGGCACATTGCAGGTGCTGACGAAAAGCACGGCTCCTATCTACACTCCAGGGAAAAAATTGTATTCCAACACACATGATTTTAGAGGAGGAGAAGGAGGAGAATCTTTATTGGCTACATTTTTTTCTCTAGATACACCTGAAGTGGAGGGGGTGGGATGTTAGATGTGGTGCTGCTACTGCCTCAGTTTCACCACTGGAGCTAGTGACAAGTGGAACCATCATTGCCCGTCTCATATCAATGCTGGTTATCCCAGTTTCTTGGAGCTGTCTGATCATCCTGCTGTTAGACAACTCATCAGCAATTGCAGCAGTAGCAAATGCCAGAATGTCACCAATTGCATTTGCCAGTGCCCAAGTTATCATGTACTGTTGGCACTATGCCAGCAGGGCATAATTTCTGTTGTCTCGGGACATGTTTTTGGCAAGCCTGAGGTCTCTACAAACAATCCACTTACTTGTAATCCACAATGAATGTGGCAGATTTGTATGGGGGTGGTGGTGGTGGATTGGTGTGGTGTGATTGATGTACATCTCATTCTCTATAGATTTCTACATACTCAATATGATTTCTACAGCAATTATTACATTATCATGTTTGAGTTTAATGTAAGCTATCATTATTCTCAGATTATTGACACACGTTAATCAGTGCTCATAACACTGATTTCACAGTAGTAGATGGCAACAACTCTTCACATCTCTCTTCCTCACCCTCTTCATCCTCTGTGCTGCTGTTTGTAATCCATGTTGCCTAGCTTTCCCTGTCATGTGTAATGTTGTCCACTTCTGCTACTTGATACTCAGATGGCATTTGATATTGGTCATTTTTAAGAATGTTAGTCTCCCAACACTGCTGCCTGATAGCTGTGTTCTAGTAACTTACATTATAACCAGCTGCACTAAAAACACTCTCAGACTCAATAATTGCTGGTGGGCAACTAATGGTATCTACAGTGGTATGTGCCAGTGGGGGCAATTGTAGATATCCTACAAGTATGCTGAGACTCTCACATGCAGTGGGATCACTCCTAGGAGCTACACAGTATTCCTGTGTATGTTACCAACCCATTCTCAGGGTGCAATACACCATAAAGATGTGCCGCCACCAGTGCCACCACCGCTGCCACCAATGTTGTTTATCTGAGACTCATTTATCACCCTGTGTTCAGTATGGGAATGGGATGTTCTAGTTTATGTAGCTGCTCCTGCTGCTGCTGGTATAAACCCTTTAACACTTTCCTTTTTTCTGTGCTTTCTATAAGTTTCTTTTTGCTCTGAATTTCTCCCTCTCATCTTCCACAATGCAACCCTTCACTCTATAAATAAGAATATCATTACATTCCTTGACAGAATCCAACCCCTCAGAGAGTTGTTGCTGATCACCGTGACTCCTTGTTGTGACACACTGGTCATGCTTTGTCAGTAATTCTAAAATTCTGAAATCTTGTGTGTCAAGTGTCAAGAATATATTCCTCATGGCTTTTAATGGAAACTTTGCAAGGATCTTGCTCAAAGCACATTAACATGTCCTTTACTAGCTGGTGCATGTCTGTGTTGTCATTATGGTAAGAATCCTCAGCCAAGCACCACCTTTTCTCTACAATAAATATATCAGTGGAAGAATTTCACAAGTTCTTGCCCCTACGTAACTAACCAGCATGGTTCCCTCTTCAAAAGGTTTCAGCAACTCACATACATCAACCGACGTTTCAGAGAACGTTTCAGAGAACATTAGTTGCCATTGCCCAGGTGGCAAAGACGCTCTGTCCAGAGCCTTCCAGTTTTGCACTGTGTACTCGATGATGGCCTTATTCTGCATGTACAGCAGTTCTATCATGCACAAAGTAGTTGGTGATAGGACATGTTGTTGTGATCTTGTATTTATTATATGGCATTGCGTGCACTGTAGGAGAGGCTGAAATGGGCACAGATTTTGTTGGCAATTTTCAGCATATCTCTGAGGGGTTTGGATTCTGCCAAGAATCTGGTCACAGCTAAATGTAGCGCTTGGACAAAGCAGGGCACATGCACAATATCACCTATTCTAAATGCAGCTATTATGTTGCAGCCATTAGCAGATACAAAACCAGCTTTCAAGGAGCAGGGTACAAACCATTCCTGTATCACCTGCTCTAGTTTACTTAATACATTTATGACTTTGTGGGCCTGTCTCTCTCAAAACTCTGCATACACAAGGTGGTATGCTGATGCTATGGGCAATCCTGCTGCTTACATTTAATCACACTGTCAAAACCAGAGGAATGATTACTGTCTTTCAACTGATGATTTAAGTTTTTGTTGGCCACTGGTGGTAGTGGGAGGGAAACCCAGGGAGCAGTCAGTCATATAGTCTGTGCTCTGCCCACTTGTCCACATATCTGTAGACAGGTGAATTTTTTTGCAATATGAGCTTTCCACTCCTTTGCCCACCACCTTAACCACCTGCTTGACAATTCTGGCACAGCAGAAATATAAAAATAAATGGGGCTTGGGATATGCCAGCCTGGATCTACACATGACACCAGTTCTCTGAAACGTCGGTTGTCTACAAAAGTATACGGCAGCATGTCCACTGCCAACATCTCTACATAGATGCAAGAGACAAAAACATAAACTGGAGCACCAAACCCACCCCACACCAAGGGCAATCAGTGGAATAATAGTCACTATGATAGATCAATTTAAACTTAACCTTTATTGAGACCGTCTCAAAAAAAGTGAAATTAAAAATAAACTTAAAACTGCATCAGAACTGGAACCTGACTGGTCCGTATTGCCCTAATACAGAAACTTTAACCCACCAGAGTCTGTTTGGGCACTGAAATTGTAATAATGCTGTAGATTTAATCTATGACATCCTGTGTGTTAGTCATGCTCAGTAGAGACTGCCCATGCCGCGGCTGATACGGGGTGGGGAGCAGTCCCAGGAAGGAGCGCAGAGAGTACTACGGTCTGAATTCGGAGAGCCCCACTCCGTATCAGCCGTGACTCGTTCAGCCAGTCAGTACTGCGCATGACTGCAGCGCGGCCACTGACAACACAGGATCCAAACGGTTGCTGGGTGGCACTGTGGCCTGTGTAAACGGGCTTTTCAACTAGTATCAGTATAAAGTGTATAAAACTCTACATGTATTAATCATAGATCATAATGCAATAATGAGAAGCTAGCAAACAGTCTATTAATTAGCATGCATATAAGAAGATGCCTATGTATAGCACTTCGTACCCAGGTCACAGTTCCTCATCACTGCTATTTTGAAAGAGATAATAGTGTATAGTGATGAGGCTAAAACACAGGCAGGGATTCTTTACAGTAAGGGCGGTAAGGCTATGGAATTCTTTGCCTCGGGATGTTGTGCTTGCAGATAATGTAACTGCATTCAAAAAAGCAATGGATGCCTATCTAGCACAGAACAATATTGACAGTTATGACAGATGGCTTCAAAGCAAATAGGATATTGAGCCGGGGAACTATTTGACACACACACACACACACACACACCTACACTGGAAATTGCTCCAGAGGGCTTTTTTGTTGCCTTCCTCTGGATCAACAGGAGTGTTATTGGCATGGGCTGGACTTGATGGACGCATGTCTTTTTTCAGCCTTATCTACTATGTTGCTATGTTAGGCTTAGGTGAAGCCAATAAGCAGCGATTAGACCTAATTCGGGGTTTTATACAGAGTAACGTTATTAGGTCACAGTCACTAGCTACCACTACATTTATTAAATGGATAATATTTAGCGATGAGGCTTTGATGAAGTCAATCAAACGCAATTGTACCTAGATCGAGATATTGGAATACAGGCAAATTGCCTACGATAAAATTAGGGCACTAATACTAGGGCTTTGCACTATGTTGGATAAAAAAAGTTTAGCAACTTCCTAAAGTTCTTATTCTGGTTGGATAATACAGCAATAAATCCCCAGATTTGTTTTAAATAAAGGATCAACAGATTCAGTCAAATGATCCCTAATTATAAGAGGTCAAATAGTACCTCTTAGAAATTTTAAATAAATTGAATAGAGATGTACCCCACCATAGGCACTAATAAGTTAGCTCACCAAGAACCAAAAGAGGAATCATTGGAGTACGTTATTTGCCAACAAAAATCATTACATGGCAACCAAGGTCCTCCAAATTGATTCAGCAAAAGGTCATTATACAATGTAATGAATTCTAAATTGCCCAAACATAGTAGTAGTTGGATTATAGCAGTTTAGACATAAGTGTGCCACCGCAAGTCAGGTCTGTGGATGTGCTTTAGTTGGGAGCTCTTGAGGAGGTACCTAGGTGTGAGCCTACTTCCCCTGCTCATGTGCTTTTTACTAGGGGTGGGTGAAAGGTCCAGCCATGTTCCTGCGAAAAAATCTGCGAAAACCACGTTTTTGTCAGCTTTTTTTGTGGGAAATCTTCTTGAAAAACAGCAATTAAAGTCTTTGCATTTTTTGCCCCTTGGCCAAAATTCTTCACCATTTTTTCAATGGCTAGAAAGTTTCCGCCCATTGATTTACGTGTGTTTTTCGCCTATTCGATATAAAAAGGTGACGTATTCTCATAAGTGTAACACAATAGAAGCAACTACAGAGCGAAGTAGATGTGCTGTACTGTTCTGCTGTTATTTTTTTGGAAAAATGAGACAGGAGAGGTGCTCACTTGAGCTGGCTGGAAGATGTGCCTCTCCTGTTTTCTGAATTCGTAATGGAATGAGTGCTTGATATCATGTCTATGGATTCAGACATGATTAATTGTTGCATGACTCAAGGATGAGGATAGACAAGCATTTTCCCACTGAAAAAATAAGTGGAAAATGGCCTATTTAACTTTCAGTGAGGCTTTTTGTGATGATGCCATGTACACTGACCTCTTTCCAAGGTGAAGTGTGGTGAATGAACCCTTTGAGTGCCAGAGAGGTACATCTAGTGCATTGCAGTGCAATGCATTGGACACATTGGACACATTTCTGGCACTCAAAGGGTTAATATATTTGTGTGTGTGTGTGTGTGTGTGTTTGTCTAAGTACATGTGCATGTACATGCATGGCTGTATGATGGTGTATAAGTGCATGTGTGATGACATTAGTATTCACAAACACAGGTTTTAAGGTTTGTGTTCCATCACAACAAATTTGGATTGCGGAGAACTAATATACACAGAACTGACTTACAGTGGCCAGTGGGATTTCTTGTACATACTAATATTTTAACCCTTTGAATGCCAGAGGGGTATGCAACACACTGTGAAGCAATGCATTGCACACCCCTCTGGCACTAAAAGGGTTAAGGACCAAATTATTATGCAGAAAATTTCAAACCACTGCACTGTACTCCCCTACGGTCTTTAAACCTTTGTGTGTGTCAGATGCATGTCCAATATATTGCATCGCATTGTGATGGACATGCCTGTGGCACTCAAAGGGTTAATGAATTACGATAAGTGGGGTTTGTTATTAGGAGGAGTTTGGGCTCCTGTATGTGTATTTATTGGAATATTAACTCATTGTCTTAATTAAAATATCACTGGTATGCAGTGACTGTTATCACTGAGAGAAGGTTTAAAAACAATAAAAGGAGGAACTGGAAGGACCTTTAGGTGTCCACTGAGTCTGAGGAGCAGGAGGAAGTGACCACTACAGATCCAATGCTGGCCAGTTCCCCTAAACCACCCCTAGGGATCTTGGGGAAATTAATTTCAAAGGAGGAAGAAAAGGGTAGTAGTGAGAGAAGGACAGATCAGCTGCCTGTGCCTGCTGCCAGACGTGCTGCCCCTGCTGCCACCATTACTGTACCTGCTGCCAGACATGCTGCCCCTGCTGCCACTAATGCTGTGCCTGCTGTCAGAAGTACTGCCCCGGCTACTGCTACCACATTGCTGTACCTGCTGTCAGATGTGCTGCCCCTCTGCCACTAGTGCTGTGCCTTCTGTCAGATGTGCTGCCCTGCTGCCACCAGTGCTGTGCCTGCTGCCAGTGTGTCTTGTAATACTGAGGAGGGGGGGGAGAAGATGATACCAAGTGTGACAGCAGGGGACCCTAAGTCACACTTGCCATCCCCAAGCAGTCCTGCCAGTGCTAGTACTGCTACTAGTAAGAAGGTCCAGCAGCTTGTTAGTGTTAGGAGTGAAGAAGGGGGTAATCATCATATTACTAGTGAATGTGAGGAGGAAGACTCAGGGGCTGGACTTGATGTGGTTGGTGTTAGTAGTGAAGCAGCTGGTGGAAGTAGTGTTAGGAGTGGTGGGGGAAGCAATTGAGAGTGTCCAGACTAGATGTCAAGGGAGCCCGCACCATTTCCCTGGCCCTAGGTGTCCCCTTCCCTCACGGCATTGTCCAGGGGGAACATGGTCCTGAAGAAGGTAGAACTGATGGTGGATAGCAGGTGCAGAAATAATATCACCACCACCAGCAGCACAGATCAGCTGCCTGTGCCTGCTGCTACTGTTGCCAGTCTGCCTTCTTCACATCATCAAGAAATGGCAAGTGTGACATTAGGGGATCCTCTGTCACATTTCTTGTCACCTCCTCAACAAGTGATGAGGGATTAGGACAGGTTCCACTTGCCAGCTGCAGCAATACTCCTGGTCCTAATTGCAGTGTTTGGTCTGAGGCAATAGCAGCAACAGCAACAACATCATCCACTGCCACAGACAATGAAGGGGAATGTGGAGGACAAGAAGAAAGAGGCCATTCTTCTCCACATGTTCCTTATCCCTATACCCCGAAGTCATGGGTATGGGACTATGTCTCTCTTGGGACAGGCACAGTGCAGTCATCACCAACAGCACTGCGCACAATTTGTGACAAGTCAGTGAGGAAAGGAGGGAACAAACCTTGGCACAACCGCCCTGATATCACACCTGAAACACAGACACCATGGTAAATAGGTGAAAAACACATAAATCAATGGGCGGAAACTTTGTAGCCATTGAAAAACTGCCAAAGAATTTTGGCCAGTGGACAAAAAATGCAAAGATTTTAATTGCTGTTTTTAAAGCGGATTTTCCAGCAAAAAAGCTAACAACAACATGGTTTTCATGGATTTTCTCGCCCACCCCTAGACGTGGCAAGTGGAACGTTCATCATCCATCACCCATGTTACTTCTGTTGTTGATATCATTCCCTTTCAGCTGCTTAATCATCCTGCTGCTTAATCCCTTAAGGACCAGCAGTCCTGGAGTGTGTGGTCCTTTAAGGACCATATAGTGAAGTTGGACATGCCGGCACACGTGACTGATCACGTGTGCCGGCACTCCAAACGGGGGACTTACAGTGATCGCTCTAGTCTTGGAGTTGTCAATTTCAGTCCACGCTACTACTCACAGCTCTCCCGCAGGAGCTAACACGCCTAAGTCCTACAAATCAATGTTTTCTTATAGCGTGTGCCAAACAAGTCTAAGTCCTATAAATAAATGTTTCTTCAGGGCTTGTGTCTCTAATAAGTCTAATTTCCACAAATCAATGTTTCCTCAGGGCTTGGCCCTCAATAGCAAATCTAACAAATCATCCTCCACAAAATACTCTATCACGTCAAGTATTAGTCCAGGTGGCAGCTTATATCAGGGGGTGTCTCTCTCACTTTAAATACAAATTTCTTATTTTATTTTATATTTTATTATTTATTATTTTTTATTATATTGTCCCCCCAATATCAATCAAGAAACCCCCCAAAAAACAAATTCCCTGTTCAACTGATTAATTCCCCAGACTCCACCCACCAACACAGGCACCCTCCTCAGACCCCTTTTATTCCATGTCTTATGGGGTGTTTTGAAATTGTATTTAGGATTTATTTTTTATTATCTGCCCCCCAATCCCTTTAAACAACCCCCCCCAAAAAAAACATTCCCTGTTCAACTGATTCTTTCTCCACATCCCACCAACACAGGTACCCTCATTTTATACTATGCCTTTGGGAAATAATATAATCTTTGCTATGTGTTGTGTGTAAATTCAATGTTCCCATTGATTTCAATGGAATCAGCCAGGAGAAAGAAGCAGAAAAATTGCACTTTTTGTGGGAAATTATTCCCCAAGCGGGAAGTGCCATTATTTGCCGATTTCAGTTTGAGGTGAAAATGTTCGCCCATACCTACTTTTTACACAGACAACAGATAGTACCATGCTTAGCTTTTGGAATGTGAGTGAAGTGTCTCCATAGTGTAGACTTCATTGACTGTGGGGCGACTAAGGGCTTCTACTTGGGCTAGATGTTGATGCAGTTGTACTGTTACTAGGTGTCAAAAGTGCTGCACTTCTAACAGCAGCAGAGGCACTCATCATTGCTAGGTTTGGGGATGAAGATAACCTTTGTTTTTGCTTCTGGTTACTCAACGCTAGTGTGTGTGGCTGAGTGGGGATTGGACTTGGGAGCAGTGATGATGTTGATGATGGCTGACAAGATAACTGTGTATTTTTGGGCATCTTTGTTTGTCTAGCTCAGACTTTCCAATTGTTTTCTCAAGCAGTTTATAGACCGGCACAGTGCTCCTTTTCAGTGGTGGATGAATGAACCTTTACTTTTCAGCTAACCTTCTGGCTATGTCATCATGTCTCTCATTCTCAACTTCATCTGTAGCTGAAGAATAGAGCTGGGCAAAAAGAGAAAAAAATTT
Source organism: Rhinophrynus dorsalis (assembly GCA_037306005.1). Lineage (NCBI taxonomy): Eukaryota > Metazoa > Chordata > Amphibia > Anura > Rhinophrynidae > Rhinophrynus > Rhinophrynus dorsalis. Next base: position 170,579,828 of record CM074726.1, on the reverse strand, counting down.
CCTGCATTACTTTTTTTTTGAAAAAGGGGGCATTTTTCTTTTTTTTTTTGTGTGTGTTTTATCTGTTTCTCCAATGCAAAATTATCCTCCTTTTCGCCTATTCCAGCAAAAAAAATTTCTACAATTTTAACACATTTTTCTCCTATTCAATGCTTTTTTCACCTATTCCAACACATATTTGCCTGTTTCCTATGGTGCAATATATCCAGCACAATATTACTTCTTCTGAGGACTATAGTGGAGAAATAAGTAGCTGAAAGTCAAAGTTGTGAGTCCTACAGCAACATTTAACTCAAAAACTTTGATAGCATACAGAGTGCATTTGTCCTCTGCACACAACACTAACTTTCTACTTAAGTGACCCTGGCACATATTCATGATAAAAAAATATACAACCTACAATGTGGTATGGTAGTGGTGATGGCGGTGATTGGTGGAACCTTGACAAACTGCATCCACCCCAGGAGGATCATCATCATTTATTGAACATGCTGCAGAAACCATTGTTTTTTGAACTACCGCTTTACTTTCACGTCCCTGCACTGCTCCACCTTTCCCCCTCCCCCTGATGCTTGTGCATTTGATGCACATTAATCAACTACTGTGTGTGTTTTTACTCTCTACAGTACACAACTGATGGAGTGTGATGTTTTGCCTTAGCCTTCAGCAAACTTTTCAATGTTGTTTGCTGTCTATCAAATCTGCCTCAGTCACAGAGCTCACATCAGACTGCCAGTCACATGTCTGCCACCTAATATATTTATTTGTTTAACTATTTATGTATTAATTTTTTATTTTATTTTTATATTATTTTTTAAGTTGTCCACTCAGTTAGTAAAAAAAAAAATTATAAATAAAAAACAAAATTACAACTTTCCCTAGACTTCCCCAGTACAGAGACAATAAAAGCAAAATCAGCAAGCAAACTGGACCCCAGCTGCCTGTGTCTTGCCAGTCAGTCACACCGAATTTTGTTTTTTTGGGGGGTCAACTACCTTCCTCCCTTCTTCGCCCCCAGACTCCCCTAATACAGAGAACAAATGTCCTATCTAAATGACTCCCTAAACTAAGCTTTCATTCCCTATTATTTGCCTATCTTCTGTACCTCAATACCATCCTGCTTTCTCCTCTCACAAACACAAAATGGCTGCTGTGAGACCCTGACAGCTTTTTATATGTCTGTACACAAAATGGCTGCTGTGAGACCCTGACAGCCTTTTATATGGTTGTAGAAAACTTACATGTGGTGGAGAAACATTTTTCTATGTATTTATTTCAATGCAATGAGCTATGCGAAAAAAGTGGTAAAAGTGCACTTTTCACTGGAAATTATTCGCCAACCGGGAAGTGCCATTTTTCACTGATTTTGGTTTGAAGTATAACATTTTGGATGATCCCTACTGAAGAGGAGGAGAATGACAGAGGGATATATTCTAGATCTACATCATCATCAGTCATTAATAGGTCATCCTCAGCATCACCCGCCGCTTCTTGCCCACTACTTTTATATTCCCATAGGTTTTTAGAGGTCTCAGACAATTTATTTTTAACTTTTATTTTCACAATGTTTGCTACTACTTTCAGGACAGGTGTTTTGGTCCTTTTTTTGTCTAATTGTCAGATGCAGCAGGTGGTTGAGCTGCTACACCTTCTTCCATTATCCTAACACTAGAATTCGACTTGTTGTCATCTCCAGTGTTCTTAGATTTTTTTTAATAGCTCTGGCGTGGTGATGGGACTTTGAAAACTGCATCCTTCTCAGGAGGAGAGGGATCACCATCATTTATTGCACATGCTACCACAGCCATGATTGCAGTCATTTTTTGGCTACCACTTTACACACATGTCCCTGCACTGATTCTAATCTTTCCCCCTCTCCCTATACCTTGTGCATTTGCTGGACATTACTCAACTACTGAGTGTGTTTTTAACTGTAAAGTACACAAGAGAAATGATTGTCATGTCTTGCCTTGGACTTCTAAAAAATACTCTGTCTCTTCTAATATCCTCTAATGTCAGGGTCCCTGTCTCTTAAAGGATCTGAATATGTATAGCTTGGAGGAGAGAAGAGAGAGAGGGGATATGATAGAAACATTCACATACATGAAGGGATTCAACAAAGTGCGGGATGGAAGTATATTTCAAAAGAGTAAAAACATTAGGACAAGAGGCCATAGTCTAAAACTAGAGGGACACAGGTTTAGATGTAATGTAAGAAAGTTTTACTTCACTGAGAGGGTAGTAGACAAGTGGAATAGCCTACCAGCAGAAGTGGTAGATATCAATACAGTGACAGAATGTAAGCATGCATGGGATAGGCATAAAGCGGTCCTTAACATAAGAAAAGACCAAGGACCAAAAAAGGTTTGAGGTTGTGTGTTTTTTTTTTTTTTTACAGTAGGAAATTGGGCAGACTAGATGGGCCGAATGGTTCTTATCTGCCGTCAAATTCTATGTTTATATGTTTCTATGTTTCTATGTCTCTGTCACTTGTCAAATTTTTTATTTTATTTTATTTATTTATTTAATTATCTCTCTCAATAAAAAACAACAAAACCACCCTCTCTGTTCAACTACTTCTTTCCCCAGCCTCCCCTAGCACAGAGAAAACAACCAGATCAGGAAGGATCTTGGATCACCTCTGCTTGTGTCTTGCCAGTCAGTCACACAGAATTTCACAGTACTTTAAGTAAATCTCCTTTTTTCCTGTGTCACTTCCCCAGCCTTTCCTAGAACAAAGATAACAGCCAGATAAGGAAGGAACTTGGTTCCCCTCGGCCTGTGTCTTACCAGTCAGTTATAAAAGATGTTGGGGTATTTGGGGTCAACCTCCTTTCTCTCTACCTGTTTCCCAGTGTGCCCCCAGACTTCCCTAATGCAGGGAAAACATGTCCTGCCTACAAGACAGCCTAAACTAATCTTCAACTCCTTTTATTCGCCTGTCTTCACTAGCTGACAAATGTGCTGCTCTTGCAAAAGAACTAGTCAGAGATGCTCAACTAGGAACGAGCCTGTCCTCGAAATGATGAGGCTCTATAGGATAAGTATCCTACACAGGGTGCAATCTCTTTTAGCTCACTAGTGCCTTTCACAGAGAGGAAATATCCTGAAGCACATCATACTGATCCCACCAAAAGGCAGTCCAGCCACGAAGTGCCAGGCAATTCCTCTCTGAACAAGAGAAGCAGCCAACCCCAGACGTACGTTTTGGCCTTGTTGGGCCTCGTCAGTGAGGTGCAGCTGATCTTTCTAGGCACTATGAGCAAGGGGTCCACGTCTGGATTACCCTGCATATGCAAATGTGCTGCTCTCTCTTCCTCTCACAAACACTGTGGGACCCTGAGACCCTTTTTATACTATGGCTGCGGGAAAATAATTTAAACTTGCCACTTTGCAGATACAAATTCAGTCTTCCCATTGATTTCAATGTAATGAATTAGGCAAAAAAAGCAGAAAAAAAATCACTTTTCGCTGGAAGTTTGCTGTGAGACGGAAAGTGACATTTTTCTCCTGTTTCTCTTTTGAAGCTAAAACTTTCACCCATCCCTATTTTATAGAGCTCCTTTGTAAGCCAATAAACGTATCACTTTTACGCTTCCAATGTCCAATGGCTAAGTTCACAACGGCGATTTCTTTTTTGATGTGCATATAAAAGCTCATGAATTTGTACACAGGGCTATAGGCGAGGTAGGCGCCGGCCTAGGGCGCACAATCTCCGAGGGCGCGTCGGCCCACGCTGCCGCTCACCACTGTGGAAGCAAAAAAAAAAGTATGTTTCGGTGCCCTCCCTCAGTTGGCTATTTTTTTAATGTAGTACAACGATACCTGGACCAGGACTGAAGAAGCGGAGGGGGAGAGAGAAACGGGCATCGCTGTGCTACATTAACCCTTTCAGTGCCAGAGGGGTATGCAACACATAGCTTTTCAATACGTTGTATACCCCTCTGGCACTGAAAAGGTTAAAAAAAATAGCCAGCCAAGGGAGAGCACCGTAACTACTCAGTCTCACTGGGGGAGAGAGAGACGTGCACCGGGAACAGTAAGTGGAACAGGGGTCAAGAGGGGATAAACAGTCAGACGGGGAGAGAGAGAGTCAAAGAGGGGGTCAGGAGTCAAGAGGGGGATCAAGAGTCAGACAGGGAGAGAGACAGTCAAAGGGGGATCAACAGTCAAAAGGGGGAGCAAGAGTCAGACGGGGAGAGAGAGAGTCAAAGGGGGGATCAGCAGTCAAAAGGGGGAGCAAGAGTCAGACGGGGAGAGAGAGAGTCAAAGGAGGGTCAACAGTCAAGAGGGGGAGAGAGTCAAAGGGGGGGAGTCACATATAGAGAACATACACTCTGTCACACTGATACACATATAGAGAAGCACACACACATACTTACACACTGATATCCTTACAGAGACTCACACGCACTGACACACTTATATACATATAGGGAACACACACTGACACACTTATATCCATACAGGGAACACATACACATATAGAGAACACATACACAAACTGACACATATAGGGAACACACTGACACTTAAACACATACAGAGGCGGGGCATAAATGGGTAGGGCACAAGAGGTGGAGCCAAGGGGCGGCAAAATTAGGTTTTGCCTAGGGTGGCAAAAATCCTTGCACCAGCCTTGTTTGTACATGGTTTGAATACCTTTTTAAATGCATTCCCCACTTCTCCACCCACAATGCTTTTCTTCAGCATAGCATCTTCAATGCTGCACGGTAATTGTGTTGATGTAATATTTGGTTTGATAATACTAAAATCCATGTAGATAGTGTGAAATTTCAACAATGCACTGACTGATCAAAAGTTGCAGAAAAATCTGTTACATTGCAACATGTACTGAGCTTTTTAGTAGTATGAATAGTCCCATATCACACAATGAAACGGTTTCATGATTTTTTTACGTGCTCAAATGGTTGTGATTCAGTAGCCAGTTTGAATGAGATGTATGTATCATTTATCTGAGTATCTGTTAGCATGTTGATCAGTAACTCAGTCTAACATGTGACTTTATATCTATTATTTTAGCGAATGAGCCCCAGACGAATTATTGCATTATCCAACAAAATGACATTTGTATCCGTCCACGTAACTGTGTCAACTGCGCTGGTAAGTTTTTCTCTTACACCCATTAATTCCTCTATTATTTCTTTACAGAATAAACCTATCCATATAAGTGTGGTATCAAAAGAAAGCCCTCTTTGTGTGTAAAAAATGGTGTATAATTTTCTTGGGTATTATTAGAATTGCTCCGGTCCTTAAGTGAAATTCACCTTAGATTTTCCCAGTCCTTAAAGGGATAGTAATACTTCATTTTAACTTTATTTTATTTTGTAGGCATTAAAAAAACATGAAGAATGATATAAGTCTTATCTCTCAAACCTTTATGGTTTAAGAGATATTCACAAACAAAGTATCCCCCCCCCGTTCAACCAGATCAGAAGGGAGATGCCCAGGTAGACTGCAGAGAGAGACAATCTTCAATTAAGATAAGGGAAAAAGCTGAAAAACTTGTCAAGGGGGGAAGGGCTTTCATTGTTTTCATACAAAGAAAATTGTCCCCTTCTGTTATCTGTCTGGTCATACAACCTGATCCACATCTGAGAAGAGATGGCTTACACTAGGTAAAAGGGGCGGGGAGGGGAACTTTGCTTGTGAATATCTCATAAACCAAAAAGGATTGAGAGATAAGACTTATATCATTCTTCGTGTTTTTTTAATGCCTACAAAATAAAATAAAGTTAAAACGAAGTATTACTATCCCTTTAAGGTGTTAAAGTTTTATTTTTTAAGAATCACTGCATGCAGAAATGATTCATAGTGGTGATTAGGATTTTTTGCCAGGAATAATGCGGATAATTATTATTAGGAAATGTTAGTTGCCCTTAAAATGCCATATTTGTCACAGAAGAAAGAAAAAGTATATATCCATTGATACTATTTTTTTATTGAGCATTTCCATTCAGGGCAAGTTGATTGGCACCCCCACTCCCACAATTAAGTATTGTGTTTTTTGTTTGTTTTTGTTCTATTACAACTTGTAAAGGGAACCTAAGACGCAGAGTTATCTTGGGTTGGCGTGCCGGGTTTCTCCCTCCTGGATGCGGCTACAAGTAGGTAGCCAGGCCAATGATCTTTGATTGATGCATGGAAGACTGGAATGCAAGGTCCTTGAATGGGGGTCAGAGGGGACCTTTAGACCATTCAGGAATAAAACAACAGGACACACATCTAGTCTAATACAATTACTACTTTATTGAAGGAACAGGAGACATTTTATAGTAAAACAAGTTACAATACACAATGGTGGTGTCATGCAGTGCGAGATTGTCATGTCGCCATTTTGAGCATGGAGACGTGGTGAATTAGTTAAAAGGTTGCACGCTTTTTCGCGTGCGACCTTTCAAAAGTGAACAGTAGCAAGTATATGCTATGTAAAGTGACACTGCCTAGACTTTTTTTTTTTACCCTTCACCTAATTTTTGCATTATGTTCCTGACAGTGAGCTCACTGGATCTCTTTTTCCGTAGTTTTACAGTATGTTCAGTTGACCATCGAAGGAAGAGAGTGATACATTGTAACACTGAGTGCACTGTATCTTTTTACATTGTATGACTATCCAGGCTTTCACAGACCCTGACAGAAAGATCTCTGGATACAGATCTAGGAAGATCAATACCATACATAAATGTGTTAAAAAACAGTGGTGAAGTTGAGAAAAAAATGCATAATAAAAATATAGGCAATCTGACTTTATATATTCTGCTTTTGCAGAATATGTAAAGTTAAAATAAATGGTTACTATCCTTTTAAAAACACAGTCTCTCTCCTTAGTGACTACATATCCTGCTAGTGCAAAATAATAAAGTTGCATTGCTTGGACTTTTATTATTATTATTTATTTGTTTTTTACACTTTTAAGTTCCTGACAGTGAGCTGCCTGGATCTGTGTTTCAGCAGCGATTCCAGTTGAGGACAGTGAAATCTGGGATAGTGATATAATGTTGCCATCTCTTTGCAGCACTGACCGATCTCTGTGCTATAGAGGAGTCTTTTCTACATTGTTTCTCTGTCTTTCTTACACTGTATCTTTTTATAGATTGATGCAATCTCTCTGCTTTCACATCCTTGATGGAAAGCTCCCTGGAACACACTCCGACAGTTCCCTGTAAAGGACATAGAATGTAAAAAGTAGAAGAGGCTGATTGTTACTGTAACATCACCTTCATGCTACTTTAACCATTTGAGTGTCAGTGCATTGTAAAGCAATATATTGTACACCTTTCTGGTACTTATAATCCCTTCCAGCCACCCTCATCATCACCAACAAGCAAGAGGAGATCTCATACATGCTTGAGGGGATCCTATTAGAACCAGTGCTTCCCCATGGACTGTATAGGACAGTGGTGGGTGCTGTTGGACCCTCCAGCTGCTACAGCTCCCATAAGAATGATGGGATTTTTAGTCTGGCAGAAGCTGTTGCCCATCTCTGATATAACAATACACTGCAGATTTCTCTAGCAGATAAGGGTTTAAAAGTTTCTTATTCATGCAAATTATAGGCTAAGGGTATTTTCCATTCCAAGGGACAGTGGCTGTGTCTGGGGGCAGGGTCATGTGAGGAGTGGGGTGAGTGGTAACAGGCAGAGCTAAAAGCACCTTGAATGCATGCCTAGGGGACTCCTGAAACCCAGCCCTGATGCCTCACCTGATTATCTGAAAAGAGGCTGCAGTTTAATGGAGAAGAAAAAAACAACTGAGGAAAGCCGGCTGCACCTGGCCGAAATGTTGATGCAATAATAAACACTCATCTGCTCTTTTAAAAGTCCTGAAAGTGCTGTTGTTCTTTCATGTAACTAGTATATATATATATATATATATATATATATATTTAGAATTGCACATTTCTAAAAACAAATAGAACCACTCTAGAGAAGTAAATGTAAAGGTAAAACTGGGTAGTAAGGGAACATGTTCATACATTTTGTCTTTATCTTATCTGCTTATTTATCTGCAGTCCCAGTCAAAGAACGTCACTGCCTTGCAGAAATAATGTCCCTCTGCATCTATCCTCAAAGAAAATCCACCAACCAAGGTGAGAAATGAGCAGGCACTAACATTTTTTGACCTCTCTCCTGCCATTGTCTGCTCTAACCTGTCCTCCTGCCATTATTTGGCCTCTCCCCCAGCCATTGTCTGACCTCTTCTCCTGCTTTTATCTGATGTGTCCTCCTGCCATTGTCTGACCTGTCCTCCTGCCATTGTCTGACCTGTCCACTGCCATTGTCTGACCTGTCCTCCTGCCATTGTCTGACCTGTCCACTGCCATTGCCTAACCTGTCCTCCTGCTGTCTTGCCATTGTATGACCTGTCCTCCTGCCATTGTCTGACCTGTCCACTGCCATTGCCTAACCTGTCCTCCTGCTGTCTTGCCATTGTATGACCTGTCCTCCTGACATTTTCTATCCTTTCTTTTTGCCACTGTCTGACCTCTACTTCTGCTGTTGTCTGTCCTATCTGCTCCTCTAGGAGTTAATATTAACCTGCTGTACTTTTTGTTACTCTGTACTGTAAAGCTGCAGTACACTTTCTTAATGAAAAATATATATTAAAGATCTTTTCCTGTTGAGTAAAGCAAAAGTATTCCCACTGCTGGGAAATGAATATTGAGATTTTTTTTTTTTGTTAGTTTGTTTTTGTTTGTTTTTTCCCTTGACAGTGTCATCTAGTGGTCAGATTCCAATTAGTTATTCTGTTGCATTTTCTAGTAGATGTAAGTCACTGACAAACAGTTCTCTATAGACAGTGATAGAAACTGCTGAGTAACTTCCTGCCAGCTAGAACTTTCAGGAAGTAATTACACTGTCACTCACTTCTTGACACTTTGAACTTTTACAATGTTTGACTAAAGCCACTGGTTGCAGGAGTGCCCTTGATCTACTCAGCTGGAAATGTATGCAAAAAATGTATTGCTCTTTTAAAAGAACATCAATACTTCTAATAATAGCCGTGCACCCCTGTTTATTTAATCTGCTCTGGAAATTGTAATGGCCAAGATAAACAATTTCATAGTAATTTCCAAAATTAATAGTTAATTAGCACTGAATATCATGTCCATTGAGACAGATATTCTTCTGGCAGGATTCCAGAAACCCAAACTCCTCCCACTAAAGTCGTTCTATAACTCTTATCGTGAAAGGAATTTGGAATCCTGGAGTTCTGAGATAAATATCCATAAAATCACACAGTACTGATCTATACTGATCCATTTTGGCCATTTACATTTTCTCTGAAGATGATGCAAGTATGTGATGGGGGAGTTATAAAGAGTTATTGGGGTTCTGTGTTCAAAAGAAATTTGTGGGCAAATCAACACCTCCATGATGGACAAATAAACATTCCCCAAATTCTAATTCGATTACATGGAGCTTTTCAGAACATAAATGGTAGAGATACTGTGTAATGATTTGTTGAATTCTCTAGTATTTGAGAAGTTAAAATCTCCATTTAAGTCAATATGAATATGTTTTTCTTTCCTGTGTTTCTGTTGATTTGTCCTTACTGTCATGGGCGGATTGTCCTATCGGGGGATCGGGCATCCCCCGGTGGGCCGCTAGATCATGGGCCAGTGGGGGAGATCAGAGGATCTCATCTCCCCGTCCCACGATATTTTGAAGGAGAGGTCTGTGTTGCCACAGGCACTCTCTGTGACAGCCTTCACATTCCTTGTTAACCCTTTGAGTGCACTCAAAGGGTTAATGCAGAGCACCCGGATATGACATAATATCCTGGCGCCTGCTCTCCCATGCCGCACAGGGACCACATGGGGGCATCGATAGGGACGTCGGTGCAGCTAGTGGGCTGCTTTAAAAAAAAAATTGCCCGGGCTGGTATTCCCCTACAATCCACCCCTGCTTACTGTTACTTTAAAAGGGCAACAAATACAGTGACAGTGTCTTACTGGGATATCTGTTCCCCTGGGCTGAAGCCCAAGTTGCATCATGAGTCAAGGTCAATTGGATGCACAATGTGGGTCTGAAAAGTGACCATTAGCGCACCCCCTTTACTCCAGTGAAATGACACTGAACTGCAAGGCTGAAGTCCCTCAGGTCAGCCTTTGTCCAGCAGAATTCTTACCCCACAGATCAATTTATCGAAAGGACCCAAAACAAAACTTACCTCTCCTGAAGTGTATGCAAGAGCATTAATTCTTATTATTTCTCTTGCATTTTCCATTTTCTATCTCATTACTTCATTCTGATCCCCTTCTGAAGTTTATGGAGTTATTTAGAGAGAGACTGGGGATAAGATTGTCACCTTCAGAGGAATCCAAAGTAATCAAGAATTTGTGTTTCTCACTGTTGTGAATGTGTGATAACTATCTGATTTATTATTTATGTGTGTATATATATATTCAAAGAACACTCCAATAGGGAAGCGCTTCAAATCTCGGAATAATTTATTGGACAGATAGCTCATAAAAAATGCATAGACACATACTATAATGAATAAAATCCTGTGAGAATCTATAAACATAGTACCAAAAAAAAAATATAGTGATATCACTATTAAAGTCAATGAGCTCACAAGTATATCGCAGTTATTCCACCAAAATCTTAACCCTAATAAGTGTATATGGACAAAGTCTGGCTGTGTAAGCGAACAGGTGTAACAAGTGAAAAACAGGAATAGCTGCTTCAACCTCTTGTGGGTACAAAGTAACAGTCACAGACTGTCTCTGCTCTGACATTTTCTGCACCAGTGATTCCTCTTATGTGGACATGCTGCAAATCATTCAACATTGCGTGTGCTACCTGGAGCTTCTTCAAACACTCCAAGCAATGTAACATAGGTATGCAAGGGCGCATTACGCAATCAGTCAAGATGCAGCTACACCTCAACTTAAAAACACCAAATCTTTATTGGAAGTGTATTTCAAATGTAAACAGTACATCATGCCATTTGACAAGTATGCAGAGGATGTAGCGGCCACCTCTAGGCACCTAGCTCTCGATCAACACGTTTCTAGTGTGGAACACTTTTTCATGATCATGTATAGGTGTAGCAGTGTTCAAATTCCCTCTCCCGACCAACATAAGCAGTATCCTTCATATACACCTGGCTAGCATGCCAATTCCAATTTCTGAAAGATACTGCTTATGTTGATTGGGAGAGAGAATTTGAACACTGCTGTACCTATACATATACCTGGCCGCTTACACAGCCAGACTTTGGACATACACACCCTTATTAGGGTGAAGATATTGGTATAATAACTGTGATATACTTGTGAGCTCATTGACTTTAATATTGTAATAGTGATAGCACTATATATATATATATATATATTTTTTTTTTTTTTTTTTTTTTTTGCTACAGCATGATAGGAAAAGATCAGACCAAGTGAGTATATAAGAAGGTGCTATTGTTCATCATGCATCCAGTCCATATTTATAATGCAGTTTTTGGATGCCAACACCCATCTAAAATGGGATTATGAGTGACCACCCACACCTTTAAGTGGCATCACAAATGATTCAACACCACTACAGAAAGAGATGAGTTTACTATCACACTAGAGCAGTGGTTCTCAACCAGGGTGCTGTGGCACTTTGGTGTGCCATGGACATCAGCTTAGGGTGCCTCATGTTTTCTATGAAAATTTTCACAAATATGTGAATTTTGAGTTTAAATGTTTACTTGTGGAAATTGTTCTGCACAAAATGTTTAGTTTTGGTAGCATGATTATGAGACCTAATAATAACTATATTTATGTATTGTACCCTTCATTATGCCCTTAATAAATTACATTACATGTGCTAGGGGTGCCCCGGGAGTTCCAGATTGCGTGTTAGGGGTGCCTTGATCAAAAAAAGATTGATTGGTTTTATAATTTAGTCCCGTAGGCTGCAGAGTGTCAAGTCTGTGTATTCAGAACTCTTCCCATTGGATGAGCCTCCTTCCCCTGTCACTGCCCCCTAAGGAGTTTGGGCTGTTGGCCAATAATCATATATTTAAAGGGATATTCATGTTTAACAATAAAAACAGCTCCAATTAATCTTCATAGTATTTGGGCCATAGAGATTGTTATTCCAATACTGTCAGAGTTGTAGTTCAAGAGTAATTGAATGATAAATTATCCCGCCTCTTTTACCTAGTGTAAGCCTCTCCCCCTCATCTGGTAACATGACAGACAGATCACAGCAAGGGACAATGTGTGTGATTAGTCATTATAAAGTGACGACCCACTGGTTTGTCACTCTGTTTGCTGATGGTCACCTTACAGATACCAGTTTATGATTAGCCATGCTTTCTTTCAAACTACATAGTCATTAAATAAAATAAATAAAGTACTAGTGCAGGTTATTTTGTATGTAAATAGTAAATGTTTACCCGTGTGAGGATTTGTGAAGGTGTTACCGCTCATCAAGTGGTACAACCAGGGCATTTATAATGGCTTTGTTTATCCAAGGGTGGTCATAACTAGGGTTAGGCAAACGTTGTCGAGATGTTGTTATCCGCTTATTCTCGGGAAAATCTAGCAGTTAAAATTTTCACATTTTTCACCCATTCACCAAATTTTTTCGCCATTTTTTTCAATGGCTTGAAAGTTTCCGCCAATTGGTTTACTTTGTTTTCGCACTTCCGCTATAAAAACGTGACTTTTTGCTGAACGCATTCACAATAGAAGCAGCTACAGAGCGTGATAGACGTGCTGTGCTGTTCTCTTGTGATATTTTGCAAAAAGTGAGGCAAGAGAGGCTCATAGTGACTCCTATCATTATGAGCAGGGTAAAAAATTATCAATGGAGGAGCTGGAAGGACCATTATGTGTCCACTGAGTCTGAGGAGGAAGGGGCCACTACTGTACCAATGCTGTCCAGTCCCCCTAAATCACCCCAAGGGATCTTGGGGAATTTAATGGGAAGGGAGGGAGAAAAGGGAATGGGAAGGGAGGGAGGGAGAAAAGCGTAGTACTAGTGAGAGCAGGACAGGTCAGCTGCCTGTGCCTGCTGCAAGATGTGCTGCCCCTGCTGCCAGTGCCACCATTGCTGTACCTGCAGCAACTAATGTTGTACCTGCTGTCAGATGTGCTGCCACTAGTGTTGAACCTGCTGCCAGTGCTGAACCTGCTGCCATCAATACTTTGCCTGCTGCTAGTGTCTCTTGTAGTACTAAGGGGGAGAAGGAGAAAATTTGCCATGTGTGACAGCAGGGGACCCTCTGTCACATTGCTCGTCACCTCCTCCAAGCAGCAGTGAGATGTCTGGAATAGAGCAGCAGCACGTAGGGACAAGTGGTGGTGGTGGTGGTGAAGAAGCTGGGGTGGAAGAGAGATTGATGGCCTTTTTAGCAGAAACTGAGAGGGAATGGGAGACAGGGATGAGGATAGACATCACCACCACCACTAGCAGTCAGCTTTTGAAATTAGCAGAAATTGCGACTGCTCTAACTTCTGCTGCTGCTGAGATGAAAGGGCAGCAGGGCACTAAGGAGTAGGCTAGTGTGCCACAGACCACTGTGGACACAGTGGAAATGGGGTCAATAAGTAATGCAGGACTAGGACAGGTTCCATTTGCCAGCAGTAGCAATACTTTTCCTGATCCTAATTGCAGTGCTAAATCTGAGGCAGTAGCAGCAATAGCAGCAACATTATCCGCTGCCAAAGAAAGTGAAGGGGAATGTGGAGGACAAGAAGAAAGAGGCCATTCTTCTCCACATGTTCCCTATCCCTCCCCTCAGAAATCATGGGTGTGGGACTATTATTCTCTTCCAGAAGGAACAGTGCAGTCATCATCAACAATGGTACAGTGCAAAATTTGTGACGAGTTAGTGAGAAGGGGAAAGGAGGGAACACACCTTGGCGCAACCACCCTGATAACACACATGAAACACAGACACCATGACATTTACTCCAAACATGTTAAAGCCAAACACCCATTACAGAAATCTAGCACTGCTATTACTGTATCCCCTGATTCTCCAGAAAGGTGGAGATCAAAGAGGAGGAAGAATAAAGAAACCTAGACAGACACTGGAAGTTCCATGACGAGCGAAACAACTAGCTCACCATCAACATCACCTTCTCCCTCTAAGGTAACAAGTACATCTCCTGCCAATCCACCTCATTCATCGTTACCTCCCCCACCAAATGATAGCCACTCTGTTAATTTGAGGATATGGCAGTTCATCTCTACCCATTGCACTGATCACACATGCCAGTGTGGTGGAGGAGAATCGATACCAGGTAATCAGGTGGCATCTGTGGAGATTCTATCCTGCAGAATATACTAGGATTTTGGCAGGGTGGGTTCATCATTGCTATTAAACTGTCAGCAAGTTGTCATTTGTCCTTAGCGGGGTCTGGACAAGGGGTACAGTGACAGCGGCAGTACTTGGTTTCATGGTGTTTGGATACAGCTGTGCCCCTAGATGTTATTTACCACACACACACTGTGCACATTGCAGTTGCTGATAACAACACACCCATGATGATTTTGGAGGAGAGGCAGGTGGAGAAGAATTATTGGCCAACTTGTTCTTTTCTTCACAAATACTGGGGGCTACTTATTCTGCTGCTACTGCCTTAGGTGCATCACTGGAGCCAGTCGTGGCAAGTGGAACCTTCATCATCCATCTACCATGTTACTGCTATTGTTGATCACATTCCCTTTCAGTTGCCTAATCATCCTGCTGCTTAAAGGGATAGTAATACTTCGTTTTAACTTTATTTTATTTTGTAGGCATTAAAAAAACATGAAGAATGATATAAGTCTCATCTCTCAAACCTTTATGGTTTATGAGATATTCACAAGCAAAGTCTCCCCTCCCGCCCCTTTTTCCTAGTGTAAGCCATCTCTTCTCAGATGTGAATCTGGTTGTATGACCAGACAGATAACAGAAGGGGACAGTCTTCTTTGTATTAAAACAATGAAAGCCCTTCCCCCCTTGACAAGTTTTTCAGCTTTTTCCCTTATCTTAATTGAAGATTGTCCCTCTCTGCAGTCTACCTGGGCACCTCCCTTCTGATCTGGTTGAACAGGGAAGGGATACTTTGTTTGTGAATATCTCTTGAACCATAAAGGTTTGAGAGATAAGACATATCATTCTTCATGTTTTTTTAATGCCTACAAAATAAAATAAAGTTACAACGATGTATTACTATCCCTTTAAACAACTCAACAGCAGCAGTACGAACAGCAGTTGCAACTCAGGAGGACATTTGACAGTGGCCACTGGCCAATATGACCTGCTGGCATTAGGCCAGTAGAACATTTTTATTTTTTTCTCAAGGCTTGTGTCTTAAAAAAAAATAAATAAAAGAAAAAAAAAAAAATAGTCCTAAAAAAAAAAATAAACAATTTTTAGGGGGTTTGTTTCTAACAAGCCTAAGTCCTACAAATCAAAGTTTCCTTAGGGCTTGTGCCAAACTAGTTTAAGTCCTACAAATCAATGTTTCCTTAGGGCTTGTGCCAAACAAGCTTAAGTCCTACAAATCAATGTTTCTTCAGGGCTTGGGACTCTAATAAGTCTAAGTCCTACAAAGGCCTCTAACAACAAATCAAACAAATCATCCTCTACAAAATACTCTATCAAGTCAAGTATCAGTCCACCCCGGTGGCAGCTTATGTCAGGGGGTTCCTGTCTCTGTCACTTTAAATATAAATGTCTTATTTTATTGTATTGATTTATTTTTTATTAACTGTCCCCCTAATAGCAGTCAAGAAAGCCCCCAAAACAAATTCCCTGTTAAAATGATTCATTCATTCATTCACCAACACAGGCACCCTCCACAGACCCCTTTATACCATGTCTTATGGTTTTTATTTTATTTTATTTTATTTAGGATTTCTTTTTTATTAAGTGCACCCCAATTCCAGTAAACAACCCCCTAAAAACATTCCCTGTTCAACTGATTCTTTCCCCACACCCCACCAACACAGGCACCCTCATGCCCCTTTTATACAATGACTTTGGGAAATAAAATATTATTTGTAATATATTGTGTGCAACTTCTATGTTCCCATTGATTTCAATGGGCGAAAAAAGCAGAAAACCGGCTTTTCGCTGGAAATTTTTTTCCAAGCAGAAAGTGCCATTTTTCGCCGATTTCAGTTTGAGGCGGAAAGTTTCGCCCATTAGTCATAACATGTTGCTACTACTCTAGCAATGTCTGGGCTCTGTCAATACAAGGCTATCCCTCAAATTCTTACTTCTCTTATAATGTATAAGTGGTGACTGTTTAAAAATCTCAGGAAATATAGAGTCACTTGAAAGAATATTCCAATTTCTTATTTGAATTACATTGTGGAGCAAATTTAGAGGTGAAAAACAGACATTCGGGATTCCTAGGTGTTTCTGTCCTTTTTATCAAGTTTACCTGTTGCCAGAAAGTAAAAGTGTAATGTCCTTCTGGGATTTGCTGGCTTTTTTTTGCCAGATTTTCTGTATACCGCTCTCCTCCTTGTTTTATGACGCTCTGTGTGAGCCTTTATCAAGTGCCGGCACTTTGTGTTGGTGTACTATCAAAGCGATGATGTTTTGATTTAGTTCCTTGAGTTCTTGTTTATTCCAATGATTCCAGTGTTTGACACGGGTTTCCCTCAACTTCATCTTTGTCTCCTGATTTGGCTCCGGTATCCTGTGTTGTTTTGACCTTGGCTTGTTTATTTGACTCCACTTCTGCCTGCCTTGTAAGTTAGCTATTCCATCACTAGACTCCTTAGACTTTCTTGGCTTTTGAGACCTTAAATAAAGCCTTCTCTTCCGAGCCTATCCTCTGGTACCCTGATCAACTGGTTCAGTTCGTTCTCGAAGTGGATGCCTATGAGGTTGCGGCTGGAGCAGTGCTCTTTGCACTTTTTTTCTAGATGTTTGTGCATCTATGTGAAGGCTCATGCCTCTCAACCCCCCTCTTCTCCTCCACCTCCTGTTTCTGTGGACAACTTCGATGATTTTGCATAGATACTGTGCTTGATTCCCGCATCTTCCATGGTACTCTCCAGTATCTGGTTAACTGGAAATGCTATGTGCTGGAGGAGTGTTTGTGGGTGGCAGCCTCTGACATTCATGCTCCATCTTTGGTTCACCAGTTTAACCAGTCCTTTCAGTCTAAACTGTCTGTGGCCTCCCAGAAGTAGTCCCTTGATGGGGGGGAAGTAGTGTCATGTCCTTCCGGCATCTTTTGCCAGATTTTCTGTATACTCTGAACTTCATCTGTATCTGAACAAGAGGAGGATGTTGGAGGGATGAATTCTAGATCTTCATCACCATCATCAGTCATCATTAGGTCATCCTCAGCATCACTTCGCCTGCCACTTGTTGCCCACTACCCTTTTAGAGGTGTCAAACAATGTCTTTTTACTTTTACTTTCACAAAGTTTGCTCCTACTTCGAGGACAGGTGTTTTGCTGCTTGTTTCCCTCACTGTCAGGTGTAGCAGTTGGTTCAACTTTCACTATCAAGTGAAAAGCAGTACTAATCATCAAACTGAAACATCCAACCAGATGAGGGAAGCAATACATGGGTTAAGAAAACACAAATTTATAAGTTACAGATCACACCAGTTTAAGGATTATAAATTCCATTGGTCAGTGTGCAAAGAATGTAGAGAAGGGGGTGGATGAAAGGAAGAAATAGGGAGAGAGAATTAAATACACAAACATAAATGTTAAAAACAATCACATGAGGAAGATTGGTCAATATGAACTAGAAAATAATAAAGCGAATGTTATATGATGTTGTTGTAATGTATTGCAATTTTTTGTATTAAGTATTCAGCTCTCATTCTATACCTGATGAAGAGACCTAAGTGATCGTGAAAGCTTGCACTCCAAAGCTATTCAGTTAGTGAAGAAATGTGTCACTTTAACTTTACTAGTTTAATGCATTATCCCTTACAGCACATGACAAAGGGATTTGTTTCTGATATGCTGTGTGTGTGTCATTGAACATTTCAGTTTTCTTCAATAACTGTAGGCTAAGATACAATACTGCCCTTATTCACTACTTGTCACATCAGGGCTTGATTAGTGATTTTTCTTTTATGTGCCAGATACTACAACCACAAAGCCTACAACAACTTCTGGTAAGTATCTACTTGTTACAACTAAACTGTTGCATTATAGAAGAAACTTTCATATCATAATAAACATATGCGGCCTTTTGTGCAAAAGCAAACTGAAGAAATTCTGGGGCAAACCATCTGGACCACAGGGCAGAAATGAAAATTCCCATTGGTACAAGTGAGGATTTTAACCATTGATTGTTATAGAGCCCTCCAACATATTGTTTAGCTGAAAATTGGAGATCTTGCAGACATTTATGGGTTAAAATCCCAACTTTAATCAATGGAATCTTAGGAATTTTATATTTCCTCTATGGTACAGTTGGGTTGCCCCTAAATTCCACTTAGTCTTAGTCTTGAAGGGGAGGGTATATTGTCAAATTTGCCTATTTTTCTCTTTTTGTATTTTCAGTGGTCACCACCACAGGAAATTTCACTGTGTGCCCCTGTAACCGTACCTGTCCCCCTGGGCTGTCAATTGAGAACCGATGTACTGCTGAACGATGTGGATGTCCAGGTAAATATGTTTGACCTCTCGTAATATAAGGACATTTTGTGGTAGACGTTTTTCTATACCATGAATACTCAAGTGCTGCGCCTCCAACTGATGGTTACTACAACTCCTATCATTCCCAACCACACAATGGCTGGAGTTGTAGTTTCCAACACTTAGACATTGTGCAGCCGACTACTCCTGCTGTAGACAGTTTTAAAGAGACCTTATACCCCAACTCTGATTTGTTGGAAACGTGGTGAGGTGGCCTTCATCCTGCAGAGGATTGACAATTGCAGATAATGATGATGATGATGAAGATAGGTTAGGCTGACCGTACCTCACCTTTAAAAAGGGACTCATAGGAAATAGGCATATTTCAGGAGTGCACCAAAATCAAAGCAACCCTGTAGTATGCATTTTTCATGAGGTATTGTCAGCCTAAGGTAGGTAAAAGAATAGTTAATTAAATAGATACATAGATACATGGTAGATAGATAGCTAGATAGCTAGATAGATAGATAGATAGATAGATAGATAGATAGATAGATAGATAGATAGATAGAAACATAAACAGTGAATGAGTTTCACATTGTTTGATAATGCATTTTATCACAATAATGTTTAATTTTCAGTGTGAAGATGAAGAGACCTAAGTGGTCCTGAAAGCTTAAACTTCAAAGCTATTTAGTTTGTAAAGAAATGTGTCACTTTAACTTTACTAGTGTCATGGATTATATCTTACAGGACATGAAGAAAGGATTTATTTCCGAAATGTTGTCTCCTTAAACATTTTAGTTTTCTTCAATATGTGAAGGCTAAAATTCAATACAACACTAAATTGCTACTTGTCATATCAAGGCTTGATTAGTAATTTTCCTTTTATGTACCAGATAATACAACCACAGCACCTACAGCAACAACAATATGGGTCTCCTGTACAAATGTAGTGCAGAAATTATGGGGCAAACCATCTGGAAAATAGGGGTAAAATTAACATTTTAAATGATACAAATGAGGATTTTAATCATTGATTGTTATAGAGCTTACCAACACATTGTTTCACATTGATTTGGAGACCACTTAGACATTTAAGGGGCATAAAACCCCAACTTAAATAAGTGGAATTATTGGAATTTTATTTTTTTCCTATAGTACGACTGGGTTGTCCCAGAATTTCTCTACTTCTCTTTAGAACATACAACCCTTAGTTTTAAAGGGAGAGGGGGGGGTGTTTTGTAAAATTTGCCTATTTTTCTCTTTTTTGTATTTTCAGTTATCACCACTACAGGAAATTTCACTGTGTGCCCCTGTAACCGTCCCTGTCCCCCTGGGCTGTCCATGTTGAACCGATGTACTGCTGAACAATGCGGATGTCCAGGTAAATATGTTTGACCTCTCCTAATATCAAAACATTTTGTGGGAGACTCTTTTTTCTATACCATGAGTAATCAAGTGCTACTATTCCTCCAACTGGTTGGGATCTACAACTCTCATCATCCCCAACCAAGCAATGGCTGAATGAGCATCTTAGGAGTTGTTGTTTCCAAAAACTAGACCTTGTGCAATTGACTACCCATGCTGTAGACAGTTTAAAGTGACCATTTTACCCCCAACTCAATGATTTGTTTGAAATTTGCTGAGGAGGCCTTCATCCTGCAGTCAATTGATAATTGTTGATGCTGGTTGTGTAGATAATCACATATAAACACACAGTGAATAAGTTTCACAATGTATATCAACCCCTTAAGGACCGGGAGCGCACGCACGCGGCGGTCACTTAAGGACCACGTAGCAATTTTTTTTCTTCCTCGATTCGATTCCAGACTCCACGAGTGGTGTGGAGCCACGCGGGGAGCCCAGAAGTCCATGACGGTCCAGGACTGTCATGGGTCCTTAAAGGTATACCAACCCATGACAGTCCAGGACCATCATGGGTCCTTACGGGTATACCAACCCATGACGGTCCAGGACCATCATGGGTCCTTAAGGGGTTAATTCCTTTTTTATTGCACTAATTTTCCACTTTCACTTTGAGCTTTTAAGTGCAACAACCTTCCTCTACCAATTGAAAAGCAATACTGATCATCAAACTGAAACATCCAACCGGATGAGAGAGGAAATACATGGGTTTAGAAAACACAAACTTACAAGTTACAGTTCACAGCAGTTTAAGGATTGTAAATTCCATTGGTCAGTGTGAAAAGGATGTACAGATGGGGTGGATGACAGAAAGAAGTAAATTCATTATACACAAACATAAATTAAAAAAAAAAATAACATGAGGAAGATAGGTCGAAATGAACTAGAAGAAAATAAAGGACATATTATATTATGTCGTGATATTGTACTGCAATTTTTTAAAATTAATTATTCAGCTCTCATTCTAGACCTGATGAAAAGACGTAATTGGTCCTGAAAGCTTGCACTTCAAAGCTATTTAGTTAGTTAAGAAATGTAGAACATACGACCCTTAGTTTTAAAGGGAGTGGAGGTGTGTTTTGTAAAATTTGCCTATTTTTCTCTTTTTTGCGTTTTCAGTTGTCACCACTACAGGAAATTACACTGTGTGCCCCTGTAACCGTACCTGTCCCCCTGGGCTGTCCATGTTGAACCGATGTACTGCTGAACGATGCGGATGTCCAGGTAAATATTAGTGATGAGCGAGCACCCCAATGCTCGGGTGTTCGGGTGCTCTGACCGAGCGCCCCCGGAGGCTCGAGTGCTCGGCCGAGCACCCGAGCCCCATTGAAGTCAATGGGAGGACTCGAGCATTACACCAGGCACCCCCTGCTCTGATGAGGGGAGGGTGCCTGGTCCATAGGAAAAGGGCAGAAAATGATGGAAACACCACAGAAATGGTTCAGGGACAGCATAGGGAGGATGTCTGGATGCATCTTGGACTCCAACGTCGCTGCTGGGAACGATCTTTCGCCCGTAGTACGCCATTTTTACAGACTGACCGTAAAACACACAAAAAGGCAGATAAAAACGACTTTAGGCGAAAAATTGTTACCAAACAGTATTTGCTGTATATTTACTTGTATATCATCTGCAAATTCTGCAAAAAATTTCCTCGATTTTTCTGAACTGAGGCCATGATTAAGAGGGAAACGTGTGCAGAGGCAAATTCTCCAAAAAATTTCCTTGATTTTTCGGAACTGAGGCCATGATTAAGAGGGAAACGTGCGCAGAGGCAAATTCTCCCAAAAATTTCCTCGATTTTTCTGAACTGGGGCCATGATTAAGAGGGAAACGTGCGCTGAGCCGACCATCTAAAACATTATGGGTGAGGGTCTGCTGCGGAGCTGACTATCCTAAACATTATATGCGAAGGCCCGCTAGTGAGCTGACGCTATAAAACATTATATGAGAGGGCCCGCTAGAGAGCTGACCCAATAAAACATTATATGAGAAGGCCCGCTGGTGAGCTGACCTATAAAAAAATTGTCAAACAGCGCCCGCTGGTGAGCTGGCCCTATATAAAAATTATATCACAGGGCCCGCTGGTGAGCTGACCCTATATAAAAATTATATCACAGGGCCCGCTGGTGAGCTGGCCCTATATAAAAATTATATCACAGGGCATATGGAAGAGGAGGAGGAGGATGAGAAGATTAAGAGTCAACCATATACCCGTTTTTTGGGTGGAAGGGGTGAATGGGAATACAGAGTATTCCCATCATTGTAAATAACATATATAAAGTGAGTTTATGTTCCCCCAGGGCTTTCCTCCAGTGGAGTGGAGAAGTCAGGGGAAATCCAGGCCTTGTTCATTTTTATAAGTGTCAACCTATCAGCATTGTCGGTGGAAAGGCGGATACGCTTATCTGTTATGATGCCACCAGCAGCACTAAATACCCGCTCAGACAGAACGCTGGCGGCAGGGCAGGCCAGCACCTCCAAGGCGTAGAGTGCCAGTTCATACCACGTGTCCAGCTTGGACACCCAGTAGTTGTAAGGCACAGAGGGATCATTGAGGACGCTGACACGGTCTGCTACGTACTACTTCACCATCTTCCAAAACTTTTCCCTCCTTGTGACACTAGGCTGCGCATCAGGGTGAGGGTGCTGGCGGGGTGTCATGAAGGTGTCCCACGCCTTGGAGAGTGTTGCCCTGCCTTTGTCGGAACTGCTGTGTGCTCCCCTTTTCTCCCCTTCTCGGTTGGCCAAGGTAGCACGTACTCTGCCGCCAGCGTTGTCAGATGGAAAATTTTGGAGCAATTTTTCAACAAGAACCTTCTGGTATTGCACCATTTTGCTTGTCCTCTCCACCGGAGGAATGAGAGATGAGAAATTCTCTTTGTAGCGGGGGTCCAGAAGGGTGAACACCCAGTAATCCGTGTTGCCTAAAATGCGTATAACGCGTGGGTCACGGGAAAGGCAGCCTAACATAAAGTCAGCCATGTGTGCCAGAGTACCAACAGTCAAGATTTCGCTGTCCTCACCAGGAGGATGACTCTCAATCTCCTCATCCTCTTCCTCCTCTTCTGCCCACCCACGCTGAAGAGATGGAACTAAAGTTCCATGGCTACCATCTGTAGCGGAGGCAACCGTGTCTTCCTCCTCCTCCTCCAATTGTCGCTGAGAAGACGAAGTGAGGGTGCTCTGGCTATCACCTTGTGTAAGCTCTTCCTCCCGCATTTCCACCTCTTCCACATGCAAAGCGTCAGTTTTAATTGTGAGCAGCGAGCGTTTCAGTAGACACAGAAGTGGGATGGTTACACTGATAATAGCGTTATCGCCGCTCACCATCTGTGTCGATTCCTCAAAATTGCGTAAAACCTCACAGAGGTCTGACATCCATTCCCACTCCTCACTTCTGATTAGAGGAAGTTGAACGGAGAGGCGACGACCGTGTAACAGCTGGTACTCCACTACTGCCCTCTGCTGCTCACAAAGCCGGGCCAACATGTGGAAGGTGGAGTTCCAGCGCGTGCTCACGTCACACAGCAGCCGGTGAGCTGGCAATTGTAAGCGCTGCTGCAGCTTCAACAGGCCGGCTGAAGCTGTAGATGACTTACGGAAATGTGCACACACGCGGCGCACCTTGGTCAAGAGATCATGCACATTGGGGTAGGTTTTTAGAAATCGCTGAACCACTAAATTAAATACATGCGCTAGGCATGGTACGTGTGTGAGCTTGCCGAGCTCCAAAGCCGCCACCAAGTTACGCCCATTATCACACACAACCATGCCTGGTTGCAGGTTGAGTGGCAAGAGCCACTGCTCGGTCTGGTGACTGATCCCCTGCAACAGCTCTGAGGCCGTGTGCTGTTTGTCCCCAAGTCAGATCAGCTTCAGCACGGCCTGTTGACGCTTCCCCACTGCAGTGCTACACTGCTTCCAGCTACCGGCTGATGGGGGAGTGGCGCTGCGTGCAGAGAATTCGGAGGCGGAAACGGAGGAGGAGGAGCCAATAACGTAGGTGCTGGCGGAAACCCTGATGGAGGTAGGGCCCGCAATCCTCGGCGTGGGTAGCACCCGTGCCATCCCAGGGTCCGAGTCGCTCCCAGCCTCCACGACATTCACCCAGTGTGCCGTCAGGGAAATGTAGCGTCCCTGGCCACAAGCACTTGTCCATGTGTCAGTCGTTAAGTGGACCTTCCCAGTAACTGCGTTGGTCAGGGCACGGGTGATGTTACGGGACACATGGTGGTGTAATGCGGGGATGGCACACCGGGAAAAGTAGTGGCGGCTGGGGACCGCGTACCGAGGGACAGCTGCTGCCATCAGGCTGCGGAAGGACTCAGTCTCCACAAGCCTAAATGGCAGCATTTCGATGGCCAGTAATTTGGAAAGGTGTGAGGTTAGTGCTATGGCCTGTGGGTGGGTGGCTGGGTATTTTCGCTTGCGCTCAAATGCCTGGGGTAACGACATTTGGACGCTGCGCTGGGACAGGGAAGTGGATGTGGTCGCTGATGGTGCTTCAGATGGTACAGGTGCAGGGCGGGAGGTATGCGGGCCTGCGCATTCGACAGGCGATTGGCCGGCACCGAAAACAGGGGAAGAGGAGGCAGTGGTGTGGCCTGCAGACACAGATGGGCGATCCAGGCGTTCCTCCCACTTACTACGGTGCTTGGATGCCATGTGTCGGATCATGCGGTGGTGGTGAGGTTTCTAGTGTTCATGCCTCGGCTCATTCTGGTGTGGCACAGGTTGCAAACTACAATTCTTTTGTCGTCCGCACTTTCCTTAAAAAAACGCCATACCGCGGAACACCTACCCCTTGGCAAGGTAGATTTACGCAAGGGGGTGCTCCGTGGAACATTTGCGGGCCGGTTTGGTGCGGTCCGCCTTCTTTCTGTAGCCACACCACTGCCTCTTCCAGCCTATTGCGGTGCTGCAGATGGCTCACCCTCAGGACTGCTGTCATCGCTTGGCTCTCCACCTTCCCAGGTGGGGTCAGTCACCTCATCGTCCACCAAGTCCTCCTCCACTTCCTCACTCTGATCATCCTCCTCATGTCTTGATCCCACCACATTCTCAGTCATTGACAACTGTATATCATCCTCCTCAACAAGGTCTTGAGACAGTAATAGTGGTTGATTTAATGGCAACTGTGTCTCATCATCATCATCATCATCCACTACTTCCTTTGACCTTAAATGCCGTTCACATCTGTCATCTTCTTGTGATTGGGTACCCTCTAGAGGTTGTGAATCAGGGCACAAGATGTCATGTTCCTCTGCAAGCGTGCTTGGAGAGAGTGTCAAATGAAGGATTGGTGATGAGACGAGCTCCTCACTATATCCCAGTGTGGGATCACTTCTTTGACCAGACCGTGTATGGTGGGAGGAAGGATGATCAGAGTGAGGATTATGTTGACCAGACTCTTGGCTACTGAGAGTGGACTTGGTGGAAGACAGGGTGGTGCTTAACCGACTGGAAGCAGTATCAGCTGACATCCAACCGACCACCTGTTCGCAGTGGTCGGTCCTCGAGAGTGATGTCCTGCGACGCCCTGTAAAATGAGACATGAAGCTAGGTATGGTGGATGTCTTTCTTTCTTGTGCTCTGGCACCAGGCACAGTTTCTCCACGTCCTGACCCGCGCCCTGAACTATCAGGATCACGTCCACTTCCCCGTCCCTTTTTACCCGCCTTCTTCATATTACACGGAATATGTGCTGCAAATCTGCAACTGTGCAGAGTACACAGAATGTGCTGCTAAACTGCGGCGAAGCACACTGAATGGAATATGTGACTTTGATATTTTAGTTTGAAGACTTAACAGTATTTCTTCCTATTCTGCAACTCTGCACAGTACACAGAATGTGCTGCTAAACTGCGGTGACGCACACTGAATGGAATATGTGACTTTGATATTTTAGTTTGAAGACTTAACAGTATTTCTTCCTATTCTGCAACTGTGCAGCGTACACAGAATGTGCTGCTAAACTGCGGTGACGCACACTGAATGGAATATGTGACTTTGATATTTTAGTTTGAAGACTTAACAGTATTTCTTCCTATTCTGCAACTGTGCAGAGTACACAGAATATGCTGCTAAACTGCGGCGAAGTACACTGAATGGAATATGTGACTTTGATATTTTAGTTTGAAGACTTAACAGTATTTCTTCCTATTCTGCAACTGTGCAGAGTACACAGAATATGCTGCTAAACTGCGGTGAAGCACACTGAATGGAATATGTGACTTTGATATTTTAGTTTGAAGACTTAACAGTATTTCTTCCTATTCTGCAACTGTGCAGAGTACACAGAATATGCTGCTAAACTGCGGCGAAGCACACTGAATGGAATATGTGACTTTGATATTTTAGTTTGAAGACTTAACAGTATTTCTTCCTATTCTGCAACTGTGCAGAGTACACAGAATATGCTGCTAAACAGCGGCGAAGCACACTGAATGGAATATGTGACTTTGATATTTTAGTTTGAAGACTTAACAGTATTTCTTCCTATTCTGCAACTGTGCAGAGTACACAGAATGTGCTGCTAAACTGCGGTGACGCACACTGAATGGAATATGTGACTTTGATATTTTAGTTTGAAGACTTAACAGTATTTCTTCCTATTCTGCAACTGTGCAGAGTACACAGAATATGCTGCTAAACTGCGGCGAAGCACACTGAATGGAATATGTGACTTTGATATTTGAGTTTGAAGACTTAACAGTATTTCTTCCTATTCTGCAACTGTGCAGAGTACACAGAATATGCTGCTAAACTGCGGCGAAGCACACTGAATGGAATATGTGACTTTGATATTTTAGTTTGAAGACTTAACAGTATTTCTTCCTATTCTGCAACTGTGCAGAGTACACAGAATATGCTGCTAAACTGCGGCGAAGCACACTGAATGTAATATGTGACTTTGATATTTTAGTTTGAAGACTTAACAGTATTTCTTCCTATTCTGCAACTGTGCAGAGTACACAGAATGTGCTGCTAATCTGCGGTGACGCACACTGAATGGAATATGTGACTTTGATATTTTAGTTTGAAGACTTAACAGTATTTCTTCCTATTCTGCAACTGTGCAGAGTACACAGAATATGCTGCTAAACTGCGGCGAAGCACACTGAATGGAATATGTGACTTTGATATTTTAGTTTGAAGACTTAACAGTATTTCTTCCTATTCTGCAACTGTGCAGAGTACACAGAATGTGCTGCTAAACTTGGTGACGCACACTGAATGGAATATGTGATTTTGAAATTTTAGTTTGAAGACTTAACAGTATTTCTTCCTATTCGGCAACTGTGCAGAGTACACAGAATATGCTGCTAAACTGCGGCGAAGCACACTGAATGGAATATGTGACTTTGATATTTTAGTTTGAAGACTTAACAGTATTTCTTCCTATTCTGCAACTCTGCACAGTACACAGAATGTGCTGCTAAACTGCGGCGAAGCACACTGAATGGAATATGTGACTTTGATATTTTAGTTTGAAGACTTAACAGTATTTCTTCCTATTCTGCAACTGTGCAGAGTACACAGAATGTGCTGCTAAACTGCGGCGAAGCACACTGAATGGAATATGTGACTTTGATATTTTAGTTTGAAGACTTAACAGTATTTCTTCCTATTCTGCAACTCTGCACAGTACACAGAATGTGCTGCTAAACTGCGGCGAAGCACACTGAATGGAATATGTGACTTTGATATTTTAGTTTGAAGACTTAACAGTATTTCTTCCTATTCTGCAACTGTGCAGAGTACACAGAATATGCTGCTAAACTGCGGCGAAGCACACTGAATGGAATATGTGACTTTGATATTTTAGTTTGAAGACTTAACAGTATTTCTTCCTATTCTGCAACTCTGCACAGTACACAGAATGTGCTGCTAAACTGCGGCGAAGCACACTGAATGGAATATGTGACTTTGATATTTTAGTTTGAAGACTTAACAGTATTTCTTCCTATTCTGCAACTGTGCAGAGTACACAGAATATGCTGCTAAACTGCGGCGAAGCACACTGAATGGAATATGTGACTTTGATAGTTTAGTTTGAAGACTTAACAGTATTTCTTCCTATTCTGCAACTCTGTACAGTACACAGAATGTGCTGCTAAACTGCGGCGAAGCACACTGAATAGAATATGTGACTTTGATATTTTAGTTTGAAGACTTAACAGTATTTCTTCCTATTCTGCAACTCTGCACAGTACACAGAATGTGCTGCTAACTGCGGTGACGCACACTGAATGGAATATGTGACTTTGATATTTTAGTTTGAAGACTTAACAGTATTTCTTCCTATTCTGCAACTGTGCAGAGTACACAGAATGTGCTGCTAAACTTGGTGACGCACACTGAATGGAATATGTGACTTTGAAATTTTAGTTTGAAGACTTAACAGTATTTCTTCCTATTCGGCAACTGTGCAGAGTACACAGAATATGCTGCTAAACTGCGGCGAAGCACACTGAATGGAATATGTGACTTTGATATTTTAGTTTGAAGACTTAACAGTATTTCTTCCTATTCTGCAACTCTGCACAGTACACAGAATATGCTGCTAAACTGCGGCGAAGCACACTGAATGGAATATGTGACTTTGATATTTTAGTTTGAAGACTTAACAGTATTTCTTCCTATTCTGCAACTGTGCAGAGTACACAGAATGTGCTGCTAAACTGCGGCGAAGCACACTGAATGGAATATGTGACTTTGATATTTTAGTTTGAAGACTTAACAGTATTTCTTCCTATTCTGCAACTCTGCACAGTACACAGAATGTGCTGCTAAACTGCGGCGAAGCACACTGAATGGAATATGTGACTTTGATATTTTAGTTTGAAGACTTAACAGTATTTCTTCCTATTCTGCAACTGTGCAGAGTACACAGAATATGCTGCTAAACTGCGGCGAAGCACACTGAATGGAATATGTGACTTTGATATTTTAGTTTGAAGACTTAACAGTATTTCTTCCTATTCTGCAACTCTGCACAGTACACAGAATGTGCTGCTAAACTGCGGCGAAGCACACTGAATGGAATATGTGACTTTGATATTTTAGTTTGAAGACTTAACAGTATTTCTTCCTATTCTGCAACTCTGCACAGTACACAGAATGTGCTGCTAAACTGCGGTGACGCACACTGAATGGAATATGTGACTTTGATATTTTAGTTTGAAGACTTAACAGTATTTCTTCCTATTCTGCAACTCTGCACAGTACACAGAATGTGCTGCTAAACTGCGGCGAAGCACACTGAATGGAATATGTGACTTTGATATTTTACAGTTTGAAGACTTAACAGAATGTGCTCTAATCTGCAACTTTGCACACTAAACAGAATGTGCTCTAATCTGCAACTTTGCACACTAAACAGAATGTGCTCTAATCTGCAACTTTGCACACTAAACAGAATGTGCTCTAATCTGCAACTTTGCACACTAAACAGAATATATGAATTTTTTTTTTGTTTTTGTTTTTTTCCCCCCACACAAAATAAACTGCTGCCCCCACACACAGTAGTCCTAAAAAGGACTTTTGGGTCTTTTTTTTCACAAATTTGCTTGTCTTCTCCCTACACTGACTTTCCCTTCCTATCCTCATCTCTCCCTGGCTAAGACTGAGCCGAACTCGCTGGTCAGGTGCTATACAGCACCCGACCACGGGTTCTGGCCAGCCAATCAGTGTAATGCCAGCAGCCAACATGGCTGCTGGCATTACACTGATGTCAGAGCCTCCCTGCACGTTTATTGGCAGCGCAGCAGCCGCGAAACGTGCGGGGAGGAGACCCGAACATGGCGGGCGAGCACATGCGGTACTCGTACGAGTACCGCCATGTGCCGAGCAGAGCGATGCTCGAGCTGATCCGTGCATCGGCCGAGCATGCTCGCTCAACACTAGTAAATATGTTTGACCTCTCCTAATATCAAAACATTTTGTGGGAGACTCTTTTTTCTATACCATGACTAATCAAGTGCCACACTTCCAAGTGGTTGGGATCTACAACTCTCATCATCCCCATCCAGTCAATGGCTGAATGAGCATCATAGGAGTTGTCGTTTTCCAAAAACTAGACCTTGCGCAATTGACTACCCAGGCTGTAAACAGTTTTAAAGAGACCATTTCATCCCCAACTCTCAATGATTTGTTGGAAACTTGCTGAGGAGGCCTTCTTCCTGCAGTCAATTGTTAATGGCTGATGCTGATTATGTAGATAATCCACGTAAACACACAATGAATGAGTTTCACATTTTATATTAATTCCTTTTTTTTGTTACACTCATTTTACACTTTCAGTTTGAGCTTTTAAGTGCAACAATCTTCCTCTGTCAAGTGAAAAGCAATACTAATCATCAAACTGAAACATCCTCCCAGATGAGATCGGCAATACATGGGTTTAGAAAACACACTTACAAGCTACAGTTCACAGCAATTTAATGATTGTAAATTCCATTGGTCAGCGTGCAAAGAATGTAGAGATAGGGTTGAAGACAGAATGAAGTAAATTCATTTTGCACAAACATAAATGTTAAAAAAAATCACATGAGGAAGATAGGTCAATATGAACGAGAGGAAGATAAAGGAAATGTTATATTATATCGTGATAATATACTGCAATTTTTTAAAGTTATTCAGCTCGCATTCTATACATGATGAAGAGACCTATGTTGTCCTTAATGTTAATCCTCCAAAGCTATTTAATTAGTTAAGAAACTTGTTACTTTAACTGTAATAGTGTCATGTATTATATCTTACAGCACACAACAAAATAATTTGTTTCCAAAATGCTGTGTCCTTAAACATTTTAGTTTTCTTCAATATGTGTAGGCTAAAATTCAATACTACACTAATTTGCTACTTGTCATATCGGGGCTTGATTAGTAATTTTCCTTTTATGTACCAGATAATACAACCACAGCACCTACAGCAACAACTTCCAGTAAGTATCTACTTGTTACAACTAAACTGTTGGCTTATAGAACAAGCTGTCTTATAATAATAAAAATATGGGTCTCCTGTACAAATGTACTGCAGAAATTCTGGGGCAAACCATTTGGATCATAGGGGAGAAATGAACATTCTACATGATACAAATGAGGAATTTAACCATTGATTGTTATAGAACTCACCAACACATTGTTTCACATTGAGTTGGAGACCAGTTAGACATTTAAGGGGTATAAAACCCTGACTTAAAAAAGTGGATTGGAATTTTATTTTTTTCCTATAGTACGATTGGGTTGTCCCAGAATTTCTCTACTTCTCTTTAGAACATACAACCCTTAGTTTTAAAGGGAGTGGGGAAGTGTTTTGTCAAATTAGCCTATTTTTCTCTTTTTTGTGTTTTCAGTTGTCACCACTACAGGAAATTTCACTGTGTGCCCTTGTAACCGTATCTGTCCCCCTGGGCTGTCCATGTTGAACCGATGTACTGCTGAACAATGCGGATGTCCAGGTAAATATGTTTGACCTCTCCTAATATCAAAACGTTTTGTGGGAGACACTTTTTTCTATACCATGAGTAATCAAGTGCTACACCTCCAACTGGTAGGGATCTACAACTCTCATCATCCCCAACCAAACAATGGCTGAATGAGCATCTTAGGAGTTGTTGTTTCCAAAAACTAGACCTTGTGCAATTGACTACCCATGCTGTAGAATGTTTTAAAGTGACCATTTTACCCCCAACTCAATGATTTGTTTGAAACTTGCTGAGGAAGCCTTCATCCTGCAGTCAATTGATAATTGCTGATGCTGATTATGTAGATAATCACATATAAACACACAGTGAATGAGTTTCACAATGTATATTATTTCCTTTTTTATTGCACTAATTTTCCACTTTCACTTTGCGCTTTTAAGTGCAACAACCTTCCTCTACCAAGTGAAAAGCAATACTGATCATCAAACTGAAACATCCAACCAGAGAAGAGAGGAAATACATGGGTTTAGAAAACACAAACTTACAAGCTACAGTTCACAGCAGTTTAAGGACTGTAAATTCCATTGGTCAGTGTGAAAAGGATGTACAGATGGGGGTGGATGACAGAAAGAAGTAAATTCATTATACACAAACATAAATGTTAAAAAATAAATCACATGAGGAAGATAGGTCGATATGAACTAGAAGAAAATAAAGGACATGTTATATTATGTCATGATATTGTACTGCAATTTTTTAAAATTAATTATTCAGCTCTCATTCTAGACCTGATGAAGAGACGTAATTGGTCCTGAAAGCATGCACTTCAAAGCTATTTAGTTAGTTAAGAAATGCAGAACATACGACCCTTAGTTTTAAAGGGATTGGAGGTGTGTTTTGTAAAATTTGCCTATATTTCTCTTTTTTTTATTTTCAGTTATCACCACTACAGGAAATTTCACTGTGTGCCCCTGTAACCGTACCTGTCCCCCTGGGCTGTCCATGTTGAACCGATGTACTGCTGAACGATGCGGATGTCCAGGTAAATATGTTTGACCTCTCGTAATATCAAATAATTTTGTGGGAGACTCTTTTTTCTATACCATGACTAATCAAGTGCCACACTTCCAAGTGGTTGGGATCTACAACTCTCATCATCCCCATCCAGTCAATGGCTGAATGAGCATCATAGGAGTTGTCGTTTTCCAAAAACTAGACTTTGCGCAATTGACTACCCAGGCTGTAAACAGTTTTAAAGAGACCATTTCATCCCCAACTCTCAATGATTTGTTGGAAACTTGCTGAGGAGGCCTTCATCCTGCAGTCAATTGTTAATGGCTGATGCTGATTATGTAGATAATCCATGTAAACACACAATGAATGAGTTTCACATTTTATATTAATTCCTTTTTTTGTTGCACTCATTTTACACTTTCAGTTTGAGCTTTTAAGTGCAACAATCTTCCTCTGTCAAGTGAAAAGCAATACTAATCATCAAACTGAAACATCCTCCCAGATGAGATCGGCAATACATGGGTTTAGAAAACACACTTACAAGCTACAGTTCACAGCAATTTAAGGATTGTAAATTCCATTGGTCAGTGTGCACAGAATGTAGAGATAGGGTTGAAGACAGAATGAAGTAAATTCATTATACACAAACATAAATGTTAAAAAAAAATCACATGAGGAAGATAGGTCAATATGAACTAGAGGAAAATAAAGGAAATGTTATATTATGTCGTGATAATATACTGCAATTTTTTAAAGTTATTCAGCTCTCATTCTATACATGATGAAGAGACCTATGTTGTCTTTAATGTTTGTCCTCCAAAGCTATTTAATTAGTTAAGAAACTTGTTACTTTAACTGTAATAGTGTCATGC
The DNA here is from genome assembly GCA_037306005.1 of Rhinophrynus dorsalis. Taxonomy (NCBI): domain Eukaryota; kingdom Metazoa; phylum Chordata; class Amphibia; order Anura; family Rhinophrynidae; genus Rhinophrynus; species Rhinophrynus dorsalis. The sequence continues at coordinate 170,546,511 of CM074726.1, read as the reverse complement.
ATTATATCTTACAGCACACAACAAAATAATTTGTTTCCAAAATGCTGTGTCCTTAAACATTTTAGTTTTCTTCAATATGTGTAGGCTAAAATTCAATACTACACTAATTTGCTCCTTGTCATATCAGGGCTTTATTAGTAATTTCCCTTTTATGTACCAGATAATACAACCACAGCACCTACAGCAACAACTTCCAGTAAGTATCTACTTGTTACAACTAAACTGCTGGCTTATAGAACAAGCTGTCATATAATAATAAAAATATGGGTCTCCTGTATATATGTACTGCAGAAATTCTGGGGCAAACCATTTGGATCATAGGGGAGACATGAACATTCTACATGATACAAATGAGGATTTTAACCATTGATTGTTATAGAACTCACCAACACATTGTTTCACATTGCGTTGGAGACCAGTTAGACATTTAAGGGGTATAAAACCCCAACTTAAATAAGTGGATTGGAATTTAATTTTTTTCATATAGTACGATTGGGTTGTCCCAGAATTTCTCTACTTCTATTTAGAACATACGACCCTTAGTTTTAAAGGGAGTGGGGGGGGTGTTTTGTCAAATTAGCCTATTTTTCTCTTTTTTGTGTTTTCAGTTGTCACCACTACAGGAAATTTCACTGTGTGCCCCTGTAACCGTACCTGTCCCCCTGGGCTGTCCATGTTGAACCGATGTACTGCTGAACGATGCGGATGTCCAGGTAAATATTTTTGACCTCTCCTAATATTAATACATTTTGTATTGGACTCTTTTTTTCTATACCATGACTAATCAGGTGCCACTCTTCCAACTGGTTGGGATCTACAACTCTCATCATCCCCAACCAGCCAATGGCTGAATGAGAATCCTAGGAGTTGTCGTTTTCCAAAAACTAGACCTTGCGCAATTGACTACCCATGCTGCAAACAGTTTTAAAGAGACCATTTCATCCCCAACTCTCAATGATTTGTTGGAAACTTGCTGAGGAGGCCTTCATCTTGCAGTCAGTTGTTAATGTCTGATGTTGATTATGTAGATAATCCACGTACACACAATGAATGAGTTTTACATTTTATATTAAATTCTTTTTTTGTTGCACTCATTTTACACTTTCAGTTTGAGCTTTTCAGTGCAACAACCTTCCTCTGTCAAGTGAAAAGCAATACTAATCATCAAACTGAAACATCCTCCCAGATGAGATCGGCAATACATGGGTTTAGAAAACACACTTACAAGCTACAGTTCACAGCAATTTAAGGATTGTAAATTTCATTGGTCAGTGTGCAAAGAAAATAGAGATAGGATTTAAGACAGAATGAGGTAAATTCATTATACACAAACATAAATGTTAAAAAAAATCACATGATGAAGATAGGTCAATATGAACGAGAAGAAAATAAAGGAAATGTTATATTATGTTGTGATAATATACTGCAATTTTTTTTAATTATTCAGCTCTCATTCTATACATGATGAAGAAACCTATGTTGTCCTTAATGTTTGTCCTCCAATGCTATTTAATTAGTTAAGAAACTTGTTACTTTAACTGTAATAGTGTCATGTATTATATCTTACAGCACATGACAAAATAATTTGTTTCCGAAATGCTGTGTCCTTAAACATTTTAATTTTCTTCAATATGTGTAGGCTAAAATTCAATACTACACTAATTTGCTACTTGTCAAATCAGGGCTTGATTAGAACTTTCCCTTTTATGTACCAGATAATACAACCACAGCACCTACAGCAGCAACTTCCAGTAAGTATCTACTTATTACAACTAAACTATTGGCTTATAGAACAAACTGTCTTATAATAATAACAATATGGGTCTCCTGTATATATGTACTGCAGAAATTCTGGGGCAAACCATTTGGATCATAGGGAAAAAATGAACATTCTACATGATACAAATGAGGATTTTAACCATTGATTGTTATAGAGCTCACCAACACATTGTTTCACATTGATTTGGAGACCACTTAGACATTTAAAGGCTATAAAACCCCAACTTAAATAAGTGGAATTATTGGAATTTTATTTTTTTCCTGTAGTACGAATGGGTTGTCCCAGAATTTCTCTACTTCTCTTTAGAACATACGACCCTTAGTTTTAAAGGGAGTGGGGAAGTGTTTTGTAAAATTTGCCTATTTTTCTCTTTTTTGTATTTTCAGTTATCACCACTACAGGAAATTTCACTGTGTGCCCCTGTAACCGTACCTGTCCTCCTGGGCTGTCCATGTTGAACCGATGTACTGCTGAACGATGCGGATGTCCAGGTAAATATGTTTGACCTCTCCTAATATCAAAACGTTTTGTGGGAGACTCTTTTTCTATACCATGAGTAATCAAGTGCTACTATTCCTCCAACTGGTTGGGATCTACAACTCTCATCATCCCCAATCAAGCAATGGCTGAATGAGCATCTTAGGAGTTGTGTTTCCAAAAACTAGACCTTGTGCAATTGACTACTCATGCTGTAGACAGTTTTAAAGTGACCATTTTACCCCCAACTCAATGATTTGTTTTAAACTAGCTGAGGAGGCCTTCATCCTGCAGTCAATTGATAATTGCTGATACTGATTATGTATATAATCACATATAAACACACAGTGAATGAGTTTCACAATATATATTAATTCCTTTTTTATTGCACTCATTTTCCACTTTCAGTTTGAGCTTTTAAGTGCAACAACCTTCCTCTACCAAGTGAAAAACAATACTGATCATCAAACTGAAACATCCAACCAGATGAGAGAGGAAATACATGGGTTTAGAAAACACAAACTTACAAGCTACAGTTCACAGCAGTTTAAGGATTGTAAATTCCATTGGTCATTGTGAAAAGGATGTACAGATGGGGGTGGATGACAGAAAGAAGTACATTCATTATACACAAACATAAATGTTAAAAAAAAATCACATGAGGAAGATAGGTCGATATGAACTAGAAGAAAATAAAGGACATGTTATATTATGTCATGATATTGTACTGCAATTTTTTAAAATTAATTATTCAGCTCTCATTCTAGACCTGATGAAGAGACATAATTGCTCCTGAAAGCATGCACTTCAAAGCTATTTAGTTAGTTAAGAAATGTAGAAAATACGACCCTTAGTTTTAAAGGGAGTGGAGGTGTGTTTTGTAAAATTTGCCTATATTTCTCTTTTTTTTATTTTCAGATATTAACACTACAGGAAATTTCACTGCGTGCCCCTGTAACCGTACCTGTCCCCCTGGGCTGTCCATGTTGAACCGATGTACTGCTGAACGATGCGGATGTCCAGGTAAATATGTTTGACCTCTCCTAATATCAAAACATTTTGTGGGAGACTCTTTTTTCTATACCATGACTAATCAAGTGCCACACTTCCAAGTGATTGGGATCTACAACTCTCATCATCCCCATCCACTCAATGGCTGAATGAGCATCATAGGAGTTGTCGTTTTCCAAAAACTAGACTTTGCGCAATTGACTACCAAGGCTGTAAACAGTTTTAAAGAGACCATTTCATCCCCAACTCTCAATGATTTGTTGGAAACTTGCTGAGGAGGCCTTCATCCTGCAGTCAATTGTTAATGGCTGATGCTGATTATGTAGATAATCCACGTAAACACACAATGAATGAGTTTCACATTTTATATTAATTCCTTTTTTTGTTGCACTCATTTTACACTTTCAGTTTGAGCTTTTAAGTGCAACAATCTTCCTCTGTCAAGTGAAAAGCAATACTAATCATCAAACTGAAACATCCTCCCAGATGAGATCGGCAATACATGGGTTTAGAAAACACACTTACAAGCTACAGTTCACATCAATTTAATGATTGTAAATTCCATTGGTCAGTGTGCAAAGAATGTAGAGATAGGGTTGAAGACAGAATGAAGTAAATTCATTTTACACAAACATAAATGTTAAAAAAAATCACATGATGAAGATAGGTCAATATGAACGAGAGGAAAATAAAGGAAATGTTATATTATGTCGTGATAATATACTGCAATTTTTTAAAGTTATTCAGCTCACATTCTATACATGATGAAGAGACCTATGTTGTCCTTAATGTTAATCCTCCAAAGCTATTTAATTAGTTAAGAAACTTGTTACTTTAACTGTAATAGTGTCATGTATTATATCTTACAGCACACAACAAAATAATTTGTTTCCGAAATGTTGTCTCCTTAAACATTTTAGTTTTCTTCAAAATGTGTAGGCTAAAATTCAATACTACACTAATTTGCTAATTGTCATATCAGGGCTTGATTAGTAATTTTCCTTTTATGTACCAGATAATACAACCACAGCACCTACAGCAACAACTTCCAGTAAGTATCTACTTGTTACAACTAAACTGTTGGCTTATAGAACAAGTTGTCTTATAATAATAACAATATGGGTCTCCTGTATATATGTACTGCAGAAATTCTGGGGCAAACCATTTAGATCATAGGGGAGAAATGAACATTCTACATGATACAAATGAGGATTTTAACCATTGATTGTTATAGAACTCACCAACACATTGTTTCACATTGAGTTGGAGACCAGTTAGACATTTAAGGGGTATAAAACCCCAACTTAAATAAGTGGATTAGAATTTTATTTTTTTCCTATAGTACGATTGGGTTGTCCCAGAATTTCTCTACTTCTCTTTAGAACATACGACCCTTAGTTTTAAAGGGAGAGGGGGGGGTGTTTTGTCAAATTAGCCTATTTTTCTCTTTTTTGTGTTTTCAGTTGTCACCACTACAGGAAATTTCACTGTGTGCCCCTGTAACCGTACCTGTCCCCCTGGGCTGTCCATGTTGAACCGATGTACTGCTGAACGATGCGGTTGTCCAGGTAAATATGTTTGAACTCTGCTAATATCAAAACATTTTGTGGGAGACACTTTTTTCTATACCATGACTAGTGTTGAGCGAGCATGCTCGGCCGATGCTCGGATCGGCTCGAGCATCGCTCTGCTCGGCACATGGCGGTACTCATACGAGTACCGCATGTGCTCTCCCGCCATGTTCGGGTCTCCTCCCCGCACGTTTTGCGGCTGCTGCGCAGCCAATAAACGTGCAGGGAGGCTCTGACATCGGTGTAATGCCAGCAGCCATGTTGGCTGCTGGCATTACACTGATTGGCTGGCCAGAACCCGTGGTCGGGTGCTGTATAGCACCTGACCATCGAGTTCGGCTCAGTCTTAGCCAGGGAGAGCTGAGGATAGGAAGGGAAAGGCAGTGTAGCGAGGAAAACAAGCAAAATTGTGAAAAAAAAGAACCAAAAGTCCTTTTTAGGACTACTGTGTGTGGGGGCAGCAGGTTATTTTGTGTGGGGGGAAAAAAAAAAAAAAAAAAATATATTCTGTTTAGTGTGCAAAGTTGCAGATTAGAGCACATTCTGTTTAGTGTGCACAGTTGCAGATTAGAGCACATTCTGTTTAGTGTGCAAAGTTGCAGATTAGAGCACATTCTGTTTAGTGTGCAAAGTTGCAGATTAGAGTACATTCTGTTTAGTGTGCAAAGTTGCAGATTAGAGCACATTCTGTTAAGTCTTCAAACTAAAATATCAAAGTCACATATTCCATTCAGTGCGCGTCGTCGCAGTTTAGCAGCACATTCTGTGTACTGTGCAGAGTTGCAGAATAGGAAGAAATACTGTTAAGTCTTCAAACTAAAATATCAAAGTCACATATTCCATTCAGTGTGCTTCGCCGCAGTTTAGCAGCACATTCTGTGTACTGTGCAGAGTTGCAGAATAGGAAGAAATACTGTTAAGTCTTCAAACTAAAATATCAAAGTCACATATTCCATTCAGTGTGCTTCGCCGCAGTTTAGCAGCACATTCTGTGTACTGTGCAGAGTTGCAGAATAGGAAGAAATACTGTTAAGTCTTCAAACTAAAATATCAAAGTCACATATTCCATTCAGTGTGCGTCGCCGCAGTTTAGCAGCACATTCTGTGTACTGTGCAGAGCTGCAGAATAGGAAGAAATACTGTTAAGTCTTCAAACTAAAATATCAAAGTCACATATTCCATTCAGTGTGCTTCGCCGCAGTTTAGCAGCACATTCTGTGTACTGTGCAGAGTTGCAGAATAGGAAGAAATACTGTTAAGTCTTCAAACTAAAATATCAAAGTCACATATTCCATTCAGTGTGCTTCGCCGCAGTTTAGCAGCACATTCTGTGTACTGTGCAGAGTTGCAGACTAGGAAGAAATACTGTTAAGTTTTCAAACTCAAATATTAAAGTCACATATTCCATTCAGTGTGTGTCACCGCCGTTTAGCAGCCTATTCTGTATACTCTGCACAGTTGCAGACTAGGAAGAAATACTGTTAAGTTTTCAAACTCAAATATTAAAGTCACATATTCCATTCAGTGTGTGTCACCGCCGTTTAGCAGCCTATTCTGTGTACTCTGCACAGTTGCAGACTAGGAAGAAATACTTTTAAGTTTTCAAACTCAAATATTAAAGTCACATATTCCGTGTAAGATGAAGAAGGCGGGTAAAAAGGGACGGGGAAGTGGACGTGATCCTGATAGTTCAGGGCGCGGGTCAGGACGCGTAGAAACTGTGCCTGGTGCCAGAGCACAAGAAAGAAAGACATCCACCATACCTAGCTTCATGTCTAATTTTACAGGGCGTCGCAGGACATCACTCTCGAGGTCCGACCACTGCGAACAGGTGGTCGGTTGGATGACAGCTGATACTGCTTCCAGTCGGTTAAGCACCACCCTGTCTTCCACCAAGTCCACTCTAAGTAGCCAAGAGTCTGGTCAACATAATCCTCACTCTGATCATCCTTCCTCCCACCATACACGGTCTGGTCAAAGAAGTGATCCCACACTGGGATATAGTGAGGAGCTCGTCTCATCACCAATCCTTCATTTGACCCTCTCTCCAAGCACGCTTGCAGAGGAACATGACATCTTGTGCCCTGATTCACAACCTCTAGAGGCTACCCAATCACAAGAAGATGACAGATGTGAACGGCATTTAAGGTCAAAGGAAGTAGTGGATGATGATGATGAGACACAGTTGCCATTAAATCAACCACTATTTCCGTCTCAAGACCTTGTTGAGGAGAATGTTATACAGTTGTCAATGACTGAGTATGTGGTGGGATCAAGACTTGAGGAGGATGATCAGAGTGAGGAAGTGGAGGAGGACTTGGTGGACGATGAGGTGACTGACCCCACCTGGGAAGGTGTAGAGCCGAGCGATGACAGCAGTCCTGAGGGTGAGCCATCTGCAGCACCGCAACAGGCTGGAAGAGGCAGTGGTGTGGCTACAGAAAGAAGGCGGACCGCACCAAACCGGCCCGCAAATGTTCCACGGAGCACCCCCTTGCGTAAATCTACCTTGCCAAAGGGTAGGTGTTCCGCGGTATGGCGTTTTTTTAAGGAAAGTGCGGACGACAAAAGAATTGTAGTTTGCAACCTGTGCCACACCAGAATGAGCCGAGGCATGAACACTAGAAACCTCACCACCACCAGCATGATCCGACACATGGCATCCAAGCACCGTAGTAAGTGGGAGGAACGCCTGGATCGCCCATCTGTGTCTGCAGGCCACACCACTGCCTCCTCTTCCCCTGTTTTCGGTGCCGGCCAATCGCCTGTCGAAGGCGCAGGCCCGCATACCTCCCGCCCTGCACCTGTAGCATCTGAAGCACCATCAGCGACCACATCCACTTCCCTGTCCCAGCGCAGCGTCCAAATGTCGTTACCCCAGGCATTTGAGCGCAAGAGAAAGTACCCAGCCACCCACCCACAGGCCATAGCACTAACCTCACACCTTTCCAAATTACTGGCCATCGAAATGCTGCCATTTAGGCTTGTGGAGACTGAGTCCTTCCGCAGCCTGATGGCAGCAGCTGTCCCTCGGTACGCGGTCCACAGCCGCCACTACTTTTCCCGGTGTGCCATCCCCGCATTACACCACCATGTGTCCCGTAACATCACCCGTGCCCTGACCAACGCAGTTACTGGGAAGGTCCACTTAACGACTGACACATGGACAAGTGCTTGTGGCCAGGGACGCTACATTTCCCTGACGGCACACTGGGTGAATGTCGTGGAGGCTGGGAGCGACTCGGACCCTGGGATGGCACGGGTGCTACCCACGCCGAGGATTGCGGGCCCTACCTCCATCAGGGTTTCCGCCAGCACCTACGTTATTGGCTCCTCCTCCTCCGTTTCCACCTCCGAATTCTCTACACGCAGCGCCACTCCCCCATCAGCCAGTAGCTGGAAGCAGTGTAGCACTGCAGTGGGGAAGCGTCAACAGGCCGTGCTGAAGCTGATCTGCCTTGGGGACAAACAGCACACGGCCTCAGAGCTGTTGCAGGGGATTAGTCACCAGACCGAGCAGTGGCTCTCGCCACTCAACCTGCAACCAGGCATGGTTGTGTGTGATAATGGGCGTAACTTGGTGGCGGCTTTGGAGCTCGGCAAGCTCACACACGTACCATGCCTAGCGCATGTATTTAATTTAGTGGTGCAGCGATTTCTAAAAACCTACCCCAATGTGCATGATCTCTTGACCAAGGTGCGCCGCGTGTGTGCACATTTCCGTAAGTCATCTACAGCTTCGGCCGGCCTGTTGAAGCTGCAGCAGCGCTTACAATTGCCAGCTCACCGGCTGCTGTGTGACGTGAGCACGCGCTGGAACTCCACCTTCCACATGTTGGCCCGGCTTTGTGAGCAGCAGAGGGCAGTAGTGGAGTACCAGCTGTTACACGGTCGTCGCCTCTCCGTTCAACTTCCTGTAATCAGAAGTGAGGAGTGGGAATGGATGTCAGACCTCTGCGAGGTTTTACGCAATTTTGAGGAATTGACACAGATGGTGAGCGGCGATAACGCTATTATCAGTGTAACCATCCCACTTCTGTGTCTACTGAAACGCTCGCTGCTCACAATTAAAACCGACGCTTTGCATGTGGAAGAGGTGGAAATGGGGGAGGAAGAGCTTACACAAGGTGATAGCCAGAGCACCCTCACTTCGTCTTCTCAGCGACAATTGGAGGAGGCGGAGGAGGAGGAGGAGGAGGAGGAAGACACGGTTGCCTCCGCTACAGAGGGTAGCCATGGAACTTTAGTTCCATCTCTTCAGCGTGGGTGGGCAGAAGAGGAGGAAGAGGATGAGGATATTGAGAGTCATCCTCCTGGTGAGGACAGCGAAATCTTGACTGTTGGTACTCTGGAACACATGGCTGACTTTATGTTAGGCTGCCTTTCCCGTGACCCACGCGTTATACGCATTTTAAACAACACGGATTACTGGGTGTTCACCCTTCTGGACCCCCGCTACAAAGAGAATTTCTCATCTCTCATTCCTCCGGTGGAGAGTACAAGCAAAATGGTGCAATACCAGAAGGTTCTTGTTGAAAAATTGCTCCAAAATTTTCCATCTGACAACGCTGGTGGCAGAGTACGTGCTACCTTGGCCAACCGAGAAGGGGAGAAAAGGGGAGCACACAGCAGTTCCGAGAAAGGCAGGGCAACACTCTCTAAGGCGTGGGACACCTTCATGACACTCCGCCAGCACCCTCACCCTGATGCGCAGCCTAGTGTCACAAAGAGGGAAAAGTTTTGGAAGATGGTGAAGGAGTACGTAGCAGACCGTGTCAGCGTCCTCAATGATCCCTCTGTGCCTTACAACTACTGGGTGTCCAAACTGGACACGTGGTATGAACTGGCACTCTACGCCTTGGAGGTGCTGGCCTGCCCTGCCGCCAGCGTTCTGTCTGAGCGGGTATTTAGTGCTGCTGGTGGCATCATAACAGATAAGCGTATCCGCCTTTCCACCGACAATGCTGATAGGTTGACACTTATAAAAATGAACAAGGCCTGGATTTCCCCTGACTTCTCCACTCCACTGGAGGAAAGCCCCGGGGGAACATAAACTCACTTTATATATGTTATTTACAATGATGGGAATACTCTGTATTCCCATTCACCCCTTCCACCCAAAAAACGGGTATATGGTTGACTCTTAATCTTCTCATCCTCCTCCTCCTCTTCCATATGCCCTGGGATATAATTTTTATATAGGGCCAGCTCACCAGCGGGCCCTGTGATATAATTTTTATATAGTGCAGCTCACCAGCGGGCCCTGTGATATAATTTTTATATAGGGCCAGCTCACCAGCGGGCCCTGTTTGACAATTTTTATATAGGTCAGCTCACCAGCGGGCATTCTCATATAATGTTTTATTGGGTCAGCTCTCTAGCGGGCCCTCTCATATAATGTTTTATAGCGTCAGCTCACTAGCGGGCCTTCGCATATAATGTTTAGGATGGTCAGCTCTGCAGCAGACCCTCACCCATAATGTTTTAGATGGTCAGCTCAGCGCACGTTTCCCTCTTAATCATGGCCTCAGTTCAATAAAATCAAGGAAATTTTTGGGAGAATTTGCCTCTGCGCACGTTTCACTCTTAATCATGGCCTCAGTTCTGAAAATCAAGGAAATTTTTGGGAGAATTTGCCTCTGCGCACGTTTCCCTCTTAATCATGGCCTCAGTTCTGAAAATCAAGGAAATTTTTGGGAGAATTTGCCTCTGCGCACGTTTCCCTCTTAATCATGTCCTCAGTTCTGAAAATCAAGAACATTTTTGGGAGAATTTGCCTCTGCGCACGTTTCCCTCTTAATCATGGCCTCAATTCTGAAAATCAAGGACATTTTTGGGAGAATTTGCCTCTGCGCACGTTTCCCTCTTAATCATGGCCTCAGTTCTGAAAATCAAGGAAATTTTTGGGAGAATTTGCCTATGCGCACGTTTCCCTCTTAATCATGGCCTCACTTCAGAAAATCAAGGAAATTTTTGGGAGAATTTGCAGATGATATACAAGTAAATATACAGCAAATACTGTTTGGTAACAATTTTTCGCCTAAAGTCGTTTTTATTTTCCTTTTTGTGTGTTTTATGGTCAGTCTGTAAAAATGGCGTACTACGGGCGAAAGATCGTTCCCAGCAGCGATGTTGGAGTCCAAGATGCATCCAGACATCCTCCCTATGCTGTCCCTGAACCATTTCTGTGGTGTTTCCATCCTTTTCTGCCCTTTTCCTATGGACCAGGCACCCTCCCCTCATCAGAGCAGGGGGTGCCTGGTGTAATGCTCGAGTCCTCCCATTGACTTCAATGGGGCTCGGGTGTTCGGCCGAGCACTCGAGCCTCAGGGGGTGCTCGGTCAGAGCACCCGAACACCCGAGCATTGGGGTGCTCGCTCATCACTAACCATGACTAATCAAGTGCTACTAATCCTCCAACTGGTTGGGATCTACAACTCTCATCATCCCCAATCAAGCAATTGCTGAATGAGCATCTTAGGAGTTGTGTTTCCAAAAACTAGACCTTGTGCAATTGACTACTCATGCTGTAGACAGTTTTAAAGTGACAATTTTACCCCCAACTCAATGATTTGTTTGAAACTTGCTGATGAGGCCTTCATCCTGCAGTCAATTCATAATTGCTGATGCTGATTATGTAGATAATCACATATAAACACACAGTGAATGAGTTTCACAATGTATATTAATTCCTTTTTTATTGCACTAATTTTCCACTTTCAGTTTGAGCTTTTAAGTGCAAGTTTGATGATTAGTATTGCTTTTCACTTGGTAGAGGAAGGTTCCTTTACCAAGTGAAAAGCAATACTAATCATCAAACTGAAACATCCAACCAGATGAGAGAGGAAATACATGGGTTTAGAAAACACAAACTTACAAGCTACAGTTCACAGCAGTTTAAGGATTATAAAATCCATTGGTCAGTGTGAAAAGGATGTACAGATGGGGGTGGATGACAGAAAGAAGTAAATTCATTATACACAAACATAAAGGTTAAAAAAAAATCACATGAGGAAGATAGGTCGATATGAACTAGAAGAAAATAAAGGACATGTTATATTATGTCGTGATATTGTACTGCAATTTTTTAAATTTAATTATTTAGCTCTCATTCTAGACCTGATGAAGAGACCTAAGTGGTCCTGAAAGCTTGCACTTCAAAGCTATTTAGTTAGTTAAGAAATGTGTCACTTTAACTGTACTAGTGTCATGGATTATATCTTACAGCACATGAAGAAAGGATTTATTTCCAAAATGCTGTGTCATTAAACATTTCAGTTTTCTTCAATATGTGTAGACTAAAATACAATACAACACTAATTTGCTACTTGTCATACCAAGGCTTGATTAGTAATTTTCCTTTTATGTACCAGATAATACAACCACAGCACCTACAGCAACAACTTCCAGTAAGTATCTACCTGTTACATCTAAACTGTTGGCTTATAGAACAAACTGTCATATAATAATCAAAATATGGGTCTCCTGTACAAATGTACTGCAGAATTTCTAGGGCAAACCATCTGGATCATAGAAGAGAAATGTACATTCTACATGATACAAATGAGGATTTTAACCATTGATTGTTATAGAGCTCACCAACACATTCTTTCACATTGATTTGGAGACCACTTAGACATTTAAGGGGTATAAAACCCCAACTTAAATAAGTTGATTGGAATTTTATTTTTTTCCTATAGTATGATTGGGTTGTCCCAGAACTTCTCTACTTCTCTTTAGAACATACGACCCTTAGTTTTAAAGGGAGTGGGGGGGGGTGTTTTGTCAAATTAGCCTATTTTTCTCTTTTTTCTGTTTTCAGTTGTCACCACTACAGGAAATTTCACTGTGTGCCCCTGTAACCGTACCTGTCCCCCTGGGCTGTCCATGTTGAACCAATGTACTGCTGAACGATGCGGATGTCCAGGTAAATATGTTTGACCTCTCCTAATATCAAAATATTTTGTGGGAGACACTTTTTTCTATACCATGAGTAATCAAGTGCTACTATTCCTCCAACTGGTTGGGATCTATAACTCTCATCATCCCCAATCAAGCAATGGCTGAATGAGCATCTTAGGAGTTGTTGTTTCCAAAAACTAGACCTTGTGCAATTGACTACTCATGCTGTAGACAGTTTTAAAGTGACAATTTTACCCCCAACTCAATGATTTGTTTGAAACTTGCTGAGGAGGCCTTCATCCTGCAGTCAATTGATAATTGCTGATGCTGATTATGAATATAATCACATATAAACACACAGTGAATGAGTTTCACAATGTATATTAATTCCTTTTTTATTGCACTCATTTTCCACTTTCAGTTTGAGCTTTTAAGTGCAAGTTTGATGATTAGTATTGCTTTTCACTTGGTAGAGGAAGGTTCCTTTACCAAGTGAAAAGCAATACTAATCATCAAACTGAAACATCCAACCAGATGAGAGAGGAAATACATGGGTTTAGAAAACACAAACTTACAAGCTACAGTTCACAGCAGTTTAAGGATTATAAAATCCATTGGTCAGTGTGAAAAGGATGTACAGATGGGGGTGGATGACAGAAAGAAGTAAATTCATTATACACAAACATAAAGGTTAAAAAAAAATCACATGAGGAAGATAGGTCGATATGAACTAGAAGAAAATAAAGGTCATGTTATATTATGTCGTAATATTGTACTGCAATTTTTTAAATTTAATTATTTAGCTCTCATTCTAGACCTGATGAAGAGACCTAAGTGGTCCTGAAAGCATGCACTTCAAAGCTATTTAGTTAGTTAAGAAATGTGTCACTTTAACTGTACTAATGTCATGTATTATATCTTACAGCACATGAAGAAAGGATTTATTTCCAAAATGCTGTGTCATTAAACATTTCAGTTTTCTTCAATATGTGTAGACTAAAATACAATACAACACTAATTTGCTACTTGTCATACCAGGGCTTGATTAGTAATTTTCCTTTTATGTCCCAGATAATACAACCACAGCACCTACAGCAATAACTTCCAGTAAGTATCTACCTGTTACATCTAAACTGTTGGCTTATAGAACAAACTGTCATATAATAATCAAAATATGGGTCTCCTGTACAAATGTACTGCAGAATTTCTAGGGCAAACCATCTGGATCATAGAAGAGAAATGTACATTCTACATGATACAAATGAGGATTTTAACCATTGATTGTTATAGAGCTCACCAACACATTCTTTCACATTGATTTGGAGACCACTTAGACATTTAAGGGGTATAAAACCCCAACTTAAATAAGTTGATTGGAATTTTATTTTTTTCCTATAGTATGATTGGGTTGTCCCAGAATTTCTCTACTACTCTTTAGAACATACGACCCTTAGTTAAAGGGAGTGGGGGGGGGGTGTTTTGTCAAATTAGCCTATTTTTCTCTTTTTTCTGTTTTCAGTTGTCACCACTACAGGAAATTTCACTGTGTGCCCCTGTAACCGTACCTGTCCCCCTGGGCTGTCCATGTTGAACCGATGTACTGCTGAACGATGCGGTTGTCCAGGTAAATATGTTTGACCTCTCCTAATATCAAAACATTTTGTGGGAGACACTTTTTTCTATACCATGACTAATCAAGTGCTACTATTCCTCCAACTGGTTGGGATCTACAACTCTCATCATCCCCAATCAAGCAATGGCTGAATGAGCATCTTAGGAGTTGTGTTTCCAAAAACTAGACCTTGTGCAATTGACTACTCATGCTGTAGACAGTTTTAAAGTGACAATTTTACCCCCAACTCAATGATTTGTTTGAAACTTGCTGATGAGGCCTTCATCCTGCAGTCAATTGATAATTGCTGATGCTGATTATGTAGATAATCACATATAAACACACAGTGAATGAGTTTCACAATGTATATTATTTCCTTTTTTATTGCACTAATTTTCCACTTTCAGTTTGAGCTTTTAAGTGCAAGTTTGATGATTAGTATTGCTTTTCACTTGGTAGAGGAAGGTTCCTTTACCAAGTGAAAAGCAATACTAATCATCAAACTGAAACATCCAACCAGATGAGAGAGGAAATACATGGGTTTAGAAAACACAAACTTACAAGCTACAGTTCACAGCAGTTTAAGGATTATAAAATCCATTGGTCAGTGTGAAAAGGATGTACAGATGGGGGTGGATGACAGAAAGAAGTAAATTCATTATACACAAACATAAAGGTTAAAAAAAAATCACATGAGGAAGATAGGTCGATATGAACTAGAAGAAAATAAAGGACATGTTATATTATGTCGTGATATTGTACTGCAATTTTTTAAATTTAATTATTTAGCTCTCATTCTAGACCTGATGAAGAGACCTAAGTGGTCCTGAAAGCTTGCACTTCAAAGCTATTTAGTTAGTTAAGAAATGTGTCACTTTAACTGTACTAGTGTCATGGATTATATCTTACAGCACATGAAGAAAGGATTTATTTCCAAAATGCTGTGTCATTAAACATTTCAGTTTTCTTCAATATGTGTAGACTAAAATACAATACAACACTAATTTGCTACTTGTCATACCAAGGCTTGATTAGTAATTTTCCTTTTATGTACCAGATAATACAACCACAGCACCTACAGCAACAACTTCCAGTAAGTATCTACCTGTTACATCTAAACTGTTGGCTTATAGAACAAACTGTCATATAATAATCAAAATATGGGTCTCCTGTACAAATGTACTGCAGAATTTCTAGGGCAAACCATCTGGATCATAGAAGAGAAATGTACATTCTACATGATACAAATGAGGATTTTAACCATTGATTGTTATAGAGCTCACCAACACATTCTTTCACATTGATTTGGAGACCACTTAGACATTTAAGGGTATAAAACCCCAACTTAAATAAGTTGATTGGAATTTTATTTTTTTCCTATAGTATGATTGGGTTGTCCCAGAATTTCTCTACTTCTCTTTAGAACATACGACCCTTAGTTTTAAAGGGAGTGGGGGGGGGTGTTTTGTCAAATTAGCCTATTTTTCTTTTTTTTCTGTTTTCAGTTGTCACCACTACAGGAAATTTCACTGTGTGCCCCTGTAACCGTACCTGTCCCCCTGGGCTGTCCATGTTGAACCGATGTACTGCTGAACGATGCGGATGTCCAGGTAAATATGTTTGACCTCTCCTAATATCAAAATATTTTGTGGGAGACACTTTTTTCTATACCATGAGTAATCAAGTGCTACTATTCCTCCAACTGGTTGGGATCTATAACTCTCATCATCCCCAATCAAGCAATGGCTGAATGAGCATCTTAGGAGTTGTTGTTTCCAAAAACTAGACCTTGTGCAATTGACTACTCATGCTGTAGACAGTTTTAAAGTGACAATTTTACCCCCAACTCAATGATTTGTTTGAAACTTGCTGAGGAGGCCTTCATCCTGCAGTCAATTGATAATTGCTGATGCTGATTATGAATATAATCACATATAAACACACAGTGAATGAGTTTCACAATGTATATTAATTCCTTTTTTATTGCACTCATTTTCCACTTTCAGTTTGAGCTTTTAAGTGCAAGTTTGATGATTAGTATTGCTTTTCACTTGGTAGAGGAAGGTTCCTTTACCAAGTGAAAAGCAATACTAATCATCAAACTGAAACATCCAACCAGATGAGAGAGGAAATACATGGGTTTAGAAAACACAAACTTACAAGCTACAGTTCACAGCAGTTTAAGGATTATAAAATCCATTGGTCAGTGTGAAAAGGATGTACAGATGGGGGTGGATGACAGAAAGAAGTAAATTCATTATACACAAACATAAAGGTTAAAAAAAAATCACATGAGGAAGATAGGTCGATATGAACTAGAAGAAAATAAAGGTCATGTTATATTATGTCGTGATATTGTACTGCAATTTTTTAAATTTAATTATTTAGCTCTCATTCTAGACCTGATGAAGAGACCTAAGTGGTCCTGAAAGCATGCACTTCAAAGCTATTTAGTTAGTTAAGAAATGTGTCACTTTAACTGTACTAATGTCATGTATTATATCTTACAGCACATGAAGAAAGGATTTATTTCCAAAATGCTGTGTCATTAAACATTTCAGTTTTCTTCAATATGTGTAGACTAAAATACAATACAACACTAATTTGCTACTTGTCATACCAGGGCTTGATTAGTAATTTTCCTTTTATGTCCCAGATAATACAACCACAGCACCTACAGCAATAACTTCCAGTAAGTATCTACCTGTTACATCTAAACTGTTGGCTTATAGAACAAACTGTCATATAATAATCAAAATATGGGTCTCCTGTACAAATGTACTGCAGAATTTCTAGGGCAAACCATCTGGATCATAGAAGAGAAATGTACATTCTACATGATACAAATGAGGATTTTAACCATTGATTGTTATAGAGCTCACCAACACATTCTTTCACATTGATTTGGAGACCACTTAGACATTTAAGGGGTATAAAACCCCAACTTAAATAAGTTGATTGGAATTTTATTTTTTTCCTATAGTATGATTGGGTTGTCCCAGAATTTCTCTACTTCTCTTTAGAACATACGACCCTTAGTTTTAAAGGGAGTGGGGGGGGGTGTTTTGTCAAATTAGCCTATTTTTCTTTTTTTTCTGTTTTCAGTTGTCACCACTACAGGAAATTTCACTGTGTGCCCCTGTAACCGTACCTGTCCCCCTGGGCTGTCCATGTTGAACCGATGTACTGCTGAACGATGCGGATGTCCAGGTAAATATGTTTGACCTCTCCTAATATCAAAATATTTTGTGGGAGACACTTTTTTCTATACCATGAGTAATCAAGTGCTACTATTCCTCCAACTGGTTGGGATCTATAACTCTCATCATCCCCAATCAAGCAATGGCTGAATGAGCATCTTAGGAGTTGTTGTTTCCAAAAACTAGACCTTGTGCAATTGACTACTCATGCTGTAGACAGTTTTAAAGTGACAATTTTACCCCCAACTCAATGATTTGTTTGAAACTTGCTGAGGAGGCCTTCATCCTGCAGTCAATTGATAATTGCTGATGCTGATTATGAATATAATCACATATAAACACACAGTGAATGAGTTTCACAATGTATATTAATTCCTTTTTTATTGCACTCATTTTCCACTTTCAGTTTGAGCTTTTAAGTGCAAGTTTGATGATTAGTATTGCTTTTCACTTGGTAGAGGAAGGTTCCTTTACCAAGTGAAAAGCAATACTAATCATCAAACTGAAACATCCAACCAGATGAGAGAGGAAATACATGGGTTTAGAAAACACAAACTTACAAGCTACAGTTCACAGCAGTTTAAGGATTATAAAATCCATTGGTCAGTGTGAAAAGGATGTACAGATGGGGGTGGATGACAGAAAGAAGTAAATTCATTATACACAAACATAAAGGTTAAAAAAAAATCACATGAGGAAGATAGGTCGATATGAACTAGAAGAAAATAAAGGTCATGTTATATTATGTCGTGATATTGTACTGCAATTTTTTAAATTTAATTATTTAGCTCTCATTCTAGACCTGATGAAGAGACCTAAGTGGTCCTGAAAGCATGCACTTCAAAGCTATTTAGTTAGTTAAGAAATGTGTCACTTTAACTGTACTAATGTCATGTATTATATCTTACAGCACATGAAGAAAGGATTTATTTCCAAAATGCTGTGTCATTAAACATTTCAGTTTTCTTCAATATGTGTAGACTAAAATACAATACAACACTAATTTGCTACTTGTCATACCAGGGCTTGATTAGTAATTTTCCTTTTATGTCCCAGATAATACAACCACAGCACCTACAGCAATAACTTCCAGTAAGTATCTACCTGTTACATCTAAACTGTTGGCTTATAGAACAAACTGTCATATAATAATCAAAATATGGGTCTCCTGTACAAATGTACTGCAGAATTTCTAGGGCAAACCATCTGGATCATAGAAGAGAAATGTACATTCTACATGATACAAATGAGGATTTTAACCATTGATTGTTATAGAGCTCACCAACACATTCTTTCACATTGATTTGGAGACCACTTAGACATTTAAGGGGTATAAAACCCCAACTTAAATAAGTTGATTGGAATTTTATTTTTTTCCTATAGTATGATTGGGTTGTCCCAGAATTTCTCTACTTCTCTTTAGAACATACGACCCTTAGTTAAAGGGAGTGGGGGGGGGGGTGTTTTGTCAAATTAGCCTATTTTTCTCTTTTTTCTGTTTTCAGTTGTCACCACTACAGGAAATTTCACTGTGTGCCCCTGTAACCGTACCTGTCCCCCTGGGCTGTCCATGTTGAACCGATGTACTGCTGAACGATGCGGTTGTCCAGGTAAATATGTTTGACCTCTCCTAATATCAAAACATTTTGTGGGAGACACTTTTTTCTATACCATGACTAATCAAGTGCTACTATTCCTCCAACTGGTTGGGATATACAACTCTCATCATCCCCAATCAAGCAATGGCTGAATGAGCATCTTAGGAGTTGTGTTTCCAAAAACTAGACCTTGTGCAATTGACTACCCATGCTGTAGACAGTTTTAAAGTGACAATTTTACCCCCAACTCAATGATTTGTTTGAAACTTGCTGATGAGGCCTTCATCCTGCAGTCAATTGATAATTGCTGATGCTGATTATGTAGATAATCACATATAAACACACAGTGAATGAGTTTCACAATGTATATTAATTCCTTTTTTATTGCACTAATTTTCCACTTTCAGTTTGAGCTTTTAAGTGCAAATTTTATGATTAGTATTGCTTTTCACTTGGTAGAGGAAGGTTCCTTTACCAAGTGAGAAGCAATACTAATCATCAAACTGAAACATCCAACCAGATGAGAGAGGAAATACATGGGTTTAGAAAACACAGACTTACAAGCTACAGTTCACAGCAGTTTAAGGATTATAAAATCCATTGGTCAGTGTGAAAAGGATGTACAGATGGGGGTGGATGACAGAAAGAAGTAAATTCATTATACACAAACATAAAGGTTAAAAAAAAATCACATGAGGAAGATAGGTCGATATGAACTAGAAGAAAATAAAGGACATGTTATATTATGTCGTGATATTGTACTGCAATTTTTTAAAATTAATTATTTAGCTCTCATTCTAGACCTGATGAAGAGACCTAAGTGGTCCTGAAAGCTTGCACTTCAAAGCTATTTAGTTAGTTAAGAAATGTGTCACTTTAACTGTACTAGTGTCATGGATTATATCTTACAGCACATGAAGAAAGGATTTATTTCCAAAATGCTGTGTCATTAAACATTTCAGTTTTCTTCAATATGTGTAGACTAAAATACAATACAACACTAATTTGCTACTTGTCATACCAAGGCTTGATTAGTAATTTTCCTTTTATGTACCAGATAATACAACCACAGCACCTACAGCAACAACTTCCAGTAAGTATCTACCTGTTACATCTAAACTGTTGGCTTATAGAACAAACTGTCATATAATAATCAAAATATGGGTCTCCTGTACAAATGTACTGCAGAATTTCTAGGGCAAACCATCTGGATCATAGAAGAGAAATGTACATTCTACATGATACAAATGAGGATTTTAACCATTGATTGTTATAGAGCTCACCAACACATTCTTTCACATTGATTTGGAGACCACTTAGACATTTAAGGGCTATAAAACCCCAACTTAAATAAGTTGATTGGAATTTTTTTCCTATAGTATGATTGGGTTGTCCCAGAATTTCTCTACTTCTCTTTAGAACATACGACCCTTAGTTTTAAAGGGAGTGGGAGGGGGTGTTTTGTCAAATTAGCCTATTTTTCTCTTTTTTGTGTTTTCAGTTGTCACCACTACAGGAAATTTCACTGTGTGCCCCTGTAACCGTACCTGTCCCCCTGGGCTGTCCATGTTGAACCAATGTACTGCTGAACGATGCGGATGTCCAGGTAAATATGTTTGACCTCTCCTAGTATCAAAATATTTTGTGGGAGACACTTTTTTCTATACCATGAGTAATCAAGTGCTACTATTCCTCCAACTGGTTGGGATCTATAACTCTCATCATCCCCAATCAAGCAATGGCTGAATGAGCATCTTAGGAGTTGTTGTTTCCAAAAACTAGACCTTGTGCAATTGACTACTCATGCTGTAGACAGTTTTAAAGTGACAGTTTTACCCCCAACTCAATGATTTGTTTGAAACTTGCTGAGGAGGCCTTCATCCTGCAGTCAATTGATAATTGCTGATGCTGATTATGTAGATAATCACATATAAACACACAGTGAATGAGTTTCACAATGTATATTAATTCCTTTTTTATTGCACTAATTTTCCACTTTCAGTTTGAGCTTTTAAGTGCAAGTTTGATGATTAGTATTGCTTTTCACTTGGTAGAGGAAGGTTCCTTTACCAAGTGAAAAGCAATACTAATCATCAAACTGAAACATCCAACCAGATGAGAGAGGAAATACATGGGTTTAGAAAACACAAACTTACAAGCTACAGTTCACAGCAGTTTAAGGATTATAAAATCCATTGGTCAGTGTGAAAAGGATGTACAGATGGGGGTGGATGACAGAAAGAAGTAAATTCATTATACACAAACATAAAGGTTAAAAAAAATCACATGAGGAAGATAGGTCGATATGAACTAGAAGAAAATAAAGGTCATGTTATATTATGTCGTGATATTGTACTGCAATTTTTTAAATTTAATTATTTAGCTCTCATTCTAGACCTGATGAAGAGACCTAAGTGGTCCTGAAAGCTTGCACTTCAAAGCTATTTAGTTAGTTAAGAAATGTGTCACTTTAACTGTACTAATGTCATGGATTATATCTTACAGCACATGAAGAAAGGATTTATTTCCAAAATGCTGTGTCATTAAACATTTCAGTTTTCTTCAATATGTGTAGACTAAAATACAATACAACACTAATTTGCTACTTGTCATATCAAGGCTTGATTAGTAATTTTCCTTTTATGTATCAGATAATACAACCACAGCACCTACAGCAACAACTTCCAGTAAGTATCTACCTGTTACATCTAAACTGTTGGCTTATAGAACAAACTGTCATATAATAATCAAAATATGTGTCTCCTGTACAAATGTACTGCAGAATTTCTAGGGCAAACCATCTGGATCATAGAAGAGAAATGTACATTCTACATGATACAAATGAGGATTTTAACCATTGATTGTTATAGAGCTCACCAACATATTCTTTCACATTGATTTGGAGACCACTTAGACATTTAAGGGGTATAAAACCCCAACTTAAATAAGTTGATTGGAATTTTATTTTTTTCCTATAGTACAACTGGCTTGTCCCAGAATTTCTCTACTTCTCTTTAGAACATACGACCCTTAGTTTTAAAGGGAGTGGGGGTGTGTTTTGTCAAATTAGCCTATTTTTCTCTTTTTTGTGTTTTCAGTTGTCACCACTACAGGAAATTTCACTGTGTGCCCCTGTAACCGTACCTGTCCCCCTGGGCTGTCCATGTTGAACCGATGTACTGCTGAACGATGCGGATGTCCAGGTAAATATGTTTGACCTCTCCGAATATCAAAACATTTTGTGGGAGACACTTTTTTCTATACCATGACTAATCAAGTGCCACACATCCAACTGGTTGGGATCTACAACTCTCATCATCCCCATCCAGTTAATGGCTGAATGAGCATCCTAGGAGTTGTCGTTTTCCAAAAACTAGACCTTGCGCAATTGACTACCCAGGCTGTAAACAGTTTTAAAGAGAACATTTCATACCCAACTCTCAATGATTTGTTGGAAACTTGCTGAGGAGACCTTCATCCCGCAGTCAATTGTTAATGGCTGATGCTGATTATGTAGATAATCCACGTAAACACACAATGAATGAGTTTCACATTTTATATTAATTCCTTTTTTTTATTGCACTCATTTTACACTTTAGTTTGAGCTTTTAAATGCAATAATCTTCCTCTGTCAAGTGAAAAGCAATACTAATCATCAAACTGAAACATCCTCCCAGATGATATCGGCAATACATGGGTTTAGAAAACACAATTACAAGCTACAGTTCACAGCAATTTAAGGACTGTAAATTCCAGTGGTCTGTATGCAAAGAAAGTAGAGATAGGGTTTAAGACAGAATGAGGTAAATTCATTATACATAAACATAAATGTTAAAATAAAAATCACATGAGGAAGATAGGTCGATATGAACTAGAAGAAAATAAAGGACATGTTATATTATGTTGTGATATTGTACTACAATTTTTTTAAATTAATTATTCAGCTCTCATTCTAGACCTGATGAAGAGACGTAATTGGTCTTGAAAGCTTGCACTTCAAAGCTATTTAGTTAGTTAAGAAATGTGTCACTTTAACTGTACTAGTGTCATGGATTATATCTTACAGCACATGAAGAAAGGATTTATTTCCAAAATGCTGTGTCATTATACATTTCAGTTTTCTTCAATATGTGTAGACTAAAATTCAATACTACACTAATTTGCTACTTGTCATATCAGGGCTTGATTAGTAATTTTCCTTTTATGTACCAGGTAATTCAACCACAGCACCTACAGTAACAACTTCCAGTAAGTATCTACCTGTTACAACTAAACTGTTGGCTTCTAGAATAAACTTTTATATAATAATAAAAATATGGGTCCCCTGTACAAATGCAAACCACAGAAATCCTGAGGCAAACCATCATTTATGTGCCAGGTTATACAACCACAGCAAATACATCAACATCTTCTGGTAAGTATCTACGTGTTACAACTAAACTGTATGATTGTAGAATAAACTTTCAGATAATAACAAACATATGGGTCTCCTGTACAAATGCAAACTGCAGATATTCTGGGGCAAACCATCTGGATCATAGGGGAGAAATGAACATTCTAAATGATACAAATGATGATTTTAACCATTGAATGTTATAGAGCTCACCAACGTACTGTTTCACTGTGATTAATTTTTTGGAAACCGGCAAAGTAGGCCATCATCCTGCAGTGGATTGACAATTGTTAAAGATGATGATGATGAAGGTAGATAGATAGATAGATAGATAGATAGATAGATAGATAGATAGATAGATAGACACAGTGAGTATCACAGTGTGTGAAAATTAATTTTTATTGCACTACTATTCAATTTTCAATGTGAGTTTTTAAGAGCAACAACCTTCCTCTATCATGTCAAAAACAATAGTAATCATCAAACTGACACATCTAATCAGATGAGAGAGGCAATACATGAGTTAGGAACACACAAACTGATACGCTACAGATCATACCAGTTTAAGGATTGTAAATTCCTTTAGTCAGTGTGAAAAGAATGTAGAGAAGGGGGTGGGTGATAGGATATGATTAGTGATGAGCGAGCGTGCTCGGCCGATGCTCGGATCGGCTCGAGCATCGCTCTGCTCGGCACATGGCGGTACTCGTCGAGTACCGCCATGTGCTCGCCCGACATGTTCGGGTGGCGGGGATCTGTGCCGGAAGAGGCACAGATCCGAAGAAGCTCCGCTGGACCACCAGGGACTGGAGGTACGGGGGCATTGCGGAGATGAAGGGGGCATTGCGGAGATGAAGGGGGACATTGTGGAAGAGGGGCATAGACTCTATGCCCCTCTTCCACAATGTCCCCCTTCATCTCCGCTATGCCCGTCTTCCACAATGTGCCCCTTCATCTCCGCTATGCCCCTCTTCCACAATGTGCCCCTTCATCTCCGCTATGCCCCTCTTCCACAATGTCCCCCTTCATCTCCTCTATGGCATAGAGGAGATGAAGGGGGACATTGTGGAAGAGGGGCATAGCGGAGATGAAGGGGCACATTGTGGAAGAGGGGCATAGCGGAGATGAAGGGGCACATTGTGGAAGAGGGGCATAGCGGAGCTGAAGGGGGACATTGCGGAGCTGAAGGGGGCATTCTGAGATGAAGGGGGCATAGCGGAGATGAAGGGGGCATTGACCAGGCACCCTCCCCTCATCAGAGCAGGGGGTGCCTGGTGTTGCCCCATTCATTCCAATGGGGCTCGGGTGCTCGGCCGAGCACTCGAGCCTCAGGGGGTGCTCGGTCAGAGCACCCGAGCACCCGAGCATCGTGGTGCTCGCTCAACATTAGATATGATCTTTTGGTAATATATTGTAATATTTTCAATGAAGTATTCAGTACTGATTCTATACCTAATGAAGAGACCTAAGAGGTCATGAAAGCTTGCACTCCAAAGCTATTCGGTAATCGAAGAAATGTGTCATATTAACTGTACTGGTTTCCTGTATTATCTCCTACAGCACATGACAAAGGGCTTTTTCTGAAATGTTGTGTCATTAAACAGTTCAGTTTCCTGCAGTATTGCAGTGCTTGTTTAGTGATTTTTCTTTTATGTGGCAGGTACTACAACCACAACACCAACAACAACTTCCGGTAAGTATCTACCTGTTACAACTAAACTGCTAAATTATAGAAGAAACTTTCATATCATTATAAACATATGTCACCTGGTATACAAAAGCAAACTGCAGAAATTCTGGGGCAAACCATCTGGACCATAGGAGAGAAATGAAAATTCCCATTGGTACAAGTGAGGATTTTAACCATTGATTATTACTGAGCTCTCCAACACATTGCATCACAGTGAGTTGGAGACCTCTCAGACATGCAGGGTTTAAAACCTTAAAACTTAAATCAATGTCATTTTTGGAATTTTATTTTTCCCCTATGGTACAATTGTGTTTCCCTTGAATTCTTCCACTTCTTTTCAGAACATATGATCCTGAGTCTTGAAGAGGACGGTGTAGTGTCAAATTTGCCCATTTTTCCTCATTTTGTATTTTCAGTGGTCACCGCCACAGAAAATTTCAGTATGTGCCCCTGTAACCGTACCTGTCCCTCTGAGCTGTCGATCTTGAACCGATGCACTGCTGAAGCATGTGGATGTCCAGGAAAATACAGTATGTTTGACCACTACTCTTATCAAGACACTAGCAAGGTTGTGGCACAACTTCACCAGTGCGGGAACCTTTTTTTTATATATATTTTTTTATTTATAAAAAGTTTATTGAAATTTCATGACATTACAAAGACATGAGGATGAAAACATATCTTAAAACAAATTATACAATAGCCAGCAGGTACAGCTTTTAGACAAGATATTTAGAGAAGTGTCCAGATAACAAACAGTATTCATTTAATAATATAACTATAATGCTGTTACATACCCTTGTCGCAGCTAAGGAGAGGTGAGTAGAGCTTAGGTGAAAATAGTTAATGCAAATTGTGTGGAGGAGAGAGGGGCTAACCCCATTTCTAGAGGTGTACACCAATAGGAACTTCCTAATTGGTGCGATTGAGCTGTGAAATCTGAATGATCAAAGATCAAAGAAAAAAAAATATTTAAACTTTCCTTCTCACAAAATCAATCTGTCAACGTGGAGCCACCTAAGAAAGATCATCTGTAACATGTGTTAAAGGAGTACTACAACAATTAGGGCTAGAGGGAATTTTAGCCAATCATCTCAAGTACTGAGAAATTCAGGTATCTTTTTGGTGGTGATAGAGGGGCATCTCTCCATTGTGACCAATCTGTCAATAGTACCTAACCAGCTAGATATTGTCAAGATGTTTTGTGATTGCCAGAATTGGGGAATCAATGATCTGGATAAAGTTATGAAAGAGAAAATGACTATGTGTTTTTCTCTTAAAGAAGAGGTTGGTAAGAATAAGGGAAAAACATAATGGGTCAGCATGTATCGGGACATAGTGATATAAGGAATTTGATCTCAGATTTCCACACAGAAGGGGGTAATTTCATGTTAGGACCACCAGATATGGAACATCGTGCTTATGTGGTTATGGTATCTCCAACAGAGGTCTGAGGTATTAATGGAGAATTTGGCTAGACGTTCATGGGTTATGTTCTATCTAGTTAATAACACAGTTTATTTCCCTGTTGTTAGAGTTTCTAGGAAACTTGAGATTCCTTCTAAACATTTTAGTCCACTGTACTTCTGTGAGGACAGAGCCAATTTCATGTTCCCATTTAACTAAAAAGTATGGTTTGTTCCATCTATTGGGAGGGAGCAGAAGAAAGTAGCAGAAAGACAGTGAACTTAAATTGGGATTGATACATGCTAGGCGATTTTTGAATGACTGAAGTTTTTAAAGTGTCTAACGTAGCCCAAAGCCCTATGCTGCATTTGTAAATAGCTCCACCAGTTTACTTTAGTAATATCTAAATGATGGCCTGTGATTCCTCACATATAAATCCTTTTGCTGAGACAAGTTTTTACAGTGTGTGAACTCCTTTTTGATTTCAAAGCTGAAAATGGATGTTCCGTAAACTAAGAGTAAAGCTGGGGTTACATGTTATTGAAATAAGAGGGGAAGGTAAGCAAGCAAGCAAGCATGTGGAGGTCCTGACAGAGGACCACACCTTTAAGATGTGTTCCTGCACTATATGCTGGAAGCATGATCTAGAGTAACTTTCTGCCCATAATTATTGGATCAGGTCTAGCGGACCCAAAGCTTCTTCTAGTACTGCCATCCAGCGTTTAGGTTTGTTGAATGTGAAGTGCAATAGCTTAGAAATAGTTGGCGCTTTATAATATGTTAAGAAGTTAGGGATTCCCAGGCCACTATAGTCTATTCTCCCGGAGAGAATATCACGCCACAGATACAGTGTTTTGTATTTCCATATGATGGAAAGGACTAATGATTGTAGCAATGTCAGTAGGTCTGTAGGGAGTTGAATAGGTAGAGCATCGGAAATGTAAATGATTTTTTGAAGAATCATCATCTTGACTATACTTATCCTTACCAACCAAGAGAACCAAGGAGATCTTCAGGCTGTCAGATCCTACATAATTTGTTGGATCAAAGGATTAAGGTTCACACTGGGATGGAAGATAATTTAAGCAAAAGTTTTATACCAAGGTATCGGAGAGAAGAGATGGTCTAACTAAAGGGGAATTGTAGTTGAACCTATGTCACCGACATGGTGTCTGTATTGATATTTAAAATTTCAGACTTAGAATAATTTATCTTGGCATGCAAAACTATACAATATATTTCCTGGGTCTGCATTTGAGGTAGTAAGGATGTAAGAGGGTTAGAAATGAAAAACAGAACATTGTCCATGTATGGGGCTAATTTGAAAATCTGTTTGCCAGAGCGGATACCTTGGCGTGGTTTAGTAAGGGGTCTAGTGCTAATTTGAACAGTAAAGGAGAAAGTGGACAACCTAGTTGCGTGCCATACGTGATAGTGATTGGGTCCGAGAGGAGTTCATTGATTTTCACTCTTACTGTGAGTGTGGAATTAAGGCTCAAGATTGCCATCAACAGTTGAGGTCCTAATACAATGTTGTGTAGTACAGCTATGAGATATGACCAGTCACGTCTATCAAAAACATTTTCAGCATCAGTGGAAGGGAAGTGGGTGGGTAAATGATTCAGCCAGGAGATCAATAAAGGTGACACGGAAGCAAGAGAGCTCAGAAACAAATGTTGTGATGAGCACCCATCAAGAACGAACAAGATACAGTGTCTAGTTCTTAGGCATAGTGGCCCCTCAATGGTGCAACAAGTCATGTTTTTGACTCCCATGTGTCGTTGCAGAAAGAAAATTTCCATAATCATATCAGACTGGTCCCGCCCTCAGACAGTTAAGCTTCAAAATGTCAGGCAAATCCTCTCTGCAAGAGAGAATCAGCAAAACCACAGACGTACGTTTCGGCCTACGTGTGCCTCATCGGTGTGGTGCAGTTGATTCTCTCTAGGCACATGGAGAGCAAGGGCCCATGCCTCGGATCCCCTTCCACTTAGGGAGACTAAGAAACAAATGTTGTGACGAGCACCCATCAAGAACGAACAGGATAAAGTGTCTAGTTCTTAGACATAGTGGCCCCTCAGTGGTGCTACAAGTCACGTTTTTCACTCCCATGTGCCATTGCAGAAAATAAATTTCCATATTCATATCAGACTGGTCCCGACCTCAGACAGTCCAGCTCCGAAATGTCAGGCAAATCCTCTCTGTTCTTTGTTTGTCTCCCAAGGGATAAGGGCATCCCTGGCATGAGCCCTTGCTTCCATGTGCCTAGAGGGAATCAGCTGCACCACACTGATGAGGCCCATATAGGCCGAAACGTATGTCTGTGGTTTTGTTGATTCTCTTGTGCAGAGAGGATTTGTCTGACGTTTTTGATCATTCCAATTTTGGTGATTTTGAAAGTAATTTAAAATCCATCTATATGCTGTGTAAACTTTTTTTTAATTTAGAAAACTACTTTTTCAATTATTTTGCTGTAAATATTCTGCTAATTAAGGAATACTATGCAGGCATTTCCTGTACTAGCCATGCTGTCGCTACCTTCCCGGTCCTGGGCGGAGTGCGGGAAGGTCTTTGCTCCCCTCTTCATTCTCCACTGGGTGTCTGCGCAGGCGCCGACGTCAGGCTACGTCGGCGTCATGATGCTCCCATTCCGTCTTCACGGGCGCCCGGTTTCAGCCCGGCGCTCAGTAGTCGGCGTCCTGCGTCTGGAGAGGAGCTGTATCGCTCGCTCTCTCTCTCTCCCAGTGCGTCTCCCTTGGCTCCCTGCCAGCTGTACTTGTGGCCAGTTCTGTCCCTTGCCTCCTCGCTCTCCAGCTACTCCTCTCTGCATTCCCTGTTTGGACCCTGGATATCTACCTGCACATAGTGACCACCTACCTGCCTACCTGCACCAGCACCTAGTGATCACCTACCTGTCTACCTGCATCAGCACCTAGTGTCCACCCTCCTGCCTACCTGCATCAGCACCTAGTGACCACCCACCTGCCTACCTGCTGTGGATCTCTCGACTTGGTCCTGGATACGCAGCTATTCTGATCACCTACCAGCATTCTGCCAGTTGTCCCTCTTTCTTCTACCTGGTGAGTTCTACACTATTAGCCTAGTATAGACTCTCCCTGGGGCAGGTGGTGTTAGCCTCCTTTGTGGTGTGTTATCCTGGACCTCTTTCAGCTCAACTGAAGGGGGTCATCTGGCTTCGCGGACAGCAACTTTATCCAGCTTCGGCCGCAGCACAACACACCTAAAGGAGCCTACGTCCACTAGCACCGCTCCCCAGCGTCGCTCCCTAGCCTCTCTCCACCTGCCCTTGTTGGAGGTGTCTCCTTTACTTCCTTTCATATTTTTGGGGGCATCCTAGTCCTGCCCCGGGTTCCAAAACCAGTTAAAACCTTTCACATGCATTATATCCCTGCCTCATGTTCCCTTTTCCCCATATTCTAATTTTTCAAATAAAGTAAACATGATTATAATTTTTTTATTCAAACTCAAGCGCAATTTATTTCAAAAGGCGTTTTAATCCCTTGAGTGACAGAAGGATATCAAAAGCAGTGCAAAACAATGCTCTGTACACCCCTTTGACACACAATGACAATTAGTAGTTTAGTAGGGTGTTAATTAAACAGTAGATGTTTGTTTTATTTTCCAATAATAACCAACACCTCCATTTACTTAATCATACTGACCACTATTAACCAGTTCCTTGTGCAATGGTGCATCTTGCCCAAAATTAAGTTAATTAGCATTGCAAATCATGTTCATGGAGGCAGACATTATTCTTCTGGCACGATTCCAGAAACCCAAACTCCTCCCAC
This sequence comes from Rhinophrynus dorsalis, assembly GCA_037306005.1. Classification (NCBI taxonomy): domain Eukaryota; kingdom Metazoa; phylum Chordata; class Amphibia; order Anura; family Rhinophrynidae; genus Rhinophrynus; species Rhinophrynus dorsalis. Next base: position 170,516,058 of record CM074726.1, on the reverse strand, counting down.
TGAACCCTTCCTATGAATATTTCAGTGAAAGCAATTTTGAATTCTATGACAAACAGGTGCATAGAATAACACAGTACTGATTCATAGTTTCCATTTACATTTCCTCTTGTGGTTAGTTAAGTGATGGGGCATGAAGATGTGTTAGGGTTCTAAGTTCAAAAGAAATGTCTATTTTAAAACACTTTGGTGCTAGAAATGATATGGTTCATTGGTTTGTTCTACAACTCAAAATATAGGACAGACTTACAGATAAATCACAGACTGCATTGTGAGTCCTGGATTGATTGAAACCATATTGTCATTCTGAAAAGGGACCCCTAACGCACCACCAATGGTCCAGCAAGCAGGGACTAAACTGCAAGGCTGAAGTACCTAAATACTGCCTTTTGTCAAGAGGGATTCTCACCCCACAGATCCATTGATATAAAAAACTTCAAAGGTGTTTTTTTGCCTTCATCTGGATAAACAGGGGTGATTTGGCATGGGCTGGAGTTGATGGACGAATGTCATTTTTCAGCCACATCAACTATGTTATTATGTTACTTATTAAAACATAAAATAAAACTCACCTCTACCAAACTGAATGGAAGGGTATTAATTTTTATTTATATTACATTTTCCATTTACTGTCTCATTGTATCTCATAGTGTTCAGCTCACATTATATGCCTGATGGAAATTTAAGTGGTCCTCTAAATATATTCAGTTAGCACATAGAGGTGTTTCCAACATTATCTCTGAAAGTATCTGAGGAAGGGATTGTTACGGTAGACTAGGATACAATATTTCTCTCTATATGCTATATAGATGCTTAACAAGTGATTTGTATTTTAAGTTCCAGCTACTACAACCACAGCACCTACAACAACTCCTGGTAAGTATCTACTTGATATAACTAAATTGTTGAATTATAGAAGAAACTTTCATATGATATTAAAGGGACAGTAAACCCCCGAAAAACTTTAAGCAAAATGATAGGAATAATAAATACATACTTAACACTCTCATTCCCATCTCTCAAACCGTTATGGTTTGAGAGATGTAAGAAAATAAAGACCTCCGTTTCCACCCCCTTCTCATGCGTCCGCTGTATAGAGGACGTCATGTGTTCCTGCTTCCGGGACCAGATGGTGGCTCTTCAGGAGCGCTGTCATCAAGATATCCAAGAATGGTGTACAACTTGAGCTTGCAAGCCAGACACACAATGTAGACCATTCCAATGAAGTAATAATAGTTAGATATCCCGATGTCAGCGCTCCTGAAGAGTCGCCGTCAGTCGGACGACCGGATTCTGCCTCTGACAGCTTTACAGCTCGTCAGGCAGAAAGGGGAGGGAGCGGAGGTCTTTATTTTATTATATCTCTCAAACCATAATGGTTTGAGAGATGGAAATGAGGGCGTTAAGAATGTTTTTATTATTCCTATCATTTGGCTTAAAGTTTTTCGGGGGGGTTTGCTATCCCTTTAAACATATGAGGACTCATGGGTAAAAGCAAACCACTGCAATTCTGGGGAAGACTAACTGCACCATAAGGGAGATATAAATATCCCCCTCATTCCAGTCGATTGAAATAGAGCTTTTAATCACTTGACTGTTAATGAGGTCTCCAACACTTTGTAAAGCAATGTGTTGGAGACCACTCTAGCATTCAATGGATTAAAAAGTCATTTGAAATCAATATACATATTTATTTATACACTACTTTGCTGATGGTTTCCTTCAGAATTTCCCCACTTTATTTTTATGCATAAGGCCCTGGGTCCCGAATGCTTATAGCTGCAAAACAAGAGATCCCACACTCATAAGTCACATAGAAATATAACTGTAATCAAACATAATATGGTACACCTTTCAGGAAACCAGCCCTTTCTCAAAGTTCCAGAAAGTCTAGCTCATATACACATACACACCAGCACCAGGAGAACACACCAAATTTCCAACTTAATTGACCAAGTGTCAGATATACAGATAGTTATGTAAGTAAAAGTCCCGATCCACATTACTCAGAGCAAATAATGTAAAATCTAAAGACAAACCTAAAACTAGGGATGAATGAAACATTTTGGCTCAAAAGTTAAACATGAGAAAACTACAGTTCCCACGACACAGAAACAATTTGAAAGGAAAAGTGGTGTTTTGTTTTTTTTTTAGCTCTACTCCACTTTTCTCTTTGATGTGAAACCACTGATAATAATGAATACACCCATGGGAAGAGTTTCCCCATGTATTCTGCCATGTTTGTATTAAAAGGGTGTTAGCTTCCACATCTTGTCAGTATGTGCTGACAAGTTATCAGTAGTTGGACCTCAAAATGGTGGAGACTACAATTGTCATTATCCTCATGGCTGGATGAACATCATGGGAGTTTCCAACAGCTAGACCTTGTGCATTGACTACCCCTGATTTAGACACTTTTAAAGAGACCATATCACTCCAACTTTGATGATTTTGAAAGAAATTTCAAATTCACCTATATGCTGTATTACATTTTTTATTTAGAAAACTACTGTTTGAATTATTTAGCTGTATGTATGCTGCTAATTAAGGAATATGGTGCATTCACTTCCTGTACCTGCCCTACATTATATGCCTGCCTCTTGTGCCCTATTCACCATATTCTAGTTTTTCAAATAAAGTAAATATCATTTTAATTTTTGAATTTTTATTCAAACTCACACACTATTGATTTCAAAAGACATTTGGATTCCTTTAGTGGCAGAATGATATCAAAAGCAGTGCAAAAACAATGCTATGCATGGACACTGCTGTGTCACTCAATGGCAATCATTGGGTTAGGTGGGTGTTAATTATAACATTTTCTTTATAGTCATCTGTGTTAGCTTCTAATAATAACTCACACCTCCACTTACTTAATCTGCTCATGAAATCAGAATGGCCACAATTAACCAGTTCCTTGTGGATTGGTGCCCTATCTCCAAACGTAATACTTAATTAGCATTTAATATCATGTCCATGGAGGTAGACATTATTCTTTTCATGATTCCACAAACCAAAACTCCTCCACTGAAACCTTCTTATGAATCTTTCAGTGAAAGGAATTTAGAATTCTATTACAAAAAGGAGCATACAATCACACAGTACTGATCCATACTGCCTATTTATATTTTTACTTGTAGTTAAGTAAGTGAAGGGGTATGAAGAGGTGCTACAGTTCTACGTTCAAATAAAATTTGTTTTTTTATACACTTGAGTGCTAGAGATGACATGGTTCATTGGTTTTCTCTACAATTAAAAATAGGGCTGACCTGCCAATGATTCTCAGGCTGCACTGTGAGATCTGGACTGGTTGGAACCACGTTGTTAGTCTGAAAAGAGACATCTAGTGAATCCCCAAGTAGGATCTGGACTGCAAGGCTGAAGTTTGTCCTTTGTCCTGTGGGATTCTCACCCTACAGATCCATTTATACAAAAAACCCAAAACAAAACTCACCTCTCCTGAAAATCATACAGCATATTAATTCTTCTTATTTACTTTACTAGTTTTCAGTATTATCTCTGAAAGTATCTGAGGACGGGATTGTTACTGTAGTCTAAGATACAATATTTCTTTCTATGTTCTATATAAATGCCTACCAAGTGATTTGTCTTTTTAGTTCCGACTACCACAACCTCAGAACCAACAACAACTCCTGGTTAGTATCTACTTGCAATAAAATTGTAGAATTATAGAAGAAATATTCATATGATATTAAACATTAAACCACAGCAGTTCTGGGGTAGACCAACTGCACCATCGGGGAGATATAATCGTTCAACTCATTCCAATGGATTTAAAGCTTGAAAACCACTTGAATGCTAGTTGTGTTGGAGACCACTCTAGCATTCAATGGATTAAAAAGTCATTTTAAATCAATGTACATTTTATTTATACACTACTTTGCAGATGGTCTCCTTCAGAATTGCCCCACTTTGTCTTTATGCATAAGGCCCTGGGCCCCGAATGCTTATAGCTGCAAAACAAGAGATCCCACACTCATAAGTCACTTAGAAATATAACTGTAATCAAACATAATATGGTACACCTTTCAGGAAACCTGCACTTTCTCAAAGTTCCAGAAAGTCTACACATGTACACATACACACCAGCACCAGGAGAACACACCGAATTTCCAACTTAATTGACCAAGTGTCAGATATACAGATAGTTATGTAAGTAAAAGTCCAGATCCACATTACTCAGAGCAAATAACCTAAAATGTAAAGACAAACCTAAAACTAGGGATGAATGAAACATTTTGGCTCAAAAGTTAAACAAGAGAAACCTACAGTTCCCACCATACAGATACAATTCCAAGGAAAAGTGGTGTTTTTTTAGCTCCACTCCCCTTTTTTCTTTGATGTGAAACCACTGGTAATAATGAATACACCCATGGGAAGAGTTTCCCCATGTATTCTGCCATGTTTGTATTAAAAGGGTGTTAGCTTCCCACATCTTGTTAGTATGTGCTGACAAGTAATCAGTAGTTGGACCTCAAAATGGTGGAGACTACAATTGTCATTATCCTCATGGCTGGATGAACATCGTGGGAGTTTCCAACAGCTAGACCTTGTGCATTGACTACCCCTGCATTAGACACTTTTAAAGAGACCATATCACTCCAACTTTGATGATTTTGAAAGAAATTTCAAATTCACCTATATGCTGTATTAAATTTTTTATTTATAAAACTACTGTTTGAATTATTTAGCTGTATTAATGCTGCTAATTAAGGAATATGGTGCATTCACTTCCTGTACCGGCCCTACATTATATGCCTGCCTCTTGTGCCCTATTCACCATATTCTAGTTTTTCAAATAAAGTAAATATAATTTTAATTTTTGAATTTTTATTCAAACTCACACACTATTGATTTCAAAAGACATTTGGATCCCTTTAGTGGCAGAATGATATCAAAAGCAATGCAAAAACAATGCTCTGCATGGACACTGCTGTGTCACTCAATGGCAATCATTGGGTTAGGTGGGTCTTAATTATAACAGTTTTTTTATAGTCATCTGTGTTACCTTCTAATAATAACTCACACCTCCACTTACTTAATCTGCTCATGAAATCAGAATGGCCACAATTAACCAGTTCTTGTGGTTTGGTGCCCTATCTCCAAACGTAATACTTAATTAGCATTTAATATCATGTCCATGGAGGCAGACATTATTCTTTTCATGATTCCAGAAACCAAAACTCCTCAACTGAAACCTTCTTATGAATCTTTCAGTGAAAGGAATTTAGAATTCTATTACAAAAAGGAGCATACAATCACACACTACTGATCCATACTGCCTATTTATATTTTTACTTGTAGTTAAGTAAGTGAAGTGGTATGAAGAGGTGCTACAGTTCTACGTTCAAATAAAATTTGTGTTTTTAAAGACTTGAGTGCTAGAGATGACATGGTTCATTGGTTTTCTCTACAATTAAAAATAGGGCTGACCTGCCAATGATTCTCAGGCTGCACTGTGAGATCTGGACTGGTTGGAACCACGTTGTTAGTCTGAAAAGAGACATCTAGTGAATCCCCAAGTAGGATCTGGACTGCAAGGCTGAAGTTTGTCCTTTGTCCTGTGGATTCTCACACTACAGATCCATTTATACAAAAACCCAAAACAAAACTCACCTCTCCTGAACCTCATACAGCATATTAATTCTTCTTATTTACTTTACTAGTTTCCAGTATTATCTCTGAAAGTATCTGAGGAAGGGATTGTTACTGTAGTCTAAGATACAATATTTATTTCTGTGTTCTATATAAATGCTTACAATGTGATTTGTTTTTTTAGTTCCAACTACCACAACCTCAGAACCTACAACAACTCCTGGTTAGTATCTACTTGTTACTAAATTGTAGAATTATAGAAGGAATGTTTATATGATATTAAGCATTAAACCACAGCAATTCTGGGGTTGACCAACTGCACATTCGGGGAGATATAATCATTCCCCTCATTTCAATGGATTTAAAGCTTGAAAACCACTTGAATTCTAGTTGTGTTGCAAAGCACTCTAGCATTCAATGGATTAAAAAGTCATTTTAAATCAATGTACATATTTATTTATACACTAGTTTGAAGATGGTCTCCTTCAGAATTTCCCCACTTTGTTTTTATGCATAAGGCCCTGGGCCCAGAATGCTTATAGCTGCAAAACAAGAGATCCCACACTCATAAGTCACATTGAAATATAACTGTAATCAAACATAATATGGTACACCTTTCAGGAAACCTGCACTTTCTCAAAGTTCCAGAAAGTCTAGCACATATACACATACACACCAGCACCAGGAGAACACACCGAATTTCAAACTTAATTGACCAAGTGTCAGATATACAGATAGTTATGTAAGTAAAAGTCCAGATCCACATTTCTCAGAGCAAATAACGTAAAATCTAAAGACAAACCTAAAACTAGGGATGAATGAAACATTTTGGCTCAAAAGTTAAACAAGAGAAACCTACAGTTCCCATCATACAGAAACAATTCCAAGGAAAAGTGGTGTTTTTTTAGCTCCACTCCCCTTTTCTCTTTGATGTGAAACCACTGATAATAATGAAAACACCCATGGGAAGAGTTTCCCCATGTATTCTGCCATGTTTGTATTAAAAAGGTGTTAGCTTCCCACATCTTGTAAGTATGTGCTGACAAGTAATCAGTAGTTGGACCTCAAAATGGTGGAGACTACAATTGTCATTATCCTCATGGCTGGATGAACATCATGGGAGTTTCCAACAGCTAGACCTTGTGCATTGACTACCCCTGCATTAGACACTTTTAAAGAGACCATATCACTCCAACTTTGATGATTTTGAAAGAAATTTCAAATTCACCTATATGCTGTATTACATTTTTTATTTAGAAAACAACTGTTTGAATTATTTAGCTGTATTAATGGTGCTAATTAAGGAATGTGGTGCATTCACTTCCTGTACCTGCCCTACATTATATGCCTGCCTCTTGTGCCCTATTCACCATATTCCAGTTATTCAAATAAAGTAAATATCATTTTAATTTTTGAATTTTTATTCAAACTCACACACTGTTGATTTCAAAAGACATTTAGATCCCTTTAGTGGCAGAATGATATCAAAAGCAGTGCAAAAACACTGCTCTGCATGGACACTGCTGTGTCACTCAATGGCAATCATTGGGTTAGGTGGGTGTTAATTATAACAGTTTCTGTGTTACCTTCTAATAATAACTCACACCTCCACTTACTTAATCTGCTCATGAGATCAGAATGGCCACAATTAACCAGTTCTTGTGGTTTGGTGCCCTATCTCCAAACGTAATACTTAATTAGCATTTAATATCATGTCCATGGAGGCAGACATTATTCTTTTCATGATTCCAGAAACCAAAACTCCTCCACTGAAACCTTCTTATGAATCTTTCAGTGAAAGGAATTTAGAATTCTATTACAAAAAGGAGCATACAATCACACAGTACTGATTCATACTGCCTATCTATATTTTTACTTGTAGTTAAGTAAGTGAAGGGGTATGAAGAGGTGCTACAGTTCTACGTTCAAATAAAATTTGTGTTTTTAAAGACTTGAGTGCTAGAGATGACATGGTTCATTGGTTTTCTCTACAATTAAAAATAGGGCTGACCTGCCAATGATTCTCAGGCTGCACTGTGAGACCTGGACTGGTTGGAACCACATTGTTAGTCTGAAAAGAGACATCTAGTGAATCCCCAAGTAGGGTCTGAACTGCAAGGCTGAAGTTTGTCCTTTGTCCTGTGGATTCTGACCCTACAGATCCATTTATACAAAAAACCCAAAACAAAACTCACCTCTCCTGAACCTCATGCAACATATTAATTCTTCTTATTTACTTTACTAGTTTCCAGTATTATCTCTGAAAGTATCTGAGGAAGGGATTGTTACTGTACTCTAAGATACAATATTTCTTTCTATGTTCTATATAAATGCTTACAAAGTGATTTGTTTTTTTAGTTCCAACTACCACAACCTCAGAACCTACAACAACTCCTGGTTAGTATCTACTTGTTACTAAATTGTAGAATTATAGAAGGAATGTTCATATGATATTAAACATTAAACCACAGCAATTCTGGGGTAGACCAACTGCAGATTCGGGGAAATATAATCATTCCCCTCATTCCAATGGATTTAAAGCTTTAAAACCACTTGAATTCTAGTTGTGTTGCAAAGCACTCTAGCATTCAATGGATTAAAAAGTCATTTTAAATCAATGTACATATTTATTTATACACTACTTTGCAGATGGTTTCCTTCAGAATTGCCCCACTTTGTTTTTATGCATAAGGTCTTGGGCCCCGAATGCTTATAGCTGCAAAACAAGAGATCCCACACTCATAAGTCACATTGAAATATAACTGTAATCAAACATAATATGGTACACCTTTCAGGAATCCTGCACTTTCTCAAAGTTCCAGAAAGTCTACACATGTACACATACACACCAGCACCAGGAGAACACACCGAATTTCCAACTTAATTGACCAAGTGTCAGATATACAGATAGTTATGTAAGTAAAAGACCAGATCCACATTACTCAGAGCAAATAACGTAAAATGTAAACACAAACCTAAAACTAGGGATGAATGAAACATTTTGGCTCAAAAGTTAAACATGAGAAACCTACAGTTCCCACCATACAGAAACAATTCCAAGGAAAAGTGGTGTTTTTTTTTAGCTCCACTCCCCCTTTTCTCTTTGATGTGAAACCACTGATAATAATGAATACACCCATGGGAAGAGTTTCCCCATGTATTCTGCCATGTTTGTATTAAAAGGGTGTTAGCTTCCCACATCTTGTCAGTATGTGCTGACAAGTAATCAGTAGTTGGACCTCAAAATGGTGGAGACTACAATTGTCATTATCCTCATGGCTGGATGAACATCATGGGAGTTTCCAACAGCTAGACCTTGTGCATTGACTACCCCTGATTTAGCACTTTTAAAGAGACCAAATCACTCCAACTTTGATGATTTTGAAAGAAATTTCAAATTCACCTATATGCTGTATTAAATATTTTATTTTGAAAACTACTGTTTGAATTATTTAGCTGTATTAATGCTGCTAATTAAGGAATATGGTGCATTCACTTACTGTACCGGCCCTACATTATATGCCTGCCTCTTGTGCCTTATTCACCATATTCTAGTTTTTCAAATAAAGTAAATATCATTTTAATTTTTGAATTTTTATTCAAACTCACACACTATTGATTTCAAAAGACATTTGGATCTCTTTATTGGCAGAATTATATCAAAAGCAGTGCAAAAACAATGCTCTGCATGGACACTGCTGTGTCACTCAATGGCAATCATTGGGTTAGGTGGGTGTTAATTATAACAGTTTCTGTGTTACCTTCTGATAATAATTCACACCTCCACTTACTTAATCTGCTCATGAGATCAGAATGGCCACAATTAACCAGTTCTTGTGGTTTGGTGCCCTATCTCCAAACGTAATACTTAATTAGCATTTAATATCATGTCCATGGAGGCAGACATTATTCTTTTCATGATTCCAGAAACCAAAACTCCTCCACTGAAACCTTCTTATGAATCTTTCAGTGAAAGGAATTTAGAATTCTATTACAAAAAGGAGCATACAATCACACAGTACTGATCCATACTGCCTATTTATATTTTTACTTGTAGTTAAGTAAGTGAAGCGTTATGAAGAGGTGCTACAGTTCTACGTTCAAATAAAATTTGTGTTTTTAAAGACTTGAGTGCTAGAGATGACATGGTTCATTGGTTTTCTCTACAATTAAAAATAGGGCTGACCTGCCAATGATTCTCAGGCTGCACTGTGAGATCTGGACTGGTTGGAACCACATTGTTAGTCTGAAAAGAGACATCTAGTGAATCCCCAAGTAGGATCTGGACTGCAAGGCTGAAGTTTGTCCTTTGTCCTGTGGATTCTCACCCTACAGATCCATTTATACAAAAAACCCAAAACAAAACTCACCTCTCCTGAACCTCATGCAGCATATTAATTCTTCTTATTTACCTCACTAGTTTCCAGTATTATCTCTGAAAGTATCTGAGGAAGGGATTGTTACTGTAGTCTAAAATACAATATTTATTTCTATGTTCTATATAAATGCTTACAAAGTGATTTGTTTTTTTAGTTCCAACTACCACAACCTCAGAACCTACAACAACTCCTGGTTAGTATCTACTTGTTACTAAATTGTAGAATTATAGAAGGAATGTTCATATGATATTAAGCATTAAACCACAGCAATTCTGGGGTAGACCAACTGCACATTCGGGGAAATATAATCATTCCCCTCATTCCATTGGATTTAAAGCTTGAAAACCACTTGAATTCTAGTTGTGTTGCAAAGCACTCTAGCATTCAATGGATTAAAAAGTCATTTTAAATCAATGTACATATTTATTTATATACTACTTTGAAGATGGTGTCCTTCAGAATTTCCCCACTTTGTTTTTATGCATAAGGCCCTGGGCCCCGAATGCTTATTGCTGCAAAACAAGAGATCCCACACTCATAAGTCACATTGAAATATAACTTTAATCAAACATAATATGGTACACCTTTCAGGAAACCTGCACTTTCTCAAAGTTCCAGAAAGTCTAGCACATATACACATACACACCAGCACCAGGAGAACACACCAAATTTCCAAGTTAATTGACCAAGTGTCAGATATGCAGATATTTATGTAAGTAAAAGTCCAGATCCACATTACTCAGAGCAAATAACATAAAATCTAAAGACAAACCTAAAACTAAGGATGAATGAAACATTTTGGCTCAAAAGTTAAACTTGAGAAACCTACAGTTCCCACCACACAGAAACAATTCCAAGGAAAAGTGGTGTTTTTTTAGCTCCACTCCCCTTTTCTCTTTGATGTGAAACCACTGATAATAATGAATACACCCATGGGAAGAGTTTCCCCATGTATTCTGCATTGTGTGTATTAAAAGTGTGTTAGCTTCCCACATCTTGTCAATATGTGCTGACAAGTAATCAGTAGTTGGACCTCAAAATGGTGGAGTCTACAATTGTCATTATCCTCATGGCTGGATGAACATCATGGGAGTTTCCAACAGCTAGACCTTGTACATTGACTACCCCTGCTTTAGACACTTTTAAAGAGACCATATCACTCCAACTTTGATTATTTTGAAAGAAATTTCAAATTCACCTATATGCTGTATAAAATTTTTTATTTAGAAAACTAATGTTTGAATTATTTAGCTGTATTAATGCTGCTAATTATGGAATATGGTGCATTCACTTACTGTACCTGCCCTACATTATATGCCTGCCTCATGTGCCCTATTCACCATATTCTAGTTTTTCAAATAAAGTAAATATCATTTTAATTTTTGAATTTTTATTCAAACTCACACAATTAATTATAACAGTTTCTTTATAGACATCTGTGTTACCTTCTAACAATAACTCACACCTCCACTTAATCTGCTCATGAAATCAGAATGGCCACAATTAACCAGTTCCTTGTGGATTGGTGCCCTATTTCCAAACGTAATACTTAATTAGCATTTAATATCATGTCCATGGAGGCAGACATTATTCTTTTCATGATTCCAGAAACCAAAACTCCCCCACTGAAACCTTCTTATGAATCTTTCAGTGAAAGGAATTTAGAATTCTATTACAAAAAGGAGCATACAATCACACAGTACTGATCCATACTGCCTATTTATATTTTTACTTGTAGTTAAGTAAGTGAAGGGGTATGAAGAGGTGCTACAGTTCTACGTTCAAATAAAATTTGTGTTTTTAAAGACTTGAGTGCTAGAGATGACATGGTTCATTGGTTTTCTCTACAATTAAAAATAGGACTAACCTGCCAATGATCCTCAGGCTGCACTGTGAGATCTGGACTGGTTGGAACCACATTGTTTGTCTGAAAAGAGACATCTAGTGAATCCCCAAGTAGGGTCTGGACTGCAATTCTGAAGTTTGTCCTTTGTCCTGTGGATTCTCACCCTACAGATCCATTTATACAAAAAACCCAAAACAAAACTCACCTCTCCTCAACCTCATACAGCATATTAATTCTTCTTATTTACTTTACTAGTTTCCAGTATTATCTCTGAAGGTATCTGAGGAAGGGTTTGTTACTGTAGTCTAAGATACAATATTTATTTCTATGTTCTATATAAATGCTTACCAATTGATTTGTTTTTTTTAGTTCCAACTACCACAACCTCAGAACCTACAACAACTGCTGGTTAGTATCTACTTGTTACTAAATTTTAGAATTATAGAAGGAATGTTCATATGATATTAAACATTAAACCACAGCAATTCTGGGGTAGACCAACTGCAATATCGGGGAGATATAATCATTCCCCTCATTCCAATGGATTTAAAGCTTGAAAACCACTTGAATTCTAGTTGTGTTGCAGTGCACTCTAGCATTCAATGGATTAAAAAGTCATTTTAAATCAATGTACATATTTATTTATACACTACTTTGCAGATGGTCTCCTTCAGAATTTCCCCACTTTGTGTTTATGCATAAGGCCCTGGGCCCCGAATGCTTATAGCTGCAAAACAAGAGATCCCACACTCATAAGTCACATTGAAATATAACTGTAATCAAACATAATATGGTACACCTTTCAGAAAACCTGCACTTTCTCAAAGTTCCAGAAAGTCTAGCACATATACACATACACACCAGCACCAGGAGAGCACACTGAATTTCAAACTTAATTGTCCAAGTGTCAGATATACAGATAGTTATGTAAGTAAAAGTCCAGATCCACATTTCTCAGAGCAATTAACGTAAAATCTAAAGACAAACCTAAAACTAGGGATGAATGAAACATTTTGGCTCAAAAGTTAAACAAGAGAAACCTAAAGTTAACAACATACAGAAATAATTCCAAGGAAAAGTGGTGTTTTTTTACCTCCACTCCCCTTTTCACTTTGATGTGAAACCACTGATAATAATGAATACACCCATGGGAAGAGTTTCCCCATGTATTCTGCCATGTTTGTATTAAAAGGGTGTTAGCTTCCCACATCTTGTCAGTATGTGCTGACAAGTAATCAGTAGTTGGACCTCAAAATGGTGGAGACTACAATTGTCATTATCCTCATGGCTGGATGAACATCATGGGAGTTTCCAACAGCTAGACCTTGTGCATTGACTACCCCTGCATTAGACACTTTTAAAGAGACCATATCACTCCAACTTTGATGATTTTGAAAGAAATTTCAAATTCACCTATATGCTGTATTAAATTTTTTATTTAGAAAACTACTGTTTGAATTATTTAGCTGTATTTATGCTGCTAATTAAGGAATATGGTGCATTCACTTACTGTACCTGCCCTACATTAAATGCCTGCCTCTTGTGCCCTATTCACCATATTCTAGTTTTTCAAATAACGTAAATATCTATTTAATTTTTGAATTTTTATTCAAACTCACACACTATTGATTTCAAAAGACATTTGGATCTCTTTAGTGGCAGAATGATATGAAAAGCAGTGCAAAAACAATGCTCTGCATGGACACTGCTGTGTCACTCAATGGCAATCATTGGGTTAGGTGGGTGTTAATTATAACAGTTTCTTTATAGACATCTGTGTTACCTTCTAATAACAACTCAGACCTCCACTTACTTAATCTGCTCATGAGATCAGAATGGCCGCAATTAACCAGTTCTTGTGGTTTGGTGCCCTATCTCCAAACATAATACTTAATTAGCATTTAATATCATGTCCATGGAGGCAGACATTATTCTTTTCATGATTCCAGAAACCAAAACTTCTCCACTGAAACCTTCTTATGAATCTTTCAGTGAGAGGAATTTAGAATTCTATTACAAAAAGGAGCATACAATCACACAGTACTGATCCATACTGCCTATTTATATTTTTACTTGTAGTTAAGTAAGTGGAGGGGTATGAAGAGGTGCTACAGTTCTTAGTTCAAATAAAATTTGTGTTTTTAAACACTTGAGTGCTAGAGATGACATGGTTCATTGGTTTTCTCTACAATTAAAAATAGGACTAACCTGCCAATGATTCTCAGGCTGCACTGTGAGATCTGGACTGGTTGGAACCACATTGTTTGTCTGAAAAGAGACATCCAGTGAATCCCCAAGTAGGGTCTGGACTGCAATTCTGAAGTTTGTCCTTTGTCCTGTGGATTCTCACCCTACAGATCCATTTATACAAAAAACCCAAAACAAAACTCACCTCTCCTCAACCTCATACAGCATATTAATTCTTCTTATTTACTTTACTAGTTTCCAGTATTATCTCTGAAGGTATCTGAGGAAGGGATTGTTACTGTAGTCTAAGATACAATATTTCTTTCTATGTTCTATATAAATGCTTACTAGTGTTGAGCGAGCACCACGATGCTCGGGTGCTCGGGTGCTCTGACCGAGCACCCCCTGAGGCTCGAGTGCTCGGCCGAGCACCCGAGCCCCATTGGAATGAATGGGGCAACACCAGGCACCCCCTGCTCTGATGAGGGGAGGGTGCCTGGTCAATGCCCCCTTCATCTCCGCTATGCCCCCTTCATCTCAGAATGCCCCCTTCAGCTCCGCAATGTCCCCCTTCAGCTCCGCTATGCCCCTCTTCCACAATGTGCCCCTTCATCTCCGCTATGCCCCTCTTCCACAATGTGCCCCTTCATCTCCGCTATGCCCCTCTTCCACAATGTCCCCCTTCATCTCCTCTATGGCATAGAGGAGATGAAGGGGGACATTGTGGAAGAGGGGCATAGCGGAGATGAAGGGGCACATTGTGGAAGAGGGGCATAGCGGAGATGAAGGGGCACATTGTGGAAGACGGGCATAGCGGAGATGAAGGGGGACATTGTGGAAGAGGGGCATAGAGTCTATGCCCCTCTTCCACAATGTCCCCCTTCATCTCCGCAATGCCCCCTTCATCTCCGCAATGCCCCCGTACCTCCAGTCCCTGGTGGTCCAGCGGAGCTTCTTCGGATCTGTGCCTCTTCCGGCACAGATCCCCGCCACCCGAACATGTCGGGCGAGCACATGGCGGTACTCGACGAGTACCGCCATGTGCCGAGCAGAGCGATGCTCGAGCCGATCCGAGCATCGGCCGAGCACGCTCGCTCATCACTAATGCTTACCAATTGATTTGTTTTTTTTAGTTCCAACTACCACAACCTCAGAACCTACAACAACTCCTGGTTAGTATCTACTTGTTACTAAATTGTAGAATTATAGAAGAAATGTTCATATGATATTATACATTAAACCACAGCAATTCTGGGGTAGACCAACTGCACCATCGGGGAGATGTAATCATTCCCCTCATTCCAATGGATTTAAAGCTTGAAAACCACTTGAATGCTAGTTGTGTTGGAGACCACTCTAGCATTCAATGGATTAAAAAGTCATTTTACATCAATATACATATTTATTTATACACTACTTTGCAGATGGTTTCCTTCAGAATTGCCCCACTTTGTTTTTATGCATAAGGCCCTGGGCTACGAATGCTTATAGGTGGAAAACAAGAGATCCCACACTCATAAGTCACATAGAAATATAACTGTAATCAAACATAATATGGTACACCTTTCAGGAAACCTGCACTTTCTCAAAGTTCCAGAAAGTCTAGCACATATACACATACACACCAGCACCAGGAGAACACACCAAATTTCCAACTTAACTGATCAAGTGTCAGATATACAGATAGTTATGTAAGTAAAAGTCCAGATCCACATTACTCAGAGCAAGTAATGTAAGATCTAAAGACAAACCTAAAACTAGGGACGAATGAAACATTTTGGCTCAAAAGTTAAACATGAGAAACCTACAGTTCCCACCACACAGAAACAATTCCAAGGAAAAGTGGTGTTTTTTTTTAGCTCCACTGACCTTTTCTCTTTGATGTGAAACCACTGATAATAATGAATACACCCATGGGAAGAGTTTCCCCATGTATTCTGCCATGTTTGTATTAAAAAGGTGTTAGCTTCCCACATCTTGTCAGTATGTGCTGACAAGTAATCAGTAGTTGGACCTCAAAATGGTGGAGACTACAATTGTCATTATCCTCATGGATGGATGAACATCATGGGAGTTTCCAACAGCTAGACCTTGTGCATTGACTACCCCTGCATTAGACACTTTTAAAGAGACCATATCACTCCAACTTTGATGATTTTGAAAGAAATTTCAAATTCACCTATATGCTGTATTAAATATTTTATTTTGAAAACTACTGTTTGAATTATTTAGCTGTATTAATGCTGCTAATTAAGGAATATGGTGCATTCACTTCCTGTACCTGCCCTACATTATATGCCTGCCTCTTGTGCCCTATTCACCATATTCTAGTTTTTCAAATAAAGTAAATATCATTTTAATTTTTGAATTTTTATTCAAACTCACACACTATTGATTTCAAAAGACATTTGGATCCCTTTAGTGGCAGAATGATATCAAAAGCAGTGCAAAAACAATGCTATGCATGGACACTGCTGTGTCACTCAATGGCAATCATTGGGTTAGGTGGGTTTTAATTATAACAGTTTCTGTGTTACCTTCTAATAATAACTCACACCTCCACTTACTTAATATGCTCATGAGATCAGAATGGCCACAATTAACCAGTTCTTGTGGTTTGGTGCCCTATCTCCAAACGTAATACTTAATTAGCATTTAATATCATGTCCATGAAGGCAGACATTATTCTTTTCATGATTCCAGAAACCAAAACTCCTCCACTGAAACCTTCTTATGAATCTTTCAGTGAATGGAATTTAGAATTCTATTACAAAAAGGAGCATACAATCACACAGTACTGATCCATACTGTCTATTTATATTTTTACTTGTAGTTAAGTAAGTGAAGCGGTATGAAGAGGTGCTACAGTTCTACGTTCAAATAAAATTTGTATTTTTAAAGACTTGAGTGCTAGAGATGACATGGTTCATTGGTTTTCTCTACAATTAAAAATAGGGCTGACCTGCCAATGATTCTCAGGCTGCACTGTGAGATCTGGACTGGTTGGAACCACGTTGTTAGTCTGAAAAAAGACATCTAGTGAATCCCCAAGTAGGGTCTGGACTGCAAGGCTGAAGTTTGTCCTTTGTCCTGTGGATTCTCACCCTACAGATCCATTTATACAAAAAACCCAAAACAAAACTCACCTCTCCTGAACCTCATACAGCATATTAATTCTTTTTATTTACTTTACTAGTTTCCAGTATTATCTCTGAAAGTATCTGAGGAAGGGATTGTTACTGTAGTCTAAGATACAATATTTCTTCTATGTTCTATATAAATGCTTACAAAGTGATTTGTTTTTTTAGTTCCAACTACCACAACCTCAGAACCTACAACAACTCCTGGTTAGTATCTACTTGTTACTAAATTGTAGAAATATAGAAGGAATGTTCATATGATATTAAGCATTAAACCACAGCAATTCTGGGGTAGACCAACTGCACATTCGGGGAGATATAATCATTCCCCTCATTCCAATGGATTTAAAGCTTGAAAACCACTTGAATTCTAGTTGTGTTGCAGAGCACTCTAGCATTCAATGGATTAAAAAGTCATTTTAAATCAATGTACATATTTATTTATACACTACATTGAAGATGGTCTCCTTCAGAATTTCCCCACTTTGTTTTTATGCATAAGGCCCTGGGCCCCGAATGCTTATAGCTGCAAAACAAGAGACCCCACACTCATAAGTCACATTGAAATATAACTGTAATCAAACATAATATGGTACACCTTTCAGGAAACCTGCACTTTCTCAAAGTTCCAGAAAGTCTAGCACATGTACAGATACACACCAGCACCAGTAGAACACACCGAATTTCAAACTTAATTGACCAAGTGTCAGATATACAAATAGTTATGTAAGTAAAAGTCCAGATCCACATTTCTCAGAGCAAATAACGTAAAATCTAAAGACAAACCTAAAACTAGGGATGAATGAAACATTTTGGCTCAAAAGTTAAACAAGAGAAACCTACAGTTCCCACCACACAGAAACAATTCCAAGGAAAAGTGGTGTTTTTTAGCTCCACTCCCCTTTTCTCTTTGATGTGAAACCACTGATAATAATGAATACACCCATGGGAAGAGTTTCCCCATGTATTCTGCCATGTTTGTATTAAAAAGATGTTAGCTTCCCACATCTTGTCAGCATGTGCTGACAAGTAATCAGTAGTTGGACCTCAAAATGGTGGAGACTACAATTGTCATTATCCTCATGGCTGGATGAACATCATGGGAGTTTCCAACAGCTAGACCTTGTGCATTGACTACCCCTGCATTAGACACTTTTAAAGAGACCATATCACTCCAACTTTGATGATTTTGAAAGAAATTTCAAATTCACCTATATTCTGTATTACATTTTTTATTTAGAAAACTACTGTTTGAATTATTTAGCTGTATTAATGCTGCTAATTAAGGAATATGGTGCATTCACTTCCTGTACCTGCCCTACATTATATGCCTGCCTCTTGTGCCCTATTCACCATATTCTAGTTTTTCAAATAAAGTAAATATAATTTTAATTTTTGAATTTTTATTCAAACTCACACACTATTGATTTCAAAAGACATTTGGATCCCTTTAGTGGCAGAATGATATCAAAAGCAGTGCAAAAACAATGCTATGCATGGACACTGCTGTGTCACTCAATGGCAATCATTGGGTTAGGTGGGTGTTAATTATAACAGTTTCTGTGTTACCTTCTAATAATAACTCACACCTCCACTTACTTAATCTGCTCATGAGATCAGAATGGCCACAATTAACCAGTTCTTGTGGTTTGGTGCCCTATCTCCTAACGTAATATTTTATTAGCATTTAATATCATGTCCATGTAGGCAGACATTATTCTTTTCATGATTCCAGAAACCAAAACTCCTCCACTGAAACCTTCTTATGAATCTTTCAGTGAAAGGAATTTAGAATTCTATTACAAAAAGGAGCATACAATCACACAGTACTGATCCATACTGCCTATTTATATTTTTACTTGTAGTTAAGTAAGTGAAGCTGTATGAAGAGGTGCTACAGTTCTACGTTCAAATAAAATTTGTATTTTTAAAGACTTGAGTGCTAGAGATGACATGGTTCTTTGGTATTCTCTACAATTAAAAATAGGGCTGACCTGTCAATGATTCTCAGGCTGCACTGTGAGATCTGGACTAGTTGGAACCACGTTGTTAGTCTGAAAAGAGACATCTAGTGAATCCCCAAGTAGGATCTGGACTGCAAGGCTGAAGTTTGTCCTTTGTCCTGTGGATTCTCGCCCTACAGATCCATTTATACAAAAAACCCAAAACAAAACTCACCTCTCCTGAACCTCATACAGCATATTAATTATTCTTATTTACTTCACTAGTTTCCACTATTATCTCTGAAAGTATCTGAGGAAGGGATTGTTACTGTAGTCTAAGATACAATATTTATTTCTATGTTCTATATAAATGCTTACAAAGTGATTTGTTTTTTTAGTTCCAACTACCACAACCTCAGAACCTACAACAACTCCTGGTTAGTATCTACTTGTTACTAAATTGTAGAATTATAGAAGGAATGTTCATATGATATTAAGCATTAAACTACAGCAATTCTGGGGTAGACCAACTGCACATTCGGGGAGATATAATCATTCCCCTCATTCCAATGGATTTAAAGCTTGAAAACCACTTGAATTCTAGTTGTGTTGCAAAGCACTCTAGCATTCAATGGATTAAAAAGTCATTTTAAATCAATGTACATATTTATTTATACACTACTTTGAAGATGGTCTCCTTCAGAATTGCCCCACTTTGTTTTTATGCATAAGGCCCTGGGCCCCGAATGCTTATAGCTGCAAAACAAGAGATCCCACACTCATAAGTCACATTGAAATATAACTGTAATCAAACATAATATGGTACACCTTTCAGGAAACCTGCACTTTCTCAAAGTTTCAGAAAGTCTAGCACATTTACACATACACACCAGCACCAGGAGAACACACCGAATTTCAAACTTAATTGACCAAGTGTCAGATATACAGATAGTTATGTAAGTAAAAGTCCAGATCCACATTTTTCAGAGCAAATAATGTAAAATCTAAAGACAAACCTAAAACTAGGGATGAATGAAACATTTTGGCTCAACAGTTAAACAAGAGAAACCTACAGTTCCCACGATACAGAAACAATTCCAAGGAAAAGTGGTGTTTTTTAAGCTCCACTCCCCTTTTCTCTTTGATGTGAAACCACTGATAATAATGAATACACCCATGGGAAGAGTTTCCCCATGTATTCTGCCATGTTTGAATTAAAGGGTGTTAGCTTCCCACATCTTGTCAGTATGTGCTGACAAGTAATCAGTAGTTGGACCTCAAAATGGTGGAGACTACAATTGTCATTATCCTCATGGCTGGATGAACATCATGGGAGTTTCTAACAGCTAGACCTTGTGCATTGACTACCCCTGCATTATACACTTTTAAAGAGACCATAACACTCCAACTTTGATGATTTTGAAAGAAATTTCAAATTCACCTATATGCTGTATTAAATTTTTTATTTAGAAAACTACTGTTTGAATTATTTAGCTGTATTAATGCTGCTAATTAAGGAATATGGTGCATTCACTTACTGTACCTGCCCTACATTATATGCCTGCCTCTTGTGCCCTATTCACCATATTCTAGTTTTTCAAATAAAGTAAATATCATTTTAATTTTTGAATTTTTTTTCAAACTCACATACTATTGATTTCAAAAGACATTTGGATCCCTTTACTGGCAGAATGATATCAAAAGCAGTGCAAAAACAATGCTCTGCATGTACACTGCTGTGTCACTCAATGGCAATCATTGGGTTAGGTGGGTGTTAATTATAACAGTTTCTGTGTTACCTTCTAATAATAACTCACACCTACACTTACTTAATCTGCTCATGAAATCAGAATGGCCACAATTAACCAGTTCTTGTGGTTTGGTGCCCTATCTCCAAACGTAATACTTAATTAGCATTTAATATCATGTCCATGGAGGCAGACATTAGTCTTTTCATGATTCCAGAAACCAAAACGCCTCCACTGAAACCTTCTTATTTATCTTTCAGTGAAAGGAATTTAGAATTCTATTACAAAAAGGAGCATACAATCACACAGTACTGATCCATACTGCCTATTTATATTTTTATTTGTATTTAAGTAAGTGAAGGGGTATGAAGAGGTGCTACAGTACTACGTTGAAATAAAATTTGTGTTTTTAAAGACTTGAGTGCTAGAGATGACATGGTTCATTGGTTTTCTCTACAATTAAAATAGGGCTGACCTGCCAATGATTCTTAGGCTGCACTGTGAGATCTGGACTGGTTGGAACAACATTGTAAGTCTAAAAAGAGACATCTAGTGAATCCCCAAGTAGGATCTGGACTGCAAGGCTGAAGTTTGTCTTTTGTCCTGTGGATTCTCACCCTACAGATCCATTTATACAAAAAACCCAAAACAAAACTCACCTCTCCTGAAAATCATACAGCATATTAATTCTTCTTATTTACTTTACTAGTTTTCAGTATTATCTCTGAAAGTATCTGAGGAAGGGATTGTTACTGTAGTCTAAGATACAATATTTCTTTCTATGTTCTATATAAATGCTTACCAAGTGATTTGTCTTTTTAGTTCCGACTACCACAACCTCAGAACCAACAACAACTCCTGGTTAGTATCTACTTGCAATAAAATTGTAGAATTATAGAAGAAATATTCATATGATATTAAACATTAAACCACAGCAGTTCTGGGGTAGACCAACTGCACCATTGGGGAGATATAATCGTTCAACTCATTCCAATGGATTTAAAGCTTGAAAACCACTTGAATGCTAGTTGTGTTGGAGACCACTCTAGCATTCAATGGATTAAAAAGTCATTTTAAATCAATGTACATTTTATTTATACACTACTTTACAGATGGTCTCCTTCAGAATTGCCCCACTTTGTTTTTATGCATAAGGCCCTGGGCCCCGAATGCTTATAGCTGCAAAACAAGAGATCCCACACTCATAAGTCACTTAGAAATATAACTGTAATCAAACATAATATGGTACACCTTTCAGGAAACCTGTCCTTTCTCAAAGTTCCAGAAAGTCTAGCACATGTACACATACACACCAGTACCAGAACACACCAAATTTCCAACTTAATTGACCAAGTGTCAGATATACAGATAGTTATGTAAGTAAAAGTCCAGATCCACATTACTCAGAGCAAATAACCTAAAATGTAAAGACAAACCTAAAACTAGGGATGAATGAAACATTTTGGCTCAAAAGTTAAACAAGAGAAACCTACAGTTCCCACCATACAGATACAATTCCAAGGAAAAGTGGTGTTTTTTTAGCTCCACTCCCCTTTTTTCTTTGATGTGAAACCACTGGTAATAATGAATACACCCATGGGAAGAGTTTCCCCATGTATTCTGCCATGTTTGTATTAAGAGGGTGTTAGCTTCCCACATCTTGTCAGTATGTGCTGACAAGTAATCAGTAGTTGGACCTCAAAATGGTGGAGACTACAATTGTTATTATCCTCATGGCTGGATGAACATCATGGGAGTTTCCAACAGCTAGACCTTGTGCATTGACTACCCCTGATTTAGACACTTTTAAAGAGACCATATCACTCCAACTTTGATGATTTTGAAAGAAATTTCAAATTCACCTTTATGCTGTATTAAATTTTTTATTTATAAAACTACTGTTTGAATTATTTAGCTGTATTAATGCTGCTAATTAAGGAATATGGTGCATTCACTTACTGTACCGGCCCTACATTATATGCCTGCCTCTTGTGCCCTATTCACCATATTCTAGTTTTTCAAATAAAGTAAATATCATTTTAATTTTTGAATTTTTATTCAAACTCACACACTATTGATTTCAAAAGACATTTGGATTCCTTTAGTGGCAGAATGATATCAAAAGCAGTGCAAAAACAATGCTCTGCATGGACACTGCTGTGTCACTCAATGGCAATCATTGGGTTAGGTGAGTGTTAATTATAACAGTTTTTTTATAGTCATCTGTGTTACCTTCTAATAATAACTCACACCTCCACTTACTTAATCTGCTCATGAAATCAGAATGGCCACAGTTAACCAGTTCTTGTGGTTTGGTGCCCTATCTCCAAACGTAATACTTAGTTAGCATTTAATATCATGTCCATGGAGGCAGACATTATTCTTTTCATGATTCCAGAAACCAAAACTCCTCCACTGAAACCTTCTTATGAATCTTTCAGTGAAAGGAATTTAGAATTCTATTACAAAAAGGAGCATACAATCACACAGTACTGATCCATACTGCCTATTTATATTTTTACTTGTAGTTAAGTAAGTGAAGGGGTATGAAGAGGTGCTACAGTTCTACGTTCAAATAAAATTTGTGTTTTTAAAGACTTGAGTGCTAGAGATGACATGGTTCATTGGTTTTCTCTACAATTAAAAATAGGGCTGACCTGCCAATGATTCTCAGGCTGCACTGTGAGATCTGGACTGGTTGGAACCACGTTGTTAGTCTGAAAAGAGACATCTAGTGAATCCCCAAGTAGGATCTGGACTGCAAGGCTGAAGTTTGTCCTTTGTCCTGTGGATTCTCACCCTACAGATCCATTTATACAAAAAACCCACAACAAAACTCACCTCTCCTGAACCTCATACAGCATATTAATTCTTCTTATTTACTTCACTAGTTTCCAGTATTATCTCTGAAAGTATCTGAGGAAGGGATTGTTACTGTAGTCTAAGATACAATATTTCTTTCTATGTTCTATATAAATGCTTACCAAATTATTTGTTTTTTTAGTTCCAACTACCACAACCTCGGAACCTACAACAACTCCTGGTTAGTATCTACTTGTTACTAAATTGTAGAATTATAGAAGCAATGTTCATATGATATTAAGCATTAAACCACAGCAATTCTGGGGTAGACCAACTGCACATTCGGGGAGATATAATCATTCCCCTCATTCCAATGGATTTAAAGCTTGAAAACCACTTGAATTCTAGTTGTGTTGCAAATCACTCTAGCATTCAATGGATTAAAAAGTCATTTTAAATCAATGTACATATTTATTTATACACTACTTTGAAGATGGTCTCCTTCAGAATTTCCCCACTTTGTTTTTATGCATAAGGCCCTGGGCCCCGAATGCTTATAGCTGCAAAACAAGAGATCCCACACTCATAAGTCACATTGAAATATAACTGTAATCAAATATAATATGGTACACCTTTCAGGACACCTGCACTTTCTCAAAGTTCCAGAAAGTCTACACATGTACACATACACACCAGCAAGAGGAGAACACACCGAATTTCCAACTTAATTGACCAAGTGTCAGATATACTGATAGTTATGTAAGTAAAAGTCCAGATCCACATTACTCAGAGCAAATAATGTAAAATATAAAGGCAAACCTAAAACTAGGGATGAATGAAACATTTTGGCTCAAAAGTTAAACAAGAGAAACCTACAGCTCCCACCATACAGAAACAATTCCAAGGAAAAGTGGTGTTTTTTTAGCTCCACTCCCCTTTTCTCTTTGATGTGAAACCACTGATAATAATGAATACACCCATGGGAAGAGTTTCCCCATGTATTCTGCCATGTTTGTATTAAAAGGGTGTTAGCTTCCCACATCTTGTCAGTATGTGCTGACAAGTTATCAGTAGTT
This sequence comes from Rhinophrynus dorsalis, assembly GCA_037306005.1. Classification (NCBI taxonomy): domain Eukaryota; kingdom Metazoa; phylum Chordata; class Amphibia; order Anura; family Rhinophrynidae; genus Rhinophrynus; species Rhinophrynus dorsalis. The sequence goes on along the minus strand of CM074726.1, from coordinate 170,491,324 downwards.
GGACCTCAAAATGGTGGAGACTACAATTGTCATTATCCTCATGGCTGGATGAACATCATGGGAGTTTCCAACAGATAGACCTTGTGCATTGACTACCCCTGCTTTAGACACTTTTAAAGAGACCATATCACTCCAACTTTGATGATTTTGAAAGAAATTTCAAATTCACCTATATGCTGTATTCAATTTTTTATTTAGAAAACTACTGTTTGAATTATTTAGCTGTATTTATGCTGCTAATTAAGAAATGTGGTGCATTCACTTACTGTACCTGCCCTACATTATATGCCTGCTCTTGTGCCCTATTCACCATATTCTAGTTTTTCAAATAAAGTAAATATCATTTTAATTTTTGAATTTTTATTCAAACTCACACACTATTGATTTCAAAAGACATTTGGATCCCTTTAGTGGCAGAATGATATCAAAAGCAGTGCAAAAACAATGCTCTGCATGGACACTGCTACGTCACTCAATGGCAATCATTGGGTTAAGTGGGTATTAATTAAAACAGTTTCTTTAGAGATATTTGTGTTACCTTCTAATAATAACTCACACCTCCACTTACTTAATCTGCTCATGAAATCAGAATGGCCACAATTAACCAGTTCCTTGTGGATTGGTGCCCTATTTCCAAACGTAATACTTAATTAGCATTTAATATCATGTCCATGGAGGTAGACATTATTCTTTTCATAATTCCAGAGTCCAAAACTCCTCCACTGAAACCTTCTTATGAATCTTTCAGTGAAAGGAATTTAGAATTCTATTACAAAAAGGAGCATACAATCACACAGTACTGATCCATACTGCCTATTTATATTTTTACTTGTAGTTAAGTAAGTGAAGGGGTATGAAGAGGTGCTACAGTTCTACGTTCAAATAAAATTTGTGTTTTTAAAGACTTGAGTGCTAGAGATGACATGGTTCATTGGTTTTCTCTACAATTAAAAATAGGACTGACCTGCCAATGATTCTCCGGCTGCACTGTGAGATCTGGACTGGTTGGAACCACATTGTTAGTCTGAAAAGAGACATCTAGTGAATCCCCAAGTAGGGTCTGGACTGCAAGGCTTAAGTTTGTCCTTTGTCCTGTGGATTCTCACCCTACAGATCCATTTATGTAAAAAACCCAAAACAAAACTCACCTCTCCTGAACCTCATACAGCATATTAATTCTTCTTATTTACTTACTAGTTTCCAGTATTATCTCTGAAAGTATCTGAGGAAGGGATTGTTACTGTCGTCTAAAATACAATATTTATTTCTATGTTCTATATAAATGCTTACAAAGTGATTTGTTTTTTTAGTTCCAACTACCACAACCTCAGAACCTACAACAACTCCTGGTTAGTATCTACTTGTTACTAAATTGTAGAATTATAGAAGGAATGTTCATATGATATTAAGCATTAAACCACAGCAATTCTGGGGTAGACCAACTGCACATTCGGGGAGATATAATCATTCCCCTCATTCCAATGTAATTAAAGCTTGAAAACCACTTGAATTCTTTATTGTGTTGCAAAGCACTCTTGCATTCAATGGATTAAAAAGTCATTTTAAATCAATGTACATATTTATTTATACACTACTTTGAAGATGGTCTCCTTCAGAATTTCCCCACTTTGTTTTTATGCATAAGGCCCTGGGCCCCGAATGCTTATTACTACAAAACAAGAGATCCCACACTCATAAGTCACATTGAAATATAACTGTAATCAAACATAATATGGTACACCTTTCAGGAAACCTGCACTTTCTCAAAGTTCCAGAAAGTCTAGCACATATACACATACACACCAGCACGAGGAGAACACACCGAATTTCAAACTTAATTGATCAAGTGTCAGATTTACAGATAGTTATGTAAGTAAAAGTCCAGATCCACATTTCTCAGAGCAAATAACGTAAAATCTAAAGACAAACCTAAAACTAGGGATGAATGAAACATTTTGTCTCCAAAGTTAAACAAGAGAAACCTACAGTTCCCACCATACAGAAACAATTCCAAGGAAAAGTGGTGTTTTTTTAGCTCCACTCCCCTTTTCTCTTTGATGTGATACCACTGATAATAATGAATACACCCATGGGAAGAGTTTTCCCATGTATTCTGCCATGTTTGTATTAAAAAGGTGTTAGCTTCCCACATCTTGTCAGTATGTGCTGACAAGTAATCAGTAGTTGGACCTCAAAATGGTGGAGACTAGTGATGAGCGAGCATGCTCGGCCGAAGCTCGGTTCGGCTCGAGCATCGCTCTGCTCGGCACATGGCGGTACTCGTACGAGTACCGCATGTGCTCGCCCGCCATGTTCAGGTCTCCTCTCTGCATGTTTCGCGGCTGCTGCGCAGCCAATAAACGTGCGGGGAGGCTCTGACATCAGTGTAATGCCATCAGCCATGTTGGCTGCTGGCATTACACTGATTGGCTGGCCAGAACCCGTGATCGGGTGCTGTATAGCACCCGACGCGCGAGTTCGGCTTATTCTTAGCCAGGGAGAGATGCGCTTAGGCAGGGAAAGTCTGTGTAGGGAGAATAAAATTGTTGAAACTCTTTCAAGACCCAAAAGTCCTTTTTAGGACTGTTGTGTGTGGGGGCAGCATTTATATTTTGTTTGGGGGGGCACAATTTCCTTTTTTTTGTGGGGGGGATATTTTTAAGGTGACATATAATACTAGATGCACAGGAAGTCAGTGTAGGGAGAATAAAATTGTTGAAACTCTTTCAAGACCCAAAAGTCCTTTTTAGGACTGTTGTGTGTGGGGGCAGCATTTAATTTTTTTTGGGGGTGGCAGAATTTCATTTTTTTGTGGGGGGGGACATGTTCTAAGGTGACATTGTACTAGGTGCACAGGGACAAATATTTCACAGTGCAGTGACAAGCTGACATATTCTGTTAGGTGCACAGGGCCAATGATTTTACAACGCAGCGACAAAAAGGGCCATTTTAAACGTGTGCCTAGCCATAGATTATTGTCACATTCTGTTTAGTGTGCAAATTCACAAATTAACATCACATATTCCGTTCACTGTGCCTAGCCGCAGATTAGCGTCACATTCCGTTTCGTGTGCCTAGCCGCAGATTAGCGTCACATATTGTTTAGTGTGCCTAGCCGCAGATTAACGTCACATATTGTTTAGTGTGCCTAGCCGCAGATTAACGTCACATATTGTTTAGTGTGCCTAGCCGCAGATTAGCGTCACATATTGTTTAGTGTGCCTAGCCGCAGATTAGCGTCACATTCTGTTTCGTGCACCTAGCCGCAGATTAGCGTCACATATTGTTTAGTGTGCCTAGCCGCAGATTAGCGTCACATATTGTTTAGTGTGCCTAGCCGCAGATTAACGTCACATATTGTTTAGTGTGCCTAGCCGCAAATTAGCGTCACATATTGTTTAGTGTGCCTAGCTGCAGATTAGCGTCACATTCTGTTTCGTGTGCCTAGCCGCAGATAAACGTCACATATTGTTTAGTGTGCCTAGCTGCAGATTAGCGTCACATTCTGTTTCGTGTGCCTAGCCGCAGATAAGCGTCACATATTGTTTAGTGTGCCTAGCCGCAGATTAACGTCACATATTGTTTAGTGTGCCTAGCCGCAGATTAGCGTCACATATTGTTTAGTGTGCCTAGCCGCAGATTAACGTCACATATTGTTTAGTGTGCCTAGCCGCAGATTAGCGTCACATATTGTTTAGTGCGCCTAGCCGCAGATTAGCGTCACATTCTGTTTCGTGTGCCTAGCCGCAGATTACCGGCATATATTCCGTTCCTTGTGCATTGACTACCCCTGCATTAGACACTTTTAAAGAGACCATATCACTCCAACTTTGATGATTTTGAAAGAAATTTCAAATTCACCTATATGCTGTATTAAATTTTTTATTTAGAAAACTACTGTTTGAATTATTTAGCTGTATTAATGCTGCTAATTAAGGAATATGGTGCATTCACTTCCTGTACCTGCCCTACATTATATGCCTGCCTCTTGTGCCCTATTCACCATATTCTAGTTTTTCAAATAAAGTAAATATCATTTTAATTTTTGAATTTTTATTCAAACTCACACACTATTGATTTCAAAAGACATTTGGATCCCTTTAGTGGCAGAATGATATCAAAAGCAGTGCAAAAACAATGATCTGCATGGACACTGCTGTGTCACTCAATGGCAATCATTGGGTTAGGTGGGTGTTAATTATAACAGTTTCTGTGTTACCTTCTAATAATAACTCACACCTCCACTTACTTAATCTGCTCATAAAATCAGAATGGCCACAATTAACCAGTTCTTGTGGTTTGGTGCCCTATCTCCAAACGTAATACTTAATTAGCATTTAATATCATGTCAATGGAGGCAGACATTATTCTTTTCATGATTCCAGAAACCAAAATTCCTCCACTGAAACCTTCTTATGAATCTTTCAGTGAAAGGAATTTAGAATTCTATTACAAAAAGGAGCATACAATCACACAGTACTGATCCATACTGCCTATTTATATTTTTACTTGTAGTTAAGTAAGTGAAGGGGTATGAAGAGGTGCTACAGTTCTACGTTCAAATAAAATTTGTGTTTTTAAAGACTTGAGTGCTAGAGATGACATGGTTCATTGGTTTTCTCTACAATTAAAAATAGGGCTGACCTGCCAATGATTCTCAGGCTGCACTGTGAGATCTGGACTGGTTGGAACTAGTGATGAGCGAGCATGCTCGGCCGAAGCTCGGTTCGGCTCGAGCATCGCTCTGCTCGGCACATGGCGGTACTCGTACGAGTACCGCATGTGCTCGCCCGCCATGTTCGGGTCTCCTCCCCGCACGTTTCGCGGCTGCTGCGCAGCCAATAAACGTGCGGGGAGGCTCTGACATCAGTGTAATGCCAGCAGCCATGTTGGCTGCTGGCATTACACTGATTGGCTGGCCAGAACCCGTGATCGGGTGCTGTATAGCACCCGACCAGCGAGTTCGGCTCAGTCTTAGCCAGGGAGAGATGAGGATAGGAAGGGAAAGTCAGTGTAGGGAGAATAAAAGTGTTGGAACTCTATCAAGACCCAAAAGTCCTTTTTAGGACTGTTGTGTGTGGGGGCAGCATTTATATTTTGTTTGGGGGGGCACAATTTCATTTTTTTTTGTGGGGGGGGATATTTAGGTGACATTGTACTAGGTGCACAGGGACAAATAGTGTACAACGCAGCGACAAAAAGGGCCATTTTAAACGTGTGCCTAGCCATAGATTATTGTCACATTCTGTTTAGTGTGCAAATTTTCAAATTAACGTCACATATTCCGTTCACTGTGCCTAGCCGCAGATTAGCGTCACATTCTGTTTAGTGTGCCTAGCCGCAGCTTATTTTCACATTCTGTTTAGTGTGCAAATTTTAAAATTAACGTCACATATTCCGTTCACTGTGCCTAGCCGCAGATTAGCGTCACATTCTGTTTAGTGTGCCTAGCCGCAGATTATTTTCACATTCTGTTTAGTGTGCAAATTTTCAAATTAACGCCACATATTCCGTTCACTGTGCCTAGCCGCAGATTAGCGTCACATTCTGTTTAGTGTGCCTAGCCGCAGATTATTTTCACATTCTGTTTAGTGTGCAAATTTTCAAATTAACGTCACATATTCCGTTCACTGTGCCTAGCCGCAGATTAGCGTTACATTCTGTTTAGTGTGCCTAGCCGCAGATTATTTTCACATTCTGTTTAGTGTGCAAATTTTAAAATTAACGTCACATATTCCGTTTACTGAAAATAGCCGCAGATTAGCGTCACATTCTGTTTAGTGTGCCTAGCCGCAGATTAGCGGCACATATTGTTTAGTGTACAAATTTTAAAATTAACGTCACATATTCCGTTCACTGTGCCTAGCCGCAGATTAGCGTCACATTCTGTTTAGTGTGCAAATTTTAAAATTAACGTCACATATTCCGTTCACTGAAAATAGCCGCAGATTAGCGTCACATTCTGTTTAGTGTGCCTAGCCGCAGATTATTTTCACATTCTGTTTAGTGTGCAAATTTTAAAATTAACGTCACATATTCCGTTCACTGAAAATAGCCGCAGATTAGCGTCACATTCTGTTTAGTGTGCCTAGCCGCAGATTAGCGGCTCATATTGTTTAGTGTGCAAATTTTAAAATTAACGTCACATATTCCGTTCACTGTGCCTAGCCGCAGATTAGCGTCACATTCTGTTTAGTGTGCAAATTTTAAAATTAACGTCACATATTCCGTTCACTGAAAATAGCCGCAGATTAGCGTCACATTCTGTTTAGTGTGCCTAGCCGCAGATTAGCGGCATATATTCCGTGTAATATGAAGAAGGCGGGTAAAAAGGGACGGGTGTAACAGAATCCTAAGTCCTCAGATTGACTTAGCCTGCTATGCCGGGTCTCTCTCTTGCAGGGGCCGCCAGGGAAGGGTGATGTCTCCGGTGCTCCGCTCCAGCTATCCCAGGATGGGGGTCAAAAGAAGACCCTTGATACCACCCCAAACGAATGACACAGCACGCCAGTCAGGTTCCAAAACTGAACTCACTTTATTTTGGCTGAATTCAGCTCTTTTAAGCAGAGTTAATTGCATCACGTCAAACAGTTAACAAAAGGGCACAAAACATTCTATAATTAAATTAACATGATTAAATTTAGCAACAATGGGCACACAATGTCACAAAGGGCTGAACTTCATGGATAAGGGGCAGGGGTAAACATGAGAACAATGGAAGTCCAGACTCTGTGGAGCCTCTGCACTTTGGCTGCTTCTTACAGCCAGCCAATGAGCTAACGAGCTACCAGTTCAATTGGCCAATCCCGTGGCCGCCGACATTTCTCCATGTTATGGCAATGGAGTCCCTTTAAATTGGTTCTTAGTCAGTCAGCCAATCAGAACCGGTAGGCGGGCAACCAATCGACCAATCAGGAAGCCGCCTACTTTCCCATGTAAAGCCTATGGGGTTTTTCTGACCAGGTTGCTCCGCATAGCAGCCAGCCTACGGCTCCGTTCTACCCGTGAATGCAGTCTTTTTGGTGGAACAAGTGAACTTCCATAGTAACGGCCTAGGGTCCGTTACATTTCCCCCCCCTTCGAGACCCAAGCCAGAGGCAGCTTGGATGAACGCTGGCTTGGGAAGTCCGACACATTCCTGCGTGGAGGAGGGTCGCCTCTTGTCCGGGCCAGGTAAAGGCTGGAGCCCCTTGTCTGGGCCAGTGAAAGCGTTGGGCCCTTTGTCTGGGCCAGTAGACAGCAGATGCGCCCCTTGTCCTGGGCCAAGGGTTAAACTGGGGCCTTTGGTCCTGGGCCATGGAACCCGGTGCCTCTTTGTCCTGGCTGGCACCAAACTGGGAGGTCTCTCATGGGCCATGCCCCCGACAGAGCTGAGGTCAGGCCCTCCTGGGTCTGGGGCCAGTGGCTCAGGGTCTATAGACAGTCCATGCGGAGGAGTCCTACTGGCCAGTGGGTTCTCTGGGCTCTTACAAGGCTGTAGATCAAATTGTGGGGGGATGGGTACACCTCCCCATTTTGGTTTGGCAAGTGCCCCATGGTGGCAGGAGAGGAAGCTGCTCCTACTCTCCTGAGTTGAGGCAATATGCAAAGGGCTGTTGTCAAAACTGGTGGACCTCTTGCCCAGGGTAGGGGCATCCAGAGGACCGGTGAGGAGCGTACTCCCACTCATCAATCCAGGGCAAATGGATTCACTGGGGTAAAACAAACAGCACCCAGGGAGGACGGTGGTCCCACTCCCTGAGGCTGGGATAACGGCTGGCCTGGTGGGGAATGCATTCCCACCCACAAGGCTGGGGCAAAGGAATCCAGGGGACACCCCAACATCCCTGGTGAGGACAGTGGTCCCACTCACCAAGGCTGGGGACTCAAGCAAACGGGCAACAAGCGGTGGGCTGGAGATGAGGACTGTTGTCCCACTCATTGCAGCTGAATTTTCACCGGGCCTGGTGGGCTCGCTCCCACTCACCAGGCCAGGGGTCACATAGGGGCTGGTGGGCTCACTCCCACCTATCAGTTTAAAGTCACTAGGAGCCCAAATACTGCATTGGCGTAGTCTGCAGGGCTCCTCCTCTTCCAAGTCATCAGCCTCCTGGACTTTTCTCTTCTTGAGGAGGAACACATTCCCCATTTTCCTGACAAACGTATCCATGCACCTGGAGAGCACACCTTTCCCATTCTCCAGGGCAGTAGCAATAGGGGAAGGACAGGGCCGGCTGCTGGGGACCTGCTTCCCGTCCACCACAGCAGGGTTTCCCCTGGACCTGGTGAGCTCGCTCCCACTCACCAGGTCATGGGTCATGTAAAGGCTGGTGGGCTCACTTCCTCCCACCAGTTCAGGGTTGCCAGATGCAGCCGAACTGTAGTCAGTCAGCCTGTTGGGGCCACCTCCATCGGGCCCAGCCCAAGGGATACTGGTGAGTACCTGTGTCCCACTCACCATATCAGAAGGCATAGGGGTACTGGTGGGCTCGCTCCCACCCCCCAGTTCACAGTTCACAGGGACAACAAGAGGATCAACAGCACTGTTTCCCGTCCGTCCGCTGGGATCCTCTTCTTCATGGCCACCCACTTCAGGGCCATTCTCTGCCCTGAGGAAGACCGCAGTCCCATTCCTCAGGTCAGTAACATCCGTGCCCCTGGAGAGCACACGTTTCTCCTTCTCCAGGGCAGGGCAAACACAGGGCCTGGTGCAGACCTCGGTCTCGCCTCCCAGGCCAGACAAAATAGCGCCACTGATGGTCCCACTCCCCAGGGCTGGGTAATTACTGGAGCACCGGAGTTCTTGAAAGTAGTGCTGCTCTACTGCCATTGTAAGTTGGGCCACCGTCTCTTCCAATGGGTTGGGTCCAAGGCGAGGCAACAGTTTCTGCACCCCCTCCGATACCGGATCACAGAACTCATCAAATTGGTGTTCATCTGCTGGAACTGAGCTGCCATGGCAGGGCGGGTTGGTCAGCAGGGTCATCTCTTCCAGTGGTGCAGGATACAGGTGGACTGTCCCTGGTCCCTCTCTTGCACCATGCCTTTCAATCTTCCGGAAAAGACTCTTGTAGGCTCTTTCAAGATGCCACTCCTGCTCCGCCAGGTCACAAAGTTCCCCGTCCAGCTCTGGGGTGTCATGGAGGCCCAGCACCCTCTCCCGGGCATCCCGGATATCCCAAAAACGACCGTCCGCCTTGCTGCCAAAGTTGTGGTCGCTCCACAAGAGCGCCCATACTTTTCCAGAGCTGCAGTAGTCATAGCCATCAAGGACCCCATAGCGTGGTGCAGAGCTGTAGCCCTTCCGCTCCGCTTTATGGCAAAAGGCTGTGTACTGGTCTTGCAGACGAACCTCCTCTTCGACGTAGCAGGCCAGACTTTCTTCCCACTCTGGTAGAGGATTGTCCCCCAACAGCGACCAGCGCAGCTCCAGTAGCTCCTCCGTCTGTCTCCAGTTGGGCGCAACATAGTCCCAGGGTTCTAGCGCTGCCATCAGTAACCGGCTGGATCCCCTCAGTGGAGTGAGAGAAAAGATCCCATGAACTGTTGCTGAAACCGGGGTCAAGCCAGCGGCTATATCTCCCCCTGCTGGGCTGGTTTCAGTTCGATCCAACCGCTTGCCACCAGTGTAACGGAATCCTAAGTCCTCAGATTGACTTAGCCTGCTATGCCGGGTCTCTCTCTTGCAGGGGCCGCCAGGGAAGGGTGATGTCTCCGGTGCTCCGCTCCAGCTATCCCAGGATGGGGGTCAAAAGAAGACCCTTGATACCACCCCAAACGAATGACACAGCACGCCAGTCAGGTTCCAAAACTGAACTCACTTTATTTTGGCTGAATTCAGCTCTTTTTAGCAGAGTTAATTGCATCACGTCAAACAGTTAACAAAAGGGCACAAAACATTCTATAATTAAATTAACATGATTAAATTTAGCAACAATGGGCACACAATGTCACAAAGGGCTGAACTTCATGGATAAGGGGCAGGGGTAAACATGAGAACAATGGAAGTCCAGACTCTGTGGAGCCTCTGCACTTTGGCTGCTTCTTACAGCCAGCCAATGAGCTAACGAGCTACCAGTTCAATTGGCCAATCCCGTGGCCGCCGACATTTCTCCATGTTATGGCAATGGAGTCCCTTTAAATTGGTTCTTAGTCAGTCAGCCAATCAGAACCGGTAGGCGGGCAACCAATCGACCAATCAGGAAGCCGCCTACTTTCCCATGTAAAGCCTATGGGGTTTTTCTGACCAGGTTGCTCTGCATAGCAGCCAGCCTATGGCTCCGTTCTACCCGTGAATGCAGTCTTTTTGGTGGAACAAGTGAACTTCCATAGTAACGGCCTAGGGTCCGTTACAACGGGGAAGTGGACGTGATCCTGATAGTTCAGGGCGCGGGTCAGGATGCGTAGAAACTGTGCCTGGTGCCAGAGCACAAGACAGAAAGACATCCACCATACCTAGCTTCATGTCTCAGTTTACAGGGCGTCGCAGGACATCACTCTCGAGGTCAGACCACTGCGAACAGGTGGTCGGTTGGATTTCAGCTGATACTGCTTCCAGTCGGTTAAGCACCACCCTGTCTTCCACCAAGTCCACTCTCACTAGCCAAGAGTCTGGTCAACATAATCCTCACCCTGATCATCCTTCCTCCCACCATAGAGGGTCTGGCCAAAGAAGTGATCCGACACTGGGATATAGTGAGGAGCTCGTCTCATCACCAATCCTTCATTTGAACCTCTCTCCAAGCACGCTTGCAGAGGAACATGAGATCTTGTGCCCTGATTCACAACCTCTAGAGGGTACCCAATCACAAGAAGATGACAGAGGGGAACGGCATTTAAGGTCAAAGGAAGTGGATGATGATGAGACACAGTTGCCATCAAATCAACCACAATTACTGTCTCAAGACCTTGATGAGGAGGATGATACACAGTTGTCAATGACTGAGTATGTGGTGGGATCAAGAAATGAGGAGGATGATCAGAGTGTGGCTAAAGAAAGAAGGCGGACCGCACCAAACCGGCCCGCAAATGTTCCACGGAGCACCCCCTTGCATAAATCTCCCTTGCCAAGGGCTAGGTGTTCCGCGGTATGGCGTTTTTTTAAAGAAAGTGCGGACGACAAAAAAATTGTAGTTTGCAACCTGTGCCACACCAGAATGAGCCGAGGCATGAACACTAGAAACCTCACCACCACCAGCATGATCCAACACATGGCATCCAAGCACCGTAATAAGTGAGAGGAACGCCGGATCGCCAATCTGTGTCTGCAGGCCACACCACTGCCTCCTCTTCCCCTGTTTTCGGTGCCGGCCAATCGCCTGTCGAAGGCGCAGGCCCGCATACCTCCCGCCCTGCACCTGTACCATCTGAAGCACCATCAGCGACCACATCCACTTCCCTGTCCCAGCGCAGCGTCCAAATGTCGTTACCCCAGGCATTTGACCGCAAGCGAAAATACCCAGCCACCCACCCACAGGCCATAGCACTAACCTCACACCTTTCCAAATTACTGGCCATCGAAATGCTGCCATTTAGGCTTGTGGACACTGAGTCCTTCCGCAGCCTGATGGCAGCAGCTGTCCCTCGGTACGCAGTCCCCAGCCGCCACTACTTTTCCCGGTGTGCCGTCCCCGCCTTACACCACCATGTGTCCCTTAACATCACCCGTGCCCTGACCAACGCAGTTACTGGGAAGGTCCACTTAACGACTGACACATGGACAAGTGCTTGTGGCCAGGGACGCTACATTTCCCTGACGGCACACTGGGTGAATGTCGTGGAGGCTGGGAGCGACTCGGACCCTGGGATGGCACAGGTGCTACCCACGCCGAGGATTGCGGGCCCTACCTCCATCAGGGTTTCCGCCAGCACCTACGTTATTGGCTCCTCCTCCTCCTCCTCCGTTTCCACCTCCGAATTCTCTGTGCGCAGCGCCACTCACCCATCAGCCGGTAGCTGGAAGCAGTGTAGCACTGCAGTGGGGAAGCGTCAACAGGCCGTGCTGAAGCTGATCTGCCTTGGGGACAAACAGCACATGGCCTCAGAGCTGTTGCAGGGGATTAGTCACCAGACCGAGCAGTGGCTCTCGCCACTCAACCTGCAACCAGGCATGGTTGTGTGTGATAATGGGCGTAACTTGGTGGCGGCTTTGGAGCTCGGCAAGCTCACACACGTACCATGCCTAGCGCATGTATTTAATTTAGTGGTTCAGCGATTTCTAAAAACCTACCCCAATTTGCATGATCTCTTGACGAAGGTGCGCCGCGTGTGTGCACATTTCCGTAAGTCATCTACAGCTTCAGCCGGCCTGTTGAAGCTGCAGCAGCGCTTACAATTGCCAGCTCACCGGCTGCTGTGTGACGTGAGCACGCGCTGGAACTCCACCTTCCACATGTTGGCCCGGCTTTGTGAGCAGCAGAGGGCAGTAGTGGAGTACCAGCTGTTACACGGTCGTCGCCTCTCCGTTCAACTTCCTGTAATCAGAAGTGAGGAGTGGGAATGGATGTCAGACCTCTGTGAGGTTTTACGCAATTTTGAGGAATCGACACAGATGGTGAGCGGCGATAACGCTATTATCAGTGTAACCATCCCACTTCTGTGTCTACTGAAACGATCGCTGCTCACAATTAAAACCGACGCTTTGCATGTGGAAGAGGTGGAAATGGGGGAGGAAGAGCTTACACAAGGTGATAGCCAGAGCACCCTCACTTCGTCTTCTCAGCGACAATTGGAGGAGGCGGAGGAGAAGGAGGAGGAAGACACGGTTGCCTCCGCTACAGAGGGTAGCCATGGAAATTTAGTTCCATCTCTTCAGCGTGGGTGGGCAGAAGAGGAGGAAGAGGATGAGGAGATTGAGAGTCATCCTCCTGGTGAGGACAGCGAAATCTTGCCTGTTGGTACTCTGGCACACATGGCTGACTTTATGTTAGGCTGCCTTTCCCGTGACCCACGCGTTATACGCATTTTAGACAACACGGATTACTGGGTGTTCACCCTTCTGGACCCCCGCTACAAAGAGAATTTCTCATCTCTCATTCCTCCGGTGGAGAGGACAAGCAAAATGGTGCAATACCAGAAGGTTCTTGTCGAAAAATTGCTCCAAAATTTTCCATCTGACAACGCTGGCGGCAGAGTACGTGCTACCTTGGCCAACCGAGAAGGGGAGAAAAGGGGAGCACACAGCAGTTCCGACAAAGGCAGGGCAACACTCTCCAAGGCGTGGGACACCTTCATGACACCCTGCCAGCACCCTCACCCTGATGCGCAGCCTAGTGTCACAAGGAGGGAAAAGTTTTGGAAGATGGTGAAGGAGTACGTAGCAGACCGTGTCAGCGTCCTCAATGATCCCTCTGTGCCTTACAACTACTGGGTGTCCAAGCTGGACACGTGGTATGAACTGGCACTCTACGCCTTGGAGGTGCTGGCCTGCCCTGCCGCCAGCGTTCTGTCTGAGCGGGTATTTAGTGCTGCTGGTGGCATCATAACAGATAAGCGTATCCGCCTTTCCACCGAAAATGCTGATAGGTTGACACTTATAAAAATGAACAAGGCCTGGATTTCCCCTGACTTCTCCACTCCACTGGAGGAAAGCCCCGGGTGAACATAAAGTCACTTTAGATATGTTATTTACAATGATGGGAATACTCTGTATTCCCATTCACCCCTTCCACCCAAAAAACGGGTATATGGTTGACTTAATCTTCTCATCCTCCTCCTTCTCTTCCATATGCCCTGTGATATAATTTTTATATAGGGCCAGCTCACCAGCGGGCCATGTGATATAATTTTTATATAGGGCCAGCTCACCAGCGGGCCCTGTTTGACAATTTTTGTATAGGTCAGCTCACCAGCGGGCCTTCTCATATGATGTTTTATTGGGTCAGCTCTCTAGCGGGCCCTCTCATATAATGTTTTATAGCGTCAGCTCACTAGCGGGCCTTCGCATATAATGTTTAGGATGGTCAGCTCCGCAGCAGACCCTCACCCATAATGTTTTAGATGGTCGGCTCAGCAGCAGACCCTCATTCCTAATGTTTTAGATGGTCAGCTTAGCGGCATGCCCTCACCCCTAATGTTTTAGAGGGTCACCAGCAGGCCATTAATCCTAATTTTTCAAGGGTTTGTATGATGCCCTCCTTTATGTGTAATAAAGGGTGTATTGGAGTGACATTTCAGTCTAATTTTTGGCAGCCCTTTCACTTAGTGCATAGGCTTTATGAGTGTTGGACCACTACCTGAACTATTGTACCACAATGTGAATGAGGCCCTCCATTTTGTGATATACAGGTTGTATCGGAGTGCCTCAGGTCCTCCCATTGAATTAAATAGGGCTGGGGTGTTCGACAGAGCAGAAGGTAGTTCTTGGCTTCATCCACTAAGTCACTTCGTCACTTTTACTCAATAGATCAGACCCCACTGTTCCGACTATAAATTTTGGACTTAACAAGGGCAAACGGACATGTTGTAAAACCTGTGGTAGCTGCGGCCTCCGTTCCTGAATGCTGTACCCTACCCGGGCCATAACCACGTTGAACACCTGCTTTATGCTGCGCACGTTTCCCTCTTAATCATGGCCCCAGTTCCGAAAAATCGATGAAATTTTTTGCAGAATTTGCAGATGATATACAAGTAAATATACAGCAAATACTGTTTGGTAACAATTTTTCGCCTAAAGTCGTTTTTTTCTTCCTTTTTGTGTGTTTTACTGTCAGTCTGTAAAAATGGCGTACTACGGGCGAAACATCGTTCCCAGCAGGGACGTTGGAGTCCAAGATGCATCCAGACATCCTCCCTATGCTGTCCCTGAACCATTTCTGTGGTGTTTCCATCATTTTCTGACCTTTTCCTATGAACCAGGCACCCTCCCCTCATCAGAGCAGGGGGTGCCTGGTGTAATGCTCGAGTCCTCCCATTGACTTCAATGGGGCTCGGGTGCTCGGCCGAGCACTCGAGCCTCCGGGGGCGCTCGGTCAGAGCACCCGAACACCCGAGCATCGGGGTGCTCGTTCATCACTAGTTGTAACCACATTGTTAGTCTGAAAAGAGACATCTAGTGAATCCCCAAGTAGGATCTGGACTGCAAGGCTGAAGTTTGTCCTTTGTCCTGTGGATTCTCACCCTACAGATCCATTTATACAAAAAACCCAAAACAAAACTCACCTCTCCTGAACCTCATGCAGCATATTAATTCTTCTTATTTACTTTACTAGTTTCCAGTATTATCTCTGAAAGTATCTGAGGAAGGGATTGTTACTGTAGTCTAAGATACAATATTTCTTTCTATGTTCTATATAAATGCTTACAAAGTGATTTGTTTTTTTAGTTCCAACTACCACAACCTCAGAACCTACAACAACTCCTGGTTAGTATCTACTTGTTACTAAATTGTAGAATTATAGAAGGAATGTTCATATGATATTAAACATTAAACCACAGCAATTCTGGGGTAGACCAACTGCACACTCGAGGAAATATAATCATTCCCCTCATTCCAATGGATTTAAAGCTTGAAAACCACTTGAATTCTAGTTGTGTTGCAAAGCACTCTAGCATTCAATGGATTAAAAAGTCATTTTAAATCAATGTACATATTTATTTATACACTATTTTGAAGATGGTCTCCTTCAGAATTTCCCCACTTTGTTTTTATGCATAAGGCCTTGGGCCCCGAATGCTTATAGCTGCAAAACAAGAGATCCCACACTCATAAGTCACATTGAAATATAACTGTAATCAAACATAATATGGTACACCTTTCAGGAATCCTGCACTTTCTCAAAGTTCCAGAAAGTCTAGCACATATACACATACACACCAGCACCAGGAGAACACACCAAATTTCCAACTTAATTGACCAAGTGTCAGATATACAGATAGTTATGTCAGTAAAAGACCAGATCCACATTACTCAGAGCAAATAACGTAAAATGTAAACACAAACCTAAAACTAGGGATGAATGAAACATTTTGGCTCAAAAGTTAAACATGAGAAACCTGCAGTTCCCACCATACAGAAACAATTCCAAGGAAAAGTGGTGTGTTTTTTTAGCTCCACTCCCCTTTTCTCTTTGATGTGAAACCACTGATAATAATGAATACACCCATGGGAAGAGTTTCCCCATGTATTCTGCCATGTTTGTATTAAAAGGGTGTTAGCTTCCCACATCTTGTCAGTATGTGCTGACAAATAATCAGTAGTTGGACCTCAAAATGGTGGAGACTACAATTGTCATTATCCTCATGGTTGGATGAACAACATGGGAGTTTCCAACAGCTAGACCTTGTGCATTGACTACCCCTGATTTAGCACTTTTAAAGAGACCAAATCACTCCAACTTTGATGATTTTGAAAGAAATTTCAAATTCACCTATATGCTGTATTAAATATTTTATTTTGAAAACTACTGTTTGAATTATTTAGCTGTATTAATGCTGCTAATTAAGGAATGTGGTGCATTCACTTCCTGTACCTGCCCTACATTAAATGCCTGCTCTTGTGCCCTATTCACCATATTCTAATTTTTCAAATAAAGTAAATATCATTTTAATTTTTGAATTTTTATTCAAACTCACACACTATTGATTTCAAAAGACATTTGGATCCCTTTAGTGGCAGAATGATATCAAAAGCAGTGCAAAAACAATGCTCTGCATGGACACTGCTGTGTCACTCAATGGCAATCATTGGTTTAGGTGGGTGTTAATTATAACAGTTTCTGTGTTACCTTCTAATAATAACTCACACCTACACTTACTTAATCTGCTCATGAAATCAGAATGGCCACAATTAACCAGTTCTTGTGCTTTGGTGCCCTATCTCCAAACGTAATACTTAATTAGCATTTAATATCATGTCCATGGAGGCAGACATTATTCTTTTCATGATTCCAGAAACCAAAACTCCTCCACTGAAACCTTCTTATGAATCTTTCAGTGAAAGGAATTTAGAATTCTATTACAAAAAGGAGAATACAATCACACAGTACTGATCCATACTGCCTATTTATATTTTTACTTGTAGTTAAGTAAGTGAAGGGGTATGAAGAGGTGCTACAGTTCTATATACTGATTTTTTCCGTTGTTAATTTTTGTAATCCCGCAGTTTTTCTTCTTCCTGTCACTGATATATCTGAAGAAGGTTTTATTCCCCTTCTTAACAGATTTGGCCATTTCTTCCTCTTTTGAGGCTTTAGCAGCATTTATCATCTGTTTAGTCTTCTTCTGTATAGTTTTATACCCTTCTCTGTCCGCTTCACTTCCAGTCTCTTTATATCTCTTATAGGCAGACTTTTTATCTTTCACTATAGCTCTTACCTCTCTAGTAAACCATAGTGGATTTCTCTTTCTTTTTCTCTTGCTAATTTGTCTAACATGTAATCTTGTTGCCTTTAAGAGGACTTCTTTGAGTGTCTTCCACTGAGTACTCACTCTCGGTGTTTTATCCCACCCTTTTAATTCATTGAAACTTCAGTTCAATGTTTCCAAATGTAAAATAATGCACTTGGGGAAAAGGAACCCTCAATCTGACTATCGTATTGGCAGTTCTGTGGTAGCAAAGACTTCAGAAGAGAAGGATTTGGGGGTGGTCATCTCTGACAGCCTCAAGATGTGTAACCAATGCAACCAGGCGGTGGGGAAAGCAAATCGTATGCTTGGATGCATAGCTAGAGGTATAACAAGCAGGAAGAGGGAGATTGTGATCCCTCTGTATAGAGCTCTAGTGAGACCACATCTGGAATACTGTGTACAGTTCTGGAGGCCTCATCTGCAAAAGGATATAACTAAAATTGAGCGGGTTCAAAGAAGAGCTACAAAAATGGTGGAAGGTCTAAAGCATAGAACTTATCAAGAACGACTCAGAGATCTAAATATGTATAGTCTGGAGGAAAGAAGAGAAAGGGGGGACATGATTGAAACCTTTAAATATGTTAAAGGACTGAACAAGATTCAGGAGGGAAGTGTGATTAATAAGAATCTGAATACAAGAACAAGGGGGCACAATCTGAGGCTAGTTGGAGGAAAAATCAAGAAAAACATTAGAAAATATTATTTCCCTGAAAGAGTAGTAGAAACTTGGAACAAACTTCCAGCAGAGGTGGTTGATAAATCCACAGTAACACAGTTTAAACATGCCTGGGATAAACATGTATCTATCCTAAGATAACAATAAAGGAATACTAAAGGGCAGACTAGATGGACCAGGTGGTCTTTTTCTGCCGTCAATCTTCTATGTTTCTATGTTTCTATGTTTCTATGTTTCTACGTTCAAATAAAATTTGTGTTTTTAAAGACTTGAGTGCTAGAGATGACATGGTTCATTGGTTTTCTCTACAATTAAAAATAGGTCTGACCTGCCAATGATTCTCAGGCTGCACTGTGAGACCTGGACTGGTTGGAACCACATTGTTAGTCTGAAAAGAGACATCTAGTGAATCCCCAAGTAGGATCTGGACTGCAAGGCTGAAGTTTGTCCTTTGTCTTGTGGATTCTCACCCTACAGATCCATTTATACAAAAAACCCAAAACAAAACTCACCTCTCCTGAACTTCATGCAGCATATTAATTCTTCTCATTTACTTTACTAGTTTCCAGTATTATGTCTAAAAGTATCTGAGGAAGGGATTGTTACTGTACTCTAAGATACAATATTTCTTTCTATGTTCTATATAAATGCTTACAAAGTGATTTGTTTTTTTAGTTCCAACTACCACAACCTCAGAACCTACAACAACTCCTGGTTAGTATCTACTTGTTACTAAATTGTAGAATTATAGAAGGAATGTTCATATGATATTAAACATTAAACCACAGCAATTCTGGGGTAGACCAACTGCACATTCGGGGAAATATAATCATTCCCCTCATTCCAATGGATTTAAAGCTTGAAAACCACTTGAATTCTAGTTGTGTTGAAAGCACTCTAGCATTCAATGGATTAAAAAGTCATTTTAAATCAATGTACATATTTATTTATACACTACTTTGCAGATGGTTCCCGTCAGAATTGCCCCACTTTGTTTTTATGCATAAGGCCTTGGGCCCCGAATGCTTATAGCTGCAAAACAAGAGATCACACACTCATAAGTCACATTGAAATATAACTGTAATCAAACATAATATGGTACACCTTTCAGGAATCCTGCACTTTCTCAAAGTTCCAGAAAGTCTAGCACATATACACATACACACCAGCACCAGGAGAACACACCGAATTTCAAACTTAATTGACCAAGTGTCAGATATACAGATAGTTATGTAAGTAAAAGTCCAGATCCACATTACTCAGAGCAAATAACGTAAAATGTAAACACAAACCTAAAACTAGGGATGAATGAAACATTTTGGCTCAAAAGTTAAACATGAGAAACCTACAGTTCCCACCATACAGAAACAATTCCAAGGAAAAGTGGTGTTTTTTTTTAGCTCCACTCCCCTTTTCTCTTTGATGTGAAACCACTGATAATAATGAATACACCCATGGGAAGAGTTTCCCCATGTATTCTGCCATGTTTGTATTAAAAGGGTGTTAGCTTCCCACATCTTGTCAGTATGTGCTGACAAGTAATCAGTAGTTGGACCTCAAAATGGTGGAGACTACAATTGTCATTATCCTCATGGCTGGATGAACATCATGGGAGTTTCCAACAGCTAGACCTTGTGCATTGACTACCCCTGATTTAGCACTTTTAAAGAGACCAAATCACTCCAACTTTGATGATTTTGAAAGAAATTTCAAATTCACCTATATGCTGTATTAAATATTTTATTTTGAAAACTACTGTTTGAATTATTTAGCTGTATTAATGCTGCTAATTAAGGAATATGGTGCATTCACTTCCTGTACCTGCCCTACATTATATGCCTGCCTCTTGTGCCCTATTCACCATATTCTAGTTTTTCAAATAAAGTAAATATCATTTTAATTTTTGAATTTTTATTCAAACTCACACAATATTGATTTCAAAAGACATTTGGATCCCTTTAGTGGCAGAATGATATCAAAAGCAGTGCAAAAACAATGCTCTGCATGGACACTGCTGTGTCACTCAATGGCAATCATTGGGTTAGGTGGGTGTTAATTATAACAGTTTCTGTGTTACCTTCTAATAATAACTCACACCTCCACTTACTTAATATGCTCATGAAATCAGAATGGCCACAATTAACCAGTTCTTGTGGTTTGGTGCCCTATCTCCAAAAGTAATACTTAATTAGCATTTAATATCATGTCCATGGAGGCAGACATTATTCTTTTCATGATTCCAGAAACCAAAACTCCTCCACTGAAACCTTCTTATGAATCTTTCAGTGAAAGGAATTTAGAATTCTATTACAAAAAGGAGCATACAATCACACAGTACTGATCCATACTGCCTATTTATATTTTTACTTGTAGTTAAGTAAGTGAAGGGGTATGAAGAGGTGCTACAGTTCTACGTTCAAATAAAATTTGTGTTTTTAAAGACTCGAGTGCTAGAGATGACATGGTTCATTGGTTTTCTCTACAATTAAAAATAGGGCTGACCTGCCAATGATTCTCAGGCTGCACTGTGAGATCTGGACTGGTTGGAACCACATTGTTAGTCTGAAAAGAGACATCTAGTGAATCCCCAAGTAGGATCTGGACTGCAAGGCTGAAGTTTGTCCTTTGTCCTGAGGATTCTCACCCTACAGATCCATTTATACAAAAAACCCAAAACAAAACTCACCTCTCCTGAACCTCATACAGCATATTAATTCTTCTTATTTACTTTACTAGTTTCCAGTATTATCTCTTAAAGTATCTGAGGAAGGGATTGTTACTGTAGTCTAAGATACAATATTTCTTTCTATGTTCTATATAAATGCTTACAAAGTGATTTGTTTTTTTAGTTCCAACTACCACAACCTCAGAACCTACAACATCTCCTGGTTAGTATCTACTTGTTACTAAATTGTAGAATTATAGAAGGAATGTTCATATGATATTAAGCATTAAACCACAGCAATTTTGGGGTAGACCAACTGCACATTCGGGGAGATATAATCATTCCCCTCATTCCAATGGATTTAAAGCATGAAAACCACTTGAATGCTAGTTGTGTTGCAGAGCACTCTAGCATTCAATGGATTAAAAAGTCATTTTAAATCAATGTACATATTTATTTATACACTACTTTGAAGATGGTCTCCTTCAGAATTTCCCCACTTTGTTTTTATGCATAAGGCCCTGGGCCCCGAATGCTTATAGCTGCAAAACAAGAGATCCCACACTCATAAGTCACATTGAAATATAACTGTAATCAAACATAATATGGTACACCTTTCAGTAAACCTGCACTTTCTCAAAGTTCCAGAAAGTCTAGCACATATACACATACACACCAGCACCAGGAGAACACACCGAATTTCAAACTTAATTGACCAAGTGTCAGATATAAAGATAGTTATGTAAGTAAAAGTCCAGATCCACATATCTCAGAGCAAATAATGTTAAATCTAAAGACAAACCTAGAACTAGGGATGAATGAAACATTTTGGCTCAAAAGTTAAACAAGAGAAACCTACAGTTCCCACCATACAGAAACAATTCCAAGGAAAAGTGGTGTTTTTTTAGCTCCACTCCCCTTTTCTCTTTGCAGTGAAACCACTGATAATAATGAATACACCCATGGGAAGAGTTTCCCCATGTATTCTGCCATGTTTCTATTAAAAGGGTGTTAGCTTTAGACATTTTGTCAGTATGTGCTGACAAGTAATCAGTAGCTGGACCTCAAAATGGTGGAGACTACAATTGTCATTATCCTCATGGCTGGATGAACATCATGGGAGTTTCCAACAGCTAGACCTTGTGCATTGACTACCCCTGCATTAGACACTTTTAAAGAGACAATATCACTCCAACTTTGATGATTTTGAAAGAAATTTCAAATTCACCTATATGCTGTATTACATTTTTTATTTAGAAAACTACTGATTGAATTATTTAGCTGTATTAATGCTGCTAATTAAGGAATATGGTGCATTCACTTACTGTACCTACCCTACATTATATGCCTGCCTCTTGTGCCCTATTCACCATATTCTAGTTTTTCAAATAAAGTAAATATCATTTTAATTTTTGAATTTTTACTCAAACTCACACACTATTGATTTCAAAAGACATTTGGATCCCTTTAGTGGCAGAATGATATCAAAAGCAGTGCAAAAACAATGCTCTGCATGGACACTGCTGTGTCACTCAATGGCAATCATTGGGTTAGGTGGGTGTTAATTATAACAGTTTTTTTATAGTCATCTGTGTTACCTTCTAATAATAACTCACACCTCCACT
This sequence comes from Rhinophrynus dorsalis, assembly GCA_037306005.1. Taxonomy (NCBI): domain Eukaryota; kingdom Metazoa; phylum Chordata; class Amphibia; order Anura; family Rhinophrynidae; genus Rhinophrynus; species Rhinophrynus dorsalis. Next base: position 170,469,033 of record CM074726.1, on the reverse strand, counting down.
TACTTAATCTGCTCATGAAATCAGAATGGCCACAATTAACCAGTTCTTGTGGATTGGTGCCCTATCTCCAAACGTTATACTTAATTAGCATTTAATATCATGTCCATGGAGACAGACATTATTCTTTTCGTGATTCAAGAAACCAAAACTCCTCCCACTGAAACCTTCTTATGAATCTTTCAGTGAAAGGAATTTAGAATTCTATTACAAAAAGGAACATACAATCACAGAGTACTGATCCATACTGCCTATTTATATTTTTACTTGTAGTTAAGTAAGTGAAGGGGTATGAAGAGGTGCTACAGTTCTACGTTCAAATAATATTTGTGTTTTTAAAGACTTAAGTGCTAGAGATGACATGGTTCATTGGTTTTCTCTACAATTAAAATTAGGGCTGACCTGCCAATGATTCTCAGGCTGCACTGTGAGACCTGGAATCACAGTGCCTTTGATTCCTGTCAGTCTTATCTGTGGCAGACACTAATTTGCTGTGTTGGTTTGGCCCGCCCCCTGGTGACCTTTTTATAACTGGCTATCACATCTGTCAGATGCCCTTTCGTGGTGTTTCTGAGCCAGTTATACTGTTGCTGTGTTCCTGTGTTCCGGATTCCTGTGTACCGAATCGGCTTGTCCTGACTATTCTCCAGTGTTCCTGCTTGTGTATGATCCGGCCCGTCTGACTACCACCCTTGAATCCTGACCCGGTTTGGCTGACGTTCCTGCTTGTGTATGACCCGGCTTGTATGACTACCTCCTACGTGCTCCGACCCGGCCTGGCTGACTTCCTGCTCCGAAGATCGACTCCTGCTTGTTCCAGTGACCTGTGTTCCAGTTGTCGCCGCCGCAACATTTTCATCTGCTGTTCCAGCCTTTGGTGTGACTGCCTTGCCTGGTGTACTCCGATCAGTGCAGTGTTTCTACCTGTGCAGAGCTGTGCGTTTGTACGCCTCCCTCATACTGCAGAGCCTTACTATACCGCTGAAAAGCCTCGAGTAAACGTGCCTTTTAACCGTAGCAGTGCTGCCTTGGTTCCACTCTCTCTACTCCCGTAAGAGTCTCATTCTCGGTGATACTCCTGCTGAGTTGGCCGCTCTCCGTCGGCAGCTCTGTACATCCTTGCAGAGTATTCACATCAGTTGGGCAGGTTGGGCGCCTATGACTCTCTCTCTTTGCTATACAGGGTGATTCCGTTATACAGAGTGGTGGCAGGCAAAGGCGTCAGCGTTAGCAAATCCGGTAACTACGCCCGTGGGGCTATTGGCTCTTGCACGCCATATTCCGGTGTCCGGTTATGTCTGAGGAGGCTGGGCAGCTCTCGCATTGCAGGCCGGTTCCAATTACGCCCGTGGGGGCTATTTGCATTTGCACTAGCTGAAGCAGTTACAGTAGGTACGCCCGAGGGGGCTAAGTGGATTCCTGTGCTTCTTCTTACTAAACACCGTGGCGAGGCAGTCCTGTATCCAGCATATGATGAACTTTGTCTCCAGCACAGCCTTATAACACCCAGGGCGTTCCAAACATCCACATCTGAGACTGACTGTTATCAAGGTCTTAACCCTCTGTGGTTTTATTCCATTCTCTACTGTGTATTTGTACATGTTTTACATTTCTGCATTTACAATTGTATCTATCAGTCACTACTGCTGGTGTATCTCAACCGCCACTAGAGGGCGTACCATTGCCTTAACTTACTCTAAATAAATTGTGTTTTTATTTCACACACTGGTCTGAGAGACTTTAAAAACCATTACATCTGGACTGGTTGGAACAACATTGTTAGTCTGAAAAGAGACATCTAGTGAATCCCCAAGTAGGGTCTGGACTGCAAGGCTGAAGTTTGTCCTTTGTCCTGTGGATTCTCACCCTACAGATCCATTTATACAAAAAACCCAAAACAAAACTCCCCTCTCCTGAACCTCATACAGCATATTAATTCTTCTTATTTACTTTACTAGTTTCCAGTATTATTTCTGAACGTATCTGAGGAAGGGATTGTTACTGTAGTCTAAGATACAATATTTCTTTCTATGTTCTATATAAATGCTTACCAAGTGATTTGTTTTTTTTAGTTGCAACTACCACAACCTCAGAACCTACAACAACTCCTGGTTAGTATCTACTTGTTACTAAATTGTAGAATTATAGAAGGAATGTTCATATGATATTAAACATTAAACCACAGCAATTCTGGGGTAGACCAACTGCACATTAGGGAAGATATAATCATTCCTCTCATTCCAATGGATTTAAAACTTGAAAACCACTTGAATTCTAGTTGTGTTGCAGAGCACTCTAGCATTCAATGGATTAAAAAGTAATTTTAAATCAATGTACATATATATTTATACACTACTTTGCAGATGGTCTCCTTCAGAATTTCCCCACTTTGTTTTTATGCATAAGGCCCTGGGCCCCGAATGCTTATAGCTGCAAAACAAGAGATCCCACACTCATAAGTCACATTGAAATATAACTGTAATCAAACATAATATGGTACACCTTTCAGGAAACCTGCACTTTCTCAAAGTTACAGAAACTCTAGCACATATACACATACACACCAGCACCAGGAGAACACACCGAATTTCAAACTTAATTGACCAAGTGTCAGATATACAGATAGTTATGTAAGTAAAAGTCCAGATCCACATTACTCAGAGCAAATAAAGTAAAATGTAAAGACAAACCTAAAACTAGGGATGAATGAAACATTTTGGATTAAAAGTTAAACATGAGAAACCTACAGTTCCCAGCAGAAAGAAACAATTCCAAGGAAAAGTGGTGTTTTTTTAGCTCCACTCCCCTTTTCTCGTTGATGTGAAACCACTGATAATAATGAATACACCCATGGGAAGAGTTTCCCCATGTATTCTGCCATGTTTGTATTAAAAGGGTGTTAGCTTCCCACATCTTGTCAGTATGTGCTGACAAGTAATCAGTAGTTGGACCTCAAAATGGTGGAGACTACAATTGTCATTATCCTCATGGCTGGATGAACATCATGGGAGTTTCCAACAGCTAGACCTTGTGCATTGACTACCCCTGCATTATACACTTTTAAAGAGACCATAACACTCCAACTTTGATGATTTTGAAAGAAATTTCAAATTCACCTATATGCTGTATTAAATTTTTTATTTAGAAAACTACTTTTTTAATTATTTAGCTGTATTAATGCTACTAATTAAGAAATATGGTGCATTCACTTACTGTACCTGCCCTACATTATATGCCTGCCTCTTGTGCCCTATTCACCATATTCTAGTTTTTCAAATAAAGTAAATATAATTTTAATTTTTGAATTTTTATTCAAACTCACACACTATTGATTTCAAAAGACATTTGGATCCCTTTAGTGGCAGAATGATATTAAAAGCAGTGCAAAAACAATGCTCTGCATGGACACTGCTGTGTCACTCAATGGCAATCATTGGGTTAGGTGAGTGTTAATTATAAAAGTTTCTTTATAGACATCTGTGTTACCTTCTAATAATAACGCACACCTCCACTTACTTAATCTGCTCATAAAATCAGTATGGCCACAATTAACCAATTCCTTGTGGATTGGTGCCCTATCTCCAAACGTAATACTAAATTAGCATTTAATATCATGTCCATGGAGGCAGACATTAATCTTTTCATGATTCCAAATATTAAAACTCCTCCACTGAAACCTTCTTATGAATCTTTCAGTGAAAGGAATTTAGAATTCTATTACAAAAAGGAGCATACAATCACACAGTACTGATCCATACTGCCTATTTATATTTTTACTTGTAGTTAAGAAAGTGAAGGGGTATGAAGACGTGATACAGTTCTACGTTCAAATTAAATTTGTGTTTTTAAAGACTTGAGTGCTAGAGATGACATGGTTCATTGGTTTTCTCAACAATTACAAATAGGACTGACCTGCCAATGATTCTCAGGCTGCACTGTGAGACCTGGACTGGTTGGAACCACATTGTTAGTTTGAAAAGAGACATCTAGTGAATCCCCAAGTAGGGTCTGGACTGCAAGGCTGAAGTTTGTCCTTTGTCCTGTGTATTCTCACCCTACAGATCCATTTATACAAAAAACCCAAAACAAAACTCACCTCTCCTGAACCTCATACAGCATATTAATTCTTCTTATTTACTTTACTAGTTTTCAGTATTATCTCTGATGGTATCTGAGGAAGGGTTTGTTACTGTAGTCTAAGATACAATATTTCTTTCTATGTTCTATACAAATGCTTAACAATTGATTTGTTTTTTTTTAGTTCCAGCTACCACAACCTCAGAACCTACAACAACTCCTGGTTAGTATCTACTTGTTACTAAATTGTAGAATTATAGAAGGAATGTTCATATGATATTAAACATTAAACCACAGCAATTCTGGGGTAGACCAACTGCACCATCGGGGAGATATAATCATTCCCCTCATTCCAATGGATTTAAAGCTTGAAAACGACTTGAATTCTAGTTGTGTTGCAGAGCACTCTAGCATTCAATGGATTAAAAAGTCATTTTAAATCAATGTACATATTTATTTATACACTACTTTGCAGATGGTCTCCTTCAGAATTTCCCCACTTTGTTTTTATGCATAAGGCCCTGGGCTCCGAATGCTTATAGCTGCAAAACAAGCGATCCCACACTCATAAGTCACATTGAAATATAACTGTAATCAAACATAATATGGTACACCTTTCAGGAAACCTGTCCTTTCTCAAAGTTCCAGAAAGTCTAGCACATATACACATACACACCAGCACCAGGAGAACACACCAAATTTCCAACTTAATTGACCAAGTGTCAGATATACAGATAGTTATGTAAGTAAAAGTCCAGATCCACATTTCTCAGAGCAAATAACTTAAAATCTAATGACAAACCTAAAACTAGGGATGGATGAAACATTTTGGCTCAAAAGTTAAACAAGAGAAACCTACAGTTCCCACAATACAGTAACAATTCCAAGGAAAAGTGGTGTTTTTTAGCTCCACTCCCCTTTTCTCTTTGCAGTGAAACCACTGATAATAATGAATACACCCATGGGAAGAGTTTCCCCATGTATTCTTCCATGTTTGTATTAAAAAGGTTTTAGCTTCCCACATCTTGTCAGTATGTTCTGACAAGTAATCAGTAGTTGGACCTCAAAATGGTGGAGACTACAATTGTCATTATCCTCATGGCTGGATGAACATCATGGGAGTTTCCAACAGCTAGACCTTGTGCACTGACTACCCCTGCTTTAGACACTTTTAAAGAGACCATATCACTCCAACTTCGTTGATTATGAAAGTAATTTCAAATTCACCTATATGCTGTATTAAATGTTTTATTTAGAAATCTACTGTTTGAATTATTTAGCTGTATTTATGCTGCTAATTAATGAATGTGGTGCATTCACTTCCTGTACCTGCCCTACATTATATGCCTGCCTCTTGTGCCCTATTCACCATATTCTAGTTTTTCAAATAAAGTAAATATTATTTTAATTTTTGAATTTTTATTCAAACTCACACATTATTGATTTCAAAAGACATTTGGATCCCTTTAGTGGCAGAATGATATCAAAGCAGTGCAAAAACAATGTTCTGCATGGACACTACTGTGTCACTCAATGGCAATCATTGGGTTAGGTGGGTGTTAATTATAACAGTTTCTTTATAGACATCTGTGTTACATTCTAATAATAACTCACACCTCCACTTACTTAATCTGCTCATGAAATCAGAATGGCCATAATTAACCAGTTCCTTGTGGATTGATGCCCTATCTCCAAACGTAATACTTAATTTGCATTTAATATCATGTCCATGGAGGCAGACATTATTCTTTTCATGATTCCAGAAACCAAAACTCCTCCACTGAAACCTTCTTATGAATCTTTCAGTGAAAGGAATTTAGAATTCTATTACAAAAAGGAGCATACAATCACAGAGTACTGATCCATACTGCCTATTTATATTTTTACTTGTAGTTAAGTAAGTGAAGGGGTATGAAGAGGTGCTACAGTTCTACGTTCAAATAAAATTTGTGTTTTTAAAGACTTGAGTGCTAGAGATGACATGGTTCATTGGTTTTCTCTACAATTAAAAATAGGACTGACCTGCCAATGTTCCTCAGGCTGCACTGTGAGACCTGGACTGGGTGGAACCACATTGTTAGTCTGAAAAGAGACATCTAGTGAATCCCCATTGGCCCAGCATGTAGGGACTGGACTTCAAGGCTGAAGTTTGTCCTTTGTCCGGTCGGATTCTCACCCTACAAATCCATTTATACAAAAAACCCAAAACAAAACTCTCCTCTCCTGAACATCATACAGCATATTAATTCTTCTTATTTAATTTACTAGTTTCCAGTATTATCTCTGAAAGTATCTGAGGAAGGGATTGTTACTGTGGTTTAAGTTACAATATTTCTTTCTATACTCTATATAAATGCTTACCAAGTGATTTGTCTTTTTAGTTCCAACTACCACAACCTCAGAACCTACAACAACTCCTGGTTAGTATCTACTTGTAACTAAATTGTAGAATTATAGAAGAAATGTCATATGATATTAAACATTAAACCACAGGCATGCTGGGGTAGACCAACTACGCCATTTGGTAGATATAATCATTCCCCTCCTTCCAATGGATTTAAATACAGCTTGAAAACTAATTGAATGCTAGTTGTGTTGTAGACCACTCTAGCATTCAATTGATTAAAAACTTAATTTAAATCAATGAACGTATTTAGTTGTACACTACCTTGCTCTTGGTTTGCCCCAGAATTGCCCCACTTTGTGTTTATGGATAAGGCCCTTGGGCTGAAACCAAGAGATCCCACACTCATATGTCCTTACCTGAGAACTCTCAGGGTGTGACCCAGAGACTCAGCGTTTTAAGCCAAATCTCAAGGTCACAGGTTGAAGAGCCCAATTCTCAGGGTGAGAGAGTCCAGCCTTTCCTAATATATGATCTGATCTAAATAACTGCTTGTTTAGATTCTTAGTTAGTGCCATTTGTAACTGGATGGAAGAGGGAGAAGTCTTGCTTGTCTTGGGCGTGTCCAAGCAATGATATATCTATGTTGTCATATGTCGTGGCTTCTTTATGGGCTGATTGAACACCAATGGGTTAGAGCAAGCAAAGAGAAAAAGGAAGAAAAGCGGCGCAGAGGAATCTCTCTAAGCGTAGTATGATGATCACAAAAGATAGGTCCTTCACCCAAACACCGTGGAGCAAATCATCAGAAAACTACTCACATTTTCCAGAGGCACATGACCTGCCTCTTGGTTCTTGCGCTTGCACTGGCTTACACCCCAGTATAGTGATCTTCTCCAATCGGGGTTATAGATGGATACAGTCCCTTGTGAGGTTCTCCAGTAGACGTGATAGATAGTATATGTATAGGATTGGCCACTCAAGTAGAGGATATATAAAATCCAATGCTTATAATAGGCTCAACCTAATATGATCTTATAAAAAGTATATTCACTTTTGTTGTTCAATAAGGGAACTGCTATTCATATAGAACAAGCCAGTGTTCAAAAAACAGATATGAATAAAAGTGAGTGTAATCCAAATAAGAATTTATTTATCAAGAAGGATAAAAAAAGTATATATACCAAATAAAATTTCTATGACTAAAATGATCAAAAATAAAATGGTTGAATATTGAGGAGTGGAGGAGTTTATTGGTTGCTTGAGGACATGCGAAGGTATTTAAAGGTCTATTTATTTATTTATTGATACATGTTATTTCTCTGTTTAGCTTTGAGAAAGTCACATATAGTGACGAAACGCGTCAGCTGTATATTTGCACTGTTCTGTCCAATGGGCATTTATTGATTTTAGTTGAATTATTGATTCAATATTCAACCATTTTATTTTTGATCATTTTAGTCATATATATATTAGTGTAAAAGCCTGTGTACATGGGCCAAGGTCCTGGTAATGTTAACCCTTTGAGAGTCAGAGGGGTACGCAACGAATTGCTTTGCATTGTGTTCCCCTCTGACACTCAAAGGGGTTAAGAGGTCAATCCTGCTATGCATACTGCCTCTACCTCACTGCTCCACATGATGCAATCATGGGCAGTAGACACTGGCCGTAAGCGGGCAGCCTCTAGTGCATATGACTGCATTGTGACAAACATCCTAGTGTTTTATTATATAGAATATACACAGTTATATAGATAGATAGATAGATAGACAGATAGACAGAGAGATGGATGGATGGATAGATAGATAGATAGATAGATAGATAGATAGATAGATAGATAGATAGATAGACAGACAGAGAGATGGATGGATGGATGGATGGATGGATGGATGGATAGATAGATAGATAGATAGATAGATAGATAGATAGATAGATAGATAGATAGATAGATAGACAGAGAGATGGATGAATGGATAGATAGAAAGATAGACAGACAGAGAGATGGATGGATGGATGGATAGATAGATAGATAGATAGATAGATAGATAGATAGATAGATAGATAGATAGATAGATAGATACATTATGAAGTTTACCCCTCCCAACTCTTTTCCTGACTTCAGTCTTCACTGGCTTCAATATGGCAGCTGATTGCAATGAGGGACAATCTTCAGTCAGTATTAGGGAAAACCTGCCCTCCTTTGTCAAGAGGGAAGATTGTCCCCCGCTGTGATCTGTCCTGTCAGATGACCGGTTTCCAAATCTGAGAGGAGGTGGCGCACAGTCGGGAAAAGGTGTAAGGGTAAACTTTATAATATTATTACAGAGTAACTAGACATTTATGAACATTATCTCCGAAAGTATCTGAGGAAGGGATTGTTACTGTAGTCTAAGTTACAATATTTCTCCCTATATTCTGTATAAATGCTTAACAAGTGATTTGTCTTTTAAGTTCCAGGTACTACAACCACAGCACCTACAACAACTCCTGGTAAGTATCTGCTTGTTATAAGTAAATTGCTGAATTATAGAAGAACGTTTCATATGATATTAAACATATGGGGACTCATGGGCAAAAGCAAACCACTGCAATACTGTGGTAGACCAACTTCACCATAGGGGAGATATAATAATTCCCCTCATACCCATCGATTGAAATAGAGCTTTTAATCACTTGAATGTTAATGAGGTCTCCAACACATTGTAAAGCAATTTGTTGGAGACCGCTCTAGTGTTCAATGGATTAAAAACTATTTTTAAATGAATATACATATTTATTTGTACACTACTTTGTAGATGGTTTACCCCAGAATTGCCCCACTTTGTCTTTATGCATAAGACCCTATGCCCAGAATGCTTATACTTGTAAAACAAGAGATCCAACACTCATATGTCATGAAAATATAACTGCAATTAAACATAATAGTGTACACCTTTCAGGAAACCTGCCCTTACACATAATTCCAGCAAGTCTGGTACCTCTACATTCTCACATATATACCAACCCGAGGGGAACACACTGAATGCTCAAATTGGTCAAGTGTCAGATATACAAATAATAATAATAATAACTAGTATTTATATTGCGCCTTTCTCCCAGTGGGACTCAAAGTGCTTTCAGAATTAACCAAATCGGCAGCTGAAATAATAGATGTTATTATTACCCAATTAATGGTACTCATTTATCGACCTCAGAAGGATGAAGGGCTGAGTTGACCCTGATGGGATTCAAACCTGCAACCTTGCGGTTGGAATAGGCTCCATAGTCATGGACTTTACCACTGAGCTATCTCATAGACCTTCAGTAAGTAAATGTCCACAGCCATATAACTAGTGAAAATAATGTAAAATCTGAATAAAAACATAAAACTAGAGATGAATGAAACATTTTGGCTCAAAGGTGAAACATGAGAAAATTTCAATTACTACAATAATAATGGATCTCCCCATGTGAAGAGTTTCCCCATGTATTCCTGCCATGTTTGTATGAAAGGAATGTCAGGTTCCAATATGTTGTCAGTTTGTGGGAGATAGATAATAGATAGATGATAGATAGATAGATAGATAGATAGATAGATAGATAGATAGATAGATAAATAGATAGATAGATAGATATGAGATAGATAGATAGATAGATAGACATAAACACAAAGTGAATAAGTATCATAATATGTGCGATGTTTCATATTTTATTGTTCTAACATTCAATTGTCAGTGCAAACTTTTGAGAGCACTAAACTTCCTCTCTCAGGTCAAAAGCAATACTAGTCATCAAACTGAAACATCTAATCAGATGAGAGATGCAATACATGGGTTAAGAAAACACAAACTCATAAGCAACAGATCATACCACTTTAAGGATTGTAAACTCCATTTGTCAATGTGAAAAGAATGTGGAGAAGGGGGAATTTGGAATGATATGGCAAACATGAGCATAGAACCACACAGTACTGATTTATATTGGCCATTTACATTTTCTCTTGCAGTTAGTTAAGTGAAGGTGCATGGGCAGATTGTCCTATTGGGGGATCGGGCATCCCCTGGTGGGCTGCTAGATCATGGCCCAGTGGGGGAGATCAGAGGATCTCACCTCACCGTCACACGAAATTTAAAAGGAGAGGTCTGTGTTGCCACCGGCACAGACACTCTCTGTGACAGCCTTCGATGCCGCACAGGGACCAGAAGGGGGCGTCGATAGGGACGTTGGTGCAGCTAGTGGGCTGCTTTTAAAAAAAAAAATGCCCGGGCTGGTATTTACCTACAATCTGCCCTTGTGAAAGGATATGAAGAGGTATTGCGTTTTTTTTGTTCAAAAGAAATTTGTGTTTTAAACACATTAGTGCTACAGATTATTTGGTTTATTGGTTTTGTCTACAATTAAAATAGGGCAGACCTGTGGATGGAGCTCAGGCTGCATTGTGAGCCCTGGACCGACTGGAAGCACATTGTGGGTCTGAAAAGAGACCTCTAGTGAATCCCCATTGAACCAGCAAGGAGGGCCTGGACTGCAAGGCTGAAGTTCAGACTTTGTCCAGCGGGATTCTCACCCCACAGATCCATTGATATAAAAATCCCAAAATAAAACTCACCTCTCCTGAACATCACACAGAATATTAATTCTTATTATTATTCAGAATACATTTTCCATTTAGCATCTCATTGTATCTCATAGTGTTCAGCTCACATTCTATGGCTGATGAAGAAATGTAAGTGGTCCTCTAAATCTATTCAATTAGCCAATAAATGTGTCACTTTTACTAATTTCAAGCATTATCTCTTAAAGGGATAGTAATACTTCGTTTTAACTTTATTTTATTTTGTAGGCATTAAAAAAACATGAAGAATGATATAAGTCTTATCTCTCAAACCTTTATGGTTTATGAGATATTCACAAGCAAAGTTTCCCCCTCCCGCCCCTTTTACCTACTGTAAACAATCTCTTCTCAGATGTGGAATGCAGTCTATAGACCAGACAGATAACAGAAGGGGACACTCTTATTCCTATGAAAACAATGAAATCCCTGCCCCCCTTGACAAGCTTTTCAGGTTTTTCCCTTATCTTAATTGAAGATTGTCCCTCTCTGCAGTCTACCTGGGCAGCTCCCTTCTGCCCTGGCTGAGAAGTGTTACATCAGTAAAAGGGGCAGGAGGGGGACACTTTGCTTGTGAATATCTCTTAAACCATAAAGGTTTGAGAGATAAAACTTATATCATTCTTCATGTTTTTTTAATGCCTACAAAATAAAATAAAGTTAAAACGAAGTATTACTATCCCTTTAAAGTATCTGAGGAAGGGATTGTTACTGTAGTCTAAGATACAATATCTCTCTCTATATTCTGTATAAATGCTTACCAAGTGATTTTTCATTCAAGTTCCAGGTAATACAAGCACAGCACCTACAACAACTCGTGGTAAGTATCTACTTGTTATAAGTAAATTGTTAAATTATAGAAAAAACTTTCATATGATATTAAACATATGGAGACTCATGGGCAAAATCAAACCACAGTAATTCTGGGTTAGACCAACTGCACCATAGGGGAAATATAATCATTCCCCTCATTCCCATGGATTGAAATAGAGCTTTTATCCATTTGTATGCTGGTGAGGTCTCCATTGTATTGGAGACCACTCTAGTATTCAATGGATTAAAAACTCAATTTAACTCAATGTACATATTTATTTGTACACTACTTTGCAGTTGGTTTTCCCCAGAAGTACCCCACTTTTTGGTTATGCATAAGGACCTGGGACCCCAATGCTTATATCTGCAAAGCAAGAGATGCCACACTGATATGTCACCTATTAAACATAATAGTGTACACCTTTCTGGAAACCTGCCCTCATTCATAATTCCAGTAAGTCTAATACCTGGACAACCTCACATATTAACCCCAGGGGAACACACTGAATTTCCAACTTAATTGGTCAGGTGTCAAATAGGTATGTACAGTAGGTCTGTTGTAAGTAAAAGTCCAGATCCACATTACTATTCCCACAATGAACACCCACGGGCAGGGTGTGCAGTCACACACTAGCCCAATGATCATCCTGCTACTGTGAAATATGATGTACTTCTGTCTCAGATGACTCAGCAGCAGAAAGAAAACTGTCAGCAAACACTATAATGTCACTGGTAGTGGAGGTGGTGATGTCCATTCCAAATTGCATGTCTCATTAGCATTCATCATTGATTTGGGCCAGAAGGCTCTCATGCTGTCTTCTGCACAACCACTGTCTGAGTAATCAACACCACCCCCAGTTTCTTATGCCTCTCTTGGGGGTGTATGACATAGGTGCCCCTGCTGTCACACTTGTCATCACAGCACCAGCCTTCACATGCAGGTGCACTAGGCTGCCATACTGGTACACAGCCACATGATCCAGTATTCCCCTTTCTAAAATATTTCCCAGATCCTTGGGAAAATTTGGGGTTTGAGGTTTGCATCTGCTTCTTCCACTATTGCTGCTGCTAGCGATGCTTCAGCATCACTAGAATGATACTATCTCTGCTTACTCATTCTCCAGCAAGCAATACAACAGAACTTGATTTTTTTTCTCTCTTCCTAATTCACATTTCCCCAATCTACACCACACAGCATGATGGGAAGTTCTGGGTTTATATTATCTATCTCATTGTCTTCCTAATTCACATTTGCCCAATCTACACCACACAGCATGATGGGAAGTTCTGGGTTTATACTTTCTCTCTCATTGTCTTTCTAATTCACCTCTGCCCAATCTACACCGCAAAGCATGGTGGGAAGTTCTGGGTTTATATTTTATGGTGGGACCAGCTACAGGGATCCTGCTACTATAGAAGATATAAGCAGAACATGGAAACGCTCTCAGGAGAAAAGCAGTGGTATTAGAGAAAATGCGGAAACACTATGGGATTCTCTAATTCTCTAAGGGTGGGAAATTCCCTCTGAAACAGCTGCAAATCATGAATTTTCAGAAGAAATTCCTGTAGGAACAAACCAGGACTTTTCACCTTTCTCCACTTTTAAATACCCCTGAGGTTACTGGTGGAATTGTGAATGGAAGACTCCTTCTGGCTAGCATTTTTGGCTAATACTCTTATTGGTCCCTTTCCCCTATATTCTGCTCCTTCTCCTGACAAATCTCCACTTATGTTTTGGGCATATGGTCCTTGTGAAAGGAATGTATGTTAAAAAAAAGTGGAAACATTCTGCAGCAAACCAACGGCACCACAGGTGAGAAATAAAAATTCCCGTTGATATAAATGGGGATCTAAACCCATGACCTGGTCTCCAGCACATTAAAATCAATGGTATTTCTTTTTAGAAATTAAATTTTTCCCCTATGTACAACTGGTTTGGCCAGAATTACTCCACTTACTTTAGATGTACAGCCTTTATTCTTGATGGGGAAGCTATTTTGTTCAGTTTGCCTGATTTTTGTCTTTTTTGTCTTTTTTCATGGTAGATAAAAGTGTATGTCCCTGTGACCGTCCCTGCCCACCTGAGCGGGTGAAGTTGCGCCAATGCACTGCTGAAGCATGTGGATGTCCAATTTAAAAATGAATGACCTCATCTATATCGAGAACTATAAACAATTTTGGTGATTTTGAAAGAGTTTTCAGATCGCCTACATCTCTACTCCTATATAATAATTTGCTAATGTATGTTTGTCAGAAGCTGTCATGTGCAGTACAGACGGCTGCGCGCGCTGCAATCATGCGCAGTACAGATTGCCCGCGCTGAGGTTTATAATGGAGTGGGGCGCTCCGAGTTCAGACCATAGTCGTTGTGTAGAGAGAACTACGGTCTGAATTTGGAGCTCCCCGCTCCGTTATCAGCCACAGCGCGGGCAGTCTCTACTGTGCATGACTGCACCGTGGCCATTGCTGCCCGGCACAGTGGCCCGTGTACACGGGCTGTTCAACTGTTAAGCAATATTAATTTAGAGAGCGACTTTCTGTGTATTTAAGATGTATAGATGCTGCTAATTAAGGTATGCTGTGCAGGCACTTCCTATCCAAGCCCTACAGTCTGCCCCCTGCGGGGGTTATGCACTAAGCCCTACAGTATCCCCCCTGTTTCTTACACCACTTTTTCTTTGGGGTTATGGACTAAGGAGTGATAAAGAGGTGATAACACAGAGATAATTTCTCCAGTAATATCACTTCTCCAAGTCCTATGTTGTTCTATGAAGCCAATGTACTAAGATGTATCTAGCTTTGGAGATATTAGTGCATTGGTTCCATAGAATAACATAGGAACTAGAGAAGTGACATCACTGGAGAAGTCACCTCTGTTTTATAACTTCTTTATCATACCTTAGTGCATATTCCTGCTCTTATTAAAATTTGTCAGATAAAATAAAAATAATTATAACTGTTGAATGTTTATTCAAACTAAGGTACTATTTATTTCAAAGGGCTTCTTTATCCATTGAGTGAAATGTCTCTCTGTTATCTTCTGGTAGGTAGACAATAGATTTGTTATCACATGGTTTGTTTCCATGTGAATTTCCTATAATACTGTAATAAAATGAATACACATTGAAGTAACTTGAGTGTGTCTGTACTTCCTTGTTTTACCAGTAGTACTACAGAGACAGCAAGGCTAATTGCACTGTTGGAGACAAAACACATTTCCCAAAATCCTTATTGATTCAGATAGGATTTTAACCAATTGACTGCTGAAGAGGACTTCAACTCAACATTTTTCAGTCTGATATGACTCTTTAAAGGGATTGTAATGTTTCACGAAAACAGCATCTCCAATTAATCTTCATAGTATTTGGGCCATGGAGAGTGTTATTTCAATACTGTCAGAGTTGTAGTTCAAGAGTAATTGAATGATAAAGTATCCCACTCCCTTCCCTTTTACCTAGTGTAAGCCACTTCCCCTCAGATGTGGAATCTGGTCACTTGACCAGACAGCTCACAGCAAGGGACAATCTTCTTACTCTGAGCATAAGGAAAACCCTGCCCACTTGACAGGTTTTTCCTTATGATCACTGAATAGTTTCCCTCTCTGTGATCCATATGGAGAGTCTTGCAGCTCTGAGGTGAGCAGTGTACATCAGTAAAATGGGTGAGAAGGGGATACTTTATCATTCAATTACTCTTGTACTACATCTATGACAGTATTGAAATAACACTCTCCACGGCCCAAATACTATGAAGATTAATTGGAGCTGCTTTTATTGTGAAACATTGCTATCCTTTTAACATTCAGTGGGTTACAAAGCCCCATTAAAAGGAATAAAGAGCTTTCAAAGTAACCAAAGCTAGTGTTAGGTGATAGTATCCTTTTATATCAATGAGAATTTGAGAAGTGTGTATTTTTTCCTTATCATGTAGTAGGTTTATAATATAATTGATCCTCTTTCTCTTTATACATGTGGCCCAGTTCAGCTGAGGAAGTCTCAGGTATCCAAGGGTTAAGAGTTTCCAGTCTTTGCAGTTGTGAATGTGCTTAAAGGAGCAGTAAACTCAATTTTATGAAAACCTATAAGTTATAGAGCTTTTCCTGCTGAGTAAAACAAGGTCACTCTCACTTCTATCAGATGTTTTTTTCAGAATTTATAATGGTTCAAATAACCAGGAAGTGAACTTACTGTATTTACTTCCTGATTGTTCTAACGGACAGGAAGTGACTCAGCAGTTTCTATCATATTCTCTGGAGAACTGTACATCACTGATTTTCCTCTCCATTAGATTGTAACAGAATAACTAATTGGAATTTGACCACTAGAGGGCACTGCTAATGCAAAAAAAAAAACAACAACACAGGTTTAAACCGTAACAACTCTTGAAATATTCATCTGTCAGCAGTGGGAGTACACTTATTTTACTCAACAGGAAACACCCTACAATATATATTTTTTTTTGTAAAAAAAAAAGTTTACTGTTCCTTTAAACTATAGATGTAATTTGCTCATTCTCTGCTTGGCACTGACCCCCAGTGATATCCCAGAATAACACAGCCCTTCAAAGCAAACTGGACAGCAGTATAGGGAGGTTGCTAACCCCACATGATAGTTGCATGATGACCAACCCTTAAAGTGGACCAGTGCCCTTACCCTCGAAATAAATGGCTCTTAACCTTAACCAATGGCTGGTTCTTAAGAACTTAAGAAGTTGCCCTTCATGCAGCAACCAGTTAAATCTATTTACTATTTTTGCATCTGACCTCTGATGTAGTCTGTAATTAAGAAGGTATTACTGCCACAAAATGTTCTTATGGCCCTCTAGAATCATGGGTGGAGCTCTATACGGCTAATCTCATTCATTCTAATAATGTCTATCATTTATTGTGTGGAAATGTAAACTATATACAGACTGAAAATGGTCCACAGTAACTGCCCATACTATGCAAAATATTTATAACTAGATATGCTTAAAGGAGATATATCACCTTTCCAAGTCCTCCTCTCAGTGGGAGTTTCCATCTTGAAAGGATCTGCATAATTATACCCACCGTTAATTTATTTCACCGACTCTGGTGGAAAAAATGGAAAATATATTCAGCTTACCGTTATTTTCTTTTCCTGGTCCAGAGGAGGCAGCGGTCACGAACGGGTTATGTCCCCCACCCCCAGCCGAAGAACAGGAAACACCCGAACCCAAAATAATAAAAGATCCCTCCCCCATACCTTGATGTCTGTGTATCCTAGCCGAGATACTAATAAGCCTTCCGGGTGGGAAAGCAGTGACCGCTGCCTCCTCTGGACCAGGAAAAGAAAATAATGGTAAGCTGAATATATTTTCCATTTTCCTGGTCCCTCCTCGGCAGCGGTCACGAACGGGAGAGTACCAAAGCAAGAATTATAGGGAGGGAAAATTCCAAGGAAAAAGAATACCCAGAGACCAAAATACTGCGAAAACACTTAAGACAATTTATTAAGAGGAAAACATAGAAACTGAGCGGAGAACGTCTTTCCCAAAGGCCGAAGAGTCTCTAGACCTGAGGTCCAGACGATAATGTTTAGCAAAGGTATTACTGGAGGCCCAAGTTGTTGCCCTGCAAATGTCCTCTGTAGAAATTCTGGCCTCTGCTGCCCATGAAGTGGAGATAGACCGTGAGGAATGGGCCCTAATACCCTGAGGAGGCGGAATACCCTTAGCCTGGTACGCCTTGATTATACAGGATACTATCCATCTGGAGATAGTGGATTTGGCAACCGGCCATCCTTCTCTGTGACCTGATGGAACAATGAATAGTTTTTCCGTTTTCCTAATTGCCGATGTCCTGAGGACAAAGATTTGAAGACCTCTGACCAGGTCCAGGTTGATCCATTCTGCCTTATCTCCTTTGGAGGTGTCAGGAACAAATGATGGTAGTACGATGTCTTGAGCCAGATGGAAAGGCGAGATGACTTTAGGGAGAAAATCTGGCACTGGTGTAAGGATTACTGAGTCCTGTGAGAATCTCAAAAATGGTTCTCTAACTGAGAGAGCTTGAAGTTCAGAGACTCGTCTAGCCGAGGTTATGGCAATGAGGAAAGTGATCTTTAAAGATAGCATGCCTAAAGGAATGGAATCCAAGGGCTCAAACGGTGCTGCCGTCAGGGCATCCAGCACTAAAGGGAGATCCCAGGCAGGGGATAGATTCCTGACTGTAGGACGAAGATGTTGTAGAGCGGAAGAATCGAACCATTAAATCTTGTTGTGCCCATCTGATGCCTGTAATGGCCGAAATGGCTGAGACTTGAACTTTAAGGGTATTGGGGCTTAATCCCTGATGGAAACCATCCGAAAGGAATTCCACAATATTAACTAGGGAAGGAGAGGATGACGAAAAACCTTTGAGCTCCTCCCATTTGGAAAAAACAGACCAAATTCTATAATATGAAGCTGAAGTTGAGGACTTCCTGGAGCTTAAAAGGATAGAAATTGCGGATTCGGAGAGACCTTTATCTATCAACGATTCCCGCTCAATCTCCAGGCCGCTAGGTGTAGGTTGGAGGGATCCGGATGTAGTATAGGGCCCTGAGATAATAGATCCTTCTTGTGTGGTAGCATCCATGGTTCTGAGATTGACAATCTCTGAAGCTCCGGGAACCACGGTCTGCGGGGCCAAAAGGGAATGATAGCGATTACCTCCGCCCTGTCCATCCGAATCTTCTGGAGTACTCTGTAAATCAGGGAGATAGGAGGAAAAATGTAATTCAGATTCTTGTGCCATGGATGACAGAGCGCGTCCGTCCCGAGTGCTTGTGGGTAAAAAATTTCCCCGTAAAATCTCGGAAGCTTGGTGTTCTGGGGTGAGGCCATCAGATCTATGACTGGAAGGCCCCATCTCTGGACTATCTTCCCAAATATCTCTGAGTTCAAGGCCCAGGAATTGTGATTGAGTTGGTGTCTGCTGAGATAATCCGCTTGTATATTGAGTTTCCCTTTTAGGTATACTGCCGTCAGATCCTGAGCATTGGCCACCGCCCAGGAAAGGATTGGAGAAATCTCGTTCATGAGGGATCTGCTTCGTGTCCCTCCTTGTTTTCTGACATAGTATACTGCGGGACGATTGTCCATCCTGATTTTGATTGACTTCCCTTGTAGTTGTGAAGCAAAGCTGAAGATTGCTTGTATAGCAGCACGGAGCTCTAGTATATTTGATGGCACGTTTGAGCAGTTTGAAGGCCATGATCCTTGTGCTTGCTCTTCTCCCAATATTGCTCCCCAACCTGTGCCACTGGCGTCTGTAGTGAGCGTTACCCACTCTCTGTCTCTTAAGGACTTTCCCTGAGTGAGATTGCGGATGTCTTCCCACCAGGAAAGGCTGGTCTTGACTTCCTCGGTAATGGTGATGAGGATTTCGAGACTGTCGAACCGACTGTCCCATTGGTTTAGGAAGGACAGCTGAAAAGGTCTCATAAACCACTGGGCCCATCTGACCACTGGGATTGTAGAGGACATCAGTCCCAGCAGACTCATGCACTTTCGAGCAGTAATGGCTGACTTTTGCTTGAGTTCTGTGATCTGATACGAGAGATTCCGTGCTTTGTCTACTGTCAGGAAGACCCGTTTTCGACCCGTGTCGAAGAGGACTCCCAGAAAGACCATCTGTTGTGTAGGAGTCAGATGACTCTTTTCTGAATTTATGATCCAGCCGAGTTGTGAGAGCAAACTGATCGTCTGTTCCCTATGTTGAAGCAGGCATTGCTGATCTTGTGCGATGATCAGAATATCGTCTAGATAATGATAAATTCTGATGGCTTGGAGTCTAAGATGTGCCACCACGGGGAGAAGTAACTTTGAAAACGTTCTTGGGGCTGTAGCTATTCCAAACGGCAGACAGGTGAACTGGTAATGTTGATCTCCGTATGCAAAACGCAGGAATCTTTGATGGTGACGTGCTACCGGGATATGTAAATATGCTTCCTTTAGGTCTATTGACACCATCCAGTCTCCTGGTAGGACCACTTTGATGATAGTTTGAATGGACTCCATCTTGAATCTTCTCGTATTTAAGTGATAATTCAAGTTTTTGAGGTCCAGAATTGGACGAAGCTGAAGAGAGGATTTTTGAACAAAAAATAGGGTGGAATAAATCCCGCTGAATCTTTCTTGTGTTGGAACTATCGAGATGACTTCTTCCGCAACCAGATGAGAAATGCACTCTAGTTGATGCTTTCTTATTGAAGGATCTCTGGGAAGTCTTAACATCTTGAAGATTGATTTTGTAGGTCGGGTCTTGAATTCTATTGAATAGCCTAGGGAGATCACTTGTAGTGCCCATTTGTCTGACACGACGCTGGTCCATGCGTCGTGGAAGTGCCGTAAACGGCCTCCAATTCCCCACGACTGGACCTGGGCACCGTCAGAATTTCCCAACTTGTTTGGAGTTTGAAAAGTCTGATCCTTTTCCCGACCCACTAGGTCTTGAGGAACGAAAGGAAAATGGCTGTCCAGTTTTCCAGGAGAGAGACCTGGAAGATTCTTTACCTGGACGGTAGAAACGAGCGTCCCGAAAGGATGTTCTGTTCTGTGGATTCCTTCTGGAAGGCCCGAAGTTGGTCCGCCTGTTTTTCTTGTATTGCGGTAGGAAGAGGCTTTTGCCCCCCGAAGCCTTCTTAATTAGTTCATCCAACTTTTCTCCAAAAAGCATCTCTCCGGAAAACAGAAGTGCACAAAGATTTAATTTTGAGATGTTATCCGCATTCCAATGGTGTAGCCAATGTGCTCTCCTAGCGGCAATTGATAAGTACATAGCTTTGGCTTGTAGGCGGATCAGATTGGTAGAGGAGTCAATAATGAACTCTGTGGCTGTTTTGATATCTGACAAAGATTCGGCTATAGCAGAACGAGATTCCCCTTGTAAAAGAGCTTGCTCTACTTGTTCCATCCAGACTCTCATAGCTCTGGAAACCGAGGTCAGGGCTGCAGCTGGTCTGGAGGCCAATCCAATGGACAGATAGACCCTCTTTAAGTCATTTTCCAGTCGTCTATCCAGAGGATCCTTAAATGACGCTGCATCATCTAATGGTAATGTGGTCTTCCGTGCCAAACGCACTACTGCTGCGTCCACTTTGGGTGGGGCATTCCATAGTTCCAAGTCTTTATCAGAGAATGGATACATCTTCAACAGACGAGGTGTGGGCTTGCATCTTCTGTCCCCCTTTCTCCATTCTTCAAGAATCAAATCCCTTATTGCAGAATGAAGCGGAAAGGATACAATTTTCTTTTTAAATGACGAGAACATACGGTCCTTTGGTTGCTTTTCCTGGGGTTCTTGGAGGCCCAGCGTTTGTCTAACTGATTTTATTAAAGGTTCTATTAATGTAGAGTCAAATCCAGTAAGATCCGAGTATTCCTCATCGTCTTCTGCAGAATCGGCAGAGTCTCTTGACCTATGTACTTCCTCATCTGAGTCTTCTGAGAAAGGATCCTCTTCTCTTTCTCTCAATCTCTTGGGTGGAGGAAAGGATGTCTCCTGAAGCCCTTGGACTACAGCTTGTCTAATCATCGTAGAAAAGTCCTTGGAGGTGGATGGAGCCTCTTGGATGGATTCCAACCAGCATGACCTGCAGATCTTCTTCCCCTCCATTGCATCATTGTCACAGGCATAACATGACCTGTTAGGCGGCAGAGTAGTGGCATCCCCTCTGATCGGGCTGGAAAGACATAGAAATGAAGTCCCGTCAGCCAACCTATCACGCTTTTTAACATAAAAAAAGGAAAACCTTACCTTACCAAAACCTACCCCATAGCCTTGGGTTGCAGTGTATTTGCCTCAGGGTCAGGATCCATATAGACAGAGGTCGGCGGGAAAGAAAAACAATTCCAGCAGGGAAAAGTGAGAACAAGCAGGAAGAACCAACCAAAGGCAGCAGAAGGTAAGAGAAAAAATTAAATACTGTACCAGGATTCAGGACTAAATAACTAGGGCAGCAACACAGCCAAGGAGAAATAGACTGTATAAGGCTCACCATACAGGAGAGAAACAAAAATGTACAATAAAAGGTTAAAAAGGAAAAGCACTTACCTTAAATACCCTCAAGAAGAAGAAACTAACAAGAAGCAATCTGAAAAGGAAGTCGTCGCCCAGAGAATGACGCCAGGAGGCTCAGGAAGAGGAAAAGAAAAGCTGGCCGCCATCTTGGAAATGGGCACGCTCGCCCTCAATGCCTGAAGCAACCACCGGGAGGGGAGAGAGAGTGAGAGGGAGAGAGACTAAGCCCCCACTGCATAACGGGGCCTTCCAGCTGTCCAGCCATATGTGGCATAGTGAGGAGGAAGCTCCGTACACCAGGGAGTGAGAGACCTGGAGCCGGTAAATGAGTTTAACAAAACACAGGGCAGTTTTAAAAAAAAAAAATGGCATGGTGCAAATCGGGATGTTTCCATCCACAGCTGAAGGCAGGAAACAAAAAAGACATCAAGGTATGGGGGGAGGGATCTTTTATTATTTTGGGTTCGGGTGTTTCCTGTTCTTCGGCTGGGGGTGGGGGACTTAACCCGTTCGTGACCGCTGCCGAGGAGGGACCAGGAAAGATGAGTTCTAGTCACCTAAGAGTTGGAGAGAGGTGATTTTATGATCATGTGAGTAATAAATTATGTAGTTTTCTCTAACTAAGCCAGAGAACAAAGCTCTGCTGACATTAAATTCCCCAACTACTATATCAAATATCTCTAAAACCATTAACCTATTTGTAAGACAAAAAGCACAAGTTTTGTCTGTTTAAATATATGCATTTAATTAGACTAAAAGCTGTGTAGGTAACAGGTCGTATATGACTGCTCTATGAAGGACACCTACCTAGATAAGTCCTTCTGTTAACCCTATGAGTGCCAAAGGTTACGCAACGCATTGCACAGCAATGTGTTGCGTACCCCTCTGGCACGCAAAGGGTTAAACATATTAGTCTAACCTTATTCCTGTGGTTATAGTTCCACTTGAAATCCTTAAAGGGATAGTACTGTTTCATAATAAAAGCAGCTCTAATTAATCATCATAGTATTTGGACTTTGGTGAGTGTTATTTCAATTCTGTCAGAGTTGTAGTACAAGAGTTATTCAATGATAAAGTATCCCCCTCCCGCCCCTTTTACTGATGTAACACTGCTCAGCCAGAGCAGAAGGGAGGTGCCCAGGTAGATTGCAGAGAGGGACAATCATCAATTAATATAAGGGAAAACCTGAAAAACTTGTCAAGGGGGGGCAGAGCTTTCATTGTTCTCCTAGGAAGAACACTGTCCCCTTTTGTTATCTGTCTGGTCTTACAACCAGATTCCACATCTGAGAAGAGATGGCTTACACTAGGTAAAAGGGGAAGGAGGGGAAACTTTGCTTGTGAATATCTCTCAAACCATAAAGGTTTGAAAGATAAGACTTGTATCGTTCGTCATGTTTTTTTAATGCCTACAAAATAAAATAAAGATAAAAGAAGTATTACTATCTCTTTAAGGACCAGCCACGTGGCTGGCACTTAAGGGCCATGGGGCATTTTTTGTTTTTTGGAAATGGAATCAGGGATCCCTGAACAACCTACAACAGCATGGGGACCCCTGAATTCCATGATGTGCCAGGACTATAATGGGTCCTTAACGCAAGTTTTCATTGACGTCCTGACACATCATGGGTCTTTAAGGGCTTAAGTTAATTCATTTTAAAGCAAATTAAAAACCATCTATATGTTTTACTATCTATTTGTTTGTAATATAAATATATATTTTTTGTTGCTGTTGGTGGCCCAGTCTTGCACTATATGTTAATTAGTTTATACTATTGTAAAAGTCTGTGTACATGGACCAAAGTGCGTAACATTTTTTTTTCAGAGTGTTAATATATTGTGCATTCGGGCAGTCTCTACTGAGCATGACTGCATCGGACAAACATATACCTGGCACCTCCCAGCATTCTGTGCGTATGACTGCATCGGACAAACATACACCTGGCACCTCCCTGCATTCTGTGTGTATGACTGCATAGGACAAACATACATCTGGCACCTCCCAGCATTCTGTGCGTATGACTGCATCGGACAAACATACATCTGGCACCTCCCAGCATTTTGTGCGTATGACTGCATCGGACAAACATACATCTGGCCTTTTATGTTATTGTATGTGATATGATGCTGGGCCAATAGTGCCGCACGCTATGCTATGAATCAGTCTATGCAGAGTTCACACACTGGGTCCATTTCGATATGTTGAACTTGAGGAATTAGTACAATGTGCCACCAAAACATAAAGTTTAATTTCTCAACAACTAGTAATAAAAAAAAAAAAAAAAAAGAGAGCTTGTACAAAATATAGGATCATTTTATTTCTCTACAAACAAGTAAATATGCCTTAAAGGGATATTAACACTTACTACGTAACATATATATATATTGCTGAGCTTATCTTCCTCTGCTGAGAGGTGTTTTATTCAAAAGTTATTGCAGCTCAAACTTTAATTTTTCAGGTGCAGTATCTCCTGCCTGAAATTGCACAGTGGTGCTGTTGCTACATCATCTTATGGACAGCTCTGGTCAATTGACCATAAACTTCCATTGGATGGTCTAGCAACAGCGCCACTGCACAATATTGAGCCACTGAGATACTGCACCTAAAAACTTCAAGTTTGAGCTGCAATAAATGTTGAATAAAACACCTACCAGCAGTTTGTGTTCCCTTGTTGTACTCAGCAGGATAAACATAGTAACATAGTAATTTAGGTTGAAAAGAGACTTGAGTCCATCTAGTTCGACCCTTTTCCTATTCCTGTTTACCATCGTTGATCCAAAAGAAGGCAAAAAACACAACAATACAGCAATTTCAAGTTCTGCCCCGAATGGGGGGGGGGAGAATTCCCTACTGATTCCAAATGGCAATCAGATTTCTCCCTGGATCAACAAGCCCTAACTAAAATATTAATCCTAATACTAACATACATAGTCCTCTATGTTATGCTCTTTTAAATAAGTATCCAGGTCCTTTTTAAAGGCGTCTAATGTATTCGATAGCACCACCTCCTCAGGCAGTGAATTCCATACCTTTATTGTCCTTACAGTAAAGAAACCCTTCCGCTGTTGTAGATGAAATCTCCTTTCCTCAATTCTAAGCGGGTGGCCCCTTGTACTGTGTACTGTTCTGTTAATGAACAGGTCTTTGGAGAGCCCTTTGTATGGGCCCTGAACATATTTATATAGTGTTATCATATCCTCTCTAAGACGCTGTTTCTCTAGTGTGTGCAAGTTTAACTTTTCTAGCCTTTCCTCATAACTAAAACTTTCCATTCCCCTTACTAGTTTTGTAGCCCTCCTCTGCACTCTCTCTAGTTCCATAATGTCCTTTTTCAGAAAGGGCTCCCAGAATTGAACAGCATATTCTAGGTGGGGTCTTACCATGGACCTGTAAAGAGGCACAATAATATGTTCCTCCCTTGAGTCAATACCCCTTTTAATACATGCCAATATCTTATTAGCCTTTGCCGCTGCCAGCTGGCACTGCGTGCTACTACTAAATTTATTGTCTACCATTACTCCCAAATCCTTTTCATTTGTAGATTTCCCCAGAGAAACACCATTTAAATTATATGTTGCATTTTTATTACTATACCCAAAATGCATAACTTTACACTTGTCTATATTGAATCTCATTTGCCATTTGCCTGCCCAGTTACTCAATTTGTCCAAATCCTCTTGTAATGAAGACACATCCAGTTCAGACTTTATTACCTTACTTAATTTTGTGCCATCGGCAAACACTGATACATGACTCCCTATGCCCCCTGGGAGGTCATTAATAAACAAATTAAAAAGAAAAGGACCCAAGACAGATCCCTGAGGTACTCCACTTATTACGTTTATCCAACTGGAGAACTTGCCATTTACTACTACTCTTTGCATTCTATCTTTCAGCCAATTTTTAATCCAAACACAAACATTTTCCCCTAGGCCTATTACATTCAGTTTGTACAGTAACCTCTTGTGTGGAACCGTATCAAATGCCTTGGCAAAGTCTAAATAGATCACATCAACCGCCGCTCCCGCATCTATATTATTACTCACTTTTTCATAAAATGCGATCAAGTTAGTTTGACAAGACCTGTCTTTCACAAAGTCATGTTGACTCCTGCTAATAATATTCCTGTTCCAGCAGAATTCTTGAATATATTCTCTTAGCAACCCTTCAAACAGCTTCCCTACCACAGATGTCAAGCTTACAGGTCTGTAATTTCCTGGCTGTGACTTTGATCCCTTTTTAAATATGGGCACCACATCTGCTTTACGCCAATCCATGGGCACCATACCTGAAATAAAAGAATACCTGAAAATCAAATATAACGGTCTGGCCAGGGCCTGGCTTAGCTCTTTAAGTACCCGTGGGTAACCATCTGGCCCTGGAGCTTTGTCTACCTTAACACCATTCAATTGTTTTAACACTTTTTCTTGTGTTAGCCAGTCCCATGTTTGCTGTGACTGTTCTGTAAAAGTAGTTTGCAGATTCTTGTCCATTAGGTCTTCCTTGGTAAAAACAGAAGAAAAGAAATTATTTAACATATCTGCCTTCTCTCTGTCCCCCTTGACCATCTCCCCCGTTTCAGATAGCAAGGACCCAACATAATCAGACTTTAATTTTTTGCCATTAATGTATTTAAAGAATTTTTTTGGGTTGCTCTTGCTCTCCTTAGCAATATTTTTTTCATTCTCTAGTCTAGCTAATTTGATAGCCTTTTTACAGGTTTTGTTGGCATTTTTGTATTCTGAAAATGCCTCTACTGATCCCTCAGCTTTATAATGTTTAAATGCCGCTTTCTTGTTATTTATTTCATGAATTACTTTACTGGTTAGCCACATTGGTTTTAATTTGCTTCTTTTGTACTTGTTTCCAACAGGGATAAATTTAGATGTCTATTTTTGCAATGTTGTTTTGAAGGCATTCCACTTACCTTCTGTGTTTTTTCCTGAAAATATTTTATCCCAGTCAACAAGACCAAGGGATGAATTAAACCTGCTAAAGTTGGCCTTTTTAAAATTCAGTGTTTTGGTGGAACTCATACCAAATTGCTTTTTTGAATTAATCTCAAACGATACCATGTTATGGTCACTATTCCCCAAGTGCTCCCTAACTTGGATGTTAGAGATAAGTTCTTCATTGTCAGTTATTACCAGATCCAGACACACATCCCCTCTGGTTGAGGTCTTCACTAGTTGAGACAAAAAATTGTCATTCAACAAGTTCAGAAACTTACTACTTTTAGCAGAATTCGCTGTTCCATTTTTCCAGTCTATTTCTGGATAATTAAAATCTCCCATAATTATAGTTCTCCCTATTTGAGAAGCCTTTTCT
Source organism: Rhinophrynus dorsalis (assembly GCA_037306005.1). Classification (NCBI taxonomy): domain Eukaryota; kingdom Metazoa; phylum Chordata; class Amphibia; order Anura; family Rhinophrynidae; genus Rhinophrynus; species Rhinophrynus dorsalis. The sequence continues at coordinate 170,441,858 of CM074726.1, read as the reverse complement.
ATTTGCATTAATAGCTGTGATTCTTCAAGGTCACCAATGTTTGGTGGTTTATAACAAATACCCACTAATATTTTCTGGGCAGTTTTACCCCCAGTGACTATTTCAACCCACAGGGATTCCACATGTTCACTACTGTCATCACATATATCGTCCCGAAAATGAGGCAATAATATTGGTTTGACATACAGACAGACCCCACCACCTCTTTTGTTTGACCTATCTTTTCTAAATAACATGTAGCCCTCCAAATTGATTGACCAATCATGTGTGTCATCCCACCATGTTTCTGTTATGCCTATCAAGTCATAGTTTTCAATTTCAGCTACCAGCTCCAGTTCCCCTATTTTACCAGTTAAACTTCTGGCATTTGCAAGCATACAATTTATGCCACTGCTATGTTTCATTTGTGATTTAATTTTGATGTGGTTTGTAGGCTTCTCCCTATGATCTGTACTAACCCCACCCCCAGATCCACCCACCTGGTCATTAACTACATCGACTTCCCTATCTATACTATCTAGCCCAGTATTTATTGGCCCCTCCCCCCCTTCCTAGTTTAAAATCTCCTCCAACCGTCTAGTAATCCTCTCCCCCAGCACTCGAGACCCTCTTGCATTCAGGTGCAATCCATCCCTACTATAGAGATTGTACCCCAAAGCAAAATCAGCCCAGTGCTCTAAAAACCCAAAGCCCTCCTTCTTACACCAAGACTTCAGCCATGCATTGAGCTCCCTAATCTCCCGCTGTCTCTCTGGCGTAGCGCATGGCACGGGTAGTATCTCTGAGAATACTACCTTGGAGGTCCAGTTCCTAATCTTACTGCCTAAATCCCTAAAATTACCTTTTAGGACTCTCCACCTTCCTCTTACTTTGTCATTGATACCAATATGCACCAAGACAGCTGGATCCTCTCCAGCCCCTCCCAATAATCTGACCACCCTGTCTGCAAAATGCCGAACCCGGGCACCCGGGAGACAGCAAACCATTCAGTTGCTGCGATCAGAACCACAGATTACCCTACCTGTTCTCCTAATAATAAAGTCCCCTACCACCACAACCTGCCTAGGCTTCACTTTCCTCTGGATCCCCTCTGTGCTAGAGGAACTGTTCTCCTTACAATATAAATTTTGATATATATCTTCAGTGTTACTATCCCTTTAAGGTAACAAATTCACTTAATCCCTTGAGGATCAGCAGGGTGGTCAGTTTTGTTGTGCATCCCTTTGGTCCTCAAGTGGTAAACTAGCTATTAGACCCCAATCCTACTTCTTCCTTCATCTTGCTTCAGATCAAAGTCTATTGCAGGAGTATTCAACTGGTGGATCTCCAGCTGTTTAGGGACTAAAATACCCATCATCCCCAACCAGCTACTAAGTAAAGCACTAAGCATAATGTATATAACAGTTAACTGTCAGTTTACATCTGTTATTTCCTGGTTTCTGGCTCTCCATGTAACCTCACCTTCCTAATGTTTCCAGCCTCAGCCTCACTCAAAGTGGACCTGTTACCTACACAGCTTTTAATCACATTAAAGGGATAGTAATGTTTCACAATAAAAGAAGTTCCAATTAATCTTCATAGTATTTGGGACATGGAGAGTGTTATTTCAATACTGTCATAGTTGTAGTTCAAGAGTAATTCAATGATAAAGTATCCCCCTCCTGCTCCTTTTACTGATGTAACACTGCTCACCTCAGAACAGAAAGGAGGTGTCCAGGTGGATCGCAGAGAGGGACAATCTTCAGTAAGCATAAGGAAAAACCTGTCAAGGAGGCAGGGTTTTCATTGTTCTCACAGTAAGAAGATTGTCCCTTGCTTTGAGCTATCTGGTCTGTGGAATAGATTCCACATCTGAAGGGAATCAGCTTACACTAGGTAAAAGGAGTGGGAGGGAGATACTTTATCATTCAATTACTCCTGAACTACAACTCTGACAGTATTACAGTAACACTCTCTATGGCTCAAATACTAGGAAGATTATGTGGAGCTGCTGTTTTTGTGAAACATTGCTATCCCTTTAAATGAATCTATTTAACTGGATAGTAATTTTTTTATTTTAACTGTGAGGTATTAAAAAAATAAATAAATCATTTGCTACTCACCCCTATGTCACCCCCTTTACTACCAAGTATCTCCCACCTCAAAAATATCTCTTTGAAACTGAGGGACCTACAACTTCTAGATGCATGGTGTTTAAAACATTCATCTGACAGAGAGTATTCCTTCTACTCAGCACCACACAACACATATGGCTGGATTGATGATCTTTTCATTTCCCATTTCTTCCTTCACTACTTGCGCTCGGCTTCCATTGATCCTGTCTCATGGTCAGACCACTCAGCGGTTTCTATCATCCTCTCATCTCCTGTCTCGGCCTCAACCGTCAGATTGTGGACTTCCATTAATGAGTACTTCTCGATTAACTCTACCCCAAATATTAGCCCTGTCACTCTTTCAGAGGCCCACAAATGCATCGTAAGGGGACCCCTCATTAAACAGAATGCCAAAAAACAGAGGGAAAAGTGGAGTCGTACTGACGACTTGGTATGCAAATTCAGAATACTGGTGCAACAACACAAACTGGATCGCAACCCTCAAATATTAGTCTCTCTTACAAATACCAGGAGTCACTCAATTCCCTACTACAAGAATCAGCACTCAAATCCCACACATGGTTCAAATATGAGACTTATGTCTCTGGAAACAAATGTGGATCCGCTCTTGCCTGTCTTATTCAACACAAGAGAAAAACATTGTACATTCACCACATCGAGAAGGAGGTCAGGCTAAATCCTTCCCCCAAATTGCAGCTGCTTTCGAGGACTTTTTTATATCTCTATACAACTTGCCAGACCCTTCCATTTCCTCACCAGCTGAATGGTCATACAGGATGACTGCCATCCTGTCAAAAGCCAAGCTTCCCACCCTCTCTCTAGACTCTAGAACGGTTTTAGATAGCCCCATAACAGACTCGGAAATTCTTAATGCACTGAAAACGTCCCCTTTAGGGAAGAGTCCAGGGCCGGATGGTTTTACTCTACTGTACTACCATAAGTTCCAACCCTCACTTTTACCCATTTGAATGGGGCTTTTAATCATGTCTGTCGCACAGTTCCCCCCGCATGCCCTCTCTTCTCACATCTTAGTTATCCCCAAACCAGGTAAGGACCAGTCCCAATGTGGGAGTTACCTTCCAATATCACTTCTATACACGGACCTAAAGCTGTTTGCTAAAATTCTCGCTGCACACATTCGCCCTCACCTCCATTTTCTCATTTCATCAGATCAATGTGGGTTTGTACCTGGTTGTAAAGCTCACCACAACACTACCAAAGCTATTGCCCTAATGTACCTCGCTGTCCACAGAAGGATCTCCTCATTATTCATCTCCACAGATGCCGAGAAGGCATTTGACAGAGTAAAGTGATCGTACATATTCAAAATACTATCCCATATCGGAATCGGTCCTAGCCTTCTGACCTCCATACGAAGTTTATACTCCTCTCCATCTGTGTGTGTACTGGTAAATGGAACACTTTTTGATTCTTTTATTATTACAAATGGCACCAGACAAGGCTGCCCTTTATCCCCTATTATTTTCATTCTTCACTAGAACCCCTCCTTAGCATTATACACTCTTCCCTGGATATTAATGGTCTTCAATTGGGTCCACATGAATTCAAGCTTGCTGCCTTTGCAGACAATGTACTCTTCTTTCTCCCTGATCCTTTGTCCTCATTACCATCATTGGTTGACCTACTGGACGAATATTACAAGAAGTCAGAGGTGCTAGAGGAAGGTGTACCTAGACAAACATCTTCCTCTCTCCAGAAGTGTTTTAGGTTCAAATGGACCATGGATCCCATAGCTTACCTGGGAATTCTGATCTCTTTCCAGTGTGAAAACCACTAGGAATAGGTTTGCACATGATTTTATTGAATTGTGCATGGAAAATTAAGATTAGTGAACATCTGGGCATATTTTTTTGTGGTTGTGTTCAGAATTAACTAATCTGTCTGAGTGGAATAATGAATGCGCCGAATGCATGAAATACTTTTGCTGATGATTTTATACTTCCGCGTAGTGTTGTTGTAAAGGCAAATCTTTCATACGCAATTCAAGAAGCGTTTGGTATATGGCTCCCTGCATTAGAACATGCACAATATCTATCCGTGCACGAAAAATGCCTTCAGCGCATGCACATATTTCTTGCATTCCACCACTAGAGCCAAATGAGAGTAATTGTACTATGATAGCCACTGAGGAGTACTAATCTAGGTGACAAAAGAGAAGATACAAAGTGTTGCTTGATATCAAAACATTGACCGATTAATCGACAATAATATCACCTGCCAATCAGCAGAGAAGGTAGATTCTGGCATTCAGTACAAGATCAAAGACATGTGAATGCATACATAATAGCAGCCAACTCAATTTTTCTTAGCTGATGTCAAAAAACATGGTAAAGTATTAACTCTACAGATGCAGGAACATATCCAGCTTACTTGACTTAATCACTGAATTGTAAACATTACCGGGGCATAGCCGGCTTGTCCAATTGAATAACTGAGCACCACTCAATTTAAATAAATCCCAGCACATGTCCAACATGTCAAATATAATCCTGAAAATGAAAGGTATGTGTGCAATTATGAACTATGCTTCACCGGGGCATGTCCGGCTCGCCAAAATAAGTCACATAATTGATCCGTATAGAATAATTATCACTAGTTACATTGTAACAATGGTGAAATACATCAGTCACTCCTTGTAATTGTTGAAATGTTTTTAACTCTTTGAAGGCTAGAGGGGTACAAACTCAAAGGGTTAATAGATTTGCAATAATAAAAATGCAGTCAGAGACCTCATCAGGATAATGACTTTATTGCATAAATACATTTAATTTTTACATATTGTTAAATAACTAATAAATAAAATATCTATTTTCTATTCTCAAATGCATTTAAAACATGTACACATAACAATGTAACATGCTTAATATTATATATATATATATGTACTATATTTTATGCATTGTTCTAAATCTTTTTATATATATTTGTATATAAATACTATTTTTTAAATTAAAATGTATATATTATAGAAATCTATTAGACTAATCCTTAACCCTTTGAGTGATTTGCAATGCGTTGGATACCCCTTGGGCACTCAAAGGGTTAAAAGCATAAGATGAGCAATTCCTGGGTGAACTAACTGTTCATTCAGAAGGTTGGAAGGCCCAATTTAACCCTTGAGTGCCAGAAAGGTTTCCAATACATTGGCTACCTCTCCAGCCTCAAAAGGTTAACTCAATGGTCATTTTTTAAATTTTTAATTTCCTCTTTTCGAACAATTTGATTCACCCCCAAATTGTGCTTGATCAGCAATGTTTATTACTTTTTCACTGATAAATATATAATAGTTTCATTACTTTAAAGGGATAGTAATGTTTCATAATAAAATCAGCTCTAATTAATCTTCATAGTATTTGGACTTTGGAGAGTGTTATTTCAATTCTGTCAGAGTTGTAGTACAAGAGTCACTGAATGATAAAGTATCCCCCTCCCACCCCTTTTACCTAGTGTAAGCCACCTCCCCACAGATGTGGAATCTGGTTACATGACCGGACAGTTCACAGCAAGGGACAATCTTCTTACTGTGAACATAAGGAAAACTCTGCCTCCCTTGACAGGTTTTTCCTTATGTTAATTGAAGATTGCCCCTCTCTGCAATCCATCCAGACAGTCTTGCTGCTCTGAGGTGAGCAGTGTTACGTCAGTAAAAGGGGCGGGAGGGGGATACTTTATCATTCAATTACTCTTGAACTACAACTCTGACAGTAGTGAAATAACACTCTCCATAACCCAAATACTATGAAGATTAATTGGAGCTCCTTTTATTTTTGAAACATTCCTATCCCTTTAACCCTTTTAGTGCCAGAGGGGTATGCAACGCGTTGCAAAGCAATGCTTTGTGTACACCTCTGGGACTGAAAGGGTTAAAAGTCTACAACATATATAACATTACATGTGCTGCTTTTTAACAAGACAAGTGGGTACAGGCTTCTGACCAGGGAGTGAGGTGAACAATTAAACTTTCATCTCCCTATCCTGCTGAAAACAGCACAGGCAAATGAAGTAACTTAAAGTACCACTAGAATGGGTAAAACAATATGTATTAGAGCTCTTGTACCAGTTAAAGGGATAGTAACAATACGTTAAAAAAAAGTATATTGTAGGGTTTATCTTACCGAGTAAAACAAGGTAACTCCCACTGCTGAGATTTGTTTCAATCAAAAACTATTGCAGCCGAAACTTGAATTTTTTTAGGTGCAGTTTCTCAACAGCCTGAAATTTTGCAGTGGCATTGTTGATACACCATCCTATGGACACCTCTGGTCAGTTGACAATGAACTTTCATTGGATGGTGTCAAAACAGCACTGTAATATTTCAGGCCACTGAGATATTGCACCTAAAATAATTCAAGCTTTTCTTCTGCTTCTTCTATTACTGTGGTTCTCAACTCCTGTCCTCAGGACCCACTAACAGGCCAGGATTTGATGATTTCCTTTTAGAGCACAGGTGAGTTAATCAATCTGAATGAGCCTCTGATCACATGATTTCCTTGTTAGAGCACAGGTGAGTTAATCAATGTGAATGAGCCTCTGATCACACGATTTCCTTGTTAGAGCACAGGTGAGTTAATCAATGTGAATGAGCCTCTGATCACACGATTTCCTTGTTAGAGCACAGGTGAGTTAATCAATGTGAATGAGCCACTGATCACATGATTTCTTTGTTAGAACACAGGTGAGTTAATCAATGTGAATGAGCCTCTGATCACATGATTTCCTTGTTAGAACACAGGTGAGTTAATCAATGTGAATGAGCCTCTGATCACCACACCTGTGCTCTAGCAGAGAAATCCCTAAGTCCTGGCCTGTTAGTGAGTTCTGAGAGCAGGAGTTGAGAACCACTGTTCTATTAGCTTTTATTTCCTATATTGTACTGCATTACGAACACTCAAGAACATAAGTGTATTTGTCACCTCAATATTAGCCTTTGCCGGCGTTACAAGTGTTTGTTTGGGGTTCATTTTATTTTACACTCCAGTAGTGATGAGCGAGCATGCTCGGCCGAAGCTCGGTTCGGCTCGAGCATCGCTCTGCTCGGCACATGGCGGTACTCGTACGAGTACCGCATGTGCTCGCCCGCCATGTTCGGGTCTCCTCCCCGCACGTTTCGCGGCTGCTGCGCAGCCAATAAACGTGCGGGGAGGCTCTGACATCAGTGTAATGCCAGCACCCATGTTGGCTGCTGGCATTACACTGATTGGCTGGCCAGAACCCGTGATCGGGTGCTGTATAGCACCCGACGCGCGAGTTCGGCTCATTCTTAGCCAGGGAGAGATGCGCTTAGGCAGGGAAAGTCAGTGTAGGGAGAATAAAATTGTTGGAACTCTTTCAAGACCCAAAAGTCCTTTTTAGGACTGTTGTGTGTGGGGGCAGCATTTATATTTTGTTTGGGGGGCACAATTTCCTTTTTTTTTGTGGGGGGGAGATTTGTAAGGTGACATATAATACTAGATGCACAGGAAGTCAGTGTAGGGAGAATAAAATTGTTGAAACTCTTTCAAGACCCAAAAGTCCTTTTTAGGACTGTTGTGTGTGGGGGCAGCATTTAATTTTTTTTGGGGGTGGCAGAATTTCATTTTTTTGTGGGGGGGGGACATGTTCTAAGGTGACATTGTACTAGGTGCACAGGGACAAATATTTCACAGTGCAGTGACAAGCTGACATATTCTGTTAGGTGCACAGGGCCAATTATTTTACAACGCAGCGACAAAAAGGGCCATTTTAAACGTGTGCCTAGCAAGAGATTATTGTCACATTCTGTTTAGTGTGCAAATTCACAAATTAACGTCACATATTCCGTTCACTGTGCCTAGCCGCAGATTAGCGTCACATTCTGTTTCGTGTGCCTAGCCGCAGATTAGCGTCACATATTGTTTAGTGTGCCTAGCCGCAGATTAACGTCACATATTGTTTAGTGTGCCTAGCCGCAGATTAGCGTTACATATTGTTTAGTGTGCCTAGCCGCAGATTAGCGTCACATATTGTTTAGTGTGCCTAGCCGCAGATTAACGTCAGATATTGTTTAGTGTGCAAATTCACAAATTAACGTCACATATTCCGTTCACTGTGCCTAGCCGCAGATTAGCGTCACATATTGTTTAGTGTGCCTAGCCGCAGATTAGCGTCACATATTGTTTAGTGTGCCTAACCGCAGATTAACATCACATATTGTTTAGTGTGAAAATTCACAAATTAACGTCACTTATTCCGTTCACTGTGCCTAGACGCTGATTAGCGTCACATATTGTTTAGTGTGCCTAGCCGCAGATTAGCGTCACATATTGTTTAGTGTGCCTAGCCGCAGATTAGCGTCACATATTGTTTAGTGTGCCTAGCCGCAGATTAACGTCACATATTGTTTAGTGTGCAAATTCACAAATTAACGTCACATATTCCGTTCACTGTGCCTAGCCGCAGATTAGCGTCACATATTGTTTAGTGTGCCTAGCCGCAGATTCACGTCACATATTGTTTAGTGTGCAAATTCACAAATTAACGTCACATATTCCGTTCACTGTGCCTAGCCGCAGATTAGCGTCACATATTGTTTAGTGTGCCTAGCCGCAGATTAACGTCACATATTGTTTAGTGTGCAAATTCACAAATTAACGTCACATATTCCGTTCACTGTGCCTAGCCGCAGATTAGCATCACATATTGTTTAGTGTGCCTAGCCGCAGATTAGCGTCACATTCTGTTTCGTGTGCCTAGCCGCAGATTACCGGCATATATTCCGTTTAATATGAAGAAGGCGGGTAAAAAGGGACGGGGAAGTGGACGTGATCCTGATAGTTCAGGGCTCGGGTCAGGACGCGTAGAAACTGTGCCTGGTGCCAGAGCACAAGAAAGAAAGACATCCACCATACCTAGCTTCATGTCTCAGTTTACAGGGCATCGTAGGACATCACTCTCGAGGTCAGACCACTGCGAACAGGTGGTCGGTTGGATTTCAGCTGATACTGCTTCCAGTCGGTTATGCACCACCCTGTCTTCCACCAAGTCCACTCTCACTAGCCAAGAGTCTGGTCAACATAATCCTCACCCTGATCATCCTTCCTCCCACCATAGAGGGTCTGGCCAAAGAAGTGATCCCACACTGGGATATAGTGAGGAGCTCTGCTCATCACCAATCCTTGATTTGAACCTCTCTCCAAGCACGCTTGCAGAGGAACATGAGATCTTGTGACCTGATTCACAACCTCACAACCCAATCACAAGAAGATGACAGAGGGGAACGGCATTTAAGGTCAAAGGAAGTGGATGATGATGATGAGACACAGTTGCCATCAAATCAACCACAATTACTGTCTCAAGACCTTGATGAGGAGGATGATACACAGTTGTCAATGACTGAGGATGTGGTGGGATCAAGAAATGAGGAGGATGATCAGAGTGAGGAAGTGGAGGAGGACTTGGTGGACGATGAGGTGACTGACCCCACCTGGGAAGGTGGAAAGCCGAGCGATGACAGCAGTCCTGAGGGTGAGCCATCTGCAGCACCGCAACAGGCTGGAAGAGGCAGTGGTGTGGCTACAGAAAGAAGGCGGACCGCACCAAACCGGCCCGCAAATGTTCCACGGAGCACCCCCTTGCGTAAATCTCCCTTGCCAAGGGCTAGGTGTTCCGCGGTATGGCGTTTTTTTAAGGAAAGTGCCGACGACAAAAGAATTGTAGTTTGCAACCTGTGCCACACCAGAATGAGCCGAGGCATGAACACTAGAAACCTCACCACCACCAGCATGATCCGACACATGGCATCCAAGCACCGTAATAAGTGGGAGGAACGCCCGGATCGCCAATCTGTGTCTGCAGGCCACACCACTGCCTCCTCTTCCCCTGTTTTCGGTGCCGGCCAATCGCCTGTCGAAGGCGCAGGCCCGCATACCTCCCGCCCTGCACCTGTACCATCTGAAGCACCATTAGCGACCACATCTACTTCCCTGTCCCAGCGCAGTGTCCAAATGTCGTTACCCCAGGCATTTGAGCGCAAGCGAAAATACCCAGCCACCCACCCACAGGCCATAGCACTAACCTCACACCTTTCCAAATAACTGGCCATCGAAATGCTGCCATTTAGGCTTGTGGACACTGAGTCCTTCCGCAGCCTGATGGCAGCAGCTGTCCCTCGGTACGCAGTCCCCAGCCGCCACTACTTTTCCCGGTGTGCCGTCCCCGCCTTACACCACCATGTGTCCCTTAACATCACCCGTGCCCTGACCAACGCAGTTACTGGGAAGGTCCACTTAACGACTGACACATGGACAAGTGCTTGTGGCCAGGGACGCTACATTTCCCTGACGGCACACTGGGTGAATGTCGTGGAGGCTGGGAGCGACTCGGACCCTGGGATGGCACAGGTGCTACCCACGCCGAGGATTGCGGGCCCTACCTCCATCAGGGTTTCCGCCAGCACCTACGTTATTGGCTCCTCCTCCTCCTCCGTTTCCACCTCCGAATTCTCTGCGCGCAGCGCCACTCACCCATCAGCCGGTAGCTGGAAGCAGTGTAGCACTGCAGTGGGGAAGCGTCAACAGTCCGTGCTGAAGCTGATCTGCCTTGGGGACAAACAGCACACGGCCTCAGAGCTGTTGCAGGGGATTAGTCACCAGACCGAGCAGTGGCTCTCGCCACTCAACCTGCAACCAGGCATGGTTGTGTGTGATAATGGGCGTAACTTGGTGGCGGCTTTGGAGCTCGGCAAGCTCACACACGTACCATGCCTAGCGCATGTATTTAATTTAGTGGTTCAGCGATTTCTAAAAACCTACCTCAATTTGCATGATCTCTTGACCAAGGTGCGCCGCGTGTGTGCACATTTCCGTAAGTCATCTACAGCTTCAGCCGGCCTGTTGACGTTGCAGCAGCGCTTACAATTGCCAGCTCACCGGCTGCTGTGTGACGTGAGCACGCGCTGGAACTCCACCTTCCACATGTTGGCCCGGCTTTGTGAGCAGCAGAGGGCAGTAGTGGAGTACCAGCTGTTACGCGGTCGTCGCCTCTCCGTTCAACTTCCTGTAATCAGAAGTGAGGAGTGGGAATGGATGTCAGACCTCTGCGAGGTTTTACGCAATTTTGAGGAATCGACACAGATGGTGAGCGGCGATAACGCTATTATCAGTGTAACCATCCCACTTCTGTGTCTACTGAAACGCTCGCTGCTCACAATTAAAACCGACGCTTTGCATGTGGAAGAGGTGGAAATGGGGGAGGAAGAGCTTACACAAGGTGATAGCCAGAGCACCCTCACTTCGTCTTCTCAGCGACAATTGGAGGAGGCGGAGGAGGAGGAAGACACGGTTGCCTCCGCTACAGAGGGTAGCCATGGAACTTTATTTCCATCTCTTCAGTGTGGGTGGGCAGAAGAGGAGGAAGAGGATGAGGAGATTGAGAGTCATCCTCCTGGTGAGGACAGCGAAATCTTGCCTGTTGGTACTCTGGCACACATGGCTGGCTTTATGTTAGGCTGCCTTTCCCGTGACCCACTCGTTATACGCATTTTAGACAACACGGATTACTGGGTGTTCACCCTTCTGGACCCCCGCTACAAAGAGAATTTCTCATCTCTCATTCCTCCGGTGGAGAGGACAAGCAAAATGTTGCAATACCAGAAGGTTCTTGTCGAAAAATTGCTCCAAAATTTTCCATCTGACGACGCTGGCGGCAGAGTACGTGCTACCTTGGCCAACCGAGAATGGGAGAAAAGGGGAGCACACAGCAGTTCCGACAAAGGCAGGGAAACACTCTCCAAGGCGTGGGACACCTTCATGACACCCCGCCAGCACCCTCACCCTGATGCGCGGCCTAGTGTCACAAGGAGGGAAAAGTTTTGGAAGATGGTGAAGGAGTACGTAGCAGACCGTGTCAGCGTCCTCACTGATCCCTCTGTGCCTTACAACTACTGGGTGTCCAAGCTGGACACGTGGTATGAACTGGCACTCTACGCCTTGGAGGTGCTGGCCTGCCCTGCCGCCAGCGTTCTGTCTGAGCGGGTATTTAGTGCTGCTGGTGGCATCATAACAGATAAGCGTATCCGCCTTTCCACCGAAAATGCTGATAGGTTGACACTTATAAAAATGAACAAGGCCTGGATTTCCCCTGACTTCTCCACTCCACTGGAGGAAAGCCCCGGGTGAACATAAAGTCACTTTAGATATGTTATTTACAATGATGGGAATACTCTGTATTCCCATTCACCCCTTCCACCCAAAAAACGGGTATATGGTTGACTCTTAATCTTCTCATCCTCCTCCTCCTCTTCCATATGCCCTGTGATATAATTTTTATATAGGGCCAGCTCACCAGCGGGCCCTGTGATATAATTTTTATATAGGGCCAGCTCACCAGCGGGCCCTGTTTGACAATTTTTGTATAGGTCAGCTCACTAGCGGGCCTTCGCATATAATGTTTAGGATGGTCAGCTCCGCAGCAGACCCTCACCCATAATGTTTTAGATGGTCGGCTCAGCAGCAGACCCTCATTCCTAATGTTTTAGATGGTCAGCTTAGCGGCATGCCCTCGCCCCTAATGTTTAAGAGGGTCACCAGCAGGCCATTAATCCTAATTTTTCAAGGGTGTGTATGATGCCCTCCTTTATGTGTAATAAAGGGTGTATTGGAGTGACATTTCAGTCTAATTTTTGGCAGCCCTTTCACTTAGTGCATAGGCTTTATGAGTGTTGGACCACTACCTGAACTATTGTACCACAATGTGAATGAGGCCCTCCATTTTGTGATATACAGGTTGTATCGGAGTGCCTCAGGTCCTCCCATTGAATTAAATAGGGCTGGGGTGTTCGACAGAGCAGAAGGTAGTTCTTGGCTTCATCCACTAAGTCACTTCGTCACTTTTACTCAATGGATCAGACCCCACTGTTCCGACTATAAATTTTGGACTTAACAAGGGCAAACGGACATGTTGTAAAACCTATGGTAGCAAATACTGTTTGGTAACAATTTTTCGCCTAAAATCGTTTTATCTTCCTTTTTGTGTGTTTTACGGTCAGTCTGTAAAAATGGCGTACTACGGGCGAAACATCGTTCCCAGCAGCGACGTTGGAGTCCAAGATGCATCCAGACATCCTCCCTATGCTGTCCCTGAACCATTTCTGTGGTGTTTCCATCATTTTCTGACCTTTTCCTATGAACCAGGCACCCTCCCCTCATCAGAGCAGGGGGTGCCTGGTGTAATGCTCGAGTCCTCCCATTGACTTCAATGGGGCTCGGGTGCTCGGCCGAGACTCGAGCCTCCGGGGGCGCTCGGCCAGAGCACCCGAACACCCGAGCATCGGGGTGCTCGATCATCACTACACTCCAGCCTTCTAAATATGTGACACATTATGTAATATACTTGATACTTGCTGTACCTTTGCACCTGCATTTTTATTGGATTGTTGTGTTTTGTTGATGCATATTGTACCTTGCTTTTACCTCAATAATGCTTTTACAAAAAAAAAAAATAATTAGATTTCAGCTGCATTAACTTTTGAATAAAATATATCTCAACCCGTGTGTAACTCAACAGGATAAACCCTGTAATATGTATTTTTTTTCACTGATAAGAGTTACTATCCCTTTAAATCATTAAGAATTTTCAGAATCTGTACTTGTCTCCTCCGGTTAAGTTGGTTTGTCACAGAATGACTTCAGGGGGGAGATGCATTAAGATGTGATAAAGAGGTGATAATGTGGAGATAGCTTCTCCAATGATATCTCGTCTCCAGTTCTTATGTTATTCCATGGAGCCTATGCACTACGACTTTTCAAGTGGGAGAGCTCTTAGTGCATGAGATCCATAGAATAACATAGGATCTGGAGAAGTGATATCACTGGAGAAGTTATCTCCATGTTATCACCTCTTTATCACACCTTATTGCATCTCCTCCCAGTTCTTCATGGTTCACCAGCCTCATCGAGTCCAACTCTCCTAGTCCTAGATAACACAAATGACTCTGTTGTAGTAAGTTTGGGCCGTTTCCACAAAATGAAATAAATGCGATTCTGGAATAAACTAATTACATAGTTGAGAAATAACACTCTAAGTAATGGGTTGAAGACATTTCTACCATTGAAATGGTTAAATGTCCAACACAATTCAAAGGGAGTTTGGGAAAAATTATATTTATCTGATGTGGTGCGGGCGGGAAGCTACTAAATTCTCACTTTTGTGGATAGTGTCCAAAGTGGCAAGATGTTGCATTGATACAAAGTTGCTGTTTACAATAACTGTAATGGGAATTACCCCATAGAAAACAATGATATCTCATAAAGAGCAAGATTACAAAATTTTAACCCTTGGAGTACCAGCGGTGTATGCAAGGCATTGCAAAGTAGTGTGTTGAGCACCACTCTAGAACCCAAAGGGTCAACATAGTAACACAGTAAATTAGGTTGAAAAAAGACACAAGTCCATCAAGTTCAACCTTTGCCTCATAACCCAGTGACATGAGAATTATATAGCTTTCCTGCTGCCAAATGAGTTAGTCTTTATTAGACTTGTGCACGACAAACATTTTCGGTAAAATTAATATTCGGACAATTTTTTTTTTCATTCGGCAACTCCACATTTTGGATCAGACCTGTTTAATAAATGGAACCATTTCCAGGGTCTAAATGAACATGTTAGTTGCCCTTTTAACTCCATTATGTCTGGAACATGTCTAAATGAAGATGGTGGAACTGGAAACCCCCGATAACATATTTTTTATATTTTGAACAGGAACAAATGACTCTCCCTTGTGGTGGCAATAATATACTAGGCCTGCCTGCCTGCCTACACAACTGTGAGACTGGCTGTGTCACTCTGAAAATGATTCAAACAAATCCCTAATATTTTTAACATTTTTTTTAAAGGAACACAGGTGACTCTCCCTTGCAGTGGCAGTAAGGCACCCTGCCTGCCTATACAACTGTCAGACTGGCTGATGTGTCACTTAACTATTCAAATCCCTAATAACTAATATTTTTAATATTTTACACAGGAACAAATGACTCTCCCTTGCGGTGGCAATGAGGTACCAGGCCTGCCTGCCTAAACAACTCTGACATTGGCTGTGGTTTGCTTGACAAAGGTCCTGATTCAAGGACCAAAACATTGCAGTTTCACCATTAAATTGGTTATTGTTGCTTATCAACTATATAATATTCTCATCTGTGGCACCCAGTACATTACATTTACTCTAAGCATGAGTGCTTATCCTTCTAATACAAATATATATATATATATATATATATATATATATATATATATATATATATACACTTTCAACATGAGCAGTGGCACTCACTAGTTCAAAACCCATATGCATAATATTGCAATAATAGGTGCATGTCCCATAGAAAAATTAATAAAGAAGCGTTCAAATGTACTCAGCCTGGGTAGGTCCTGGCTTCATACGAGACAGCACTCAAGAAGCTAGTGTAGCAGAAAAAAACTTGTTACTTTATTGCATGAATGCAATAAAGTAACAAGTTTTTTTCTGCTACACTAGCTTCTTGAGTGCTGTCTCGTATGAAGCCAGGACCTACCCAGGCTGAGTACATTTGAACGCTTCTTTATATATATATATATATATATATATATATATATATATACATACACACACACACACACATACATACAGTATGTGTGAACATTTTTAGCAAATGTAGTCAAAAAAGAAAACAATGATATCTGTTCTGTAAATCTGGTCTCAACAAGATGGCTACACTAACGTAACCAGCATGATCTAGGCATTACTGTCAAACCTGTGAGTAACAATATTGTTAAATTCTTGCATAAATTTCATAAATAATCAGATATTCTTCATGACAGGAGGTTTTGTGTTTGTTCATAATCTGTTCTAATAATCCACCATTTTGTTTTTGTGAATTCATTGTATAAAGTACACTAACCAAAAAAAAATGAAATTGGGTTATATATAACGTTAAATACCATGTACTTCCAGGTAGCATCCTTAAAATGTTATTGTATTTTAGTTCACAAACTCAAATACTAATCTTGCATTTTTAGCTGCTGTATACTAAACATAGTGTATCCTGTATAGACACAAGTTGTTTAATTGCTTGTGTGCAGTTACTGCTATTGATAAAGTTTACTGAGATTAGTAAACACTGATCTTTGATTCAGAAAGGCTGATATCTTATATTAAACCAATTTACAGACAATAAAACACTATCACTTCTGAGACATTTGTCAAGACTGCTATTGTACTGAGAGGTCTGGACCTATGGGAAAAGCAGAGTAGATTTTAGGCCTCAGAAAACAAATTAAGATTTTTTTTACAGAGTACAGGGAATTTAATTGTGTATAACCCCATATCACTTTTAATGGGATAGTAATGTCAGAAAAAAAGTATTAACTATATGGTATATGCACTTATTTGTATCTCTCAAACCATTATGTTTGAGAGATATAGGAAAATAAAGTTCTCTGCTCCCTCCCCTTTCTGCTTGACGAGCTGTAAAGCTGTCAGACGCAGATTCTGGTTGCTTGACCAGATGTGGCTCTTCAGCAGCGCCGATATAACGATATCTAAAGATAAATACTTCATCGGAATGGTCTACAATGTGTGCTTGCAAACCAGGCACATGTTGTAGACATGAAGAATTTATTTTTAGGCATCGCTATGTTGGTGCTGCTGAAGAGCCGCCGTCTGATCCTGGAGCCAGAATCTGCTTCTGACAGCTTTACAGCTCGTCAAGCAGAAAGGGGAGGGACCAGAGAACTTTATTTTCCTATATCTCTCAAACCATAACAGTTTGAGAGATATTAATAAGTGCAAGTACTCTCTTTTAATTGTATCTACCATATAGTTAATACTTTTTTCTGACATTACTATCTCTTTAAAGGGATAGTAATACTTCATTTTAACTTTATTTTATTTTGTAGGCATTAAAAAAACATGAAGAATGATATAAGTCTTATCTCTCAAACCTTTATGGTTTAAGAGATATTCACAAGCAAAGTTTCCCCTCCCGCCCCTTTTTCCTAGTGTAAGCCATCTCTTCTCAGATGTGAATCTGGTTGTATGACCAGACAGATAACAGCAAGGGACAACCTTCTTCCTATCAGAACAATAAAAGCCCTGTCCCCCTTGACAAGTTTTTCAGATTTTTCCCTTATCTTAATTGAAGATTGTCCCTCTCTGCAGTCTACCTGGGCACCTCCCTTCTGATCTGACTGAACAGGGGGGGGGGGATACTTTGCTTGTGAATATCTCTTAAACCATAAAGTTTTGAGAGATAAGACTTATATCGTTCTTCATGTTTTTTTAATGCCTACAAAATAAAATAAAGATAAAATGAAGTATTACTATCCCTTTAAGTGTTAGTGTTCCTTCAGATTGTCATGTTTAGATATATTTTTATCGTTTGCATAGTTGTAAATATGGAGATTTCTGTTGATCGGTCAGACTGACATTAACACCGGGTGCTTGCTGAAGAGCGGTTACCGGTTATTACTAGTCTTCTACGTCTTCTCAAAAATGGCAGAAACGCAATCCTGCAGCACCAAATAAGCTGTAAAGGAATGAAAAACATGGTAAATATATAGAGATTTCTTAACCCTTTACTGATGTCAACATAGTAGAACTGAGATTTGATACATTTGAGTGTAGTTTCAGATAGCTCAACTTTTTATACTCTTTTTATTTAAATTTAATTATTTCGTAAACCTCTTCCATATCAGCGAGCTGTTGTCTGCCCAGTTTATGAACTTTTGACCAGAATGCTGTTTGACAACTCTGACAATATATTTGCAGCAACAGAGATATCCGTGACATTCAAGTCTAGGTACCATATGTAATTCCTACTGACCACACCTTGGAAGCTTTTAGAACACATTGGCCTTTGGTGAATTGGAGGCACCCTCTTACATTTCTGCTCTTATCTCCCATTACACCCCTTCCCGTCACCTACAGTTTTCTCAAGGGTTCTTCCTGTCCTCTCCCTACACAGCTCGAGCCTTCTCTCGGCTACAGTATTTTTCACTGGCTGCCCCTTGGCTTTGGAATGCCCTCCCTATCACCATTCACCAATCATCCACACTCATCATTTTCAAGCATCTCCTCAAAACCCACCTGCTTAAGGAGGCATCTCAGTAACAATATCCTCCTTGTGCCACTGATAGTCACATCAGAATCCTTTTGCACTTCCTTCTCTATGCCTTGTACTTGCACTTATAATCCTCCTCCTACTGTCTCTGTATGTTGTCATGAATTCTAATTAGATTGTAAGCTCCTTGGGACAGGATCCCTTTCCCAGTGTATGATTCCCTTACTGCACTTTCCCCCACAAATAATGCAATGATCACACTTTAGCCTAATGCTCTTAACCCAGTTCTGTATTTTTGTATTGTATTGTACTATTTCAACTTCTGTAAAGCTCTATGTACATGTATGGTGCAATAAAAATAAAGATACAAATATACATAGGGAAACATCTGGGATCCTCTCAATTGTAACCTTCCATTTTCCCTTACTATTTCTCAGAAACCATCCACATTTATGTATTGTGTATACAGAACAGCCTCGCTCCTCCAACTGACCACAGGGATAAATTGGTTCCTGCCTGTGATATTAGAATTGTCTGGATCTCAAGGTGAGGCCCTTTGTGAACTCCAGATACACCCATGCATTAAAATGCCTCTGAGCTAGATCTGAGCTAGATCTGATCTCATGTTGGATGGCAGATAATACCTTATGGTGCAGAATCTGCATTGTTGATCTATTTATTGCTTTATCTCATTCTAGATCAGGTGTGAATCACCATTACTTTGTAGCATCCTGGAATACACACAGAGGGCGAGGTGCTGATTCAAACTGGAGTAATTCTAGGGTGAACTAATTGATCCAATGTGAGACAAATACACATTCCCTGCAATTTAAAAAGGGGTTTTTTGATAGAGAGGTCTCCGGTGCCTTGCAAAGCAAGATGTTGGAGACTTCTCTAGCATTCAATGGGTTAAAATAATGATTTAATTAGTGGCAAAGGCAGATTTTAATCTGTGCTCTGTTGTGTTGCTGGTTTTCAAGATTTACTCCATTTCTACTTAATAAATCACCATCATAGTGTCTAATTAGGTTAATATCGTCCCTGGCTACACCCTTGCTCTTTTGAAATGTTGAGTATAAAGAATGCGGCTTACCTAGTTAACTAGAGGACGGAGGATTATGCTAATTCATGTAAATTTAGATTACATAGATGAAAGAGGATGATCAAGGTAGTGTGCCAGCTGCCATATTGGAGTCAGCACGTCAATTGTTTCTCAGTTGAAACAAAGGCCAAGATTCCATTGCAGTTTCTAACAAGATTCCCATTGAAATCTACAAATAAACTTGTAACTAAAACCTTGATAATGTTATCTATTGCAGTGTATTTCATAACTGGCAACTGCTTAATCTGATTTTTCCCTTTGTTTTGACTTCCTTGTGATCATTAATGCTGTGTTAGTGATGAAGCCCATCTTGCAGTGATAGTGATGATGCTGCACTCATCTGAATGTTCAAACATCCAGCATTCTGTATCTTTTCTGTGTTCACACATCAATGCAGTAAAAAGTGCCACAGCAAAGTTCTGCACAGCGGCTTATTGTGCCACCTTTAGACCTTCTATCAGTGTTGTTAGAAGTTACAATGTTCTTTGCAACCTCTAATGAATAGAGGTACCTGTTGGCACAAGCCAATAATATTGACTGGATGTTATGTGGAGATATTCTCCTCCTACATATGAACTGTCAGTGGAACACAGAAGAAGGTGATTGAAGGAACACGGTATACATAAATATTGCGTGTAAATTAATAACCAAGTTTAACACTCTGAACTGTGGCTTGAACCGTGATAAGGAATTTATGTCACATTATCCCACAAAATAAAAATACTTTTGGTCCATTGGGATGCCAGTTTTTGCTGCACGTCTCATTGTAAGCAATTATGTGTGCACCCCCTGGTGTTTGCCTATACATGATTTAGTCTTAGCCATCTCTGGATAAAGGGATAGTAATACTTCGTTTTAACTTTATTTTATTTTGTAGGCATTAAAAAAACATGAAGAATGATATAAGTCTTATCTCTCAAACCTTTATGGTTTAAGAGATATTCACAAGCAAAGTTTCCCCCTCCCGCCCCTTTTACCTAGTGTAAGCCATCTCTTATCAGATGTGAATCTGGTTGTAAGACCAGACAGATAACAGCAAGGGGACAATCTTCTTTGTATGAGAACAATGAAAGCCCTTCCCCCCTTGACAAGTTTTTCAGGTTTTTCCCTTATCTTAATTGAAGATTGTCCCTCTCTACAGTCTACCTGGGCACCTCCCTTCTGATCTGGCTGAACAGGGGGGGGATACTTTGCTTGTGAATATCTCTTAAACCATAAAGGTTTGAGAGATAAGACTTATATTGTTCTTCATGTTTTTTTAATGCCTACAAAATAAAATAAAGATAAAACAAAGTATTACTATTCCTTTAAATTCACTGGAGCATGAAATGGGGGATATTTCTACAGTTAATATGTTATGAACGACACAAATGTAAGTCGTTCGAAATAGCGCAATGTGTTTCTTATATTATAAAGAAGACTCAGTGATCTAGTTATTTTACATTACAATCTCTTTAATCAGGGAGACCCTGAAATCCTGGCCTATTGGCGGCCCTTGAGGACTGAACTTGGACAGCCCTGCCTTAATGTGATTAGTGTCTGTTGTATCCAGACATATTATTCTATTATCTTATCTCAGCCCATTTAAAGACAATCTGTGACAATGACGTTAAGATTGCTGTGGTTGTTGGAGCCCTGGAAAAGCAGGAATGTCTGCTCCCTCTGAGCATTGATCACTTTTGATTTCAGGCCTCAGAAAACAGATACATTTTAGTGATGCAGGCTTTTTAAGTATTTGTGACCCCAGTTTATTTTCTGATGTTAGTGTTTCTTTATCTATTCACCACCATTTGGACTATTGTTCTGGACTTCTGGACTATAAGGCACTATTCATTTTTCACTATATCTATGTTGGTATTAATTACTAGATACATTTCTAGGCTACTGACTAACATTAACCGGTTATTCCCATTCTTCCTTAACCCTTTGAGTGTCAAATGGGTACTCAATGCATTGCTCTGCAATGTGTTGCGTACCCCCTCTGGCACTCAAAGGGTTAAAGGGATAGTAATGTCTGCCATAAAGTAGCTCTCTGAGTCTTCTCTACTGTAAAACGAACACATTACTCTATGTTTAAGCACTCACTTTGATGTAGTTCCAAAGATATTACATGTAAAAAGATCTCCAGCCCCTTCTGGCCGCGTCGTGCTTCCTCTATCTGTTGTCCGGATAGAGAGGGACAGTCTTCAGTAGGATCAAAGTGGTCCAGTTCTTCCCTCGCTGCATCCGTCTGGTCCTGGGACCAGATTGCAGCTCCAAGGGAAGGTGGCAAGAAGAGGAGGGAGGGGGTATATTTTTACATGTAATATCTTTGGAATGACATAAAAGTAAGTGATTAAACAGCGCAATGTGTTAATTTTACAATAGAGAAGATTTGGAGAGCTACTTTATTGCAGTCATTGCTATTTTTTAACCCTTTGATATAATTTATTATCTTTAGACATTATTTTGATTTTAATGTCTCATCATGTTCCTATTGTGTATTTTTATTCTCTAAACATCATTTATATCTTTTACCTATATTAGTCAGATCTTTTATCTGGGATATATTTAGAATTTTTATAGCATTTTCTGTTTTTGCACAGTATATTGTTTTAAAAGAGAAGCTGACAGTGAACTCCAAACATGCAACTAAACATAGTAATGAAGAAAGGTCTATAGACATACTAGATTGCTGTATATTGGGCTCCTATGTAAATCCTTTTGTTAAATTAAGATACTTATTCCTACAGATATTGTAGAAGATGTTTAACGTGGACCTTTCATGGTCAGAGTTTGTATAAGTTAGAGAGGTCTCCAATGTTTTGTTTCACATGACATTGGAGACTTCTGTAGCATCCAAGAGGTTTTCATGTGCAATTGTAACAGATCTAGATTTATGTCAATATGGGAATATGGACTCACCAAGAAGATACCCGCTATCAGCATGAGCAGAAGAAGAATTGCACCAAAAGTGATGAGGATAATAACATAAGCTGGAAGGCCTGGATTCTCGGGCTCATTGCCTGAAGGGAACAGAAGTTACAGGATGAAGACACTGGTCCACTTAGGAATGGCGGGTACTAAACTTTTATCATCTCTTTCCATCTGTTCACCACCATCTTTCTCTATCACTCCCTGCAATCCTCGTTCACTTTTACCTCAATCAACTACCAACATCTGTAATCCACCCCTCTTCTGGTTAAAATCCTCCTCCTTCATACTCACTCTCATTCTCTTCAAAGTTAATCCCACTGGCACAAGAAAGTAATAAGAACCCCTGAGCCTTCTGGCAACATTATGAATGGAGGCCCCCATATATAGTAATATGTTTAGAATCATATTAAGTTTGTTGGTATCCTTCCCTTTTTATCCTTTCCTATCTGTGGGACAAGCAACCACATTGGTATGTTGTACTCTGAGTCCCAGAACAGCCTCACGTCTTCCTGACCCTCTGTCCATGGGATTAAATTGCTTCTTTACTAAGAAACCGAGACTGTTGGGAATCCAAGGTAAAGCCATTGACAAACTCTGGCTATGCCCAGACATTAATATTCCCCTGCTTTGGCATCACTTTAGTGGGCTCTGGGTTCCTCTATTCCAGTGTGAAGATAAAACAGTCCTTGTTAAAAAAACATATTAATTTTTAAGTGAGCAGGACAAATTGATCTTGAACTTTCCCTAATTAAGCATATTTGCTGAAGCTTTCATAATAAAGCTCAAAGTGGTATCTCAGCTTTAAAATATGATTAATTAACCGTATCAATGTTGGTTATATTCTAGGTAGTTAGGAGAACATAACACTATCTTAGCTGTGATCTAGTATACATTTATTGCGCTCCTCCATATAAGCTATCTTGGACTGCTGCTCACTCTCTACAGGTCATTGAAGGTAAGTCCTAACATGAAGTTCTTTTTAAATGGTTTTTAAAATAGGCCCAATGCGTTATGTACAAGAAATCTCAGCTCATAAGAAATGCTACATCAGGGATGTTTTTAGCTTAGATAGGATGATTGTATGAAGTTAGGTACTCGCCTATATTGGGGAGCCTTGACGTGGCAGGCGGGCTTAAACATAATTTACTTTAGATATATTTAGATATATTTATATCTAAAGATTAAATGTATAAATTAATGTAAATTAGTACTGTGAATTTTTTTCGTTTCTTCTGTCTTTATACATTTATTGACAGTTTCATTTAAGAGGAACATTCACCTCCTAACATTTTTTTACCATAGGTTTAGTTAATAAAGTAGTATTAGGAAAGGTGTTTTTTTTTCTTCATATACATACTTTTAAGTATATTTAATCTTCAAACAGTGATGGTCCGCATAATACAGCATTCTGAATCTTAGGCACAGCTCTTCTTGACTTCCTAATTCCCCTCATACTCCCTCCCTGCTGCCCCAGGGAGCGCGCTCACTCTTTCCTACGGTGTTGTGTGAATGCCTTCTATCGTTACATCAAGCTCCGATTAACATGATGCATTATGCAGAAGTCAACAGCTTGAAGAGCTGTGCACTTCCTCATAATGCAGCATGCTAACCGAAGCTTGATACTTCATTAACTAAACCTATGGTAAAAAAAAATGTAAGAGGTGAATGTTCCCCTTAATGCCATTTGATGGCAGTGACATCTAGATGGCTAAAAATATAATTAGTTATTTCCAAATAAAGATAGCAAGCTACTCATTGAACTAGTAGCTAGTTTAGATTAATAGCTTTTGTTAAATAGCCCAGACCAGACAGCACAAAGCATTCACTGGCATTCTTAGTGTGAGTTGACACAATACTCATTAATTTGGTAAATGGCCATGATAAAGAAATTAGTGGGATATGTAGTTGTAGTTATTATACTTTTAACGACCAGCGGGGAGTGCAACACATTGTTTTGGGAAGTGGTAGATTCAGTGATATAGTGGTTCCACTTATGGCCAGGGAATGCAGTGACTGAGGTGCTGGAGGAGGTAATGTGGGATGTTCCTGATAATAAATGATCAGTACTAATCAATGTAGATTGGATAGACCCTGCACTGGTCTGTGTGGTGATAAATCATTTATTTGTCTCTAAAGTGTTAGATTCCATAGTGGAATATTGTGTGTTAGGTTTCAAACTCAATCTTCTTGTTCTGGTCACAGAAGCAGTAGTAGATCCTGTATTGGTTCTTCTGGTGCTATGTACTCTAATGGATGTTGAATTGGTAGAACCTGTGCTTGTCTTTGGACTGATAGAACCTGTGTTTTTATCTGTAGTGGTAGAACCTGTGGTTGTCTCTGGAGTGGTGGAACATATGCTTGTTTCTACAGAGGTCGAACTTGTGCTTTGTTCAACATTAGTAGAATCAGTGCTTGTTTCTGCAGTGTTAGAATTTGTACTTAGAGTATACACCTCACAAATGTTTATTTCGTCACCTTGACTACATCTTAGAAGGTTTGCTATATTCATCCTAATGACTGTGATTCACCCCAGGGCATGTTTTCGCTGATATTGAAAAATGCTTGTGTAGCTAAGCTTGTTCTGCTTTACTCTTGTCAATTGCTCTGTACAAGTTTTTGTGCTTTATCTTGTGTAATGTATCACTAAATCTTCAATAAAAACTTATAATATATAAAAAAAGAATTTGTACTTCTTTCTGTGGTAGTACCAGTGCTTGCAACTGTAGTACTGGATCCTGTGCTTGCTTTAATAGAGCTAGAACCTGTGATTTCCTCTGCAGTCTTAGAACCTGAGCTTGCCTCTGCAGTGCTAGAACTTATGATTGATTCTGCAATGTTTGAACCTGTGTTTGCCTCCAAAGTGTTAGAACCTATGCTTGTCTCTGTAGTGCTAGAACATGTACTTTTCTCTGTAGTGGTAGAATCTGTGCTTGTCTCTGCAGTGCTAACACCTGTGCTTGTCTCTGAAGTGGTAGAACCAGTGTTTGTCTCTGCAGTGCTAGGACATGTGCTTGTCTCTATAATGGTAAGACCTGTGCACTTAGTGCTAAAACCTGTTCTTGTCTCTGCAGCGCTAGGACCTTTGTTTGTTTCTAGAGTAGTAAGACCTGTGCATGTCTCTGCAGTAATAGGACCTGGACTTGTCTTTGTAGTGGTAGGACCTGTGCTTGTCTCTGCAGTGAGAGGACCAGTGTTTGTCTCTGCAGTAGTTCCTGTAGTACCTCCTATAACTGGCTGTCCTCCTGAGCCTCTTGTAGTGGTTTGTGTTCTGCTCGTAGTTCCCACCTTCGTGGTTGTAGATTCTGAGGAGATCACAAGACATTAACTTAGTTTCCTTTGTTCAAAAGAATCATGGAGCTATTATAGGGAAAATTAACTGTCACATAGGGGGCAAATACAATTTCCCCAAATTCCGATTGATTTTACTGTTTTTTTTTAAATTCCAAGAATAGTTAAGAGGCATCCAACAAATTGTGAAGCCACCTTTGAATGGATTGGAATGTTTGCCCTATTAGGGCAGTTGTTTTGTGCCAGAAAATTTTCAGTTTTATTTTCAACATAGGCATCTAAATGACATATTAGAATTAACATTAATTAATAAGCAAAACAGAGGAGAGTTTGTTATGGGGAAGGGGTGGGGTTGTTTCTACTAATTACACTTCAAGGGTTACATCTGTGGTAAACATGGGAAAGTTTATTCTAACCTGGGGTACAAGTGCAATTAATTTGCCACAGAATTGCTGAAGTTTCTTATCATTGTAACATAGTAAATTAGGTTGAAAAAAAACACAAGTCCATCAAGTTCAACCTTTGCCTCATAAAAACCTTCCTGCCGCCAACTGAGTATTACCATATCTTTTGGCAAGGAATTCCACAATTTAACAGACCTTACTGTAAAAAAAACTAGTTCCTCTGCTGAAGTTAAAGGGGAACTACCACCCGACACAATCTTTAGCTTCACTAAGTCCCCATCTGGCAACTAGCTGCTTAGTAGCGCTAGTCGCCAGAATAATTACCTTATTTAATAGATTTCTGCTCTCTTCCCTGGCTGACAGGCAGGATGGAGCGCGGACATCTTGCCATTGTGACGTCTGCGCGCCTGCGCTGTCAGTCTCAGCCGGGTCTAGGAGGCTTTTCTAGGAGCCATTTGGCTCTGGCTGGGACTGACATCGCAGGCGTGCAGACATCACAATGGCAAGATATCCGCACTTCGTCCTGCCTGTCACCCATGGAAGAGAGCAGAAATGTATTAAATAAGGTAATTATTCTGGCGACTAGCGCTACTAAGCAGCTAGTCGCCAGATGGAGACTTAGTGTCGGATGGTAGTTCCCCTTTAAACCTCTTTTCCCCTAATTTTACAGGGTGTCCCCAAGTTATTTGATCAGGCATTGGAATGAAAAGCTCACCAGAGAGAGACTTATCATTTGAAATTTCTTCTATAATTCAACAGTATACTTATAACAAGTAGATGCTTACCAGAAGTTGTTGTAGGTTTTGTGGTTGTTGTAACTGGAACATAAAATAAAAATCACTAATCAAGCACCGATATAACAAATAGCAAGTTGGTACAATATTGTCTCTTAGCCAGTTAATAAGGAGACATAACATTTAGGTGAACAAATCCCTTCATCAGATACTTTAGACAATGCAGGAAACTTTCTTGAGATAGAGCAAGACAGTCCAAAATGTTTGGGATCTTACTGGTTTTTCTTCCCTTCTGTCTGTTGCTCTTTGGAATAAGAGAGAAGTAAGTCATTGTTATACTTGCATTTTGTGGCTTATGTAAATCATTTAAATTTCCCAGACATACATTTACAACATTTGGAAATCCTGCACATTTTGTATGTAATAAAAAAGTGGAAGAATTTTAGACTTTTTTTACATTCAAACTTACTTGTTGATGAAGTTGTTGGTTTTGGAATTGTTGTTGTTGGTGTTGTAGGTGTAATAACACAAAGACAGGTTTACAGATGTGGTAGTTAAACATCAACCACTATCTAGACAAACTGATGTTTTGTGATCTAGGTCAGTTTTTTCAGATATTATCTTGTGACAGAACAGTTTTGTTTCAAAGTCAACTTGAAACCCTAGCAATCAAACCCCTTAGCCCTATGGATTCTTGTTTGGTCTCTAAAGCATTTACATACTATTTGGTGTTGTTATTTTATGACTAAATTATTAGTTTAAAATATATCAAACAGTGTTAAACAGGAAATAGTTTTCAAATGTTATCTTCTGACAAAACCAATTTGTTTCAAATGAAATCCGAAGTAGAACCCTAATATTCAAACCTGGAAAACTCTTGTAGGCTAGCTTGGCCTCCAAAGCATTTTAATAGGTGATTCTGTTTATTTCTGAATACATTGCTAGTTTAAATGATATCAGATTGCACTAATCATGAATTTGTATCTGGCAATTTTTTTGTTTTCTCTCTTTGATGGGGCTACATTATAATGCTTATTTAAAAGGACAACATATTATACTGTATGAAATGATACACACTTCAAATCATCCACTGCTAGTGAAAGAACCACACATGGTCAGTCACACCAGCCTTGTTTCACTGTCCACTGGTAGTCACAAAACCATATATGCATATGCACTAATGGTCACCTCAGTCTTTTTCCACTGTCCAACATTAATTACATATTTTCTGTGTAGCCCTTTGTACTTCTTCAGTGATGCCAATGAGTTCCATGGAACATAGTTTGAGAAACATTGTTTTATATAACATTACCTATATGATGTTGAGGTTTAAGAACATTTAACACATATATTGAATCCATTTTTAAATGAGTTTCACGTGGATACAAAATTCCTTCCTGACTTCAAAAGGCAATCAGACATCTCACTGGATAAACATCCAACTTGCACTGAAACCAGCTGCCATTATTCTAAATACTTTTCTGAGCAAGAAAGGTATCCAGTAATTTTAAAAATATCTACAGTACCAACAAACACTGTCTGCTAGGCAAAGAATCTGACAGACGTATGTTTACTGTAAAAAAACCTTGCATCTTTTTCAGTCAAAAACGACTTTCCTCTAGTCTTAATGGAGGCTCCTTCCATTTTTTTGCTGAGCTCTCTGACTAAATAGTTCCACCAGAGATTTATTTGCATTGTCTTCAAACGAATCTTTAAATGGTAAAATGATAATCATATCACCTCCCAAATTGTTTGTTTAATTATTTCTTTACGAGGCACCATATGTTTGTTATTATATGAAAATGTATTTAGTTAAAACAAGTAGATACAACCAGAAGCTGCTGGATGTCTTGTGGTTGTAGTACTTGGGACATAAATGAATAATCACTCATCAAACATCTATTTAGCAAATAGTGACTAATGCAACATTGTAACTTTGCCTAGTAATTGAAGAAGACTGTAATGTTTAGTGGCACAATGTTTCTGAGAACAAATCCCTTTATCAAGTTCTTTCAAAGACAAGAAGGAAACTTTTATGATAAAGGACAAGACATCACAACATGTTGGGAGCCTTACTTGGTTTCCTGCCCTTCTGTCTGTTGCTGTTTTGAATAAGAGAGATGTAGTTCTTTGTTATATTTTGCACTGTGTTTATTTCATAAACAGTGGTGCTCCAGTACAGCCTGAAATAACTCTCTGGCTCATTTTATAGAAGATATCATAAAGCAATGTTTATGCTAGTTTTTGTTGCTTATGTAATTTTTTTATATTTCACAGAGACTCTTTTATAACATTTGGAAACCCTACACATTTTGAATCTTATTAAACATTAAAGGTATTTTACAATCATTCTCTTTTATCATCAGAAGGAACTTACTTGTTGAAGTAGTTGTTGGTTTTGGGGTTGTAGTTGTTGTAGGTGTTGTTGCTGTGGTTAGAAAAAGACATGTTTACAAACCGAGAAGATCCACAGCAACCATTATCTACACAAGTTCATGTTTTGTGATCTAGAGCAGTAGTTTTAAAATTGTATCTTGTGACAGAACAGATATTTTTCAAATTCAGTCCTCTAAAAATCAACCCCTTTACCCCTTGGTCTCCAATGCATTTTCATACTAATTGGTTGTTTTAATTTATGGCTAAAAGATCAATTTAATATATCAAATATAGTTTAATCAGTTCATTGTATCTAATATTTTAGAGGAGGGCTATATTATAATGATTATTATAAGTTATCTTTAACAGGAAAACGTATTTTACTGTATGAAATATTATACTCCAATTAATGCACTGCTAGTGAAAGAACCACAAATGGTCAGTCACACCAGCCTTGTTCCACTGTCCACTGGTAGTTACAAAACCATCCTTTGTAATAATTTGCTAAAATGCGTGTAATGACACAGTTATGTGCAGTAGAGACTGCCTGCACCACAGCTGATACAGAGCTGGACACTTCGAAAGAGCGTCCAGCTCTGTATCAGCCATGGCGTAACCAGTCTCTACTGCGCATGACTGCCTCGCGACTGGCTGGCAGTGGCACTGTGGCCTGTGTAACGGGCTTTTCAACTAGTATATTCATAATTTAGAATGGTCACCTCAGACTTGTTCCACTCTCCACCATTAATTACATCTTTTTTGTGTAGCCCTTTTTTACTTCTTTAGTGATGTCTATGGGTTCCATGGAATATACTTTTAAAGAGGTTTAACTATGTGATTTTGAGGTTTAAGAACATTTAACATATATATTAAATCAAATTTTTTTTAAATGTCCTTCCTGACTTCAAAAGGCAGCTGGACATCTCACTGGATAAATATCCAATCTACACTGAAACCAGCTGCCATAATTCCCAATACTTTTCTAAGCTAAAAAGTTATACAGTATTTTTAATGCATCTACAGTACCAAAAAACACTATCTATTGAGATAAAGAATTTGATGATCTTATGTTTATTGTAAAAAAAAAAAAAATGGCATTTGTTCTAGTCAAAAATGACTTTCCTCTAATCATAATGGAGTCTTCTTCCAATTTTTGCTGAGTTCTCTGACTAAATAGTTCCCCAGACAGTTCGTTGGCTTTAAACATATCTTTAAATTATAAAATGGCAATCATATCACCCCCACACACTCCCCCAGTATCCCTGTTTAATTATTTCTGTATGAGGCCCCATATGTTTGCTATCATATGAAAGTTTATTCCATAATTCAAAACTTTAGTTATAACAAGTAGATACAACCAGAAGCAGTTGTAGGAATAGTAGTTGTAGTATCTGGCAAATAAATATAAAATCACGAATCACACACACTTATACAGCAAATAGTGTGTTTTAGCCTAGTAATTGAAGAACACTATAACATTTAGTGCCATAGTGCTTCAGAGAACAAATCCATTTATCAGGTTCTTTCAGAGACACCATTATGTAATTCATTTATATTTCACAGAGACTTTTATGACATTTAGAAAAACTACCCATTTTGGATCTTATGAATCAGTAGGAATCATCAGAAGGAACCTACTTGTTGATGTAGTTGTTGGGGTTGTAGTTGTTGTAGGTGTTGTTGCTGTGGTAAATAAAAGACAGGTTTACATACTGAGAAGATACACAACAACTATCTAGACAATTTCTTATTTTGTGATCTAGATTTGTAATTTTCAAATTTTACATTGTGACAGAACCTTTTTATTTAATATTAAATCCTCTAACAATCAACTCCGTAACCCCTTGGATGCTAGATTGGTCTCCAATACATTTTAATACTAATTGGTTGTTTTAAATTATGACTAAATGATCAATTTAAAATATATCATATAGCGTTAATCAGTTCATTGTATCTAATATTTTAGAGGAGGGCTATATTATAATGATTATTATAAGTCAAATTTAACAGGAAAACTTATTTTACTGTATGAAATATTATACTCCAATTAATGCACTGCTAGTGAAAGAACCACAAATGGTCAGTCACACCAGCCTTGTTCCTCTGTCCACTGGTAGTTACAAAACCATCCTATGTAATAATTCGCTACAACGTGTGTAACAACGCAGTCATGCGCAGTAGAGACTGCCTGCACCACAGCTGATACAGAGCTGGACACTCCGAAAGAGCGTCCAGCTCTGTATCAGCCATGGCGTAACCAGTCTCTACTGCGCATGACTGCCCCGCGACTGGCTGGCAGTGGCACTGTGGCCTGTGTAACGGGCTCTTCAACTAGTATATTCATAATTAAGAATGGTCACCTCAGACTTGTTCCACTCTCCACCATTAATTACATCTTTTTTGTGTAGCCCTTTTTTACTTCTTTAGTGATGTCTATGGGTTCCATGGAATGTACTTTTAAAGAGGTTTAACTATGTGATTTTGAGGTTTAAGAACATTTAACATATATATTAAATCAAATCTTTTTTAAATGTCCTTCCTGACTTCAAAAGGCAGCTGGACATCTCACTGGATAAATATCCAATCTACACTGAAACCAGCTGCCATAATTCCCAATACTTTTCTAAGCTAAAAAGTTGTCCAGTATTTTTAATGCATCTACAGTACCAAAAAACACTATCTATTGAGATAAAGAATTTGATGACCTTATGTTTATTGTAAAAAAAAAAAAAATGGCATCTGTTCTAGTCAAAAATGACTTTCCTCTAATCATAATGGAGTCTTCTTCCAATTTTTGCTGAGTTCTCTGACTAAATAGTTCCCCAGACAGTTCATTGGCTTTAAACATATCTTTAAATTATAAAATGGCAATCATATCACCCCCACGCACTCCCCCAATATCCCTGTTTAATTATTTCTGTATGAGGCCCCATATGTTTGCTATCATATGAAAGTTTATTCCATAATTCAAAACTTTAGTTATAACAAGTAGATATAACCAAAAGCTGTTGTAGGAATAGTAGTTGTAGTACCTGTTACATGAATATAAAATCACGAATCACACATACTTATATAGCAAATAGTGTGTTTTAGCCTAGTAATTAAAGAACACTATAACATTTAGTGCCATAGTGCTTCAGAGAACAAATCCATTTATCAGGTTCTTTCAGAGACACCATTATGTAATTCATTTATATTTCACAGAGACTTTTATGACATTTAGAAAAACTACCCATTTTGGATCTTATGAATCAGTAGGAATCATCAGAAGGAACCTACTTGTTGATGTAGTTGTTGGGGTTGTAGTTGTTGTAGGTGTTGTTGCTGTGGTAAATAAAAGACAGGTTTACATACTGAGAAGATACACAACAACTATCTAGACAATTTCTTATTTTGTGATCTAGATTTGTAATTTTCAAATTTTACATTGTGACAGAACCTTTTTATTTAATATTAAATCCTCTAACAATCAACTCCGTAACCCCTTGGATGCTAGATTGGTCTCCAATACATTTTAATACTAATTGGTTGTTTTAAATTATGACTAAATGATCAATTTAAAATATATCATATAGCGTTAATCAGTTCATTGTATCTAATATTTTAGAGGAGAGCTATATTATAATGATTATTATAAGTCAAATTTAACAGGAAAACTTATTTTACTGTATGAAATATTATACTCTAATTAATGCACTGCTAGTGAAAGAACCACAAATGGTCAGTCACACCAGCCTTGTTCCACTGTCCACTGGTAGTTACAAAACCATCCTATGTAATAATTCGCTACAACGTGTGTAACAACGCAGTCATGCGCAGTAGAGACTGCCTGCACCACAGCTGATACAGAGCTGGACACTCCGAAAGAGCGTCCAGCTCTGTATCAGCCATGGCGTAACCAGTCTCTACTGCGCATGACTGCCCCGCGACTGGCTGGCAGTGGCACTGTGGCCTGTGTAACGGGCTCTTCAACTAGTATATTCATAATTAAGAATGGTCACCTCAGACTTGTTCCACTCTCCACCATTAATTACATCTTTTTTGTGTAGCCCTTTTTTACTTCTTTAGTGATGTCTATGGGTTCCATGGAATATACTTTTAAAGAGGTTTAACTATGTGATTTTGAGGTTTAAGAACATTTAACATATATATTAAATCAAATCTTTTTTAAATGTCCTTCCTGACTTCAAAAGGCAGCTGGACATCTCACTGGATAAATATCCAATCTACACTGAAACCAGCTGCCATAATTCCCAATACTTTTCTAAGCTAAAAAGTTATCCAGTATTTTTAATGCATCTACAGTACCAAAAAACACTATCTATTGAGATAAAGAATTTGATGACCTTATGTTTATTGTAAAAAAAAAAAAAATGGCATCTGTTCTAGTCAAAAATGACTTTCCTCTAATCATAATGGAGTCTTCTTCCAATTTTTGCTGAGTTCTCTGACTAAATAGTTCCCCAGACAGTTCATTGGCTTTAAACATATCTTTAAATTATAAAATGGCAATCATATCACCCCCACGCACCCCCCCAGTATCCCTGTTTAATTATTTCTGTATGAGGCCCCATATGTTTGCTATCATATGAAAGTTTATTCCATAATTCAAAACTTTAGTTATAACAAGTAGATATAACCAAAAGCTGTTGTAGGAATAGTAGTTGTAGTACCTGTTACATGAATATAAAATCACGAATCACACATACTTATATAGCAAATAGTGTGTTTTAGCCTAGTAATTGAAGAACACTATAACATTTAGTGCCATAGTGCTTCAGAGAACAAATCCATTTATCAGGTTCTTTCAGAGACACCCTTATGTAATTCATTTATATTTCACAGAGACTTTTATGACATTTAGAAAAACTACCCATTTTGGATCTTATGAATCAGTAGGAATCATCAGAAGGAACTTACTTGTTGATGTAGTTGTTGGGGTTGTAGCTGTAGGTGTTGTTGCTGTGGTAAATAAAAGACAGGTTTACATACTGAGAAGATACACAACAACTATCTAGACAATTTCTTATTTTGTGATCTAGATCTGTAATTTTCAAATTTTACATTGTGACAGAACCTTTTTATTTAATATTAAATCCTCTAACAATCAACTCCGTAACCCCTTGGATGCTAGATTGGTCTCCAATACATTTTAATACTAATTGGTTGTTTTAAATTATGACTAAATGATCAATTTAAAATATATCATATAGCGTTAATCAGTCCATTGTATCTAATATTTTAGAGGAGGGCTATATTATAATGATTATTATAAGTCAAATTTAACAGGAAAACTTATTTAACTGTATGAAATATTATACTCTAATTAATGCACTGCTAGTGAAAGAACCACAAATGGTCAGTCACACCAGCCTTGTTCCTCTGTCCACTGGTAGTTACAAAACCATCCTATGTAATAATTCGCTACAACGTGTGTAACAACGCAGTCATGCGCAGTAGAGACTGCCTGCACCACAGCTGATACAGAGCTGGACACTCCGAAAGAGCGTCCAGCTCTGTATCAGCCATGGCGTAACCAGTCTCTACTGCGCATGACTGCCCCGCGACTGGCTGGCAGTGGCACTGTGGCCTGTGTAACGGGCTCTTCAACTAGTATATTCATAATTAAGAATGGTCACCTCAGACTTGTTCCACTCTCCACCATTAATTACATCTTTTTTGTTTAGCCCTTTTTTACTTCTTTAGTGATGTCTATGGGTTCCATGGAATATACTTTTAAAGAGGTTTAACTATGTGATTTTGAGGTTTAAGAACATTTAACATATATATTAAATCAAATCTTTTTTAAATGTCCTTCCTGACTTCAAAAGGCAGCTGGACATCTCACTGGATAAATATCCAATCTACACTGAAACCAGCTGCCATAATTCCCAATACTTTATTAAGCTAAAAAGTTATCCAGTATTTTTAATGCATCTACAGTACCAAAAAACACTATCTATTGAGATAAAGAATTTGATGACCTTATGTTTATCGTAAAAAAAAAAAATGGCATCTGTTCTAGTCAAAAATGACTTTCCTCTAATTATAATGGAGTCTTCTGCCAATTTTTGCTGAGTTCTCTGACTAAATAGTTCCCCAGACAGTTCATTGGCTTTAAACATATCTTTAAATTATAAAATGGCAATCATATCACCCCCACGCACCCCCCCAGTATCCCTGTTTAATTATTTCTGTATGAGGCCCCATATGTTTGCTATCATATGAAAGTTTATTCCATAATTCAAAACTTTAGTTATAACAAGTAGATATAACCAAAAGCTGTTGTAGGAATAGTAGTTGTAGTACCTGTTACATGAATATAAAATCACGAATCACACATACTTATATAGCAAATAGTGTGTTTTAGCCTAGTAATTAAAGAACACTATAACATTTAGTGCCATAGTGCTTCAGAGAACAAATCCATTTATCAGGTTCTTTCAGAGACACCATTATGTAATTCATTTATATTTCACAGAGACTTTTATGACATTTAGAAAAACTACCCATTTTGGATCTTATGAATCAGTAGGAATCATCAGAAGGAACCTACTTGTTGATGTAGTTGTTGGGGTTGTAGTTGTTGTAGGTGTTGTTGCTGTGGTAAATAAAAGACAGGTTTACATACTGAGAAGATACACAACAACTATCTAGACAATTTCTTATTTTGTGATCTAGATCTGTAATTTTCAAATTTTACATTGTGACAGAACCTTTTTATTTAATATTAAATCCTCTAACAATCAACTCTGTAACCCCTTGGATGCTAGATTGGTCTCCAATACATTTTAATACTAATTGGTTGTTTTAAATTATGACTAAATGATCAATTCAAAATATATCATATAGCGTTAATCAGTCCATTGTATCTAATATTTTAGAGGAGGGCTATATTATAATGATTATTATAAATCAAATTTAACAGGAAAACTTATTTTACTGTATGAAATATTATACTCTAATTAATGCACTGCTAGTGAAAGAACCACAAATGGTCAGTCACACCAGCCTTGTTCCTCTGTCCACTGGTAGTTACAAAACCATCCTATGTAATAATTCGCTACAACGTGTGTAACAACGCAGTCATGCGCAGTAGAGACTGCCTGCACCACAGCTGATACAGAGCTGGACACTCCGAAAGAGCGTCCAGCTCTGTATCAGCCATGGCGTAACCAGTCTCTACTGCGCATGACTGCCTCGCGACTGGCTGGCAGTGGCACTGTGGCCTGTGTAACGGGCTCTTCAACTAGTATATTCATAATTAAGAATGGTCACCTCAGACTTGTTCCACTCTCCACCATTAATTACATCTTTTTTGTGTAGCCCTTTTTTACTTCTTTAGTGATGTCTATGGGTTCCATGGAATATACTTTTAAAGAGGTTTAACTATGTGATTTTGAGGTTTAAGAACATTTAACATATATATTAAATCAAATCTTTTTTAAATGTCCTTCCTGACTTCAAATGGCAGCTGGACATCTCACTGGATAAATATCCAATCTACACTGAAACCAGCTGCCATAATTCCCAATACTTTTCTAAGCTAAAAAGTTATCCAGTATTTTTAATGCATCTACAGTACCAAAAAACACTATCTATTGAGATAAAGAATTTGATGACCTTATGTTTATCGTAAAAAAAAAAAAATGGCATCTGTTCTAGTCAAAAATGACTTTCCTCTAATCATAATGGAGTCTTCTGCCAATTTTTGCTGAGTTCTCTGACTAAATAGATCCCCAGACAGTTCATTGGCTTTAAACATATCTTTAAATTATAAAATGGCAATCATATCACCCCCACGCACCCCCCCAGTATCCCTGTTTAATTATTTCTGTATGAGGCCCCATATGTTTGCTATCATATGAAAGTTTATTCCATAATTCAAAACTTTAGTTATAACAAGTAGATATAACCAAAAGCTGTTGTAGGAATAGTAGTTGTAGTACCTGTTACATGAATATAAAATCACGAATCACACATACTTATATAGCAAATAGTGTGTTTTAGCCTAGTAATTGAAGAACACTATAACATTTAGTGCCATAGTGCTTCAGAGAACAAATCCATTTATCAGGTTCTTTCAGAGACACCCTTATGTAATTCATTTATATTTCACAGAGACTTTTATGGCATTTAGAAAAACTATCCATTTTGGATCTTATGAATCAGTAGGAATCATCAGAAGGAACTTACTTGTTGATGTAGTTGTTGGGGTTGTAGCTGTAGGTGTTGTTGCTGTGGTAAATAAAAGACAGGTTTACATACTGAGAAGATACACAACAACTATCTAGACAATTTCTTATTTTGTGATCTAGATCTGTAATTTTCAAATTTTACATTGTGACAGAACCTTTTTATTTAATATTAAATCCTCTAACAATCAACTCCGTAACCCCTTGGATGCTAGATTGGTCTCCAATACATTTTAATACTAATTGGTTGTTTTAAATTATGACTAAATGATCAATTTAAAATATATCATATAGCGTTAATCAGTCCATTGTATCTAATATTTTAGAGGAGGGCTATATTATAATGATTATTATAAGTCAAATTTAACAGGAAAACTTATTTAACTGTATGAAATATTATACTCTAATTAATGCACTGCTAGTGAAAGAACCACAAATGGTCAGTCACACCAGCCTTGTTCCTCTGTCCATTGGTAGTTACAAAACCATCCTATGTAATAATTCGCTACAACGTGTGTAACAACGCAGTCATGCGCAGTAGAGACTGCCTGCACCATAGCTGATACAGAGCTGGACACTCCGAAAGAGCGTCCAGCTCTGTATCAGCCATGGCGTAACCAGTCTCTACTGCGCATGACTGCCCCGCGACTGGCTGGCAGTGGCACTGTGGCCTGTGTAACGGGCTCTTCAACTAGTATATTCATAATTAAGAATGGTCACCTCAGACTTGTTCCACTCTCCACCATTAATTACATCTTTTTTGTTTAGCCCTTTTTTACTTCTTTAGTGATGTCTATGGGTTCCATGGAATATACTTTTAAAGAGGTTTAACTATGTGATTTTGAGGTTTAAGAACATTTAACATATATATTAAATCAAATCTTTTTTAAATGTCCTTCCTGACTTCAAAAGGCAGCTGGACATCTCACTGGATAAATATCCAATCTACACTGAAACCAGCTGCCATAATTCCCAATACTTTATTAAGCTAAAAAGTTATCCAGTATTTTTAATGCATCTACAGTACCAAAAAACACTATCTATTGAGATAAAGAATTTGATGACCTTATGTTTATCGTAAAAAAAAAAAAAATGGCATCTGTTCTAGTCAAAAATGACTTTCCTCTAATTGTAATGGAGTCTTCTGCCAATTTTTGCTGAGTTCTCTGACTAAATAGTTCCCCAGACAGTTCATTGGCTTTAAACATATCTTTAAATTATAAAATGGCAATCATATCACCCCCACGCACCCCCCCAGTATCCCTGTTTAATTATTTCTGTATGAGGCCCCATATGTTTGCTATCATATGAAAGTTTATTCCATAATTCAAAACTTTAGTTATAACAAGTAGATATAACCAAAAGCTTTTGTAGGAATAGTAGTTGTAGTACCTGTTACATGAATATAAAATCACGAATCACACATACTTATATAGCAAATAGTGTGTTTTAGCCTAGTAATTAAAGAACACTATAACATTTAGTGCCATAGTGCTTCAGAGAACAAATCCATTTATCAGGTTCTTTCAGAGACACCATTATGTAATTCATTTATATTTCACAGAGCCTTTTATGACATTTAGAAAAACTACCCATTTTGGATCTTATGAATCAGTAGGAATCATCAGAAGGAACTACTTGTTGATGTAGTTGTTGGGGTTGTAGTTGTTGTAGGTGTTGTTGCTGTGGTAAATAAAAGACAGGTTTACATACTGAGAAGATACACAACAACTATCTAGACAATTTCTTATTTTGTGATCTAGATTTGTAATTTTCAAATTTTACATTGTGACAGAAC
Source organism: Rhinophrynus dorsalis (assembly GCA_037306005.1). Classification (NCBI taxonomy): domain Eukaryota; kingdom Metazoa; phylum Chordata; class Amphibia; order Anura; family Rhinophrynidae; genus Rhinophrynus; species Rhinophrynus dorsalis. The sequence continues at coordinate 170,402,861 of CM074726.1, read as the reverse complement.
CTTTTTATTTAATATTAAATCCTCTAACAATCAACTCCGTAACCCCTTGGATGCTAGATTGGTCTCCAATACATTTTAATACTAATTGGTTGTTTTAAATTATGACTAAATGATCAATTTAAAATATATCATATAGCGTTAATCAGTTCGTTGTATCTAATATTTTAGAGGAGAGCTATATTATAATGATTATTATAAGTCAAATTTAACAGGAAAACTTATTTTACTGTATGAAATATTATACTCTAATTAATGCACTGCTAGTGAAAGAACCACAAATGGTCAGTCACACCAGCCTTGTTCCACTGTCCACTGGTAGTTACAAAACCATCCTATGTAATAATTCGCTACAACGTGTGTAACAACACAGTCATGCGCAGTAGAGACTGCCTGCACCACAGCTGATACAGAGCTGGACACTCCGAAAGAGCGTCCAGCTCTGTATCAGCCATGGCGTAACCAGTCTCTACTGCGCATGACTGCCTCGCGACTGGCTGGCAGTGGCACTGTGGCCTGTGTAACGGGCTCTTCAACTAGTATATTCATAATTAAGAATGGTCACCTCAGACTTGTTCCACTCTCCACCATTAATTACATCTTTTTTGTGTAGCCCTTTTTTACTTCTTTAGTGATGTCTATGGGTTCCATGGAATATACTTTTAAAGAGGTTTAACTATGTGATTTTGAGGTTTAAGAACATTTAACATATATATTAAATCAAATCTTTTTTAAATGTCCTTCCTGACTTCAAATGGCAGCTGGACATCTCACTGGATAAATATCCAATCTACACTGAAACCAGCTGCCATAATTCCCAATACTTTTCTAAGCTAAAAAGTTATCCAGTATTTTTAATGCATCTACAGTACCAAAAAACACTATCTATTGAGATAAAGAATTTGATGACCTTATGTTTATCGTAAAAAAAAAAAATGTCATCTGTTCTAGTCAAAAATGACTTTCCTCTAATCATAATGGAGTCTTCTGCCAATTTTTGCTGAGTTCTCTGACTAAATAGTTCCCCAGACAGTTCATTGGCTTTAAACATATCTTTAAATTATAAAATGGCAATCATATCACCTCCACGCACCCCCCCAGTATCCCTGTTTAATTATTTCTGTATGAGGCCCCATATGTTTGCTATCATATGAAAGTTTATTCCATAATTCAAAACTTTAGTTATAACAAGTAGATATAACCAAAAGCTGTTGTAGGAATAGTAGTTGTAGTACATGTTACATGAATATAAAATCACGAATCACACATACTTATATAGCAAATAGTGTGTTTTAGCCTAGTAATTGAAGAACACTATAACATTTAGTGCCATAGTGCTTCAGAGAACAAATCCATTTATCAGGTTCTTTCAGAGACACCATTATGTAATTCATTTATATTTCACAGAGACTTTTATGACATTTAGAAAAACTACCCATTTTGGATCTTATGAATCAGTAGGAATCATCAGAAGGAACCTACTTGTTGATGTAGTTGTTGGGGTTGTAGTTGTTGTAGGTGTTGTTGCTGTGGTAAATAAAAGACAGGTTTACATACTGAGAAGATACACAACAACTATCTAGACAATTTCTTATTTTGTGATCTAGATCTGTAATTTTCAAATTTTACATTGTGACAGAACCTTTTTATTTAATATTAAATCCTCTAACAATCAACTCCATAACCCCTTGGATGCTAGATTGGTCTCCAATACATTTTAATACTAATTGGTTGTTTTAAATTATGACTAAATGATCAATTTAAAATATATCATATAGCGTTAATCAGTTCGTTGTATCTAATATTTTAGAGGAGAGCTATATTATAATGATTATTATAAGTCAAATTTAACAGGAAAACTTATTTTACTGTATGAAATATTATACTCTAATTAATGCACTGCTAGTGAAAGAACCACAAATGGTCAGTCACACCAGCCTTGTTCCACTGTCCACTGGTAGTTACAAAACCATCCTATGTAATAATTCGCTACAACGTGTGTAACAACACAGTCATGCGCAGTAGAGACTGCCTGCACCACAGCTGATACAGAGCTGGACACTCCGAAAGAGCGTCCAGCTCTGTATCAGCCATGGCGTAACCAGTCTCTACTGCGCATGACTGCCTCGCGACTGGCTGGCAGTGGCACTGTGGCCTGTGTAACGGGCTCTTCAACTAGTATATTCATAATTAAGAATGGTCACCTCAGACTTGTTCCACTCTCCACCATTAATTACATCTTTTTTGTGTAGCCCTTTTTTACTTCTTTAGTCATGTCTATGGGTTCCATGGAATATACTTTTAAAGAGGTTTAACTATGTGATTTTGAGGTTTAAGAACATTTAACATATATATTAAATCAAATCTTTTTTAAATGTCCTTCCTGACTTCAAATGGCAGCTGGACATCTCACTGGATAAATATCCAATCTACACTGAAACCAGCTGCCATAATTCCCAATACTTTTCTAAGCTAAAAAGTTATCCAGTATTTTTAATGCATCTACAGTACCAAAAAACACTATCTATTGAGATAAAGAATTTGATGACCTTATGTTTATCGTAAAAAAAAAAAAAAATGGCATCTGTTCTAGTCAAAAATGACTTTCCTCTAATCATAATGGAGTCTTCTGCCAATTTTTGCTGAGTTCTCTGACTAAATAGTTCCCCAGACAGTTCATTGGCTTTAAACATATCTTTAAATTATAAAATGGCAATCATATCACCCCCACGCACCCCCCCAGTATCCCTGTTTAATTATTTCTGTATGAGGCCCCATATGTTTGCTATCATATGAAAGTTTATTCCATAATTCAAAACTTTAGTTATAACAAGTAGATATAACCAAAAGCTGTTGTAGGAATAGTAGTTGTAGTACCTGTTACATGAATATAAAATCACGAATCACACATACTTATATAGCAAATAGTGTGTTTTAGCCTAGTAATTGAAGAACACTATAACATTTAGTGCCATAGTGCTTCAGAGAACAAATCCATTTATCAGGTTCTTTCAGAGACACCCTTATGTAATTCATTTATATTTCACAGAGACTTTTATGACATTTAGAAAAACTATCCATTTTGGATCTTATGAATCAGTAGGAATCATCAGAAGGAACTTACTTGTTGATGTAGTTGTTGGGGTTGTAGCTGTAGGTGTTGTTGCTGTGGTAAATAAAAGACAGGTTTACATACTGAGAAGATACACAACAACTATCTAGACAATTTCTTATTTTGTGATCTAGATCTGTAATTTTCAAATTTTACATTGTGACAGAACCTTTTTATTTAATATTAAATCCTCTAACAATCAACTCCGTAACCCCTTGGATGCTAGATTGGTCTCCAATACATTTTAATACTAATTGGTTGTTTTAAATTATGACTAAATGATCAATTTAAAATATATCATATAGCGTTAATCAGTCCATTGTATCTAATATTTTAGAGGAGGGCTATATTATAATGATTATTATAAGTCAAATTTAACAGGAAAACTTATTTAACTGTATGAAATATTATACTCTAATTAATGCACTGCTAGTGAAAGAACCACAAATGGTCAGTCACACCAGCCTTGTTCCTCTGTCCATTGGTAGTTACAAAACCATCCTATGTAATAATTCGCTACAACGTGTGTAACAACGCAGTCATGCGCAGTAGAGACTGCCTGCACCACAGCTGATACAGAGCTGGACACTCCGAAAGAGCGTCCAGCTCTGTATCAGCCATGGCGTAACCAGTCTCTACTGCGCATGACTGCCCCGCGACTGGCTGGCAGTGGCACTGTGGCCTGTGTAACGGGCTCTTCAACTAGTATATTCATAATTAAGAATGGTCACCTCAGACTTGTTGCACTCTCCACCATTAATTACATCTTTTTTGTTTAGCCCTTTTTTACTTCTTTAGTGATGTCTATGGGTTCCATGGAATATACTTTTAAAGAGGTTTAACTATGTGATTTTGAGGTTTAAGAACATTTAACATATATATTAAATCAAATCTTTTTTAAATGTCCTTCCTGACTTCAAAAGGCAGCTGGACATCTCACTGGATAAATATCCAATCTACACTGAAACCAGCTGCCATAATTCCCAATACTTTATTAAGCTAAAAAGTTATCCAGTATTTTTAATGCATCTACAGTACCAAAAAACACTATCTATTGAGATAAAGAATTTGATGACCTTATGTTTATCGTAAAAAAAAAAAAAATGGCATCTGTTCTAGTCAAAAATGACTTTCCTCTAATTATAATGGAGTCTTCTGCCAATTTTTGCTGAGTTCTCTGACTAAATAGTTCCCCAGACAGTTCATTGGCTTTAAACATATCTTTAAATTATAAAATGGCAATCATATCACCCCCACGCACCCCCCCAGTATCCCTGTTTAATTATTTCTGTATGAGGCCCCATATGTTTGCTATCATATGAAAGTTTATTCCATAATTCAAAACTTTAGTTATAACAAGTAGATATAACCAAAAGCTGTTGTAGGAATAGTAGTTGTAGTACCTGTTACATGAATATAAAATCACGAATCACACATACTTATATAGCAAATAGTGTGTTTTAGCCTAGTAATTAAAGAACACTATAACATTTAGTGCCATAGTGCTTCAGAGAACAAATCCATTTATCAGGTTCTTTCAGAGACACCATTATGTAATTCATTTATGTTTCACAGAGACTTTTATGACATTTAGAAAAACTACCCATTTTGGATCTTATGAATCAGTAGGAATCATCAGAAGGAACCTACTTGTTGATGTAGTTGTTGGGGTTGTAGTTGTTGTAGGTGTTGTTGCTGTGGTAAATAAAAGACAGGTTTACATACTGAGAAGATACACAACAACTATCTAGACAATTTCTTATTTTGTGATCTAGATCTGTAATTTTCAAATTTTACATTGTGACAGAACCTTTTTATTTAATATTAAATCCTCTAACAATCAACTCCGTAACCCCTTGGATGCTAGATTGGTCTCCAATACATTTTAATACTAATTGGTTGTTTTAAATTATGACTAAATGATCAATTTAAAATATATCATATAGCGTTAATCAGTTCATTGTATCTAATATTTTAGAGGAGAGCTATATTATAATGATTATTATAAGTCAAATTTAACAGGAAAACTTATTTTACTGTATGAAATATTATACTCTAATTAATGCACTGCTAGTGAAAGAACCACAAATGGTCAGTCACACCAGCCTTGTTCCTCTGTCCACTGGTAGTTACAAAACCATCCTATGTAATAATTCGCTACAACGTGTGTAACAACGCAGTCATGCGCAGTAGAGACTGCCTGCACCACAGCTGATACAGAGCTGGACACTCCGAAAGAGCGTCCAGCTCTGTATCAGCCATGGCGTAACCAGTCTCTACTGCGCATGACTGCCCTGCGACTGGCTGGCAGTGGCACTGTGGCCTGTGTAACGGGCTCTTCAACTAGTATATTCATAATTAAGAATGGTCACCTCAGACTTGTTCCACTCTCCACCATTAATTACATCTTTTTTGTGTAGCCCTTTTTTACTTCTTTAGTGATGTCTATGGGTTCCATGGAATATACTTTTAAAGAGGTTTAACTATGTGATTTTGAGGTTTAAGAACATTTAACATATATATTAAATCAAATCTTTTTTAAATGTCCTTCCTGACTTCAAAAGGCAGCTGGACATCTCACTGGATAAATATCCAATCTACACTGAAACCAGCTGCCATAATTCCCAATACTTTATTAAGCTAAAAAGTTATCCAGTATTTTTAATGCATCTACAGTACCAAAAAACACTATCTATTGAGATAAAGAATTTGATGACCTTATGTTTATCGTAAAAAAAAAAAAAAAAATGTCATCTGTTCTAGTCAAAAATGACTTTCCTCTAATCATAATGGAGTCTTCTGCCAATTTTTGCTGAGTTCTCTGACTAAATAGTTCCCCAGACAGTTCATTGGCTTTAAACATATCTTTAAATTATAAAATGGCAATCATATCACCTCCACGCACCCCCCCAGTATCCCTGTTTAATTATTTCTGTATGAGGCCCCATATGTTTGCTATCATATGAAAGTTTATTCCATAATTCAAAACTTTAGTTATAACAAGTAGATATAACCAAAAGCTGTTATAGGAATAGTAGTTGTAGTACCTGTTACATGAATATAAAATCACGAATCACACATACTTATATAGCAAATAGTGTGTTTTAGCCTAGTAATTGAAGAACACTATAACATTTAGTGCCATAGTGCTTCAGAGAACAAATCCATTTATCAGGTTCTTTCAGAGACACCATTATGTAATTCATTTATATTTCACAGAGACTTTTATGACATTTAGAAAAACTACCCATTTTGGATCTTATGAATCAGTAGGAATCATCAGAAGGAACCTACTTGTTGATGTAGTTGTTGGGGTTGTAGTTGTTGTAGGTGTTGTTGCTGTGGTAAATAAAAGACAGGTTTACATACTGAGAAGATACACAACAACTATCTAGACAATTTCTTATTTTGTGATCTAGATCTGTAATTTTCAAATTTTACATTGTGACAGAACCTTTTTATTTAATATTAAATCCTCTAACAATCAACTCCGTAACCCCTTGGATGCTAGATTGGTCTCCAATACATTTTAATACTAATTGGTTGTTTTAAATTATGACTAAATGATCAATTTAAAATATATCATATAGCGTTAATCAGTCCATTGTATCTAATATTTTAGAGGAGGGCTATATTATAATGATTATTATAAGTCAAATTTAACAGGAAAACTTATGTTACTGTATGAAATATTATACTCTAATTAATGCACTGCTAGTGAAAGAACCACAAATGGTCAGTCACACCAGCCTTGTTCCTCTGTCCACTGGTAGTTACAAAACCATCCTATGTAATAATTCGCTACAACGTGTGTAACAACGCAGTCATGCGCAGTAGAGACTGCCTGCACCACAGCTGATACAGAGCTGGACACTCCGAAAGAGCGTCCAGCTCTGTATCAGCCATGGCGTAACCAGTCTCTACTGCGCATGACTGCCTCGCGACTGGCTGGCTGTGGCACTGTGGCCTGTGTAACGGGCTTTTCAACTAGTATATTCATAATTAAGAATGGTCACCTCAGACTTGTTCCACTCTCCACCATTAATTACATCTTTTTTGTGTAGCCCTTTTTTACTTCTTTAGTGATGTCTATGGGTTCCATGGAATATACTTTTAAAGAGGTTTAACTATGTGATTTTGAGGTTTAAGAACATTTAACATATATATTAAATCAAATCTTTTTTAAATGTCCTTCCTGACTTCAAAAGGCAGCTGGACATCTCACTGGATAAATATCCAATCTACACTGAAACCAGCTGCCATAATTCCCAATACTTTTCTAAGCTAAAAAGTTATACAGTATTTTTAATGCATCTACAGTACCAAAAAACACTATCTATTGAGATAAAGAATTTGATGACCTTATGTTTATCGTAAAAAAAAAAAAAAAAAAAAAATGTCATCTGTTCTAGGCAAAAATGACTTTCCTCTAATCATAATGGAGTCTTCTGCCAATTTTTGCTGAGTTCTCTGACTAAATAGTTCCCCAGACAGTTCATTGGCTTTAAACATATCTTTAAATTATAAAATGGCAATCATATCACCTCCACGCACCCCCCCAGTATCCCTGTTTAATTATTTCTGTATGAGGCCCCATATGTTTGCTATCATATGAAAGTTTATTCCATAATTCAAAACTTTAGTTATAACAAGTAGATATAACCAAAAGCTGTTGTAGGAATAGTAGTTGTAGTACATGTTACATGAATATAAAATCACGAATCACACATACTTATATAGCAAATAGTGTGTTTTAGCCTAGTAATTGAAGAACACTATAACATTTAGTGCCATAGTGCTTCAGAGAACAAATCCATTTATCAGGTTCTTTCAGAGACACCATTATGTAATTCATTTATATTTCACAGAGACTTTTATGACATTTAGAAAAACTACCCATTTTGGATCTTATGAATCAGTAGGAATCATCAGAAGGAACCTACTTGTTGATGTAGTTGTTGGGGTTGTAGTTGTTGTAGGTGTTGTTGCTGTGGTAAATAAAAGACAGGTTTACATACTGAGAAGATACACAACAACTATCTAGACAATTTCTTATTTTGTGATCTAGATCTGTAATTTTCAAATTTTACATTGTGACAGAACCTTTTTATTTAATATTAAATCCTCTAACAATCAACTCCATAACCCCTTGGATGCTAGATTGGTCTCCAATACATTTTAATACTAATTGGTTGTTTTAAATTATGACTAAATGATCAATTTAAAATATATCATATAGCGTTAATCAGTTCATTGTATCTAATATTTTAGAGGAGAGCTATATTATAATGATTATTATAAGTCAAATTTAACAGGAAAACTTATTTTACTGTATGAAATGTTATACTCTAATTAATGCACTGCTAGTGAAAGAACCACAAATGGTCAGTCACACCAGCCTTGTTCCTCTGTCCACTGGTAGTTACAAAACCTTCCTATGTAATAATTCGCTACAACGTGTGTAACAACGCAGTCATGCGCAGTAGAGACTGCCTGCACCACAGCTGATACAGAGCTGGACACTCCGAAAGAGCGTCCAGCTCTGTATCAGCCATGGCGTAACCAGTCTCTACTGCGCATGACTGCCCCGCGACTGGCTGGCAGTGGCACTGTGGCCTGTGTAACGGGCTCTTCAACTAGTATATTCATAATTTAGAATGGTCACCTCAGACTTGTTCCACTCTCCACCATTAATTACATCTTTTTTGTGTAGCCCTTTTTTACTTCTTTAGTGATGTCTATGGTTTCCATGGAATATACTTTTAAAGAGGTTTAACTATGTGATTTTGAGGTTTAAGAACATTTAACATATATATTAAATCAAATCTTTTTTAAATGTCCTTCCTGACTTCAAAAGGCAGCTGGACATCTCACTGGATAAATATCCAATCTACACTGAAACCAGCTGCCATAATTCCCAATACTTTTCTAAGCTAAAAAGTTATCCAGTATTTTTAATGCATCTACAGTACCAAAAAACACTATCTATTGAGATAAAGAATTTGATGACCTTATGTTTATTGTAAAAAAAAAAAAAAATGGCATATGTTCTAGTCAAAAATGACTTTCCTCTAATCATAATGGAGTCTTCTTCCAATTTTTGCTGAGTTCTCTGACTAAATAGTTCCCCAGACAGTTCGTTGGCTTTAAACTTATCTTTAAATTATAAAATGGCAATCATATCACCCCCACGCACTCCCCCAGTATCCCTGTTTAATTATTTCTGTATGAGGCCCCATATGTTTGCTATCATATGAAAGTTTATTCCATAATTCAAAACTTTAGTTATAACAAGTAGATATAACCAAAAGCTGTTGTAGGAATAGTAGTTGTAGTAGCTGTCACATGAATATAAAATCACGTATCACACATACTTATATAGCAAATAGTGTGTTTTAGCCTAGTAATTGAAGAACACTATAACATTTAGTGCCATAGTGCTTCAGAGAACAAATCCATTTATCAGGTTCTTTCAGAGACACCCTTATGTAATTCATTTATATTTCACAGAGACTTTTATGACATTTAGAAAAACTACCCATTTTGGATCTTATGAATCAGTAGGAATCATCAGAAGGAACCTACTTGTTGATGTAGTTGTTGGGGTTGTAGTTGTTGTAGGTGTTGTTGCTGTGGTAAATAAAAGACAGGTTTACATACTGAGAAGATACACAACAACTATCTAGACAATTTCTTATTTTGTGATCTAGATCTGTAATTTTCAAATTTTACATTGTGACAGAACCTTTTTATTTAATATTAAATCCTCTAACAATCAACTCTGTAACCCCTTGGATGCTAGATTGGTCTCCAATACATTTTAATACTAATTGGTTGTTTTAAATTATGACTAAATGATCAATTTAAAATATATCATATAGCGTTAATCAGTCCATTGTATCTAATATTTTAGAGGAGGGCTATATTATAATGATTATTATAAGTCAAATTTAACAGGAAAACTTATGTTACTGTATGAAATATTATACTCTAATTAATGCACTGCTAGTGAAAGAACCACAAATGGTCAGTCACACCAGCCTTGTTCCTCTGTCCACTGGTAGTTACAAAACCATCCTATGTAATAATTCGCTACAACGTGTGTAACAACGCAGTCATGCGCAGTAGAGACTGCCTGCACCACAGCTGATACAGAGCTGGACACTCCGAAAGAGCGTCCAGCTCTATATCAGCCATGGCGTAACCAGTCTCTACTGCGCATGACTGCCCCGCGACTGGCTGGCAGTGGCACTGTGGCCTGTGTAACAGGCTCTTCAACTAGTATATTCATAATTAAGAATGGTCACCTCAGACTTGTTCCACTCTCCACCATTAATTACATCTTTTTTGTGTAGCCCTTTTTTACTTCTTTAGTGATGTCTATGGGTTCCATGGAATATACTTTTAAAGAGGTTTAACTATGTGATTTTGAGGTTTAAGAACATTTAACATATATATTAAATCAAATCTTTTTTAAATGTCCTTCCTGACTTCAAAAGGCAGCTGGACATCTCACTGGATAAATATCCAATCTACACTGAAACCAGCTGCCATAATTCCCAATACTTTTCTAAGCTAAAAAGTTATCCAGTATTTTTAATGCATCTACAGTACCAAAAAACACTATCTATTGAGATAAAGAATTTGATGACATTATGTTTATCGTAAAAAAAAAAAAATGGCATCTGTTCTAGTCAAAAATGACTTTCCTCTAATCATAATGGAGTCTTCTTCCAATTTTTGCTGAGTTCTCTGACTAAATAGTTCCCCAGACAGTTCATTGGCTTTAAACATATCTTTAAATTATAAAATGGCAATCATATCACCCCCACGCACCCCCCCAGTATCCCTGTTTAATTATTTCTGTATGAGGCCCCATATGTTTGCTATCATATGAAAGTTTATTCCATAATTCAAAACTTTAGTTATAACAAGTAGATATAACCAAAAGCTGTTGTAGGAATAGTAGTTGTAGTAGCTGACACATGAATATAAAATCACGTATCACACATACTTATATAGCAAATAGTGTGTTTTAGCCTAGTAATTGAAGAACACTATAACATTTAGTGCCATAGTGCTTCAGAGAACAAATCCATTTATCAGGTTCTTTCAGAGACACCCTTATGTAATTCATTTATATTTCACAGAGACTTTTATGACATTTAGAAAAACTACCCATTTTGGATCTTATGAATCAGTAGGAATCATCAGAAGGAACCTACTTGTTGATGTAGTTGTTGGGGTTGTAGTTGTTGTAGGTGTTGTTGCTGTGGTAAATAAAAGACAGGTTTACATACTGAGAAGATACACAACAACTATCTAGACAATTTCTTATTTTGTGATCTAGATCTGTAATTTTCAAATTTTACATTGTGACAGAACCTTTTTATTTAATATTAAATCCTCTAACAATCAACTCCGTAACCCCTTGGATGCTAGATTGGTCTCCAATACATTTTAATACTAATTGGTTGTTTTAAATTATGACTAAATGATCAATTTCAAAATATATCATATAGCGTTAATCAGTCCATTGTATCTAATATTTTAGAGGAGGGCTATATTATAATGATTATTATAAGTCAAATTTAACAGGAAAACTTATGTTACTGTATGAAATATTATACTCTAATTAATGCACTGCTAGTGAAAGAACCACAAATGGTCAGTCACACCAGCCTTGTTCCTCTGTCCACTGGTAGTTACAAAACCATCCTATGTAATAATTCGCTACAACGTGTGTAACAACGCAGTCATGCGCAGTAGAGACTGCCTGCACCACAGCTGATACAGAGCTGGACACTCCGAAAGAGCGTCCAGCTCTGTATCAGCCATGGCGTAACCAGTCTCTACTGCGCATGACTGCCCCGCGACTGGCTGGCAGTGGCACTGTGGCCTGTGTAACAGGCTCTTCAACTAGTATATTCATAATTAAGAATGGTCACCTCAGACTTGTTCCACTCTCCACCATTAATTACATCTTTTTTGTGTAGCCCTTTTTTACTTCTTTAGTGATGTCTATGGGTTCCATGGAATATACTTTTAAAGAGGTTTAACTATGTGATTTTGAGGTTTAAGAACATTTAACATATATATTAAATCAAATCTTTTTTAAATGTCCTTCCTGACTTCAAAAGGCAGCTGGACATCTCACTGGATAAATATCCAATCTACACTGAAACCAGCTGCCATAATTCCCAATACTTTTCTAAGCTAAAAAGTTATCCAGTATTTTTAATGCATCTACAGTACCAAAAAACACTATCTATTGAGATAAAGAATTTGATGACCTTATGTTTATCGTAAAAAAAAAAAATGGCATCTGTTCTAGTCAAAAATGACTTTCCTCTAATCATAATGGAGTCTTCTTCCAATTTTTGCTGAGTTCTCTGACTAAATAGTTCCCCAGAAAGTTCATTGGCTTTAAACATATCTTTAAATTATAAAATGGCAATCATATCACCCCCACGCACCCCCCCAGTATCCCTGTTTAATTATTTCTGTATGAGGCCCCATATGTTTGCTATCATATGAAAGTTTATTCCATAATTCAAAACTTTAGTTATAACAAGTAGATATAACCAAAAGCTGTTGTAGGAATAGTAGTTGTAGTACCTGTTACATGAATATAAAATCACGAATCACACATACTTATATAGAAAATAGTGTGTTTTAGCCTAGTAATTGAAGAACACTATAACATTTAGTGCCATAGTGCTTCAGAGAACAAATCCATTTATCAGGTTCTTTCAGAGACACCATTATGTAATTAATTTATATTTCACAGAGACTTTTATGACATTTAGAAAAACTACCCATTTTGGATCTTATGAATCAGTAGGAATCATCAGAAGGAACCTACTTGTTGATGTCGTTGTTGGGGTTGTAGTTGTTGTAGGTGTTGTCGCTGTGGTGAGAAAAAGACATGTTTACAATCCGAGAAGATCCACAGCAACAATTATCTAGACAAGTTCATGTTTTGTGATCTAGATCAGTAGTTTTAGAATGTTATCTGTGACAGAACAGATTTTTTCACACTAAATCCTCTAAAAATCAACCCGTTAACCCCTTGCATGCTAGCTTGGTCTCCAGTGCATTTTAATACTAATTGCTTGTTTTAATTCATGACTAAATGATCAATTAATAATATTTCATATAGCATTCATTTCATTTTTTTTTTATATTTCACAGAAACTCTTTTATAACATTTGGAAAACGTACACATTTTGGATCTTACGAAACAGTAAAGGGATTTTACAATCATAGTTTTAACATCAGAAGGAACCTACTTGTTGATGTAGTTGTTGGGGTTGTAGTTGTTGTAGGTGTTGTTGCTGTGGTAAATAAAAGACAGGTTTAAATACTGAGAAGATACACAGCAACTATCTAGACAATTTCTTATTTTGTGATCTAGATCTGTAATTTTCACTTTTTATATTGTGACAGAACCCTTTTGTTGAATATTAAATCCTCTAACAATCAACCCCATAACCCCTTGGATGCTAGATTGTTCTCCAGTACATTTTAATACTAATTGGTTGTTTTAAATTATGACTAAATGATCAACCCAAAATATATCATATAGCGTTAATCAGTTCATTGTATTTTTTAAGGAGAGCTACATTTTAATTTTTATTATAAGTCAAATTTAACAGGAAAACTTGTTTTACTGTATGAAATGTAACAGACTTCAATTTGTCCACTGCTAATGAAAGAACTACACATGGTCAGTCACACAGCCTTGTTCCTCTCTCCGCTGGTAGTCACAAAACCATATATGTATATGTACTCCACCATTGTACTTAAATTATGTCTACAAGTTACATGGAACACAGTTTCAGAAACACTGTTTTAAAGGGATGGTAATGTTTCACAAAAACAGCAGCTCCAATTAATCTTCATAGTATTTGAGCCTACAAATGCTCATCAAGAGCCAGAATTGCTTGGGCTTGGAAGGTCTCAGGAAGGACCAAGGGTTGGAACCCATATTTGACCAAGAATGGGGAACTCTGAGTAGAAGAGTTAACAGCACAAATCCTGGCAAACTCCGCCAAAGGTAACGGGGTAGCCCAATTATCATGGTAGTCAGAAGCATAGCAGCGGAGGAACTGTTCCAAGGCTTCGTTCAACCTTTCTGCCCCACCGTTGGATTGTGGGCGGTAAGTGGAGGAGAACGCCAATTGAATTCCTATTTGAGCACAGAAACAGCTGCAGAAGGGGGACACAAACTGGCTTCCTCTATCGGACACAATCACCTTAGGTATGCCATGGAGTTGGAACACCTCCCTGGCGAATACCACAGCCAATTCCTGCGCGGATGGTAAGCCCTTAAGTGGAACAAAGTGAGGCATCTTTGAAAATTTGTCCACAATCATCACTAGTACTGTACAACCCATGGACCTAGGAAGGTCTACCATAAAATCGATGGACGAGTGTGACCAGGGACGTTCCCCGTTGGTCACTGGCTGGAGCAAACCTACCGGTAGGTGTCGGGGTGACTTATTTTGCGCACACGTGGTGCAGGCTGCGGTGAAACCAGCACAATAAGATTGAAGTCTCGGCCACCAGAAGTCTTGACAAAGACCAAATCAATTGGTCTCGCCCAATATGACCAGCGATTTTGGAGGTATGGTATGTCTCGAGAATTTTTATACGGAACTGAGCCAGCACAAAACATCTCCCTCTCTGCTGGGGCAGATGCTTGGGTGGCCACTATCTCCTCTCCCAGAGGAGAAGTAATACAGGTGTGAATGGTAGCAAGGATACGATCAGCTGGAATGATCGGAGCAGGAGGAACCTCCTCCTTGGACATTTTGCAAAATTGGCATGACAGAGCTTCAGCCTTCACAATCTTAGAGCCCGGAAGGTACGAAACCACATAATTGAACCTGGATAGGAACAATGCCCATCTGGGTTGACGGGAAGACAGTCGTTTAGCCTCAGAAAAATACGTAAGATTCTTGTGGTCAGTAAGAATCAGAATTGGGGAACTGGTACCTTCCAGGAGGTGTCGCCACTCTTTCAATGCCAAAATGATGGCCAGTAATTCTCTGTCGCTAATTTGATAGACCATCTCTGTCTAAGACAGTTTTTTAGAGAAATCGGAGCAGCAGTAAATGCTGCCTTTAGGTTTTCAAAGGCTAGTAACGCACTGGAAGACCATTTCAAGACTTTGACCCCTTTAAGGGTCATATCAGTGATTGGTTTGACAATAGTCGAAATTTTTTTTATAAACTTTCGGCAATAGTTAACAAAACCTAGGAATCTTTGAATCACTTTCAGTCCCTACGGACAAGGCCACTGTACCACTGCAGATAGTTTTTTGGGGTCCATAGCCAACTCCAATGAGGATATGATATATCCCAGAAAGGTAACTTGAGGTTTATGAAACTCACATTTCTCCAAATTTCAAAACAAGTTGTTCTCTCTTAATAGCGAAAGGACCTTGGATACATCCGAGCAATGAGTCCCCACCGTAGGAGAATGAATAATTTTGTCATCCAGGTATACCACAACACAACCATGCAATAGATCTCTCAGAATGTCATTTATAAATTCCTGGAAGACAGCAGGAGCATTACACAGGCCGAAAGGCATGACCAGGTATTCATAATGCCCGCTCCGGGAGTTAAAAGCTGTCTTCCATTCATGGCCCTCCTTTATCCTAACCAGATTGTAAGCCTCCCTCAAATCCAGCTTAGTGAAAATCTTAGAACCTTTGAGATGGTCAAACAGTTCTGTAATCAGTGGTATAGGATAAGAGTTTTTACCATCAACTTATTCAAACCGCAGAAAGCGATACATGGACGCAACTCTCCATCTTTCTTTTTGTGAAAGAAAAATCCTGCACCAGCAGGGGATGAGGACTTTCGAATGATGCCCCTCTCCAGGGCATCGGCAACATATTCCTCTATGACCTTGTTCTCCTTCACAGATAAAGGGTATGTACGGCCCCGCGGAGGGGTAGTACCAGGTAGTAACTCTATCGTACAATCATACGGCCTATGAGGAGGTAATACTCTGGCCTGGACCTTGTTAAATACATCAGTAAACTGTGAGTAGGCCTCCGGTAGGCCATAAGACTCTGCAGGAGATCACACACACCCACATGAGGACACAGATTGCAGGAGATCACACACACACAGTAGGACAGACACTGCAGAAGATCACACACACACGCAGGATGACAGACACTGCAGGAGATCACACTCACACGCAGGAGGACAGACACTGCAGGAGATCACACATACGCAGGATGACAGACACTGCAGGAGATCACACTCACACGCAGGATGACAGACACTGCAGGAGATCACACTCACACGCAGGAGAACAGACACTGCAGAAGATCACACATACGCAGGATGACAGACACTGCAGGAGATCACATACAGGAGGACAGATACTGCAAGAGATCACACACACCCACATGAGGACACAGATTGCAGGAGATCACTCACACACAGGAGGACAGACACTGCAGAAGATCACACATACGCAGGATGACAGACACTGCAGGAGATCACATACAGGAGGACAGATACTGCAAGAGATCATAGACACAAACAAAATGCAGCAGTACACAGTCTGCACCCTTTCAGTGCTACGGTACACAATGAATTGCAAAGTGTTTAGATGTTTAGAATGCTCCTAATACTATTGCTGCTGGTAAATGGTGTTAAATTACTATTAATTTGTAAGCCACGTGGAGCTGTGTAAATGCCGAACCAACGTTAGTCCGAAGCGCTCAGCTAAAAAAAGACAAATCTGAGGATTCTTACAGGGGGTGGGGAGGGACCCGGCAACTCAAGGTGCAAAAGGGAGGGGAGTAAAACACCCAACTCGTGTTGTGGATGTCTCAGATCCACTTCATGATGAATGGTAATAAATGGTAATCATATCACACACACACCCCCATTTGCTTGTTTAATTCATTTTGTTCATTTCTTCCATAATTCAAAATTTTAGTTATAACAACTAGAAGTTGTTGTAGTGCTTGTGGTTGTAGTACCTGGTACATAAAAGAAAAAAATCACTAATCAAGCATTTATATAGTAAATAAGCAAGTTGATGAAATATTATATGTAGTAATAGAAGATGACTCAAATGATTGGTGACACATTGTTTCAGAGAACAAATCCCTTTATCAGGTTGTTTCAGAGACAAACAGGAAACTTGCATGATTAAGGACAAGACATAACAAAGTGTTGGGGGCTGCCATTCTGTTGGTTGCTCCTCTGAATAAGGGAGATGTAGGTGTTTCTTATATTTTGCAATGTGTTTATTTTATCAACAATGTTGCTTTAGAAAAGCCTGAAATAACTCATTTCTGGCAGAAATCAATGTTTATACTTGTTTTTATTTACTTCTTATGAAACAGTAAAGTGATTTTAGAATCATACTTTTTATCAGCAGAAGGAACTCACTTGTTGGTGTAGTTGTTGGTTCTGTGGTTGTTGTAGGTGTTGTTGTTGCTGTGGTAAGAAAAATACAGGTTTATAAATTGAGTAGATATACAGGAACAACTACCTAGACAAGTTCATGTTTTGTGATCTAGATCGGTAGTTTTCAAATTTTATTTTGTGACAGAACCCTTTTGTTTCAAATGAAATCCGCTAACAATCTTCCTTAACCCCCTTGTATGTTAGCTTGGTTTTTAATGCATTTTAATACTAGTTGGTCCTTTTAATTTATGACTACATTATTAGTTTAAAATATATAAAGGCATCCTGAAATCTCTCTGGACAAAAATCCAACCTGCACTGAAACCAGCTGCCATAATTCTCAATACTTTTCTAAGCTAGAAATGTATCCAGTCTTTTTAAAAGCATCTATAATACCATCAAACACAGTCTACTGAGGCCAAGAATTTGACAACCTTTTGTTTACTATACAGAAACCTGCATCTGTTTTGATAAAAATTTCTTTTCCTGCAGTCTCAATGGAGGCTTCGTCTGTTTTTTCTGAGCTCTGACTGATATTTGTTAACCCTACACATTTTGGATCTTATGAAACAGTAAAGGGATTTTAGAATCATACTTTTCTATCACGAGAAGGAACTCACTTGTTGATGTAGTTGTTGGTACTGTGGTTGTTGTAGGTGCTGTTGTTGCTGTGGTAAGAAAAATACAGGTTTATAAACTGAGTAGATACACAGGAACAACTATCTAGACAAGTTCATGTTTTGTGATCTAGATCAATAGTTTCGAAATTTTATTTTGTGACAGAACCCTTTTGTTTCAAATGAAATCCCCTAACAATCAACTCCTTAACTCCTTGCCTGCTAGCTTAGTCTTCAATGCATTTTAATACTATATGGTTCTTTTAATTTATGACTACATTATTAGTTTAAAATATATCATAGCTTTAATCAGGTCATTGTAAATATTTTTTTAGAAGGAGACTACTTTATAATGCTTATTACATGTGAAATATAACAGGAAAACATAGAATGCTGTATACTGTTAGTGAAAAAAAACATGGTATCACCAGCCTTGTTCCACTGTCTACTGGTAGTCACAAAATCATATATGCACATGCACTAATGGTCACCTCAGCCTTGTTCCACTCTCCGTCATTAATTACATCTTCTCTTTGTAGCCCTGTGTACTTCATCAGTAATGCCCATGGGTCCCATGGAACACAGTTTGAGAGACACCGTTTTAAGAATGTTAACTGTGTGTTGTTGAGGTTTAAGAATATTTAACACATTTATTGAATTAATTTTTAATTAAGTTTCAAGTGTGTAAAAAAATTCCTTCTTGATTCCAAAAGGCAGTCAGACATCTCACTGGATAAACTTCCA
Organism: Rhinophrynus dorsalis; assembly: GCA_037306005.1. Classification (NCBI taxonomy): domain Eukaryota; kingdom Metazoa; phylum Chordata; class Amphibia; order Anura; family Rhinophrynidae; genus Rhinophrynus; species Rhinophrynus dorsalis. Next base: position 170,383,944 of record CM074726.1, on the reverse strand, counting down.
ACCTGCACTGAAACCAGCCACCATAATTCTCAATACTTTTCTAAGCTAGAAATGTATCCATCATTTTTAAAAGCATCTACAGTAACAACAAACATAGTCTACTGAGGCAAAGAATTTGCCAAACTTTTGTTACTGTAAAAAAAAACCCTTCATCTGTTTTAGTCAAACTACTTTTCTCTAGTCTTAATGGATGCTCCTTCCTTTTTCTTTGCTGGGCTCTCTGGCTAAAATGTCTTCCATAATTCAAAGGTTTAGTTATAACAAGTAGATAAAGCTGGGGCAGATGTTTGGGTGGCCAATATCTCCTATCCCAGAGGAGAAGTAATACAGGTGTGAATGGTAGCAAGGATACGATCAGCTGGAATGATCGCAGCAGGAGGAACCTTTTCCTTAGACATTTTGCAAAATTGGCATGACAGCGCTTCAGCCTTCACAATCTTAGAGCCCGGAAGGTACGAAACCACATAATTGAACCTGGATAGGAACAATGCCCATCTGGGTTGATGGGAAGACAGTCGTTTAGCCTCAGAAAAATATGTAAGATTCTTGTGGTCAGTAAGAATCAGAATTGGGGAACTGGTACCTTCCAGGAGGTGTCGCCACTCTTTCAATGCCAAAATGATGGCCAGTAATTCTCTGTCGCTAATTTGATAGACCATCTCTGTCTAAGACAATTTTTAGAGAAATCGGAGCAGCAGTAAATGCTGCCTTTAGGTTTTCAAAGGCTAGTAACGCACTGGAAGACCATTCCAAGACTTTGACCCCTTTAAGGGTCATATCAGTGATTGGTTTGACAATAGTAGAAATTTTTTTTATACATTTTCGGCAATAGTTAGCAAAACCTAGGAATCTTTGAATCACTTTCAGTCCCTCCGGACAAGGCCACTGTACCACTGCAGATAGTTTTTTGGAGTCCATAGTCAACTCCGATGAGGATATGATATATCCCAGAAAGGTAACTTGAGGTTTATGAAACTCACATTTCTCCAAATTGCAAAATAAGTTGTTCTCTCTTAATAGAGTAAGGACCTTGGATACATCCGAGCAATGAGTCCCCACTGTAGGAGAATGAATAAGTTTGTCATCCAGGTATACCACAACACAACTATGCAATAGATCTCTCAGAATGGCATGTATAAATTCCTGGAAGACAGCAGGAGCATTTCACAGGCCAAAAGGCATGACCAGTTATTCATAATGCCTGCTCCGGGAGTTAAAAGCTGTCTTCCATTCGTGGCCCTCCTTTATCCTAACCAGATTGTAAGCCTCCCTCAAATCCAGCTTAGTAAAAATCTTAGAACCTTTGAGATGGTCAAACAGTTCTGTAATCAGTGGTATAGAATAAGCGTTTTTTACCATAAACTTATTCAAACCGCAAAAAGCGATACATCAGTGGTATAGGATAAGTGTTTTTTTTTCGCAGAAAGCGATACATGGGCGCAACTCTCCGTCTTTCTTTTTGCCAAAGAAAAATCCTGCACCAGCAAGGGATGAGGATTTTCGAATGATGCCCCTCTCCAGGGCATTAGGAACATATTCCTCTATGACCTTGTTCTCCTTCACAGATAAAGGGCATGTACGGCCCTGCAGAGGGGTAGTACCAGGTAGTAACTCTATCGTACAATCATACGGCCTATGAGGAGGTAATACTCTGGCCTGGACCTTGTTAAATACATCAGTAAACTGTGAGTAGGCCTCCGGTAGGCCATAAGACTCTGCAGGAGATCACACACACCCACATGAGGACACAGATTGCAGGAGATCACTCACACACAGGAGGACAGACACTGCAGAAGATCACACATACGCAGGATGACAGACACTGCAGGAGATCACATACAGGAGGACAGATACTGCAAGAGATCATAGACACAAACAAAATGCAGCAGTACACAGACTGCACCCTTTCAGTGCTACGGTACACAATGAATTGCAAAGTGTTTAGATGTTTAGAATGCTCCTAATACTATTGCTGCTGGTAAATGGTGTTAAATTACTATTAATTTGTAAGCCACGTGGAGTTGTGTAAATGCTGAACCAACATTAGTCCAAAGCGCTCAACTAAAAAAAGACAAATCTGAGGATTCTTACAGGGGGTGGGGAGGGACCCGGCAACTCAAGGTGCAAAAGGGAGGGGAGTAAAACACCCAACTCATGTTTTGAATGTCTCAGATCCACTTCATGATGAATGGTAATAAATGGTAATCATATCACACACACCCCCATTTGCTTGTTTAATTCATTCTGTTCATTTATTCCATAATTCAAATTTTTAGTTATAACAACTAGAAGTTGTTGTAGTGCTTGTGGTTGTAGTACCTGGTACATAAAAGAAAAAATCACTAATCAAGCATTTATATAGTAAATAAGCAAGTTGATGAAATATTATATGTAGTAATAGAAGATGACTCAAATGATTGGTGACACATTGTTTCAGAGAACAAATCCCTTTATCAGGTTGTTTCAGAGACAAACAGGAAACTTGCATGATTAAGGACAAGACATAACAAAGTGTTGGGGGCTGCCATTCTGTTGGTTGCTCCTCTGAATAAGGGAGATGTAGGTGTTTCTTATATTTTGCAATGTGTTTATTTTATCAACAATGTTGTTCTAGAAAAGCCTGAAATAACTCATTTCTGGCAGAAATCAATGTTTATACTAGTTTTTATTTACTTCTTATGAAACAGTAAAGGGATTTTAGAATCATACTTTTTATCAGCAGAAGAAACTTACTGGTTGGTGTAGTTGTTGGTTCTGTGGTTGTTGTAGGTGTTGTTGTTGCTGTGGTAAGAAAAATACAGGTTTATAAATTGAGTAGATACACAGGAACAACTACCTAGACAAGTTCATGTTTTGTGATCTAGATCAATAGTTTCGAAATTTTATTTTGTGACAGAACCCTTTTGTTTCAAATGAAATCCCCTAACAATCAACTCCTTAACTCCTTGCATGCTAGCTTAGTCTTCAATGCATTTTAATACTATATGTTCCTTTTAATTTATGACTACATTATTAGTTTAAAATATATCATATAGCATTAATCAGGTCATTGTAAATATTTTTTTTAGAAGGAGATTACTTTATAATGCTTATTACGTGTGAAATATAACAGGAAAACATAGAATACTGTATACTGTTAGTGTTCCACTACTGGTACTGGTACTGGTAGTCACAAAATCATATATGCATATGTACTAATGGTCACCTCAGCCTTGTTCCACTCTCCGTCATTAATTACATCTTCTCTTTGTAGCCCTGTGTACTTCATCAGTAATGCCCATGGGTCCCATGGAACACAGTTTGAGAGATACCGTTTTAAGAATGTTAACTGTGTGTTGTTGAGGTTTAAGAATATTTAACACATTTATTGAATGAATTTTTAATTAAGTTTCAAGTGTGTAAAAAAATTCCTTCTTAGTTCCAAAAGGCAGTCAGATATCTCACTGGATAAACTTCCAACCTGCACTGAAACCAGCCACCATAATTCTCAGTACTTTTGTAAGCTAGAAATGTATCCATCATTTTTAAAAGCATCTACAGTAACAACAAACACAGTCTACTGAGGCAAAGAATTCGCCAAACTTTTGTTACTGAAAGAAAAAACCTTCATCTGTTTTAGTCAAACTACTTTTCTCTAGTCTTAATAGATGTTCCTTCCTTTTTTTGCTGGGCTCTCTGGCTAAAATTTCTTCCATAATTCAAAGGTTTAGTTATGACAAGTAGATAAAGCCAGAAGCTGTTGTAGGTATTGTGGTTGTAGCAGTCGTAATACTGGCGGCACTCCAAACCAAAATAACAGTCCACTTGTAAAATCAATCAAGCCTTTATTAATCCTCCATTAAAATGTATATAAGATCTTCAAGCGACATGTAACAATTACACATATGACATGTACCAATGTTGCTAAAACAACTGCTCCATTATTGTCTCACGCATTTCGCGCTTCAAATGCGCTTATTCATAGACACTGTAGTGCCTATGAATAAGCGCATTTGAAGCGCAAAACGCGTGAGACAATAATGGAGCAGTTGTTTTAGCAACATTGTTACATGTCATCTCTGTAATTGGTACATGTCGCTTGAAGATCTTATATACATTTTAATGGAGGATTAATAAAGGCTTGATTGATTTTACAAGTGGACTGTTGTTTTGGTTTGGAGTGCCGCCAGTATTACGACTTTTGCAATTCTATGCGGGAACGGAGAACCCGAATTGGCTTTGGAGCACCCAATCTGCTATACAGTGGTGAGTCCCCGTTTACTGCTTATATATTTTGTTTGATATACGGCGTAGTAGTCCCATATATCGTTTCTATTGTGGTTGTAGCACCTGGCACATAAATGAAAAATCACTAATCTAGCACTGACATAGCAAATAGTGAGTTAATGCAATATTATATCTTAGACTAGTAATGAAGAACACTGTAATGTTAGTTGACACAGTGTTTCAGGGAACAAATTCCTTTAACAGGTTCTTTCAGAGACAAGTAGGACAAGGGCAAGACATCACAACATTTCGGGGACCTTTCTTGGTTTCCTGCTCTTCCATCTGTAGTAGTTAGTGTATTTATGTATAATACACATAATAATAATTTATGTGCTGGAGAGATGGCTCAGTTAGTTAAGGCACCAGCTGTAGAATCTGCACAGATCATGAGGTCACAGGTTCTAATCCCAGCAAGGTCAGCTCAGCCTTTCACCTAAGGTAGATAAAACAAGTCTAGGACTCACTTGAAAAAGAGAGACAATCTCCATGTATTCTTCCTGGTAAAATACTTAAAAAAAACACACTGTCTGTTGCTATTTTTAATAAGTAAGACATAGGTCTTTGTTATATTTTACATTGTGTTTATTTCATCAGCAGTGGTGCTCCAGTATAGCATGAAGTAACTCCTTTCTGGCACATTTTATAGAAGAGATCGTAAAGCAATGTTTATGCTAGGTTTTGTTGCTTATGTATTAATTTATATTTCACAGAGACTATTTTATGATATTTGGAAACACTACACATTTTGGATGTTATGAAACAGTAAAGGGATTTTACAATCATACAGTTTTATCATCAGAAGGGGTTGTAGTTGTTGGTTCCAGGGTTGTAGCTGTTGTTGGTGAGGTAAGAAAAAGACAGGTTTATAGACTGAGAAGATACGCAGCATCTACTATCTAGATAAGATGGTGTTCTGTGATTTTGAACGGTAGTTTTAAAATTTTATCTTGTGACAGAACCCATTTGTTTTAAATTATATGCACTTGCAATCAACCCCTTAACCACTTGCATGCTAGCTTGGCCTCCAATACATTTAATACTAATGTATTGTTTTAATTTATGGCCAAATTATCAATTAGAAATAATAATAATTATAAGTAAAATTTAACAGGAAAACTTATTTTACTGGATGAAATGTTACATTCTTCAATTCACCCACTGCTAGTGAAAAAAAAAAACACACATGGTAACACCAGCACTGTCTACTGGTAGTCATAAAACAATTTATGTATATCTACTAATGGTCACTTCACCCTTGTGCCACTCTCCACCATTAATTACATATTTTCTGTGTAGAGTGTTGTACTTCTTCAGTGATGTGTATGGGTTCCATAGAACACAGTGTGAGAAGCACTGTTTAAGGAATGTTAACTATGTTATTTTGAGGTTTAAGAACATTTCATGTATATTTAGTTTACACTGGGTAAACAAAATTCTTTCCTGACTCCAAAAGGCAGTTGGATATCTCAACCTGCACTGAAACCAGCTGTCATAATTCTCAATACTTTTCTAAGCTAGAAAGGTATCCAGTATTAAAAAAAACATCTATAGTACCAACAAACACAGTCTACTAAAGTAAATAATATGACAACCTTATGTTTACTGTAAACCTGCATCTGTTTTAGTTAAAAAATTACTTTCCTCTAGTAGTAATTGAGTCTCCTTCCATTTTTGATGAGCTCTCTGACTAAATAGTTCCCCAGTACCACACATGGTAACACCAGCCTTTTTTTCCATTGTCCACATATCTGCATATGTTCTTATGGTCACCTCAGCCTTGTTCCACTCTCCACCATTAATTAAATCTTTTCTTTGTAGACCTTTGTACTTCTTCAGAGATGCCTATGGATTCCATGGAACACAGATTGAGAAACACTTTTTTAAAGAATGCTAACTATCTGACTTTGAGGTTTAAGAACATTAAACTTATATATTAATCCAATTTTAATTGTTTCAGGTGGGTAAAATATCCCTTCCTGTCTCCAACAGTCAGCCGGACATCTCACTGGATAACACAAAAAACAAAGGAAAAGGCACTCCTTGTGTAATATCCTCTAGTAATTCATTGTCACCACACCACCACCATATGAATGGTACTCACTATAAATGTATGCTAGAGCTGTACATACACACACACACTAGCGAGCAAAGCTTGGGGGATGTGTCAGCTGTTCCCCTTAAGACAGCATCTATTAATCAGCAGATGTCTGGCAGCTCTCCCTTATGACCCTCTAAGGAGGCTCGATAGATGTAACGGAAAAATACAAAATAAGGGGGGCACCAGATAGTGCCTTATCACTAAGTACAGGGGACAGTACTTATTTTGTGGTAGATTAATAAATAATATTTTTATCTAGCTTGCCGCACCTTTATTTAATTTTATTTAATTTTATTTATTATTTTTTTGTGTATACACACTTGTATTTTATTCCTCCGTATCAAGCATATTCATCCTGGCTGTGGGTCCATTCATGGACAAGAGAAGAGACCTGATCAGGAGCGGGGATTTCGTATATACAGATACACACCGAACAGAGACGGTAACATTTCACTGTAAGCTTTTATAACTATGTGTACACATATGTTTACAGCATAGCATTTTACAAATGTGAGTGCACTTTGTGATATATTTATATATACTATCCCTTGTACTTAGTGATAAGGCACTATCTGGTGCCCCCCTTGTTTTGTGCTTTTCTATCTCACTGGATAAACATCGTCTACACTGAAACGTGCTGCCATAATTCTCCATACTTTTCTGAACTAGAAAGTTACCTAACAAATTTAAAAGCATCAACAGTACCTGCAAACATAGTCTACGGAGACAAAGAATTCGACAACCTTACTATTTTTATTGCTAAACAAACCCTTACCTTTGTTTTAGTCAAAAACTCCTTTCTAGTAGTCTTAACAGACTCTCCTTCTTTTTTGCGGAAGTCTCTTATTAAATATTTCCCCAGAGAGTTATTTCATGGGATTCAAACTTGTCTCTAAATGGTATAACGGTAATCGTATCATCCCAACCCAGTTTGACTGTTCAATTTTTTCTGTATAATGTCCCATATGTTCATTATCATATGAATGTTCCTACATAATTCAAAAGTTTACTTATAACAAGTAGATTCAAACAGAAGTTGTTGTAGGTGTTCTGCTTGTAGTGCCTCTCACATAAATGAGCCATTTATATAGCAAATAGTCTGTTAATGCAATATTGTATATTAGCCTCGTATTTGAAGAAGATTGAAATGTTTAGAGTCACAACATTTCAGAGAAGAAATCCTTATATATGTTTTTTTCAGAGACAAGCACAAAACTTGTATGATAAAGGACAAGACATCTCAGAATTTGGGGGCCTTACTGGGTTTCCTACCATTCTGTCTGTTGCTCTTATGAATAAGGTAGATTTAGGTCTTTGTTATAATTGGATTGTGCTCCAGTGCAGCCAAAAACAACTCCTTCCTGGAACATTTTGTAGAAGAGATAAGTAAGCAATGTTCATGCCAGTTTTTGCTTATGTAATTAATTTACATTTCACAGAGACTCTTTTATGACATTTGGAAACTCTACACATTTTGGATCTTATGAAACAGTAAAGCGATTTTACAGTCATACTTTTTTATCATCAGAAGGAACTTATTTGTTGGTGTAGTTACTGGTACTGGGGTTGTTGTTATAGACAGGACGGAGAGTAGATATGCATCAACAACTATCTAGACAAGTTCTTGTTTTGTGATCTAGATGAGTAGCTATATGAACAACTAGATGTATGAAGAGCAAGCTAACATGCAAAGGGTTAAGGGGTTGATTGTAGAGGATTTTATTTAAAACAAAAGGGTTCTGTCAGCAGCTAACTCCCGGCGTATGTTACGGCCTTGTTGGGTCTCGTCAGGAGGGTGCAGCTGGATTCCCTAGGCACTGAGAGCAAGGGGTCCACGTCTGGATTACCTGTCACTCTTAGGAAGACCCCCTAAGAGTATTCCCAATAGGCATACAAAATGTGAGAGGCTTCTGAGGATAAACAACAGCACAATGGCCTGTTCTACGGCTAGTCACCGCCCAGAAGCATCACATTTTAGCTCTCTAGTGCCATTACAGAGGAGAAATTTCCACATATATATTAGACTAATCCCGCCCAAATGGGTAGTCCAGTTCCAAAATGATGGGCTAGTCCCCCTGCACGGGAACACCAGCTAACCCTCAACGTATGCTCTGGCCTTTTTGGCCTCGTCAGGAGGGTGCAGCTAGATTCCCTAGGCACTGAGAGCAAGGGGTCTATGTCTGGATTACCCTTCACACTTAGGGAGACCCCCTAAGAGTATTTACAATAAACATACAAAATGTGAGAGGCTTCTGAGGATGAATGACAGCCCAATGGCCTGTACTACAGCTAGTCACCGCTCAGAAGCATCATGTTTTAGCTCTCTAGTACCATTACAGAGGAGACATTTCCATATACATTTCAGACTAATCCCGCCCAAAAGGGCGGTCCAGTTCCAAAATGATGGGCTAGTCCCCCCTGATCGGGAACACCAGCTAACCCCCTAACATACGTTTCGGCCTTGTTGACCTTTTCAGGAAGGTGCAACTGGATTCCCTAGGCACTGAGAGTAAAGGAGCCACATCTGGATTACCCTTCACTCTTAGGGAGACCCCCTAAGAGTATTCACAATAGGCATATAAAATGTGAGAGGCTTCTGAGGAAGAACGACAGCACAATGGCCTGTTCTACGTCTAGTCACCGTTCAGAAGCATCATGTTTTAACTCTCTAGTGCCTTTACAGAGGAGAAATTTCCACATTAGACTAATCCAGACCAAAAGGGCAGTCCAGTTCCAAAATGATGGGCTAGTCCCCCCTGCACGGGAACACCAGCTAACCCCTAATGTATGTTCCAGCCTTGTTGGCCTCATCAGGAGGGTGCAGATGGATTCCCTAGGCACTGAGAGCAAGGGGTACAAAATGTAATAGGCTTCTGAGGATGAACAACAGCACAATGGCCAGTTCAACTGCTAGTAAGAAGCATCACGTTTTAGCTCTCTGGTGCTATTACACGGTGACTAGCCGTAGAACAGACCATCGTGCTGTTTTTCAGCCTCAGAAGCCTCTCACATTTTGTATGTTTATTTTTAATACTCTTAGGGGGTCTCCCTAAGAATGAAGGGTAATCCAGACGTGGACCTCTTACTGTCAGTGCCTAGGGAATCCAGCTGTATCCTCCTGACAAGGCCAACATGTATATTGGGGTTAGCTGGTGTTCCTATGCAGGGGGGACTTGCCTGTCATTTTGGAACTGGTCTGCCCTTTTGAACAGGATTAGTCAAATATGTATGTGTAAATTTCTCCTCTGTAATGGCACTAGAGAGCTAAAATGAGATGCTTCTGAGTGGTGACTAGCCGTAGAACAGGCTGTTGTTCGCCCTCAGAAGACTCTCACATTTTGTATGTTTATTTTAAAAAGTGAAGTATGACAGGATATATTAGACATGGAAAATGACCCTCAAATTTCCTTGTGGTCTAAAAAAAAACATCTCCCACAAAATGTCTTGATATTAGAAGAGGTCAACACATTTACTTGGACATCTGCATGTTCCAGCAGTACATCGGTTCAACCTGGAAAGCCCAGGGGTCAGGTAAGATTACAAGGGCACATAGTGAAAAAAACAAAATTAGATAAATCAGGCAAATTCAATAATGCAACCTTGCCTTCATGACTAAGGGACGTACTTCTAAAGTTAAGTGGAGGAATTTGGGGGAAAACCAATTATTTCAAAAATTCCTATTGATTTAAATGGGGATTTTAACCCCTTGCCTGAGACATTGTCAACTCGTTGTGAAACAATGCGTTGGTGACTTGTCTAGAAAACAAAGGATTAAACTTCCTATTTAGAGCAGATGGAATTTTTAGTTCTCCACTGTGGCGATGCAGTTGGTTTGCCACAGAATTTCTGCATTTTTTAACATATGCACAAAACAAAAAATGGAGATTTCCCAGGAAAAGGAGCAGAATATAGGTGTAGGTAAAGAATGTCTATGGCTGAAGTGTTGCGTTTGTAGCCAGATGGGGGTCTCCATTCACAATTCCATCAGGGGCCTCAGGTTTCTTAACATTAGGAATGGGTGAAAAGTCCTATTTCCTTCTGCCAAAAATTGTCACTTTTCCCACTGGAAGTCCTACCCATAGAGAAACCCATGGAATGTCTGCTTTTTCCCTAATTTCACTGATTTTGCCATAACAACTTTTCCGTGTTCCACAAAAGTTTTTATTTGGTGACAATTCTCACCTCCATAGTATAAAAACCTGAAATCCCCCCCTTCCCCCATGTGGCCTGGTGTAGATTAGATATAAGTGATTCAGAAAGACAATGAGGACAGGAATACTGGATGACATGGCTGCGTACAGTAGCAGAGCACAGTGAAGCTGCCTGTGCAGAATGCTGCTCTGACAGCTGTGATAACAAGCGTGACAGCATCTCATGCAAAAGCCAAAAGGATGAGGACCAACATATTGACTAAGGTATGTCTTCATGCTGTATTGTAAAAAAGTAAAAATGCAGTGACATTCATAGAGACAGCGGGGTTTAAGCAGTTGTATTTGCAGGGAGTATTTATTTTGGTAGACAGTGAAACATAGGGACAGGTAATGGAAAAAAATAGTTTGACTAATAGGTGACAGTGACCCTGACATGAGCTGTGACTGAGGCCGACCATGAAAGATACAAGAAATAGAGGATTATATGACACAGAACATCACATTGAAACATTTGTGTTGTGTACTTTACAGTTAGAATCAACACTACTTTGATAACGTTCAGCAAAAGTACTAGGGGCAAAGGTAGGGGGAAAATAATTGTGTGGGAATTAGGATGTGTCAGTAAAGAGCTAGTCCAAAAACTGACAGCAGTTATGGTTGCTGCAGCGTGTGCAATAAATATTGAAGATCCGTCTCCTCCTGAGGAGACTGTCTATGAAAGTGGCATAAAAAGTTCCTCCACCACCAGTAGTAATAATAAACCATCTAAAAACATTGAAGATGACAAGTCTCATTCTATTGCTGGGCATAGAGGAGGAAGGTGTAGCAGTTCAGCCAATTGCTGCATCTGACAGTGGGAGTAAAATAGTACAACCCGACCTAAAAGTTGTAGCAAACATTCTAAAAATCCCTCTAAGTGAAAAAAGTAAAAATAAACTGTTTTATACTTCAAAAAGCTTAGAGGAATATAAAAGTAGTGATGTGGGCGATGCTGATGAAGACCTAATTATTGATGATGCTATTATAGAATATATCTCTCCAGCATCCTCTTCTTCTTCAAATACGTGTGAAGTTGAGAATGAGAGGGATGATAACATAAAAGTAGCTGAAGGGAAAAAGCGCATATGCCTTTTTATAAACTGTTGGATAAATCAAATGGAAAGTTTGACTGGATAAGAAAAGATGCCTAAAAAATTCACAATCATCCTGTCAGTCACCATGAGCATCATCACCACTTCTATGTCCAAGATCCACCCAGCCACACAGGCTATTCTCGAGTAATCAGCAACAGAAGTCATCAACATCCACAACCCTAACTATGATGAGTTATTCTATTGCTGTTGGAAATGCAGCACCTTTGACACCTACAAGTAGTACAATTGCAATGTCTTTCCCCAATAGTAGTAGTAGTAGTAGTAGTAGTAGTAGTAGTAGGCTATCTGTTGTCTGTGTAAGAAGCATGTGTGCAGGGAGATAGCAGGATTATACCTAGGTACACCCTTTCCAAGATCCCATCTGAAGCGAAACAACAGGTCTGATTGGGAGACACACCATCAACATGTCAGAGGTGCCATGATTAGTAGCATTAGAGGCATCATAGGTTGTCCACACATGCTGCCACCACCTCCCCCACCTCCGCTGCTACAAGTTATTTTGTTAAAGCAATAAAATTACATAGTTCTTCTTCCATGTACTGCCAACCCACAGTTATTAAGTTATAAGGAAGTATCAAATGCTTCACAAAAATAATCCCAAAGTAAGCATGTGGAATGGCAAAGTTGCCAATATGTTGGCAGTTGACATGCTGCCTTATTCTTTTGTAGAAAAGAGAGCTTTTAATCAACTGTGTTGCAACCCACAAGCATATCTCAAGCGGTGACTATTTTTCAAGGAAGGATGTGAAATGTGAAAGAATTGTACAAGCAGGTGGTTTATATGATGGGCAAAGGGCTAGAAACCTCAATGGGCAAGAAAATTCACCTTACAACAGATATGTGGACAAGTGGGCAGAGTAAAGACTAGATGACTGGCACAGATCCTCTGGTTTTCCTGCCACTAGAGGGCAACAATAGGTTGCAGAATCAGGTGATAGCCAGTAATCTTGCCTCTGATACTGGCAGTAATATTGAAGGACAGCAGCAGGGGTAGACCTTACCACCAGCATGCCACTCTATGCATGCAGAATATTGAAAGACAATCCCACAAAGCCATAGGTGTGTTAACCCCTTAAGGACCAGCCGCGCAAGCTTGCAGCTGGCACTTAAGGACCACTGAGCTTTTTTTTTTTTTTTTTGCGATCCGACACAGAGCTCCCTGAAAGGCTTGCAGCCACGTGGGGAGCCCTGAAATTCATGACGGTCTTGGAACGTCATGGGTCCTTATCGCACACCAACCCATGAGTGCCAGGACCATCAAGGGTCCTTAAGGGGTTAAATAAGCTAGAGCAATTGATAGAGGAATGGCTTGTACCCCATTCCTTGAAAGCTGGTTTTGTGTCTACTAATAATGGCTCCAACATAATTGCTCGTCATACACAACAAGCCGAGTTACATCTACATCTAAAAAATCTTACTTATTAAAGCATCATTAAAATTGTTGAACAATGTTGTCCATCATACTATTTGCTCTCGGCCCAACGTTTCAGTCCACATTAGGACTTTCCTCAGGAACCAACAACATATTCTTTGTTTAAATAGTGATTCAGTGAGAGTGGTGCCGAAGTTGCGTGTCCACCTTTAGTTAAGCGACCCCATCACTTCCTCGGCGTCAGTCTCACCAACTTTATTAATCTACGATCAACTTGTAAAATCGTATCCATGAGGAACTTATCAATTAAATAAAGATGATTAGGCTTAACTGTTCATTCAAGCCCAGCAGTGACAGGATTTTTAGAGTATATATCCAGTACATCTCTCATTGTGCAAGTCTTCCCTGTCGTCACCTCTCTTGAACCTGCATACCACTTCAAACGGAAAACGCCTCAGGTCTTTAACCCGGTGTTTCTTCTGAATTAAGTGTCTCGCTACCGGAGATCTTAACAGTAGTTTATCGTTCAATATCCCATTCAGATCCCTGCATATCAGAGATCTATGCTCTCTTAGCCGTTCTTTAAACAGTCTGCCGGTCTTGCCAACATAACTTTTCTCACAGGGGCACATCAGGAGATATATTACATATGGTGTACTGCATGTAATATTATTGTAGACACGTAACTCATAATTAACTTTAGGAACAATTCAACTTGTACCAGAAATCATATGTATACACATCACACAACCACTACACCCCTTTGGATATTGTATTTCTTTGTGTTGTATATTTGTCCACTGGATCAGAGCGGACCAATTCGTCTCTCAAACTATGTCCTCTCTTATGTCCACACATGGGGGCATTCTTGAACATGTATGCAGCGGTACCCTGGAATGAACTACTCCAACATAATAGCTGCCTTGATCATAGGTGATATGGTGCCCTCGTTTGCTTATATGCTAAATTTAGTTGTGACTAGATTTCTCTCAAATCCTTACAGAGGTGCTGACTATCAAGTACAAAATATGTGTCCATTTTAGCCATTTCTACACTGCTTACATTGCATTGTATTCTGCACAAGAGCGTAACAACCTGTAACATAGATGAAAATGCAGGTCCCTACCAGGTGGAAATCTACATTGTACATATTAGAGCATTTGTACGAGCTAAATAAGACCATTAATGAGTATACATTATATAAACTTGAAGATTTTGGAGGGAACATCTTGGTCATCTGGTCATTGATAATTAATGTGTGACCTATGTGAGCTGCTGAAAGCTTTTGTGGAGGCCACTTTGCTGGTTAGTCATGTAGGGTAAGAAATTAATGAAATTCAGCCACTGATATATTTATTTACTGCAGAAAAATGTGAGGAGCATGACTGACAGATTTTGCAATAATGATATGAAGTACATGTTAGCATGCTTTGGGCGGGATCTTCAAATAGTACCCATTAAAAGAAATGAGGGATAAATACTTGCTATTTTCCTGGACCCTGAATTTAAACATAACATTTCTGAATTTGTATCGAAGTGTGACCAAACAGTGATCTACAGCATCTCTCTGAGGAATTGGATTTTGTGAAAAAATATAAAGATATTCTTATAGATAGAGTGGAGGGTTGCTTTGTGGAGGATGAGAGCAGCAACAACATCATTAGCAACAGGGCCGGCGCTGCCATTAAGGCAGAACAGGCAGCTGCCTTAGGGCGCCGCAATGGAGGGGCGCTGAAAAGAGGGAAGTTGTGTTTTATTTTTTTTTCTCCTGCGGTGTTACACATAGACGCCGCGAGGGAGCGCTTGGTAGTGTAAATCAGCTCTCCTTCGTAGCATCTATGTGACACACCGCAGAGAGACCCAGGCTCTGTAGTAATACAGAGAGCTGAGAGATGACATCATCTCCCAGCGCTCTGCATTACTGAGAGCAGCGCGCGGGAGTCTCAGCTCTGTGCCTAAGGAGGCACAGAGCTCTAAGCAGTGGCACGCCGCTAGACCACCAGGGACTCAAGGTAGGGAGATGAAGGGGAATTATGGAGATGAAGGGGCATTGTGGAAGGGGAATTATGGAGTTGAGGGGGCGTTGTGGAAGGGGAATTATGGAGATGAAGGGGCATTGTGGAAGGGGAATTATGGAGTTGAGGGGGCGTTGTGGAAGGGGAATTATGGAGATGAAGGGGCATTGTGGAAGGGAAATTATGGAGATGAAGGGGCATTGTGGAAGGGGAATTATGGAGATGAAAGGGCATTGTGGAAGGGGAATTATGGAGTTGAGGGGGCATTGTGGAAGGGGAATTATGGAGATGAGGGGGCATTGTGGAAGGGGAATTATGGAGTTGAGGGGGCATTGTGGAAGGGGAATTATGGAGTTGAGGGGGCGTTGTGGAAGGGGAATTATGGAGATGAAGGGGCATTGTGGAAGGGGAATTATGGAGTTGAGGGGGCATTGTGGAAGGGGAATTATGGAGTTGAGGGGGCATTGTGGAAGGGGAATTATGGAGTTGAGGGGGCGTTGTGGAAGGGCAATTATGGAGATGAAGGGGCATTGTGGAAGGAAAATTATGGAGATGAAGGGGCATTGTGGAAGGGGAATTATGGAGATGAAGGGGCATTGTGGAAGGGGAATTATGGAGTTGAGGGGGCATTGTGGAAGGGGAATTATGGAGATGAAGGGGCATTGTGGAAGGGGAATTATGGAGTTGAGGGGGCATTGTGGAAGGGGAATTATGGAGATGAAGGGGCATTGTGGAAGGGAAATTATGGAGTTGAGGGGGCATTGTGGAAGGGGAATTATGGAGATGAAGGGGCATTGTGGAAGGGGAATTATGGAGATGAAGGGGCATTGTGGAAGGGGAATTATGGAGTTGAGGGGGCATTGTGGAAGGGGAATTATGGAGTTGAGGGGGCGTTGTGGAAGGGGAATTATGGAGATGAAGGGGCATTGTGGAAGGGGGAATTATGGAGATGAAGGGGCATTGTGGAAGGGGAATTATGGAGATGAGGGGGCATTGTGGAAGGGGAATTATGGAGTTGAGGGGGCATTGTGGAAGGGGAATTATGGAGTTGAGGGGGCGTTGTGGAAGGGGAATTATGGAGATGAAGGGGCATTGTGGAAGGGGAATTATGGAGTTGAGGGGGCATTGTGGAAGGGGAATTATGGAGTTGAGGGGGCATTGTGGAAGGGGAATTATGGAGTTGAGGGGGCGTTGTGGAAGGGCAATTATGGAGATGAAGGGGCATTGTGGAAGGAAAATTATGGAGATGAAGGGGCATTGTGGAAGGGGAATTATGGAGATGAAGGGGCATTGTGGAAGGGGAATTATGGAGTTGAGGGGGCATTGTGGAAGGGGAATTATGGAGATGAAGGGGCATTGTGGAAGGGGAATTATGGAGTTGAGGGGGCATTGTGGAAGGGGAATTATGGAGATGAAGGGGCATTGTGGAAGGGAAATTATGGAGTTGAGGGGGCATTGTGGAAGGGGAATTATGGAGATGAAGGGGCATTGTGGAAGGGGAATTATGGAGTTGAGGGGGCATTGTGGAAGGGGAATTATGGAGATGAAGGGGCATTGTGGAAGGGAAATTATGGAGTTGAGGGGGCATTGTGGAAGGGGAATTATGGAGATGAAGGGGCATTGTGGAAGGGGAATTATGGAGATGAAGGGGCATTGTGGAAGGGGAATTATGGAGTTGAGGGGGCATTGTGGAAGGGGAATTATGGAGTTGAGGGGGCGTTGTGGAAGGGGAATTATGGAGATGAAGGGGCATTGTGGAAGGGGGAATTATGGAGATGAAGGGGCATTGTGGAAGGGAAATTATGGAGTTGAGGGGGCATTGTGTAAGGGAAATTATGGAGATGAAGGGGCATTGTGGAAGGGAAATTATGGAGTTGAGGGGGCATTGTGGAAGGGGAATTATGGAGTTGAGGGGGCATTGTGGAAGGGGAATTGTAGAGATGAAGGGAGCATTGTGGAAGGGGCATTGTGGAGATGAAGGGAGCATTGTGGAAGGGGCAATGTGGAGGTGGGGAGAGTGTGGAGGTAAATATGTGGGCGGGGGCAGGGGATTGTGGCAAGGTCGGGGGGGACATCAAAATGCACCTTCACCTGTGTATACAAAAATCCTTGCACCGGCCCTGATTAGCAAGAACATCGCAACATTTTCCTGAACATGTCATCATCATCATCACTGAAAGCAAGTCATTTGTCTCCAGGCTACAATCTACCATTTGTGGTGGTGGTGGCTCAACCCTATGGGGCTTTCACTCTGATTATGGATTCATATCTGAAAACCATATAGCTCCTAGGAGTGATCCCACTGCACGTGAGGTGGTTGCAGCATACTTGCCGGAAAGCTATGTTCTAGGCTGAAATGATACAGGCACGTTCCTAGTTGAGCATCTTTGACTCCTAGTTTACATATGCAAATTATCCAAAACGTATGTCTGGGGTTGGCGGTTTCTGTTGTTCAGATAGGAATTTCGTGGCTGGACTGCTTGTTTGGCAGGACCAGTATGACATGGTTTGGGATATTTTCTTTATGTGAAAGGCAAGAGTGGGCTAAAAGGGACTGCACCTTGGGTAGGGCACCACTCCTAGAGGGCCTACAAATTTGTATTGCAGGCTAATTCCTAGTTCCATATCTCTGACTCTTAGTTTACATAGGCTGAAATGATGTCATCATTGACTGTTGACAAACAAAACATATTCATATATTCAATATTTGGGGAGGTATATTGTAATTATGTTCTTTCTATGTACACCGATTCATATTCTTTATATGCTGTACAGTCTCCCACACTTATAATCCATGTCATCTCTGTACTTTGGGAAGAATCACATGTACCTATATATGGATTATATATCGGCTGACCATACCTCAACTTTAAAAAGGGACACACATGAAAAATGCATACTTCAGGGTTGCTTTGATTTTGGTGCACTCCTGAAATATGCTTATTTCGTATGTGTCCCTTTTTAAAGGTGAGATATGGTCAGCCTAATTATGTAAATCAAGTGATGTGCATCACACTGTGTTAAATGCTATCTTGATTACTCTCAGAGAGTTTTGTTTACACCCAACAATCATGGGCTCATCTAAGCAGCTCACTGAGGATCAGAAAATAAAGATAACAGACTGTTACAAAGCAGGGGCACCTTCAAGGGAGTTATGGAGAACTGTTGAAGTCAAGACAAGATTTGGAAGATCAAAAAAAAATCTCTGATGGTAAAGAATGCAAAGCAAAACCCCTATATGACTGCAAAAGACCTGCAAGGAAGTTTAGGTGGCATGGTGGCAGTGGTTCACCAGTCCACTGTGAAGTGTTGCTTGAACAAACATGATCTACATGAAAGTTATCAGAAGAAAACCTTACCTGTGATCTCATCGCAAAGCTCAACATCTGAAGTATGCAATACAACACTTAGATAAGCCAGAGGCATATTGGACCAAAGTGCTGTGGTTAGTGATGAGCGAGCATGCTCGGCCGAACCTCGGTTTGGCTCGAGCATCGCTCTGCTCGGCACATGGCGGTACTCGTACGAGTACCGCATGTGCTCGCCCGCCATGTTCGGGTCTCCTCCCCGCACGTTTCGCGGCTGCTGCGCAGCCAATAAACATGCAGGGAGGCTCTGACATCAGTGTAATGCCAGCAGCCATGTTGGCTGCTGGCATTACACTGATTGGCTGGCCAGAACCCGTGATCGGGTGCTGTATAGCACCTGACCAGCGAGTTCGGCTCAGTCTTAGCCAGGGAGAGATGAGGATAGGAAGGGAAAGTCAGTGTAGGGAGAAGAAAAGCGAATTTGTAAAAAAAAAGACCCAAAAGTCCTTTTTAGGACTACTGTGTGTGGGGGCAGCAGTTTATTTTGTTTGGGGGGGCAGAGATATAAAAAAAAAAACTTCACATATTCTGTTCACTGTGCCTAGCCGCAGATTAGCAGCACATTCTGTTTAGTGTGCAAAGTTGCAGATTAGAGCACATTCTGTTCAGTGTGCAAAGTTGCAGATTAGGAGCACATTCTTTTTAGTGTGCAAAGTTGCAGATTAGAGCACATTCTGTTCAGTGTGCAAAGTTGCAGATTAGCAGCACATTCTTTTTAGTGTGCAAAGTTTCAGATTAGCAGCACATTCTGTTTAGTGTGCAAAGTTTCAGATTAGCAGAACATTCTGTTTAGTGTGCAAAGTGTAAAATATCAAAGTCACATATTCCATTCACTGTGCGTAGCCGCAGATAAGAAGCACATTCTGTTTAGTGTGCAAAGTTGCGTTTTAGGAGAACATTCTGTTAACTGTGCAAACTGTAAAGTATCAAAGTCACATATTCCATTCACTGTGCCGAGCCGCAGTTAAGAAGCACATTCTGTTTAGTGTGCAAAGTTGCATATTAGGAGAACATTCTGTTAACTGTGCAAACTGTAAAATATCAAAGTCACATATTCCATTCACTGTGCGTAGCCGCAGATAAGAAGCACATTCTGTTTAGTGTGCAAAGTTGCATATTAGGAGAACATTCTGTTAACTGTGCAAACTGTAAAATATCAAAGTCACATATTCCATTCACTGTGCCGAGCCGCAGTTAAGAAGCACATTCTGTTTAGTGTGCAAAGTTGCATATTAGGAGAACATTCTGTTAACTGTGCAAACTGTAAAATATCAAAGTCACATATTCCATTCACTGTGCCTAGCCGCAGTTAAGAAGCACATTCTGTTTAGTGTGCAAAGTTGCATATTAGGAGAACATTCTGTTAACTGTGCAAACTGTAAAATATCAAAGTCACATATTCCATTCACTGTGCCGAGCCGAAGTTAAGAAGCACATTCTGTTTAGTGTGCAAAGTTGCATATTAGGAGAACATTCTGTTAACTGTGCAAAGTGTAAAATATCAAAGTCACATATTCCATTCACTGTGCGTAGCCGCAGATAAGAAGCACATTCTGTTTAGTATGCAAAGTTGCATATTAGGAGAACATTCTGTTAACTGTGCAAACTGTAAAATATCAAAGTCACATATTCCATTCACTGTGCCGAGCCGCAGTTAAGAAGCACATTCTGTTTAGTGTGCAAAGTTGCATATTAGGAGAACATTCTGTTAACTGTGCAAACTGTAAAATATCAAAGTCACATATTCCATTCACTGTGCCTAGCCGCAGATAAGAAGCACATTCTGTTTAGTGTGCAAAGTTGCATATTAGGAGAACATTCTGTTAACTGTGCAAACTGTAAAATATCAAAGTCACATATTCCATTCACTGTGCCTAGCCGCAGTTAAGAAGCACATTCTGTTTAGTGTGCAAAGTTGCATATTAGGAGAACATTCTGTTAACTGTGCAAAGTGTAAAATATCAAAGTCACATATTCCATTCACTGTGCGTAGCCGCAGATAAGAAGCACATTCTGTTTAGTGTGCAAAGTTGCATATTAGGAGAACATTCTGTTAACTGTGCAAACTGTAAAATATCAAAGTCACATATTCCATTCACTGTGCCTAGCCGCAGTTAAGAAGCACATTCTGTTTAGTGTGCAAAGTTGCATATTAGGAGAACATTCTGTTAACTGTGCAAAGTGTAAAATATCAAAGTCACATATTCCATTCACTGTGCCGAGCCGCAGTTAAGAAGCACATTCTGTTTAGTGTGCAAAGTTGCATATTAGGAGAACATTCTGTTAACTGTGCAAACTGTAAAATATCAAAGTCACATATTCCATTCACTGTGCCGAGCCGCAGTTAAGAAGCACATTCTGTTTAGTGTGCAAAGTTGCATATTAGGAGAACATTCTGTTAACTGTGCAAACTGTAAAATATCAAAGTCACATATTCCATTCACTGTGCCGAGCCGCAGTTAAGAAGCACATTCTGTTTAGTGTGCAAAGTTGCATATTAGGAGAACATTCTGTTAACTGTGCAAACTGTAAAATATCAAAGTCACATATTCCATTCACTGTGCCTAGCCGCAGATAAGAAGCACATTCTGTTTAGTGTGCAAAGTTGCATATTAGGAGAACATTCTGTTTACTGTGCAAAGTTGCAGATTTGCAGCACATATTCCGTGTAATATGAAGAAGGCGGGTAAAAAGGGACGGGGAAGTGGACGTGATCCTGATAGTTCAGGGCGCGGGTCAGGACGCGTAGAAACTGTGCCTGGTGCCAGAGCACAAGACAGAAAGACATCCACCATACCTAGCTTCATGTCTCAGTTTACAGGGCGTCGCAGGACATCACTCTCGAGGTCCGACCACTGCGAACAGGTGGTCGGTTGGATGTCAGCTGATACTGCTTCCAGTCGGTTAAGCACCACCCTGTCTTCCACCAAGTCCACTCTCAGTAGCCAAGAGTCTGGTCAACATAATCCTCACCCTGATCATCCTTCCTCCCACCATAGAGGATCTGGTCAAAGAAGTGATCCCACACTGGGATATAGTGAGGAGCTCGTCTCATCACCAATCCTTAATTTGAACCTCTCTCCAAGCACGCTTGCAGAGGAACATGACATCTTGTGCCCTGATTCACAACCTCTAGAGGGTACCCAATCACAAGAAGATGACAGAGGTGAACGGCATTTAAGGTCAATGGAAGTGGATGATGATGATGATGAGACACAGTTGCCATTAAATCAACCACTATTACTGTCTCAAGACCTTGATGAGGAGGATGATATACAGTTGTCAATGACTGAGTATGTGGTGGGATCAAGACATGAGGAGGATGATCAGAGTGAGAAAGTGGAGGAGGACTTGGTGGACAATGAGGTGACTGACCCCACCTGGGAAGGTGTAGAGCCGAGCGATGACAGCAGTCCTGAGGGTGAGCCATCTGCAGCACCGCAACAGGCTGAAAGAGGCAGTGGTGTGGCTACAGAAAGAAGGCGGACCGCACCAAACCGGCCCGCAAATGTTCCACGGAGCACCCCCTTGCGTAAATCTCCCTTGCCAAGGGCTAGGTGTTCCGCGGTATGGGTTTTTTTTAAGGAAAGTGCGGACGACAAAAGAATTGTAGTTTGCAACCTGTGCCACATCAGAATGAGCCGAGGCATGAACACTAGAAACCTCACCACCACCAGCATGATCCGACACATGGCATCCAAGCACCGTAATAAGTGGGAGGAACGCCCGGATTGCCAATCTGTGTCTGCAGGCCACACCACTGCCTCCTCTTCCCCTGTTTTCGGTGCCGGCCAATCGCCTGTCGAAGGCGCAGGCCCGCATACCTCCCGCCCTGCACCTGTACCATCTGAAGCACCATCAGTGACCACATCCACTTCCCTGTCCCAGCACAGCATCCAAATGTCGTTACCCCAGGCATTTGAGCGCAAGCGAAAATACCCAGCCACCCACCCACAGGCCATAGCACTAACCTCACACCTTTCCAAATTACTGGCCATCGAAATGCTGCCATTTAGGCTTGTGGAGACTGAGTCCTTCCGCAGCCTGATGGCAGCAGCTGTCCCTCGGTACGCAGTCCCCAGCCGCCACTACTTTTCCCGGTGTGCCGTCCCCGCCTCACACCACCATGTGTCCCGTAACATCACCCGTGCCCTGACCAACGCAGTTACTGGGAAGGTCCACTTAACGACTGACACATGGACAAGTGCTTGTGGCCAGGGACGCTACATTTCCCTGACGGCACACTGGGTGAATGTCGTGGAGGCTGGGAGCGACTCGGACCCTGGGATGGCACAGGTGCTACCCACGCCGAGGATTGCGGGCCCTACCTCCATCAGGGTTTCCGCCAGCACCTACGTTATTGGCTCCTCCTCCTCCGTTTCCACCTCCGAATTCTCTGCGCGCAGCGCCCCTCACCCATCAGCCGGTAGCTGGAAGCAGTGTAGCACTGCAGTGGGGAAGCGTCAACAGGCCGTGCTGAAGCTGATCTGCCTTGGGGACAAACAGCACACGGCCTCAGAGCTGTTGCAGGGGATTAGTCACCAGACCGAGCAGTGGCTCTCGCCACTCAACCTGCAACCAGGCATGGTTGTGTGTGATAATGGGCGTAACTTGGTGGCGGCTTTGGAGCTCGGCAAGCTCACACACGTACCATGCCTAGCGCATGTATTTAATTTAGTGGTTCAGCGATTTCTAAAAACCTACCCCAATTTGCATGATCTCTTGACCAAGGTGCGCCGCGTGTGTGCACATTTCCGTAAGTCATCTACAGCTTCAGCCGGCCTGTTG
Source organism: Rhinophrynus dorsalis (assembly GCA_037306005.1). NCBI lineage: Eukaryota > Metazoa > Chordata > Amphibia > Anura > Rhinophrynidae > Rhinophrynus > Rhinophrynus dorsalis. The sequence goes on along the minus strand of CM074726.1, from coordinate 170,360,732 downwards.
AAGCTGCAGCAGCGCTTACAATTGCCAGCTCACCAGCTGCTGTGTGACGTGAGCACGCGCTGGAACTCCACCTTCCACATGTTGGCCCGGCTTTGTGAGCAGCAGAGGGCAGTAGTGGAGTACCAGCTGTTACACGGTCGTCGCCTCTCCGTTCAACTTCCTGTAATCAGAAGTGAGGAGTGGGAATGGATGTCAGACCTCTGCGAGGTTTTACGCAATTTTGAGGAATCGACACAGATGGTGAGCGGCGATAACGCTATTATCAGTGTAACCATCCCACTTCTGTGTCTACTGAAACGCTCTCTGCGCACAATTAAAACCAACGCTTTGCATGTGGAAGAGGTGGAAATGCGGGAGGAAGAGCTTACACAAGGTGATAGCCAGAGCACCCTCACTTCGTCTTCTCAGCGACAATTGGAGGAGGCGGAGGAGGAGGAGGAGGAGGAGGAAGACACGGTTGCCTCCGCTATAGAGGGTAGCCATGGAACTTTAGTTCCATCTCTTCAGCGTGGGTGGGCAGAAGAGGAGGAAGAGGATGAGGAGATTGAGAGTCATCCTCCTGGTGAGGACAGCGAAATCTTGCCTGTTGGTACTCTGGCACACATGGCTGACTTTATGTTAGGCTGCCTTTCCCGTGACCCACGCGTTATACGCATTTTAGACAACACGGATTACTGGGTGTTCACCCTTCTGGACCCCCGCTACAAAGAGAATTTCTCATCTCTCATTCCTCCGGTGGAGAGGACAAGCAAAATGGTGCAATACCAGAAGGTTCTTGTTGAAAAATTGCTCCAAAATTTTCCATCTGACAACGCTGGCGGCAGAGTACGTGCTACCTTGGCCAACCGAGAAGGGGAGAAAAGGGGAGCACACAGCAGTTCCGACAAAGGCAGGGCAACACTCTCCAAGGCGTGGGACACCTTCATGACACCCCGCCAGCACCCTCACCCTGATGCGCAGCCTAGTGTCACAAGGAGGGAAAAGTTTTGGAAGATGGTGAAGGAGTACGTAGCAGACCGTGTCAGCGTCCTCAATGATCCCTCTGTGCCTTACAACTACTGGGTGTCCAAGCTGGACACGTGGTATGAACTGGCACTCTACGCCTTGGAGGTGCTGGCCTGCCCTGCCGCCAGCGTTCTGTCTGAGCGGGTATTTAGTGCTGCTGTTGGCATCATAACAGATAAGCGTATCCGCCTTTCCACCGAAAATGCTGATAGGTTGACACTTATAAAAATGAACAAGGCCTGGATTTCCCCTGACTTCTCCACTCCACTGGAGGAAAGCCCTGGGGGAACATAAACTCACTTTATATATGTTATTTACAATGATGGGAATACTCTGTATTCCCATTCACCCCTTCCACCCAAAAAATGGGTATATGGTTGACTCTCTTCCATATACCCTGGGATATAATTTTTATATAGGGCCAGCTCACCAGCGGGCCCTGTTTGACAATTTTTGTATAGGTCAGCTCACCAGCGGGCCTTCTCATATAATGTTTTATTGGGTCAGCTCTCTAGCGGGCCCTCTCATATAATGTTTTATAGCGTCAGCTCACTAGCGGGCCTTCGCATATAATGTTTAGGATGGTCAGCTCCGCAGCAGACCCTCACCCATAATGTTTTAGATGGTCGGCTCAGCGCACGTTTCCCTCTTAATCATGGCCCCAGTTCAGAAAAATCTAGGAAATTTTTGGGAGAATTTGCCTTTGCGCATGTTTCCCTCTTAATCATGGCCTCAGTTCAGAAAAATCAAGGAAATTTTTGGGAGAATTTGCCTTTGCGCACGTTTCCCTCTTAATCATGGCCTCAGTTCAGAAAAATCAAGGAAATTTTTGGGAGAATTTGCCTCTGCGCACGTTTCCCTCTTAATCATGGCCTCAGTTCAGAAAAATCGAGGAAATTTTTGGGAGAATTTGCCTCTGCGCACGTTTCCCTCTTAATCATGGCCTCAGTTCAGAAAAATCGAGGAAATTTTTGGGAGAATTTGCCTCTGCGCACGTTTCCCTCTTAATCATGGCCCCAGTTCAGAAAAATCGATGAAATTTTTGGGAGAATTTGCAGATGATATACAAGTAAATATACAGCAAATACTGTTTGGTAACAATTTTTCGCCTAAAGTCGTTTTTATCTGCCTTTTTGTGTGTTTTACGGTCAGTCTGTAAAAATGGCGTACTACGGGCGAAAGATCGTTCCCAGCAGCGACGTTGGAGTCCAAGATGCATCCAGACATCCTCCCTATGCTGTCCCTGAACCATTTCTGTGGTGTTTCCATCATTTTCTGCCCTTTTCCTATGGACCAGGCACCCTCCCCTCATCAGAGCAGGGGGTGCCTGGTGTAATGCTCGAGTCCTCCCATTGACTTCAATGGGGCTCGGGTGCCCGGCCGAGCACTCGAGCCTCCGGGGGCGCTCGGTCAGAGCACCCGAACACCCGAGCATTGGGGTGCTCGATCATCACTAGCTGTGGTCTTTTGAAGTTTAAAACTGAACTCAAAATCAACCATGACTCAAGAGACAAGAGCTTAAAGCTTTGGAATGGTATCCACAGTTGAATATTATTGAAAATATATGGATGGATCTTACGTATGCAGTACATGCAAGATGACCTAAGAGTATTTCTGAACTAGAAGTATTCTGCAAGGGAGAGTGGGAAAAATGTCCGAAAGCAATAATAGAAAGACTGTTAGTAGCTACAAGAATTGTTTAGAGTCTGATTTCTGTTACTATGTACTGACTGACAGGGTGCCCATACTTTTGCACATGCCAGCAAATAAATAGTAACTGTACATTAAAATTTGCAGAAATATGTCAAGTTTACATTTGTCTGCTGAATAGGTTGTGTGAAAAAATAAATAATGTAATTTGGCCAGGGTGGCCGATATTTTGCATACAACTATTTATAACTATTTGTGTATCTGACACTTGACCAGTTAAGATGGTGACTGAATTTGTTCCCCTGGTGTTGGTGTATTTGTAAAATTGTCCAGGTAACAGACCTGTTGGAAGAACGAGTAAGGGCAGGTTTTCAGAAAGGTTTACACTATGATATATATTTAATTATGTGACACTATAGCTAGATTTATATTGTTTCATTGGTTATTTAGATTATTGCAGATCTCTTGCTTTGAAGTTATCACCATTCAGAGTCTTATGCATTACCCCAAACTGGGTCAATTCAGGGTCAAAACAATTGCACTTTGCAAATGAAAATGCACATTGATTAAAATGGGAGGTTTACTCCCATGAATCCTAGAGAGGTTTTTGCTCTGCTTTGAAGACCCCACTAGCATTCAAGGGGTTAAAATCTCTATTTCAATCCATGGGAATGAGGGGAATGATTATATTTCCCCTACGGTGCCGATGATTTACCCCTAAATTGCTGTAGTTTGCTTTCACATACAAGGCCCTGTATGTTTATTATCTTATGAAAGTTCCTTCTATAATTCAACAATTTACTTACAACAAGGAGATACTTACTAGGAGTTGTAGTTGTAGTTGTAGGTTCTGGGGTTGTTGTAACTGGAACATAAAAGAAAAATCACAAATCAAGCACTGATATGACAAATAGTGATTTAGTGGAATATTGTATCATAGCCTAAAGATATGGAAGAAGACTGAAATGTTTAATGGCACAACGTTCGGAAGAGCAAATCCCTTCATCAGGTGATTTCAGGGACAATACAGAGGACTAATAGAGTAAACACCTCTATTGGCTAATGGAATAGTTCTAGAGTGAAGGCTTTCAAGATCACTTAGGTCTATTTATCGGGCATGTTACAGAAGGAGAACTGAATATATATATATATATATATATATATATATATATATATATATATATATCAAACAACTAACCTGTGTTCCTCAAATCTAATTGTGAAAAGTGTACCCTGTATTACGCATGTATAATAACACTGTTGATAACTATGAGGATTTAGTGCACAAATTTTGGCCAAAAGAGGTTTAAGCTTGCCAACCCCGTCAAGGTAACGCAATATATGGCAAGTACCCACTCTAAACACTTAAAAAACCTATCTATCTATCTGTTGCAATATACACGTAGGAGGGGAACCCTTTGTTATAGCATTTATGATACTTGGGGGTCCCATTGTATGCAATTAAAAACAAATGGCAAACAGGGGCGTTGCCTGACAGCCGGACTGAATGTCCACATAAAGCGCACGCTCCAGACCTTTAGGAACGTTTTTTGTTTTCTTCTAATTATTGCTGTTCCTTTCCTGCTATATATGTAGGAGAAGAAGCCTAACACGGCATGCTGAAAGGCAAATTGGCCAAACAAGCTAAACAGGAGGCCAACCTTTGGAAATTCTTTACCTCAAAGAAACAGCCTAAGTCTTCATTGAGTGGTGACAAAATGGCGGAGAGTGATGTCCACAAAACAGGATATCAAAAATCCCCTGTCAGAACTCAAAGCTTTCTTGCGAGAAGAAGTAACGGAGGTTAGGCGTGAAGTAGCCATGACTGGTACCAGGGTTGATGCATTGGAGGATGGTATGACGCACTTGTATAATAACAAGGAGGCTACGTCTCAGCAATTAAAACTCTTACATCAGCAGCATACTGAACTTCTGCTAAAAGTGGATGATATGTAGAATAGGGCCAGGCGCTGTAACTTGAGGATTCAGGGCATCCCTGAAACTATAGACTCTCCTGCCTTGCCCGATTTTCTACAAAGGCTGCTCAGATTTATAACCAAAGCTGATGAGGATACGACCTAACATCTAGAATGTGCTCATCAGGCATTGAAAACGAAGTTGCAGTCGATTGATATCTCTAGGGCGGTGATAGTGAAATTTCAAGCTTATCCTGATAGGGATACTATGTACACTGTGGCTAGATTGTTCGTGCAGATACATTATTACACACGCCTAGCAGTACGTAGTATTTTATATATTTACCCCCAATCTCTCTCCCTTATCAAGCCTAGTAAGCATTATGACTGGGACTTCAATTAATCTCCCCTATATGAGTACTGACATACTTTACGTGTCTAAGATTAAGAATCTACTACAAATTACTTTAAGAGATGGTCAATACAAATTAAAACAGTGGATTTAATTATACCAATAACCAGCACAGGTCTGCCATCTAGATATCTGTATGTGAGATTCAATGCTACTACAGAACTGTTCAAGACAAGATACCTATTGCCTAATTAATAGTGTCCATAGCACAGTGGTGTGCAGTCCTACTCCTTCTAACTGCACATTAGTAAGACTAGACATATATATATATATATGGAACCACTTTTTAATTCGCCAGGCTTTTTATATACATTAGTAAAGGTTATATTTTATATTTCATTATTTACAGACCTAGGGTCAGGTCAGTTAGAAGGTCTCAAATATATGAGATCTAATTCCCACTATTTGCCTTCTTAGGGGTCACGGTCAGGTGCTGTTTAGGATTTCTTTTCCTCTTTTTCCTAATTTATTATATTCCGGAAAGTAATTTTCGCAAGAGTCGTGAATTACCTCTTACTAATAGATTTTATTTCCAGGCTTTTTGTGCTTCAGCTTCTTTTAAGAAACAGGGAGTTGCAGTATTGTTTCATAGACATATCCCATTCGTATCTACTGCTACGTATCGGGACCCTGGTGGCCGCTTTATCTTCCTCAAAGACACAATACACGTCTTTACCTATACTTTTTTTTGTTTTTATTCTCCTAATAGTGCTCAGCACTCCTTTTTCTCTTCCATGTTACAACATCTGGATTAATTCCAAGAAGGAATAGTGGTAATGAGGGGTGACCTCAATGCCCCCCTTCATTTGTCCTTGGACTGTTCTTCAGGTTCTTCTTCTTATCCTCGCTCTCTCACTCATAGGTTAATCAGATTCTGAGAGATTATAGATTTTTAGATCCGTGGAGGATTTGCCATCTGGATAGACGAGACTATACATTCTGTTTCTGCCCTCATGGGGTCTACTTGTGAACTGATTACTTATTTGTTAGCCATGATCATCTCCAGTTGATTGATGCTGCCTCTATAGGCAATATCACATGGTCGGATCACGCCCCAATTTTCCTGAAGGTCAGGTTGGGACCATACCAGACCATAGTGGAGACTAGAAGAAACATTCATGTTTCACTCTGATACTAAAAACTCAATAGAAATGTCTATAGTGGACTATGCAGGGCTCAAAATTTCCACTCGCCACTAGCCAATGGCGAGTGAAAATTTAGCTCTGGTGAGTAGAAATTAAGCCCTGGTGGGTATGTTTTTGCTTCTAGTGGCGAGTAACTTTTCAGGTCTGGCTAGTAGCAAAGGATTTAAAATTATAAGCCCTGGACTATGTATCACAAAATGACATTCCAAACATTTCCCCTTCTTTTAGATTGGGGCCTCATATGGGATACAGCGTCCCACTAGTCTATATCGGCCCAAGTAATGGAGTCTCACTATAAATTCCTCATGAGATGGTACTACACACCTTCTAGATTACACAATATGGCCTCAGCAGTGTCTCCGACATGTTGGAGATGTGGGACGGATAGGGACAAACCGGCCCATATATGGCGGTTTTGCCCTGTCATTCAACCTTACTGGCTGGCTTGTATTAACTTAATTGAAAGAGCTCTTCATATCACCCTCTTGAGGGACCCTTGGCAATTGCTCTTTTATTTACACTTCCCTGCTATTTATTGTGTCCATAAAACCTTTTCTCTATGCTATGTTACATGTGGTCAAAGCTCTAATTCCTCGTTACTGGTACTGTCAGACACCACCCCAGGTTGTGGAATGGAAGGATGAAGTGTGCTCACAATTTACCCTACTTAGACTGACGTTGCTTAAACAGGGCTCGGATCCTGAGGTGGTAAATTCTTTCCTCACGGAGGTGTTTTTGACTCTTGGCCCTTCTGCTACTTAACTATTAAACCTCACGCTTAGTGGAGGCCATCAACTTCCTGACGACATTCTGTGCTCTCTAGTGATCTGCTACTTGTGCATTTGGTACCGAAGCCATTTTTTTTGTAGCCCCTTCCTTCCCATTCTTCTTTTTCTCCTTCTGGCCTCTTTTCTTCTCTCTCTTGGTACCATCAGGGTTCATCTCTGTGATTCTCTCTTTCTCTTCATAGTATTTTATGTTTATCACAGGACATCTTCTCCTTTCTGCTATATTATGTCTTTCTCTTTGCCTGTGGATATCGATGCCAATACTGGACTGACTTTCAATCTTTTGGACATCATTGGCAGATATGTGGACTCTCGTTTTGGTTTCTATTGTCTGATATATATTAATTTGTATTTTACTGGATATCTCATAAGTCCTGTTTATTGTACTTCTGTACCGTATGTGGCATTGTCATTCTGCTTCATGCAAAATCTCTATAAATAAATATTTAAAAAAAAAAACAACAAAAAATAAATGCCAAACAATAATTTAAAAAGGTGTAAAGACTGACTTGCCTTTGTGTGCAATTGAGTGGGAACCTATCTAACAGAACTGTGGATCCACCAGGCCTTCTTTTCTTTATCTAAGGCCTTTAAAGGCCTGTTTTGGCTTTCATACACAGTGTCTGTTTGTAATTAATTATTCCTTATGTGGCCTGCGGGGGTGGAATAATGTTACCTATAGGAAGGGCTGGTGGATCCACTGTTCTCTTAGATAGGTACCCAATCAATGCAGGGGCACAAAGGCAAGTCAATCTTCACACCTTTTTAATGCGTTGCACTCTGGTCCTTAAGGGATTAATCAAAATATGCTCAGAGTGTAAACATTTTCTTTTGAAAGTGCTTTTAAAAAACACCTAGTTCAATGGTTCTCAACTCCTGTTCTCAGGACCCCCTAACAGTCCAGGACTTAGGGATTTCTCTGCTAGAGCACAGGTGCGGTGATCAGAGGCTCATTCAAATTGATTAACTCACCTGTGCTCTAACAAGGAAATCATGTGATCAGTGGCTCATTCACACTGATTAACTTACCTGTGCTCTAACAAGGAAATCATGTGATCAGTGGCTCATTCACATTGATTAACTCACCTGTCCTCTAACAAGGAAATCATGTGATCAGAGGCTCATTCACATTGATTAACTCACCTGTGCTCTAACAAGGAAATCATGTGATCAGAGGCTCATTCACATTGATTAACTCATGTGCTCTAACAAGGAAATCATCAAATCCTGGCCTGTTAGTGGCTCCTGAGGACTGGAGTTCAGAAACACTGACCTAGTTCTTACAAAGTGACAATTCCCCTGTAAGTGCTTAAGGCCCCATTTAATTGTTTGGTTTGCCCACAAATTGCTCCATTTTTTTAAATTTATGCGGAACTATTGCTCCATTTTTTTTTAATTCAAGCGGAACTAATATCCCTATACAAGTTTACCTCATTATCATCCTCATATAGCAATAAGCTTTAATTGTTGTTTTTTTTGTTAAAAAAAGCATGATGTGGCGAAATTTACATTACAAAAAATGAACCGTGACCTTACTTTCGGACAGACTGGGGTTACAGCCCCTGCGCCGCTGTCTGTCAATCTTCTGTTCCCTCCCCAAGTGTTGTCACGTTCCAACCAGGTTACATGGAGAAATCCTCCATCATCAGAGGAGGCTGGAAGGTGGCAATACATGGGCAGGGAACAGAAGGAGATTGACAAGGCTGCTGTGCAGAGCTGTACCTCGGTCTGTCCGGAAATAAGGCCACAACTAATTTTTAATTTTGTGAATTTTGGCACAGCATGCTTTTTAAAAAAACAAAAAAAAACAAAAAAAAGATTAACAGTTATCATTATATGAGGATGACAATGAGGTAAACTTGTATGGGGCAAAAGTTCCCCTTTAGAACCCTACGCCTCATACCCCCACTAATCTTGAGATGCACCTTTGTAGTTATGTCACTGTTCCGAATGGATTGGTTCCCTAAGTAATCCACACAGAATTGGTTCTTGGAGGCCATTATGATTTGCTGAGCAGATTAAGTAAGGGGGGGTTGTAGTTCAAGTGTATTGGTGCTCTTCTATAGAACCAATAAAGAGTAACAACAAGTACATGTTCATATTAACCCCTTGAGGACCGGATTTGTGTGTATCGCATTGCGAAGCAATACATTGCACACCCCACTGGTCTGCAAGCGGTTAGTGAATGTTCTTTATATTTTTATTGCCCCTTTAAACACTTCAAGAGTCTCACGTTTTACCCTTTGGAGTGACAGAGGGGTACACAATACATTGAATTGCGTATACCTCTGGCATTCAAAGGGTTAAAAAAAAAAAGTAAATTGACATCACCTGGACATCCACACAGTTCAGCAGTACATAGTTTCAATGAAGCCAGTACAGGGTCGCAGGTAATGTTGCATGGACAAAAATAAACAAAAAAAGAGAAAATCAGACAAACTCTGATGTACTGGAGCAAACCAACCGCACCATAGGGGACAGATAAACGCTACCCCAAATTACCATTGATTTAAATGGGGAGTTTAATCCCATTGCACTCTGGAGAGGTGCCCAATGCATTGTAAATTGATATGCTGGGTACATCTCTAGCATTGAATGGGTTAATAAACTCCATTAAATCAATGCCAGTTTTTATTTGTTCCCTAAGGTGGAGTTGGTTTGTCCCAGTACATCAGAGTTTGTCTGATTTTCTCTTTTTTTGTTTATTTTCAGGATCTTTTTGTCCCTGCAACATTACCTGCGACCCTGTACTGGCTTCATTGGAAGGGGTCCGAGCCCCTCATCACAGACAGTTGTAAGGGCCAATGCACAAAGAGAGTGGAACAATTTGGGGTATACCAACTGCGCCATAGGGGACAAATAGACATTCCCTAAATCCCCACTGATATAAATGAGTCATTTAACCTCTTGAATGCTAGAGACGTCTCTCCATTGCATTTTCCTCAATCACTGAAAGAAGTAGAAACCCCATTGAACCCATTGCGTGCCAGAGTTGTATGCACTGCATTGTGTAACCCTCTGGCACTCAAAGAGTAAACTCAATAGGAATTTGGGGGATTTGCATGTGTTCCCTATGGTGCAGGTAAAAGCAATGCGTTAGATACCTCTTTAGGAGTTAAAAGCCCCAATTAAAGTTACAGTAATGCTTAACACTAAAAAATCATATTGCCAGGTTTATCCTGCTGAGTAACACAATGTAATGTCACTGCTGCAAAATGTTTAGTCTAATGTTATTGCAGCTCAAACGTGCAGCTTTTGGGTGCAGTTACCTCCATGGCCTGAAATGTGACACTGCTAGAGGTTTATTATCAACCAGAGATGTCCACAGATTGCAGCAACAGCACCACCATAACATTTCAGGTCATAGATGTACTGAGCCCAGGAAATACAAGTTCTAGCTACAATAACCTTTGAATAAAACTTCTCTTAGTAGTGGGAGCTCCCTTGGTTTATTCAACGTGATCAACGATACAATATCTATTTTTTCCACATTAACCATTGCTATAACTTTAAATCAATCGAAAATTTGTGGTATTTTCAGTTATCAAGTATGATGGCATAGATTTGTCTTCAAATTACTCAATTTCTTCTTATGACATCAGTATAAATGTGTTAGCATTTCCCCTACACAGCACAGGTCAGTCAATGGCAGGAGGACAGATCAGTCAATGCAGGAGGACAGATCAGTCAATGGCAGGAGGACAGGTCAAACAATGGCAAGAGGATAGGTCAGTCAATGGCAGGAGGACAGGTCAGTCAATGGCTGGAGGAAAGGTCATACAAAGTCACAAGGATTGGACAGTCAATGGAGGAGGACAGGATGACAGGAGAGACAATGGCAGGAGGACAGGCCAAACAATGGCACAAGGATAGTACAGACAATGGGAAGGAAAAGTCGGACAATGGCAGAAGGGAAAATCATACAATGACACAAGAACAGGACAGAAAATGGCAGACAATGGCATGAGGACAGGACAGACAATTACATTATCACAGATCAGACAATGGCATGATGGCAGGACAGACAATTGCATTATCACAGGTCAGACAATGGCATGATGACAGGACAGACAATTGCATTATCACGTCAGACAGAAGCATGAGGACAGACCAGCCAATGGCACGAGGATAGGTCAGACAGTAGCAGGAGGACAAGTCAGGCAATGGCAGAAGGACAAGTTAGGAAACGGCAGGAGGACAAGTCAGACAATGGCACGAGGACAAGTTAGGAAATGTCAGGAAGCTAGCCAAGACAGTAGTGGGAGGACACATCAGACAATGGCAGTAGGACACATGGCACTAGGACAGGACAGACAGTGGCAGTGCCATCTAGTTTCTCACCTGTGCTGTTTATTCGGTAAGGCAGGATGCAGTAAATTTGAAATTCAATAGTGCATGCAACTTCATTTTGTGGGACTGCAGATAAATAAGATAGAATTAAATGAAAGAATGTATAGATACATGTTCTCTTATTACCCACTTTAGCATTTACATTGACATCTCTGGTTCTAGTTTAATTTTAGAAATGTGTAACTTTAAATGAGTAGTAAACTTTTATTTAGAAAAAAAACAAACATTAAAGGGCTTTTCCTGCTAAATAAAATGTTTCATACAAAAATTATTACATCTCAAAATTATTGCTTTCTTTCCTTCATTAAACTGCAGTTTTTTTACTGATAACCAGGGAGAGCTGTAGTCTATTACATTATACAAGAAATTGCCTTTTAGGCACCTGTTGGCACGGTTGCTATATTACTATTAGCTGTAATAACTTTTGAATGAACTATCTCCCAGATGTGTGACATCTTTGTTTTATTTAGAGTGAAAAGCACAGTAACATTTTTCTAAGTAACAGTTGCTGCTAATTTAATAGATGGACAACTAACTGTGCAATGAGCAAATGCATATATTTAGAAGAGGTCAGCAATCACTTTAGGGGTTAACCCTGTGAGTGCGTACCCCCCTCTGGCACTGACTCCATCAGTGGGCACATTGTCTGCCCCAGCCACAGATTTCACCAACAAACACTGAGGCTGATGTACAATGGAAATTGGTGCAATTCAGGAGCATTGCACTTGAAAGGTTAATTATTCCCCATTGCCTATACCAATGTGTGAGCCATTCAAGCTGCTGCCAAACTACAAATCCCATCATTCTAATGGGAGCTGTAGTCTGTTAGCAGCTGGAGGGCCTCACAGCGCCCCCCACTGGCCTATACAATCCATGGGGAAGAACTGGTTCTATCAGGATCCCCTCAAGCATGAATGGGACCCCTTCTTGCTTGGTGGGAGGGGGAAGGCTGGGGGGAATTTTAACCCAGAAAGTTGTGCATTGCATTGCTTTACATACACTGGACATCCCTCTGACACACAAACAGTTAAAGCATTATGGAGGTGATTTTATAATGACAATCAGCCTCCTTTCTGACTTTACGTATTATATAAGTGAATCACATGTAAAGTCTAGTTGCCTGTACTTTTTATTTTGTATTTTTTCATCTTTTCCTATTTTCTTACACTTTTATGTCCTTTACACTGAACTATCTGAGTGTGTTTCTAGAGAGCTTTCTGTCGGGACATGAAAGCAGAGAGAGAGTGCAAAAATGTATAAAAACATACAGTTTAAAAAAGACAGAGAAACAATGTAGAAAATACCCCTCTATAGCAAAGATAGTGCTCAGTGCTGCAGAGATGGCAACATTGTATCACTGTCCCAGATGTCACTGTCCTCAACTGAAATCTCTATGAAAACACAGATCCAGGCAGCTCAATCTCAGGGTTTTAAAAGTGTTAAAAAAAAAAAAAAAAAAATGAAAATAAATAATAAAAAGTACAGGCAATGTGACTTTACTATTGTGCTTTAGCAGGATCTGTACAGTCACTAAGGAGGGTGATAGTCTCTTTAAAAGGATAGTAAAGCTTTATTTTAACTTTACATATTCTACAAAAGCAGAATATATAGTGTCAAATTACCTATATTTTTCTTACGTATTTATTTTTTTTCATTTGTTTATTTTATTTTCACTCTTTTTTTAAATACATTTATGTCCTTGATATTGATCTCCAAGTCCCTGGATCTGTTTCCAGAGAGCTTTCTGTGAAGCACTGTGAAAGCTGGGATAGTGATATAATGTAAAATAGATAGCATACAGTGCTGCAGGGATAGTGTTACATTGTATCACTGTCATGACTGTTCAGAAAACTCCCTGGACCCCCCCCCCACCCGAAATAAGACAGTATTTTGATGTGATGACAAAAATGCAAAAATGCTTAATTTCAGGAGAGGGGTGCTAATCGTCTTGGCAGGAATGGAAAATTATAATAGAAAAAAGGATAAGGGATATACACTTTCTCTTAATATTGCAACATATATGGATTTTAAGGACAACTAACAGCTCCTAACAATAATCATCCACATTAATCTGAGCCGAAAATTCTAATGACCACTATGAATCATTTCTGCACGCAGTGGTTCTCCAAAATGGTGTATGGAAATGGACGGCACTCCAAATACAATGTAGCAACAAACGGCTCCATAAAACACAAATGTTTATTGAAGAATCATTAAAATCATAAAGATGGAGCAGGTAGATAGTGGGGGGAGAAAGATGTAATTCGCTCTTTGTAATGAATAATACAGCATTTCATGCTAATCTAGCGCTTACTCATAGGGCCGTATGTTCAAAAGGATAACTACAAAAAAATGTAGTATGAAAGACAAAAATAAGTCATTGTATATATGAACGACATATTTTCTATAGAGTATACGACAAAAAACTAGCCATGTCCGTTGTGTATGACACAACTCCAGAACTGATGGGCAAAGGGGCGTGGCAAGGGCGTGGCTAAACTATTCTCCAATGTTCTATAGAGGAAAAGAAAATTTGTCGTAACTAACGACAAAAAAAGTCTTACAAAAGACGAAATTTGTACGTTAAGAAAAAGTGGAGGGAGTGAGAATTTTTGTCTTTAGTTAAGACATTTTTGTCGTTAGTAAAGACATTTTTAAAGACATTTTTGCCTTTAGTTAAGACATTTTTAAAGACATTTTTGTCGTTAGCTAAGACATTTTTTTGTTGTTACATACGACAATTTCAGTCAGGACAAATGACATATTTCTGATCACAACCGACACTCTGAAAATATTAATGATCCCAGCGACACTGTACTTTGAAAAGTCGTTACAAACGACAAAAGCTGTTTCGTTACTTCTTTGAACATATGGCCCATTGACTAAATGAAAATAAATTTCAAACCTTCTTATAAACTTTTAAAATCACTTTGATTGGAAAGGTCAGTAAAGGCATGTTGTCATCATCAGCAGTCCGTCTATAGCTAAAAACCAATCTAAAAGGTCATTTATTAACCCTTGCTGCTGTTTGTTTTCCAAAATGCAATTTTAACCCCGTAACGACTGCCTGATCCGACACGGGGTGGTCGTTAAAGGGGAAATATCACCCCTAAACAACTATAGCTAAAAAGTAACTTTATATAGCGACTAGTTGCCATACTAGTGTTATTTTTTTTTAAAAAATGTGTTGTTTGGCTGAAATTACACATTTAAAGCTGATCCTGTGCCTTCCTTCCGGACAGGCTGTGGGTACAGCTCTGCACTGTTGTCTGTCACCTTTCCTCTGCTCCCCTCCCATGTAGCATCTGGATCCAGCCTCTGTGGGAGGCTGGAGCGCTATCTGGCCAATGAGCATACCTGGGAACTTTCAGTTGAGGGCTACCCGGAGGGTAGTCCTCTGTTCAGCAGGGGGTAACAAAAATGACGCTAATCTCATCAAAAAGGGGCGGGGCTTAATGCAAGTGTTGGGGGGGATTTAACCCTTTGAGTGCCAGAGTGGTACGGAATTATCATGGTGCCCGTGATCCCCTGTCAGTCACAGTGATGGTACCTGTGCATTGGTGCAGGTTGTTTGGCCCGCCCAGGATGTTCCTTTATATACTGGGCCTATGTCATCAATCTGTTGCCCTTTCGTGGTGTTCCTGAAGTTGAATCGTCTTGCTGAGATATTGTGTTCCCATGTACCGACTCGGCTCGTCTGACTATTCTCCGTTCCTGCTCTCTGATTGGATCCTGCGCTGGCTGACGTTCCTGTTCCGTTACCGACCTGGCTGTGGCTGACGTTCCTGCTCCGTTACCGACCTGGCTGTGGCTGACGTTCCTGCTCCGTTACCGACCTGTCTGTGGATGACGTTCCTGCTCCGTGATTTACCCGGATTGTATGACGTTCCTGATCGAGAGGGTCCTGGTTCCGGTTGAAGCTCCCTGTTCCTCATCGGTTTCCTGAGTTCCTGTGCTTCCAGGTCGCCTGACGGCGACATTCTGAACTGTAGTAGTGGGGCTCCGTTCATTCACTCTCATTGATGCTATGCTGTGGCCTTCGTTTACTGAGCTGTAGTAACCTTGCTGAGCTGCATCTCCGTGGCTGTACCTGCCCGATTCCCTTACTGTGTGTGTTGCCTCCGTTATTGAGCTTTACACTTGCCAAGCTATATCGAATTATACGAGCCGTTTTACACAGTCTAAGCTGCGCTTTGTACCTAGTCTGTCCATTCCTCGAGCAGAGCAGTATATGTGCCGGTATGCGGTGTACCGTGGTTGCACCTACCGGTGCTAGTGGCCTCCGTTTGCTCTTGCAATAGGGTACTGTTACGGCACCGGAAGGGTGTCTGGGCGCTAGTCATTGCTCGTGTGTGTATCATCATCGCACTCCCGTGCGAGGCTCGCTGTTGCTGGTACAGTGTTACTCCTGTTGGCACCAAGTGGGTGGCCTGGCTCTAATCTCCCTGGCATACAACAGTATCCCAGTACGTGTCACGGGCGTTGCAGGTTCCGTTCTCTAGCTCTGCTAGCGTCTCCTTCCATCACTCCTCCTGGAGTTATACTCAGCTCTGGTTGCATTGTGCAGTCTCCTTGGGTGTCCTTATTACAGCTATATGGGAGTGATTTGAACAAGCCTAATACTTATCGAGAATACTTTCAGAGACTTTGGTGCAGCTGGGCATTGTCTGCCTACAATCATTGTGACTGATCAGTGGGTTTTCATTAACCCTTGTCCATCCTGTTCTACAGTGCAATTCTGCTTCTTTATAATTGCTACTGTTTATTAGTGATGAGCGAGCATGCTCGGCCGAAGCTCGGTTCGGCTCGAGCATCGCTCTGCTCGGCACATGGCGGTACTCGTACGGGTACCGCATGTGCTCGCCCGCCATGTTTGGGTCTCCTCATCAGTGTAATGCCAGCAGCCATGTTGGCTGCTGGCATTACACTGATTGGCTGGCCAGAACCCGTGATCGGGTGCTGTATAGCACCCGACGCGCGAGTTCGGCTCATTCTCAGCCAGGGAGAGATGAGCTTAGGCAGGGAAAGTCAGTGTAGGGAGAATAAAATTGTTTAAACTCTTTCAAGACCCAAAAGTCCTTTTTAGGACTGTTGTGTGTGGGGGCAG
The DNA here is from genome assembly GCA_037306005.1 of Rhinophrynus dorsalis. NCBI lineage: Eukaryota > Metazoa > Chordata > Amphibia > Anura > Rhinophrynidae > Rhinophrynus > Rhinophrynus dorsalis. The sequence goes on along the minus strand of CM074726.1, from coordinate 170,344,359 downwards.
CATTTATATTTTGTTTGGGGGGGCACAATTTCCTTTTTTTTGTGGGGGGGATATTTTTAAGGTGACATATAATACTAGATGCACAGGAAGTCAGTGTAGGGAGAATAAAATTGTTTAAACTCTTTCAAGACCCAAAAGTCCTTTTTAGGACTGTTGTGTGTGGGGGCAGCATTTAATTTTTTTTGGGGGTGGCAGAATTTCATTTTTTTGTGGGGGGGGACATGTTCTAAGGTGACATTGTACTAGGTGCACAGGGACAAATATTTCACAGTGCAGTGACAAGCAGACATATTCTGTTAGGTGCACAGGGCCAATTATTTTACAACGCAGCGACAAAAAGGGCCATTTTAAACGTGTGCCTAGCCATAGATTATTGTCACATTCTGTTTAGTGTGCAAATTCACAAATTAACATCACATATTCCGTTCACTGTGCCTAGCTGCAGATTAGCGTCACATTCTGTTTCGTGTGCCTAGCCGCAGATTAGCGTCACATTCTGTTTCGTGTGCCTAGCCGCAGATTAGCGTCACATTCTGTTTCGTGTGCCTAGCCGAAACTAAGCGTCACATATTGTTTAGTGTGCCTAGCCGCAGATTAACGTCACATATTGTTTAGTGTGCAAATTCACAAATTAACGTCACATATTCCGTTCACTGTGCCTAGCCGCAGATTAGCGTCACATTCTGTTTCGTGTGCCTAGCCGCAGATTAGCGTCACATATTGTTTAGTGTGCCTAGCCGCAGATTAACTTCACATATTTGTTTAGTGTGCAAATTCACAAATTAACGTCACATATTCCGTTCACTGTGCCTAGCCGCAGATTAGCGTCACATTCTGTTTCGTGTACCTAGCCGCAGATTAGCGTCACATATTGTTTTGTGTGCCTAGCCGCAGATTAACGTCACATATTGTTTAGTGTGCCTAGCCGCAGATTAGCGTCACATATTCCGTTCACTGTGCCTAGCCGCAGATTAGCGTCACATATTCTTTAGTGTGCAAATTCACAAATTAACGTCACATATTCCATTCACTGTGCCTAGCCGCAGATTAGCGTCACTTTCTGTTTCGTGTGCCTAGCCGCAGATTAGCGTCACATATTGTTTTGTGTGCCTAGCCGCCGATTAACTTCACATATTGTTTAGTGTGCCTAGCCGCAGATTAACGTCACATATTGTTTAGTGTGCAAATTCACAAATTAACGTCACATATTCCGTTCACTGTGCCTAGCCGCAGATTAGCGTCACATTCTGTTTCGTGTGCCTAGCCGCAGATTAGCGTCACATATTGTTTCGTGTGCCTAGCCACAGATTAACGTCACATATTGTTTAGTGTGCCTAGCCGCAGATTAGGGTCACATATTGTTTTGTGTGCCTAGCCGCAGATTAACGTCACATATTGTTTAGTGTGCCTAGCCGCAGATTAACGTCACATATTGTTTAGTGTGCAAATTCACAAATTAACGTCACATATTCCGTTCACTGTGCCTAGCCGCAGATTAGCGTCACATATTGTTTAGTGTGCAAATTCACAAATTAACGTCACATATTCCGTTCACTGTGCCTAGCCGCAGATTAGCGTCACATTCTGTTTCGTGTGCCTAGCCGCAGATTAGCGTCACATATTGTTTTGTGTGCCTAGCCGCAGATTAACGTCACATATTGTTTCGTGTGCCTAGCCACAGATTAACGTCACATATTGTTTAGTGTGCAAATTCACAAATTAACGTCACATATTCCGTTCACTGTGCCTAGCCGCAGATTAGCGTCACATATTGTTTAGTGTGCAAATTCACAAATTAACGTCACATATTCCATTCACTGTGCCTAGCCGCAGATTAGCGTCACATTCTGTTTCGTGTGCCTAGCCGCAGATTAGCGTCACATAATGTTTCGTGTGCCTAGCCGCCGATTAACTTCACATATTGTTTAGTGTGCCTAGCCGCAGATTAACGTCACATATTGTTTAGTGTGCAAATTCACAAATTAACGTCACATATTCCGTTCACTGTGCCTAGCCGCAGATTAGCGTCACATTCTGTTTCGTGTGCCTAGCCGCAGATTAGCGTCACATATTGTTTTGTGTGCCTAGCCGCAGATTAACGTCACATATTGTTTCGTGTGCCTAGCCACAGATTAACGTCACATATTGTTTAGTGTGCAAATTCACAAATTAACGTCACATATTCCGTTCACTGTGCCTAGCCGCAGATTAGCGTCACATATTGTTTAGTTTGCAAATTCACAAATTAACGTCACATATTCCATTCACTGTGCCTAGCCGCAGATTAGCGTCACATTCTGTTTCGTGTGCCTAGCCGCAGATTAGCGTCACATTCTGTTTCGTGTGCCTAGCCGCAGATTAGCGTCACATATTGTTTCGTGTGCCTAGCCGCAGATTAACGTCACATATTGTTTAGTGTGCCTAGCCGCAGATTAGGGTCACATATTGTTTTGTGTGCCTAGCCGCAGATTAACGTCACATATTGTTTAGTGTGCCTAGCCGCAGATTAACGTCACATATTGTTTAGTGTGCAAATTCACAAATTAACGTCACATATTCCGTTCACTGTGCCTAGCCGCAGATTAGCGTCACATATTGTTTAGTGTGCAAATTCACAAATTAACGTCACATATTCCGTTCACTGTGCCTAGCCTCAGATTAGCGTCACATTCTGTTTCGTGTGCCTAGCCGCAGATTAGCGTCACATATTGTTTTGTGTGCCTAGCCGCAGATTAACGTCACATATTGTTTAGTGTGCCTAGCCGCAGATTAACGTCACATATTGTTTAGTGTGCAAATTCACAAATTAACGTCACATATTCCGTTCACTGTGCCTAGCCGCAGATTAGCGTCACATTCTGTTTCGTGTGCCTAGTCGCAGATTAGCGTCACATATTGTTTAGTGAGCCTAGCTGCAGATTAACGTCACATATTGTTTAGTGTGCCTAGCTGCAGATTAACGTCACATATAGTTTAGTGTGCAAATTCACAAATTAACGTCACATATTCCGTTCACTGTGCCTAGCCGCAGATTAGCGTCACATTCTGTTTCGTGTGTCTAGCCGCAGATTAGTTTCATATATTGTTTTGTGTGCCTAGCCGCAGATTAACGTCACATATTGTTTAGTGTGCCTAGCCGCAGATAAGCGTCACATATTGTTTCGTGTGCCTAGCCGCAGATTAACGTCACATATTGTTTAGTGTGCCTAGCCGCAGATTAACGTCACATATTGTTTAGTGTGCAAATTCACAAATTAACGTCACATATTCCGTTCACTGTGCCTAGCCGCAGATTAGCGTCACATATTGTTTAGTGTGCAAATTCACAAATTAAAGTCACATATTCCGTTCACTGTGCCTAGCCGCAGATTAGCGTCACATTCTGTTTCGTGTGCCTAGCCGCAGATTAGCGTCACATATTGTTTAGTGTGCCTAGCCGCAGATTAACGTCACATATTGTTTAGTGTGCCTAGCCGCAGATTAACGTCACATATTGTTTAGTGTGCAAATTCACAAATTAACGTCACATATTCCGTTCACTGTGCCTAGCTGCAGATTAGCGTCACATTCTGTTTCGTGTGCCTAGCCGCAGATTAGCGTCACATTCTGTTTAGTGTGCCTAGCCGCAGATTACCGTCACATATTGTTTAGTGTGCCTAGCCGCAGATTAACGTCACATATTGTTTAGTGTGCCTAGCCGCATATTAACGTCACATATTGTTTAGTGTGCAAATTCACAAATTAACGTCACATATTCCGTTCACTGTGCCTAGCCGCAGATTAGCGTCACATATTGTTTAGTGTGCAAATTCACAAATTAACATCACATATTCCGTTCACTGTGCCTAGCTGCAGATTAGCGTCACATTCTGTTTCGTGTGCCTAGCCGCAGATTAGCGTCACATTCTGTTTCGTGTGCCTAGCCGCAGATTAGCGTCACATATTGTTTAGTGTGCCTAGCCGCAGATTAACGTCACATATTGTTTAGTGTGCAAATTCACAAATTAACGTCACATATTCCGTTCACTGTGCCTAGCCGCAGATTAGCGTCACATTCTGTTTCGTGTGCCTAGCCGCAGATTAGAGTCACATATTGTTTCGTGTGCCTAGCCGCAGATTAACGTCACATATTGTTTAGTGTGCCTAGCCGCAGATTAGGGTCACATATTGTTTAGTGTGCCTAGCCGCAGATTAACGTCACATATTGTTTAGTGTGCCTAGCCGTAGATTAACGTCACATATTGTTTAGTGTGCAAATTCACAAATTAACGTCACATATTCCGTTCACTGTGCCTAGCCGCAGATTAGCGTCACATATTGTTTAGTGTGCAAATTCACAAATTAACGTCACATATTCCGTTCACTGTGCCTAGCCGCAGATTAGCGTCACATTCTGTTTCGTGTGCCTAGCCGCAGATTAGCGTCACATATTGTTTTGTGTGCCTAGCCGCAGATTAACGTCACATATTCTTTCGTGTGCCTAGCCACAGATTAACGTCACATATTGTTTAGTGTGCAAATTCACAAATTAACGTCACATATTCCGTTTACTGTGCCTAGCCGCAGATTAGCGTCACATATTGTTTAGTGTGCAAATTCACAAATTAACGTCACATATTCCATTCACTGTGCCTAGCCGCAGATTAGCGTCACATTCTGTTTCGTGTGCCTAGCCGCAGATTAGCGTCACATATTGTTTCGTGTGCCTAGCCGCCGATTAACTTCACATACTGTTTAGTGTGCCTAGCCGCAGATTAACGTCACATATTGTTTAGTGTGCAAATTCACAAATTAACGTCACATATTCCGTTCACTGTGCCTAGCCGCAGATTAGCGTCACATTCTGTTTCGTGTGCCTAGCCGCAGATTAGCGTCACATTCTGTTTCGTGTGCCTAGCCGAAACTAAGCGTCACATACTGTTTAGTGTGCCTAGCCGCAGATTAACGTCACATATTGTTTAGTGTGCAAATTCACAAATTAACGTCACATATTCCGTTCACTGTGCCTAGCCGCAGATTAGCGTCACATTCTGTTTCGTGTGCCTAGCCGCAGATTAGCGTCACATATTGTTTAGTGTGCCTAGCCGCAGATTAACTTCACATATTTGTTTAGTGTGCAAATTCACAAATTAACGTCACATATTCCGTTCACTGTGCCTAGCCGCAGATTAGCGTCACATTCTGTTTCGTGTACCTAGCCGCAGATTAGCGTCACATATTGTTTTGTGTGCTTAGCCGCAGATTAACGTCACATATTGTTTAGTGTGCCTAGCCGCAGATTAGCGTCACATATTGTTTAGTGTGCAAATTCACAAATTAACGTCACATATTCCGTTCACTGTGCCTAGCCGCAGATTAGCGTCACATATTGTTTAGTGTGCAAATTCACAAATTAACGTCACATATTCCATTCACTGAGCCTAGCCGCAGATTAGCGTCACATTCTGTTTCGTGTGCCTAGCCGCAGATTAGCGTCACATATTATTTTGTGTGCCTAGCCGCCGATTAACTTCACATATTGTTTAGTGTGCCTAGCCGCAGATTAACGTCACATATTGTTTAGTGTGCAAATTCACAAATTAACGTCACATATTCCGTTCACTGTGCCTAGCCGCAGATTAGCGTCACATTCTGTTTCGTGTGCCTAGCCGCAGATTAGCGTCACATATTGTTTCGTGTGCCTAGCCGCAGATTAACGTCACATATTGTTTAGTGTGCCTAGCCGCAGATTAGGGTCACATATTGTTTTGTGTGCCTAGCCGCAGATTAACGTCACATATTGTTTAGTGTGCCTAGCCGCAGATTAACGTCACATATTGTTTAGTGTGCAAATTCACAAATTAACGTCACATATTCCGTTCACTGTGCCTAGCCGCAGATTAGCGTCACATATTGTTTAGTGTGCAAATTCACAAATTAACGTCACATATTCCGCTCACTGTGCCTAGCCGCAGATTAGCGTCACATTCTGTTTCGTGTGCCTAGCCGCAGATTAGCGTCACATATTGTTTTGTGTGCCTAGCCGCAGATTAACGTCACATATTGTTTCGTGTGCCTAGCCACAGATTAACGTCACATATTGTTTAGTGTGCAAATTCACAAATTAACATCACATATTCCGTTCACTGTGCCTAGCCGCAGATTAGCGTCACATATTGTTTAGTGTGCAAATTCACAAATTAACGTCACATATTCCATTCACTGTGCCTAGCCGCAGATTAGCGTCACATTGTGTTTCGTGTGCCTAGCCGCAGATTAGCGTCACATATTGTTTCGTGTGCCTAGCCGCCGATTAACTTCACATATTGTTTAGTGTGCCTAGCCGCAGATTAACGTCACATATTGTTTAGTGTGCAAATTCACAAATTAACGTCACATATTCCGTTCACTGTGCCTAGCCGCAGATTAGCGTCACATTCTGTTTCGTGTGCCTAGCCGCAGATTAGCGTCACATATTGTTTTGTGTGCCTAGCCGCAGATTAACGTCACATATTGTTTCGTGTGCCTAGCCACAGATTAACGTCACATATTGTTTAGTGTGCAAATTCACAAATTAACGTCACATATTCCGTTCACTGTGCCTAGCCGCAGATTAGCGTCACATATTGTTTAGTGTGCAAATTCACAAATTAACGTCACATATTCCATTCACTGTGCCTAGCCGCAGATTAGCGTCACATTCTGTTTCGTGTGCCTAGCCGCAGATTAGCGTCACATTCTGTTTCGTGTGCCTAGCCGCAGATTAGCGTCACATATTGTTTCGTGTGCCTAGCCGCAGATTAACGTCACATATTGTTTAGTGTGCCTAGCCGCAGATTAGGGTCACATATTGTTTTGTGTGCCTAGCCGCAGATTAACGTCACATATTGTTTAGTGTGCCTAGCCGCAGATTAACGTCACATATTGTTTAGTGTGCAAATTCACAAATTAACGTCACATATTCCGTTCACTGTGCCTAGCCGCAGATTAGCGTCACATATTGTTTAGTGTGCAAATTCACAAATTAACGTCACATATTCCGTTCACTGTGCCTAGCCTCAGATTAGCGTCACATTCTGTTTCGTGTGCCTAGCCGCAGATTAGCGTCACATATTGTTTTGTGTGCCTAGCCGCAGATTAACGTCACATATTGTTTAGTGTGCCTAGCCGCAGATTAGCGTCACATTCTGTTTCGTGTGCCTAGCCGCAGATTAGCGTCACATATTGTTTAGTGTGCCTAGCCGCAGATTAACGTCACATATTGTTTAGTGTGCCTAGCTGCAGATTAACGTCACATATTGTTTAGTGTGCAAATTCACAAATTAACGTCACATATTCCGTTCACTGTGCCTAGCCGCAGATTAGCGTCACATTCTGTTTCGTGTGTCTAGCCGCAGATTAGTTTCATATATTGTTTCGTGTGCCTAGCCGCAGATTAACGTCACATATTGTTTAGTGTGCCTAGCCGCAGATAAGCGTCACATATTGTTTCGTGTGCCTAGCCGCAGATTAACGTCACATATTGTTTAGTGTGCCTAGCCGAAGATTAACGTCACATATTGTTTAGTGTGCAAATTCACAAATTAACGTCACATATTCCGTTCACTGTGCCTAGCCGCAGATTAGCGTCACATATTGTTTAGTGTGCAAATTCACAAATTAAAGTCACATATTCAGTTCACTGTGCCTAGCCGCAGATTAGCGTCACATTCTGTTTCGTGTGCCTAGCCGCAGATTAGCGTCACATATTGTTTAGTGTGCCTAGCCGCAGATTAACGTCACATATTGTTTAGTGTGCCTAGCCGCAGATTAACGTCACATATTGTTTAGTGTGCAAATTCACAAATTAACGTCACATATTCCGTTCACTGTGCCTAGCTGCAGATTAGCGTCACATTCTGTTTCGTGTGCCTAGCCGCAGATTAGCGTCACATTCTGTTTCGTGTGCCTAGCCGCAGATTACCGTCACATATTGTTTAGTGTGCCTAGCCGCAGATTAACGTCACATATTGTTTAGTGTGCCTAGCCGCAGATTAACGTCACATATTGTTTAGTGTGCAAATTCACAAATTAACGTCACATATTCCGTTCACTGTGCCTAGCCGCAGATTAGCGTCACATATTGTTTAGTGTGCAAATTCACAAATTAACATCACATATTCCGTTCACTGTGCCTAGCTGCAGATTAGCGTCACATTCTGTTTCGTGTGCCTAGCCGCAGATTAGCGTCACATTCTGTTTCGTGTGCCTAGCCGCAGATTAGCGTCACATTCTGTTTCGTGTGCCTAGCCGAAACTAAGCGTCACATATTGTTTAGTGTGCCTAGCCGCAGATTAACGTCACATATTGTTTAGTGTGCAAATTCACAAATTAACGTCACATATTCCGTTCACTGTGCCTAGCCGCAGATTAGCGTCACATTCTGTTTCGTGTGCCTAGCCGCAGATTAGCGTCACATATTGTTTAGTGTGCCTAGCCGCAGATTAACTTCACATATTTGTTTAGTGTGCAAATTCACAAATTAACGTCACATATTCCGTTCACTGTGCCTAGCCGCAGATTAGCGTCACATTCTGTTTCGTGTACCTAGCCGCAGATTAGCGTCACATATTGTTTTGTGTGCCTAGCCGCAGATTAACGTCACATATTGTTTAGTGTGCCTAGCCGCAGATTAGCGTCACATATTGTTTCGTGTGCCTAGCCACAGATTAACGTCACATATTGTTTAGTGTGCAAATTCACAAATTAACGTCACATATTCAGTTCACTGTGCCTAGCCGCAGATTAGCGTCACATATTGTTTAGTGTGCAAATTCACAAATTAACGTCACATATTCCATTCACTGTGCCTAGCCGCAGATTAGCGTCACATTCTGTTTCATGTGCCTAGCCGCAGATTAGCGTCACATATTGTTTTGTGTGCCTAGCCGCCGATTAACTTCACATATTGTTTAGTGTGCCTAGCCGCAGATTAACGTCACATATTGTTTAGTGTGCAAATTCACAAATTAACGTCACATATTCCGTTCACTGTGCCTAGCCGCAGATTAGCGTCACATTCTGTTTCGTGTGCCTAGCCGCAGATTAGCGTCACATATTGTTTCGTGTGCCTAGCCGCAGATTAACGTCACATATTGTTTAGTGTGCCTAGCCGCAGATTAGGGTCACATATTGTTTTGTGTGCCTAGCCGCAGATTAACGTCACATATTGTTTAGTGTGCCTAGCCGCAGATTAACGTCACATATTGTTTAGTGTGCAAATTCACAAATTAACGTCACATATTCCGTTCACTGTGCCTAGCCGCAGATTAGCGTCACATTCTGTTTCGTGTACCTAGCCGCAGATTAGCGTCACATATTGTTTCGTGTGCCTAGCCACAGATTAACGTCACATATTGTTTAGTGTGCAAATTCACAAATTAACGTCACATATTCCGTTCACTGTGCCTAGCCGCAGATAAGCGTCACATTCTGTTTCGTGTACCTAGCCGCAGATTAGCGTCACATATTGTTTTGTGTGCCTAGCCGCAGATTAGCGTCACATTCTGTTTCGTGTACCTAGCTGCAGATTAGCGTCACATATTGTTTTGTGTGCCTAGCCGCAGATTAACGTCACATATTGTTTAGTGTGCCTAGCCGCAGATTAGCGTCACATATTGTTTCGTGTGCCTAGCCACAGATTAACGTCACATATTGTTTAGTGTGCAAATTCACAAATTAACGTCACATATTCCGTTCACTGTGCCTAGCCGCAGATTAGCGTCACATATTGTTTAGTGTGCAAATTCACAAATTAACGTCACATATTCCATTCACTGTGCCTAGCCGCAGATTAGCGTCACATTCTGTTTCGTGTGCCTAGCCGCAGATTAGCGTCACATATTGTTTTGTGTGCCTAGCCGCCGATTAACTTCACATATTGTTTAGTGTGCCTAGCCGCAGATTAACGTCACATATTGTTTAGTGTGCAAATTCACAAATTAACGTCACATATTCCGTTCACTGTGCCTAGCCGCAGATTAGCGTCACATTCTGTTTCGTGTGCCTAGCCGCAGATTAGCGTCACATATTGTTTCGTGTGCCTAGCCGCAGATTAACGTCACATATTGTTTAGTGTGCCTAGCCGCAGATTAGGGTCACATATTGTTTTGTGTGCCTAGCCGCAGATTAACGTCACATATTGTTTAGTGTGCCTAGCCGCAGATTAACGTCACATATTGTTTAGTGTGCAAATTCACAAATTAACGTCACATATTCCGTTCACTGTGCCTAGCCGCAGATTAGCGTCACATATTGTTTAGTGTGCAAATTCACAAATTAATGTCACATATTCCGTTCACTGTGCCTAGCCGCAGATTAGCGTCACATTCTGTTTCGTGTGCCTAGCCGCAGATTAGCGTCACATATTGTTTTGTGTGCTTAGCCGCAGATTAACGTCACATATTGTTTCGTGTGCCTAGCCACAGATTAACGTCACATATTGTTTAGTGTGCAAATTCACAAATTAACGTCACATATTCCGTTCACTGTGCCTAGCCGCAGATTAGCGTCACATATTGTTTAGTGTGCAAATTCACAAATTAACGTCACATATTCCATTCACTGTGCCTAGCCGCAGATTAGCGTCACATTCTGTTTCGTGTGCCTAGCCGCAGATTAGCGTCACATATTGTTTCGTGTGCCTAGCCGCCGATTAACTTCACATACTGTTTAGTGTGCCTAGCCGCAGATTAACGTCACATATTGTTTAGTGTGCAAATTCACAAATTAACGTCACATATTCCGTTCACTGTGCCTAGCCGCAGATTAGCGTCACATTCTGTTTCGTGTGCCTAGCCGCAGATTAGCGTCACATTCTGTTTCGTGTGCCTAGCCGCAGATTAGCGTCACATTCTGTTTTGTCTGCCTAGCCGCAGATTAGCGTCACATATTGTTTAGAGTACCTAGCCGCAGATTAACGTCACATATTGTTTAGTGTGCAAATTCACAAATTAACGTCACATATTCCGTTCACTGTGCCTAGCCGCAGATTAGCATCACATTCTGTTTCGTGTGCCTAGCCGCAGATTAGCGTCACATATTGTTTAGTGTGCCTAGCCGCAGATTAACGTCACATATTGTTTAGTGTGCAAATTCACAAATTAACGTCACATATTCCGTTCACTGTGCCTAGCCGCAGATTAGCGTCACATTCTGTTTCGTGTGCCTAGCCGCAGATTAGCGTCACATATTGTATCGTGTGCCTAGCCGCAGATTAACGTCACATATTGTTTAGTGTGCCTAGCCGCAGATTAGGGTCACATATTGTTTTGTGTGCCTAGCCGCAGATTAACGTCACATATTGTTTAGTGTGCCCAGCCGCAGATTAACGTCACATATTGTTTAGTGTGCAAATTCACAAATTAACGTCACATATTCCGTTCACTGTGCCTAGCCGCAGATTAGCGTCACATATTGTTTAGTGTGCAAATTCACAAATTAACGTCACATATTCCGTTCACTGTGCCTAGCCGCAGATTAGCGTCACATTCTGTTTCGTGTGCCTAGCCGCAGATTAGCGTCACATATTGTTTTGTGTGCCTAGCCGCAGATTAACGTCACATATTGTTTCGTGAGCCTAGCCACAGATTAACGTCACATATTGTTTAGTGTGCAAATTCACAAATTAACGTCACATATTCCGTTCACTGTGCCTAGCCGCAGATTAGCGTCACATATTGTTTAGTGTGCAAATTCACAAATTAACGTCACATATTCCATTCACTGTGCCTAGCCGCAGATTAGCGTCACATTCTGTTTCGTGTGCCTAGCCGCAGATTAGCGTCACATATTGTTTCGTGTGCCTAGCCGCCGATTAACTTCACATACTGTTTAGTGTGCCTAGCCGCAGATTAACGTCACATATTGTTTAGTGTGCAAATTCACAAATTAACGTCACATATTCCGTTCACTGTGCCTAGCCGCAGATTAGCGTCACATTCTGTTTCGTGTGCCTAGCCGCAGATTAGCGTCACATATTGTTTTGTGTGCCTAGCCGCAGATTAACGTCACATATTGTTTCGTGTGCCTAGCCACAGATTAACGTCACATATTGTTTAGTGTGCAAATTCACAAATTAACGTCACATATTCCGTTCACTGTGCCTAGCCGCAGATTAGCGTCACATATTGTTTAGTGTGCAAATTCACAAATTAACGTCACATATTCCATTCACTGTGCCTAGCCGCAGATTAGCGTCACATTCTGTTTCGTGTGCCTAGCCGCAGATTAGCGTCACATTCTGTTTCGTGTGCCTAGCCGAAGATTAGCGTCACATATTGTTTCGTGTGCCTAGCCGCAGATTAACGTCACATATTGTTTAGTGTGCCTAGCCGCAGATTAGGGTCACATATTGTTTTGTGTGCCTAGCCGCAGATTAACGTCACATATTGTTTAGTGTGCCTAGCCGCAGATTAATGTCACATATTGTTTAGTGTGCAAATTCACAAATTAACGTCACATATTCCGTTCACTGTGGCTAGCCGCAGATTAGCGTCACATATTGTTTAGTGTGCAAATTCACAAATTAACGTCACATATTCCGTTCACTGTGCCTAGCCTCAGATTAGCGTCACATTCTGTTTCGTGTGCCTAGCCGCAGATTAGCGTCACATATTGTTTTGTGTGCCTAGCCGCAGATTAACGTCACATATTGTTTAGTGTGCCTAGCCGCAGATTAACGTCACATATTGTTTAGTGTGCAAATTCACAAATTAACTTCACATATTCCGTTCACTGTGCCTAGCCGCAGATTAGCGTCACATTCTGTTTCGTGTGCCTAGCCGCAGATTAGCGTCACATATTGTTTAGTGTGCCTAGCCGCAGATTAACGTCACATATTGTTTAGTGTGCCTAGCTGCAGATTAACGTCACATATTGTTTAGTGTGCAAATTCACAAATTAACGTCACATATTCCGTTCACTGTGCCTAGCCACAGATTAGCGTCACATTCTGTTTCGTGTGTCTAGCCGCAGATTAGTTTCATATATTGTTTCGTGTGCCTAGCCGCAGATTAACGTCACATATTGTTTAGTGTGCCTAGCCGCAGATAAGCGTCACATATTGTTTCGTGTGCCTAGCCGCAGATTAACGTCACATATTGTTTAGTGTGCCTAGCCGCAGATTAACGTCACATATTGTTTAGTGTGCAAATTCACAAATTAACGTCACATATTCCATTCACTGTGCCTAGCCGCAGATTAGCGTCACATATTGTTTAGTGTGCAAATTCACAAATTAAAGTCACATATTCCGTTCACTGTGCCTAGCCGCAGATTAGCGTCACATTCTGTTTCGTGTGCCTAGCCGCAGATTAGCGTCACATATTGTTTAGTGTGCCTAGCCGCAGATTAACGTCACATATTGTTTAGTGTGCCTAGCCGCAGATTAACGTCACATATTGTTTAGTGTGCAAATTCACAAATTAACGTCACATATTCCGTTCACTGTGCCTAGCTGCAGATTAGCGTCACATTCTGTTTCGTGTGCCTAGCCGCAGATTAGCGTCACATTCTGTTTCGTGTGCCTAGCCGCAGATTACCGTCACATATTGTTTAGTGTGCCTAGCCGCAGATTAACGTCACATATTGTTTAGTGTGCCTAGCCGCATATTAACGTCACATATTGTTTAGTGTGCAAATTCACAAATTAACGTCACATATTCCGTTCACTGTGCCTAGCCGCAGATTAGCGTCACATATTGTTTAGTGTGCAAATTCACAAATTAACATCACATATTCCGTTCACTGTGCCTAGCTGCAGATTAGCGTCACATTCTGTTTCGTGTGCCTAGCCGCAGATTAGCGTCACATTCTGTTTCGTGTGCCTAGCCGCAGATTAGCGTCACATTCTGTTTTGTGTGCCTAGCCGCAGATTAGCGTCACATATTGTTTAGAGTGCCTAGCCGCAGATTAACGTCACATATTGTTTAGTGTGCAAATTCACAAATTAACGTCACATATTCCGTTCACTGTGCCTAGCTGCAGATTAGCGTCACATTCTGTTTCGTGTGCCTAGCCGCAGATTAGCGTCACATATTGTTTAGTGTGCCTAGCCGCAGATTAACGTCACATATTGTTTAGTGTGCAAATTCACAAATTAACGTCACATATTCCGTTCACTGTGCCTAGCCGCAGATTAGCGTCACATTCTGTTTCGTGTGCCTAGCCGCAGATTAGCGTCACATATTGTTTTGTGTGCCTAGCCGCAGATTAACGTCACATATTGTTTAGTGTGCAACTTCACAAATTAACGTCACATATTCCGTTCACTGTGCCTAGCCGCAGATTAGCGTCACATTCTGTTTCGTGTGCCTAGCCGCAGATTAGCGTCACATATTGTTTCGTGTGCCTAGCCGCAGATTAACGTCACATATTGTTTAGTGTGCCTAGCCGCAGATTAGCGTCACATATTGTTTCGTGTGCCTAGCCGCAGATTAACGTCACATATTGTTTAGTGTGCAAATTCACAAATTAACGTCACATATTCCGTTCACTGTGCCTAGCCGCAGATTAGCGTCACATATTGTTTAGTGTGCAAATTCACAAATTAACGTCACATATTCCGTTCACTGTGCCTAGCCGCAGATTAGCGTCACATTCTGTTTCGTGTGCCTAGCCGCAGATTAGCGTCACATATTGTTTCGTGTCCCTAGCCGCAGATTAACTTCACATATTGTTTAGTGTGCCTAGCCGCAGATTAACGTCACATATTGTTTAGTGTGCAAATTCACAAATTAACGTCACATATTCGTTCACTGTGCCTAGCCGCAGATTAGCGTTACATTCTGTTTCGTGTGCCTAGCCGCAGATTAGCGTCACATATTGTTTCGTGTGCCTAGCCGCAGATTAACGTCACATATTGTTTAGTGTGCCTAGCCGCAGATTAGCGTCACATATTGTTTTGTGTGCCTAGCCGCAGATTAATGTCACATATTGTTTAGTGTGCCTAGCCGAAGATTAACGTCACATAATGTTTAGTGTGCAAATTCACAAATTAACGTCACATATTCCGTTCACTGTGCCTAGCCGCAGATTAGCGTCACATATTGTTTAGTGTGCAAATTCACAAATTAACGTCACATATTCCGTTCACTGTGCCTAGCCGCAGATTAGCGTCACATTCTGTTTCGTGTGCCTAGCCGCAGATTAGCGTCACATATTGTTTTGTGTGCCTAGCCGCAGATTAACGTCACATATTGTTTAGTGTGCCTAGCCGCAGATTAACGTCACATATTGTTTAGTGTGCAAATTCACAAATTAACGTCCCATATTCCGTTCACTGTGCCTAGCCGCAGATTAGCGTCACATTCTGTTTCGTGTGCCTAGCCGCAGATTAGCGTCACATATTGTTTAGTGTGCCTAGCCGCAGATTAACGTCACATATTGTTTAGTGTGCCTAGCTGCAGATTAACGTCACATATTGTTTAGTGTGCAAATTCACAAATTAACGTCACATATTCCGTTCACTGTGCCTAGCCGCAGATTAGCGTCACATTCTGTTTCGTGTGTCTAGCCGCAGATTAGCGTCATATATTGTTTCGTGTGCCTAGCCGCAGATTAACGTCACATATTGTTTAGTGTGCCTAGCCGCAGATTAGCATCACATATTGTTTCGTGTGCCTAGCCGCAGATTAACGTCACATATTGTTTAGTGTGCCTAGCCGCAGATTAACGTCACATATTGTTTAGTGTGCAAATTCACAAATTAACGTCACATATTCCGTTCACTGTGCCTAGCCGCAGATTAGCGTCACATATTGTTTAGTGTGCAAATTCACAAATTAAAGTCACATATTCCGTTCACTGTGCCTAGCCGCAGATTAGCGTCACATTCTGTTTCGTGTGCCTAGCCGCAGATTAGCGTCACATATTGTTTAGTGTGCCTAGCCGCAGATTATCGTCACATATTGTTTAGTGTGCCTAGCCGCAGATTAACGTCACATATTGTTTAGTGTGCAAATTCACAAATTAACGTCACATATTCCGTTCACTGTGCCTAGCTGCAGATTAGCATCACATTCTGTTTCGTGTGCCTAGCCGCAGATTAGCGTCACATTCTGTTTCGTGTGCCTAGCCGCAGATTACCGTCACATATTGTTTAGTGTGCCTAGCCGCAGATTAATGTCACATATTGTTTAGTGTGCCTAGCCGCATATTAACGTCACATATTGTTTAGTGTGCAAATTCAGAAATTAACGTCACATATTCCGTTCACTGTGCCTAGCAGCAGATTAGCGTCACATATTGTTTAGTGTGCAAATTCACAAATTAACGTCACATATTCCGTTCACTGTGCCTAGCCGCAGATTAGCGTCACATATTGTTTAGTGTGCAAATTCACAAATTAACGTCACATATTCCGTTCACTGTGCCTAGCCTCAGATTAGCGTCACATTCTGTTTCGTGTGCCTAGCCGCAGATTAGCGTCACATATTGTTTAGTGTGCCTAGCCGCAGATTAACGTCACATATTGTTTAGTGTGCCTAGCCGCAGATTAATGTCACATATTGTTTAGTGTGCAAATTCACAAATTAACGTCACATATTCCGTTCACTGTGCCTAGCCGCAGATTAGCGTCACATTCTGTTTCGTGTGCCTAGCCGCAGATTAGCGTCACATTCTGTTTCGTGTGCCTAGCCGCAGATTACCGGCATATATTCCGTTTAATATGAAGAAGGCGGGTAAAAAGGGACGGGGAAGTGGACGTGATCCTGATAGTTCAGAGCGCGGGTCAGGACTCGTAGAAACTGTGCCTGGTGCCAGAGCACAAGAAAGAAAGACATCCACCATACCTAGCTTCATGTCTCAGTTTACAGGGCGTCGCAGGACATCACTCTCGAGGTCAGACCACTGCGAACAGGTGGTCGGTTGGATTTCAGCTGATACTGCTTCCAGTCGGTTAAGGACCACCCTGTCTTCCACCAAGTCCACTCTCACTAGCCAAGAGTCTGGTCAACATAATCCTCACCCTGATCATCCTTCCTCCCACCACAGAGGGTCTGGCCAAAGAAGTGATCCCACACTGGGATATAGTGAGGAGCTCCTCTCATCACCAATCCTTGATTTGAACCTCTCTCCAAGCACGCTTGCAGAGGAACATGAGATCTTGTGCCCTGATTCACAACCTCTAGAGGGTACCCAATCACAAGAAGATGACAGAGAGGAACGGCACTTAAGGTCAAAGGAAGTGGATGATGATGATGAGACACAGTTGCCATCAAATCAACCACAATTACTGTCTCAAGACCTTGATGAGGAGGATGATACACAGTTGTCAATGACTGAGGATGTGGTGGGATCAAGAAATGAGGAGGATGATCAGAGTGAGGAAGTGGAGGAGGACTTGGTGGACGATGAGGTCACTGACCCCACCTGGGAAGGTGGAGAGCCGAGCGATGACAGCAGTCCTGAGGGTGAGCCATCTGCAGCACCGCAACAGGCTGGAAGAGGCAGTATTGTGGCTAAAGAAAGAAGGCGGACCGCACCAAACCGGCCCGCAAATGTTCCACGGAGCACCCCCTTGCGTAAATCTCCCTTGCCAAGGGCTAGGTGTTCCGCGGTATGGCGTTTTTTTAAGGAAAGTGCGGACGACAAAAAAATTGTAGTTTGCAACCTGTGCCACACCAGAATGAGCTGAGGCATGAACACTAGAAACCTCACCACCACCAGCATGATCCGACACATGGCATCCAAGCACCGTAATAAGTGGGAGGAACGCCCGGATCGCCAATCTGTGTCTGCAGGCCACACCACTGCCTCCTCTTCCCCTGTTTTCGATGTCGGCCAATCGCCTGTCGAAGGCGCAGGCCCGCATACCTCCCGCCCTGCACCTGTACCATCTGAAGCACCATCAGCGACCATATCCACTTCCATGTCCCAGCGCAGCGTCCAAATGTTGTTACCCCAGGCATTTGAGCGCAAGCGAAAATACCCAGCCACCCACCCACAGGCCATAGCACTAACCTCACACCTTTCCAAATTACTGGCCATCGAAATGCTGCCATTTAGGCTTGTGGACACTGAGTCCTTCCGCAGCCTGATGGCAGCAGCTGTCCCTCGGTACGCAGTCCCCAGCCGCCACTACTTTTCCCGGTGTGCCGTCCCCGCCTTACACCACCATGTGTCCCTTAACATCACCCGTGCCCTGACCAACGCAGTTACTGGGAAGGTCCACTTAACGACTGACACATGGACAAGTGCTTGTGGCCAGGGACGCTACATTTCCCTGACGGCACACTGGGTGAATGTCGTGGAGGCTGGGAGCGACTCGGACCCTGGGATGGCACAGGTGCCCTACCTCCATCAGGGTTTCCGCCAGCACCTACGTTATTGGCTCCTCCTCCTCCTCCTCCGTTTCCACCTCCGAATTCTCTGCGCGCAGCGCCACTCACCCATCAGCCGGTAGCTGGAAGCAGTGTAGCACTGCAGTGGGGAAGCGTCAACAGGCCGTGCTGAAGCTGATCTGCCTTGGGGACAAACAGCACACGGCCTCAGAGCTGTTGCAGGGGATTAGTCACCAGACCGAGCAGTGGCTCTCGCCACTCAACCTGCAACCAGGCATGGTTGTGTGTGATAATGGGCGTAACTTGGTGGCGGCTTTGGAGCTCGGCAAGCTCACACACGTACCATGCCTAGCGCATGTATTTAATTTAGTGGTTCAGCGATTTCTAAAAACCTACCCCAATTTGCATGATCTCTTGACGAAGGTGCGCCGCGTGTGTGCACATTTCCTTAAGTCATCTACAGCTTCAGCCGGCCTGTTGAAGCTGCAGCAGCGCTTACAATTGCCAGCTCACCGGCTGCTGTGTGACGTGAGCACGCGCTGGAACTCCACCTTCCACATGTTGGCCCGGCTTTGTGAGCAGCAGAGGGCAGTAGTGGAGTACCAGCTGTTACACGGTCGTCGCCTCTCTGTTCAACTTCCTCTAATCAGAAGTGAGGAGTGGAAATGGATGTCAGACCTCTGTGAGGTTTTACGCAATTTTGAGGAATCGACACAGATGGTGAGCGGCGATAAAGCTATTATCAGTGTAACCATCCCACTTCTGTGTCTACTGAAACGCTCGCTGCTCACAATTAAAACCGACGCTTTGCATGTGGAAGAGGTGGAAATGGGGGAGGAATAGCTTACACAAGGTGATAGCCAGAGCACCCTCACTTCGTCTTCTCAGCGACAATTGGAGGAGGCGGAGGAGGAGGAGGAGGAGGAGGAAGACACGGTTGCCTCCGCTATAGAGGGTAGCCATGGAACATTCTTTCCATCTCTTCAGCGTGGGTGGGCAGAAGAGGAGGAAGAGGATGAGGAGATTGAGAGTCATCCTCCTGGTGAGGACAGCGAAATCTTGCCTGTTGGTACTCTGGCACACATGGCTGACTTTATGTTAGGCTGCCTTTCCCGTAACCCACGCGTTATACTCATTTTAGACAACACGGATTACTGGGTGTTCACACTTCTGGACCCCCGCTACAAAGAGAATTTCTCATCTCTCATTCCTTCGGTGGAGAGGACAAGCAAAATGGTGCAATACCAGAAGGTTCTTGTCGAAAAATTGCTCCAATATTTTCCATCTGACAACGCTGGCGGCAGAGTACGTGCTACCTTGGCCAACCGAGAAGGGGAGAAAAGGGGAGCACACAGCAGTTCCGAGAAAGGCAGGGCAACACTCTCCAAGGCGTGGGACACCTTCATGACACCCCGCCAGCACCCTCACCCTGATGCGCAGCCTAGTGTCACAAGGAGGGAAAAGTTTTGGAAGATGGTGAAGGAGTACGTAGCAGACCGTGTCAGTGTCCTCAATGATCCCTCTGTGCTTTACAACTACTGGGTGTCCAAGCTGGACACGTGGTATGAACTGGCACTCTACGCCTTGGAGGTGCTGGCCTGCCCTGCCGCCAGCGTTCTGTCTGAGCGGGTATTTAGTGCTGCTGGTGGCATCATAACAGATAAGCGTATCCGCCTTTCCACCGACAATGCTGATAGGTTGACACTTATAAAAATGAACAAGGCCTGGATTTCCCCTGACTTCTCCACTCCACTGGAGGAAAGCCCCGGGTGAACATAAAGTCACTTTAGATATGTTATTTACAATGATGGGAATACTCTGTACCCACAGTCTGTCCAGAAGTAAGGCACAGAATCAGCTTTAAATGTGTAATTTAAGACAAACAACAATTTAAAAAAAAAAAAAAAATAACACTAGCATGCCAGCTAGTCACTATATAAAGTTACTTTTTAGCCAAAGTTTTAAAGGGGTGATAGTTCCCCTTTAAGGACCACAGAGCATTTTTTGTTAGAGCATAGTATTCTGGGACGGCAGAGCGGTGTGCAGCCGCCCTGCCATCCCTGAATTCCATGACATGCCAGGACCGTGACAGGTCCTTAGGTGCCAGATCGGCGTTATGGTCCTGGCACGGCATGGGTTCTTAAGGGGTTAAATAGTACTGAAAATCATGTCCATGGAGGCAGACATAATTCCTTGTAAGGACTCTGAACTCCTCCTACTGAATGTTCTTAGAGACCTTAAGTGGGAGGAGTTTGTTCCGGCAACAAATAATCATCACTGTCTCCATGGAGCTGACATCCAATAATAAAGATTCCATTTGGAGAATCAATCAATGCATAGAGGTCATTACGATTCTTTGTCCAAATTGAATTAAAATGGGCTTATTAGCAGGTTTTGTGTTCCTTGACTTGAACAGGGCTTTTTTTTTTTTTTTAAACAGTTGTTTCACGTAGACTTTCTTTTCGCCAAAATATGGCTTTTTCTGTGAAACATATTATAAAAACATTTTAGATTTATTTTAATGGGATCGAAATGCAAAATATTTTTTCCGGAAAACAAATAGAAGAGGTATGACAGGGTGTCAGTGAGAACTTACTAGCGCAATTGTCACAGTCAGCTGGAACCAAACAGTTTCCGTTCTGTAAATGTTGGACAAAGCACTGGGACTCAGCCTCTGGCACTAGAATAACAGAGATAAAGGCATGTGTTAAACTGAGTTACTAATCAACATGCTAACAGATACTCAGATAAATGATACATACACCTCATTCACACTGATGACTGAATTACAACCATTCGAGCACATGAAATAATGCATGAAAGTTGTATTATTATGTAGTACGGGACTATTCGTACTGCTAAAAAATACAGCTCTAAATTACTGTCTCACAGTGAGTTATCGAAAATGTATGCAATTTTATTGTATTCAATGTTATTGCACCAAATATGAAGTCAGTGTAATAGGGCTTAACTGTGGATGGGGAGGGGCTTAATGGGCTGTACAATAAAGTTGGAGGAACAGGCTGGTAAGGAGGAGAAGTGGGAGGAACAGGGTGGGAAGGAGGAGCTGTGGGCAGAAAATGGGAGGAACAGGGTGGGAAGGAGGAGGAGTGGGTGGGAAGTGGGAGTAACAGGATGGAAAGAAGGAGGAACATGCTGGGCAGTCGGAGAAGTAGGCAGGAAGTGGGAGGAATAGGATGAGAAGGAAGAGAAGTGGGTGGGAAGTGGAAAGAACAGGTTTGGAAGGAGGGGAAGTGGGAGGAACAGGGTGGGAAGGCTGAGAAGTTGTTGGGAAGTGGGAGGAACAGAGTGGGAAGGAGAAGAAGTGGGAGGAACAGGGTGGGAGGGAGGAGAAGTAGGCAGTAAGTAGGAGGAACAGGCTGGGAAGGAGGAGAAGTGCATGGGAAGTGGGAGGAACAGGGTGGGAAGGAGGAGAAGTGGGAAGAACGTGATGGGAAGGAGGAGAAGTTGAACAGTAAATTGGAGGAGCAGGTGGGAAAGAGGAGAATTAGGCGGGAAGAAGGAGAAACAGGGCGGGAAGGAGGAGAAGTGGGTGGGAAGTGGGTAGGAAAGGGTGAGAAAGAGGAGAAGTGGGCAGGAAGTGGGAGGAATAGGGTGGGAAGGAGGAGAAGTGTGTGAGAAGTGAGAGGAACAGAGTGCGAAGGAGGAGATGTGGGTGGGAAGTGGGAGGAACAGGTTGGGAAGGAGGAGAAGTGGGTGTGAAGTGAGAGGAACAGGGTGGGATAGAGAAGAAGTGGGCAGGAAGTAGGAGGAACAGAGTGGAAGGAGAAGTGGGCAGAGTTTCATTAGAAACTCCCCACCACAGGATAATCAACCACGGTCCCCGGAGATCCGGTTATTCACTACAAAAATTGGAGTCTCCGTGGCAAATCTGGACAGTTTCCAGGTATGCTAATGGATGTCAGGCCATGTCAAAGCTGTGGCCCCTTGTAGCTACACCCCTGTGGATGGAAGTGGGGAAGTCTATGGGCATTTGGGAGATTCATCACCTCTATACATTGTTTAACACTATTTACTAAAGAAGGAGCAGAGCAAATGGTGTGATTTAAACCCTATGAGTGCAAGAGGCACTGAAAGGGTTAAAGGGATAGTAATACTTTGTTTTAACTTTATTTTATTTTGTAGGCATTAAAAAAACATGAAGAATGATATAAGTATTATCTCTCAAACCTTTATGGTTTGAGAGATATTCACAAGCAAAGTTTCCCCTCCTGCCCCTTTTACCTAGTGTAAGCCATCTCTTCTCAGATGTGAAATCCAGTCCATAGACCAGACAGATAGCAGAAGGGGACAATTTTCTTTGTATGAAAACAATGAAAGCCCTTCCCCCCTTGACAAGCTTTTCAGCTTTTTCCCTTATCTTAATTGAAGATTGTCCCTCTCTGCAGTCTACCTGGGCACCTCCCTTCTGCTCTGGTTGAACAGGGTGGGGGATACTTTGTGAATATCTCTTAAACCATAAAGGTTTGAGAGATAAGACTTATATCGTTCTTCATGTTTTTTTAATGCCTACAAAATAAAATAAAGTTAAAACGAAGTATTACTATCCCTTTAACACCATTTTGCTCCTTGCAGGTTCTGTGGTTACATATGGTAGTTGCTGGCATTAAAGTCCTGTTACTGTGAAGAACATTTCCCGTGGGGAGATCTATAGAGATCATAGGCTGCTGTACTTGCCTTGAAGTACAGCCACAAGTGTTTGATAATATTTTATTTGTACCCTATGATGCTGTTGGTTTGCCCCAGAATTGCTCCATTACTGCGTAGTGCAGTGGCCTCTGTGTACTCAGGAAGAGATGTGCAGGGAGACACTATCAGATGTCATTAGGGTGGATATAATGATGTTCCTGGAATAGTCCTTATTATACTGGAGTTAAGGTGTGTTTATCAGATACCTGTCTTCTGTCTGTGCTCGTCTTCCAATCCCTAAACACTCACCGGGAGTCACGGTAGGTGTCTCTATTCCTCCTTTATTTAATGTATTAACCCCCTGAGTGCAATGCTTTTGTATACCTTCCCGGCACTCAGAGGGTTAATATGATAATTATCTCTGTTATATATGCATTGCTGTCTGGATTCTGGGTACATTTTAATCTTGTTTCTGCAGCTCAAGTAGTAAGGAAGCGTGCACTTAATTGGTGCCCTCAATATACACTATTTATTTATATGGGTAAATTAAAACATAATTTTTATTAGTATAACTAGAATTTGCACATTACTTGGGAGGGAGAACATTAAACCTGGCAGGGATGTGTAGTTTGATGTGATGAGTTGATCTTGTGTTTGGTGGCACCAGGGAGAATGGATAACAGTGTGGGGAGTGATACGTTTATTTACATTTCCTTCATATACCCATGTACAGTGTGTGGTACACCTTCCACAGTCCCATCAGATACTTCTCTGAACCTCTTTCTTTCTTTCTTTCTTTTTCTTTCTTTCTTTCTTTCTTTCTTTCTTTCTTTCTTTCTTTCTTTCTTTCTTTCCTAATTCTGTAGTAAATTAACTTCCCAACAGTGTAGAAATATGAATGAAATCCCCATGATTTAAATGGGACTGAGATCATGACTGATAGATCTGCAGCAGATCACTAAGCATTACACTGAAGCTTACTACCATTCAAATGTTTTACCCCTTATTACTCCTATTAAACATAATTTAATCTTTTTTTAAACTATGATAATAATACCTTTATGCTGTGACATAAGTATTATAATTAGGATTAGGATTAAAATAGTTACATTTATGTAGGAATGTAATTTAATATGATAACAGTCAGTAAATAAAGTAATTAATAAAGAAAGAGAACAAATAGTCGACCAAGCTGTTTTTTCAATACATTATTTACAGAAAAGCTGAATCAATTTGTACAGCCACAAGGCTGAGTGTTGGCACATCACATTAATCTGGATGCAGTTTGTACTAATGATATGTGTGTGGATGAGAAACTGAGAAACATTTATTAACCCTTCAAGAACCAAATAGGTATTTAACATTCAATTTCACAATATTTTGTGCACCCCTCTCATCCTCAACCCTTTCAGTGCCAAAGGAGAAGCAATGAGTTTGATACCTTTCTATCACTTAAAGGGTAAATATCAAGCACGGAAAGAAACATGGACCCATACAATTTGACAGTAGATAAGAGCCAATTTATATTAAATGCTTCCCTTTCTACTGTAAAATCTCAGACTTGTTTAAACCTTAGAATAGTCACATATCTACCAAAAAATGTCTTACTTCCACTTGCTGTTTTAACCCCTACCACTTCTGCTGAGAGACTGATCTATTTCTGTATTTTTATTTTTTTGCACATTTTCCACCTACTACTTTTAGTCCATGTCCTTATTCTAGTTTTCCTTTTATTCTGGAAATTAGATTCCTCTTCAATGTTATTAAATTGCACAGGACAGTGACTCTATGCTCCAGTCCTCAGAAGGTCAGGTTTTAAGGATCTCTCCAATTAGTAGAGCAAACACATTCACTGAGTCACTGACAACCCTCCTGAGATCAAGCATCAATATATCATGAAAACCTGCACTGTTGGTGTATACTGAGGACTAATGCTGAAAATTACAGCTTAGAATATATGACTGGTGTTGCTAGCAGGTGTGTAAGTCAAAATTGTGGGTGTTTGTGAGAGTTTGTGTGAGTGTGAGAGTTTGCATGTGTGTGAAAGAGTATGTGAGTGTGTGTGATAGTTTGTGTTTATGTATGTGTGTGTGAATGTGTGTGTGTATATGTTTGTGTGTGTACATGTATGTATGTGTGTGTGTGTGTGTATATATATATATATATATATATATATATATATATATATATATATATCAGGGCTCAAAATTTCCACTAGCCAATGGTGAGTGAAAATTTAGCCCTGGTGAGTAGAAATTCAGCCCTGGTGAGTATGTTATGGCTTCCAGTGGCAAGTAACTTTTCAGGTCTGGCTAGTAGCAAAGGACTTCAAATGATATACCCTGTATATATATATATATACGTGTACATGTGTGTATATGTGTGTGTGGGACAGATTAACTTGTAAATCCGTGTATGATGCAGGGATCTACAATTGTGATAGATACATAGAACAGACTCCCAGTAAAAGAGGCAGGGGTCAATCAGTACCTCCACCTGTCCTGGATTTCTCAGAATAGTCCCTGGTCCTGGCTCTCTGTCCCTGAATCTTGTTGTCTTTGTTTTTGTCCCTTTTTTTAAAATCAGTATGAACCCCAGAGTTGATTTGCTTGTTATTAAAAGTTAATAGTTTATAAGCCTCCTCATATGTTAATATTGAGTTTTTTTTACTTTGTGTATTGGTAATGTTTATTTGGCTGGGTATCCTATTGAAATGTCATCATCTATTGGCCGACCAACAAAAGGGTGACACTTCAACAGTGAACCATTTTGCTGAATAAGTGATGTTTTATGTGTAAGATTATCTGTTGACATCTCACTATGTGGTACTATGGACCATTACTGATGCTCTGTCATGTGGCTGCTAAGGGTAAAAGTGTCCCTTGGAATGGCTATTTGGAATATTAACTAAAACTGAGTGTGTTAAAGAGACACTATCAGCTAAAAAACACTTTGGTGATGTTGAGGAAGCTTTCAACATCACCCATTTGTTGTATTAGTCATTTCTTACATTTAAAATAAAGGTTTTTTATATTATTTAGACATATATTGCACTGATTAAGGTGTCCCATCCAGGCACTTCCTGTCTTAGCCCTGAATTACCTCTCTTACTGACACTTAACCCACTCAGTGCTACACATTACTGATCAGTGTCATTGAGTAGGGGAGGCAATGTCAGGCTAAGATAGGATGTAACTGCATGGCATGCTATAATTAGCATAAATGTATACATCTCAATATCTCAAAACACAGTTTTCTAAATAAAAAATGGCTAATAACAAATACAGGTGATTTTAAAAGCTCTTTCAAAATCACCAAAGGCGGTTTTTAGGCGTCAGTGTTTATTTAAAGTAGATAAGAACTAGACGGACAGGACCGGCCAGTTGGAACTTATCAAGGCAACATATAAGCCATTCAGTAGCAAAGTAACTGGACTGGTTTGAAAGAAATAGGGTTCATTAATTGATCGTTTTGTCACAAGATTTCTCAGCTTTTCTGCTGATTAATATTTCCTTATGTTTCTATTTCACAAGGTTATAAAAAATTGTGTCAATCCTGGAGCAAATTGACTGCACCCTTGTTGAAAATTGAAAACATCTATTGAATTAAGTTGGATTTTTAACCCCATATTTGCCACCTCTCTAGCATTCAGTGGTTTAAAAACCCAGTGGAAGTTATTGGAACGATTATTTGTCCCCTATGAATAAAGATGGTTTGCCCCAGAATTACTCCAATTCCTCTTAGTATTCCAGCCTCATTTTTTATCTATTAGCATGTCTCTATTGTGTTCTATCCGGAAAAATATTTGTAATTATTCAGTGAAATTAAAAATACAAATAGTTGTATATGCTATAGTGATGTATGTAAGAACATTACTACATTCCGAGTCTGATTTGATACAAATAACTGTATCAATTTTGGGAAAATTGTCTGTACTAAAGGGGACAAATAAAAGATCCCATTAATTTAAATGGGGATTTTAACCACATGAACACTAGAGAGGTCCAATGTATTTTATATTACCCTTGAATTGCTACAGTTACTCTTAAAATTGGTGTTATAGAGTCATAAAAAACAAAATGCCTTAATAAAAAGGTTAAGAAAATAAAAAAATCACATTTCCTAGAGATAATGAATTAAGTTATCCCTTTGTTCCACTACAATATCAACTCAATGTTCTTACCAATTGCCAGTAGACATACAGCTACTATCAACCCATTCCATCCTCTCAGTAGGCCCAAAGACATGGTTACTCTGGTTATGATGTTGATGAATGAAGGAGACCAAGATGTGGAGCCAGCAGTCTATATGAGGACACACTGTTGCCCTCTTGACTTTAAAAGCTTGGACAGCAGTGGTGTCATCATTCCAATGTCATGTGTAGAGAAGTCATTTATCATCCAACATCATTATCAAGCAAAGAAAAATCTAGGGATACGAGATGTTGACACATATGAAAGAATTTAAAATGTCTACCAAAGGGAGGAGAGCCCAGAAATGACACAGTGTAGAAGTATTGAATTAATTTCTGTGACAGATACATCATCTTTGGTCAAAGAAAAAAAATTGGACAATGTATGATCTGGGTTTAGATATGTACCCAATAAGACCCTGTGACTCATTGGTTCTTTGACACAAAATATTGTAGAAAGGGAACAGAATGAAGAAAGTTTTAAGGACCAAATGAGTGTGTAAATCTTTAAGAAGCAATGTTACACGTCTGTCTGATCCTTATTTAATAGATCACTAATATCTAACAATTAAATTAATTGATGTATCTGTAAATATATTGCACTTACAGGTAGAGTCAGTAATAAATATTTATTTTCTGATAGATGCGTAAGATATAATCCTAAACTTGCCTATTAAAGCCCCAGTAGAATTAATTACTAATTTGTTTAATTTATTCTTAAAGATGATCTTTCAATCTGCTTAAATCCCTCTCTATACTGAGTGTTCTTTGATTGCGTATAATATATCTCACATGCCCTACATCTTAGGGACTAATATACACTGTATATAGGTATATATATATATATATATATATATATATATATATATACACCTTTTGTTAAAAGTGTCATCTTCTAGTTCTTTATTTTAACGATTGTTTCAATAAACTGGACGTTTTAATTGTTGAATCATGATATGATCCAGACATAATGGATCAATTTGGGGTTGTATAGGAGTGCAAAGAATAAGTAATGGTCTTCTCCTTGGTCTTTGAAGATTTTCTTTTGCTTCTATTAAAGCGGAACTACCAGCTGAACACAACTTTAGCTTAAATAACTCCCCATCTGGCGACTAGCTGCTTAGTAGCTCTAGTCCCCATAATTATTACCTTGACAAATAGATTTAGCCTTTCTTCCCGGACTGACAGCATCACAGAACGTGGACATCTTGCCATAATGACATCCATATGCCTGTGCTTTGACTCCCAGCTGGGTCTAGGTGGCGTTGCTAGGAGCCATCTGGCTCCAAAAGGGACCAACAGTGCAGGCGCGCGGACGTCATTATGGCAAGATTGGGAGTTATTTAAGTTAAAGTTGTGTTCAGGTGGTAGTTCCGCTTTAATGCATATGTACACTATCCTCTTCAGACACAATTTGTTTAATTTTGTTTGTGCTGTTTGAAATGAAGGACAGGAGGTAAGGCAGTAAGGCTCTTGTAGTCTTAAAGGCTCAGGTGGTTTAAAGACAAGACAACACTATCAATTTAGAGACACCTATCAAGATTGCAGTGGTAAATGTAGCATGGAAGGTTTTCAAAAGGCAGAATTGGCTTCACCCACAGAGCATATGTAAGGCTAAATTTTAGGCTCAAGAAAAAGAGAAATTTTTCAGATGCCAGAATAAAGTGCAGTGTATTCAAATGGTAATCTTACCCTAGGAAAAAGTGACTCTTAAATTGTTATGTATGTGTCTTTCATATAGCGGTCAGCCTTATCTATTATTTTACAAGATGTTTCCAGTTTCTTGTGTATAGTTATGTCTATTCAGTTATGACTTTATGAAACCCCTCCTCACAACAAACAGCGGGCATCGATAGAAATGAATTGATCATATGGAACACCTGTCTTTATCAGATTGTAAAATGAAACCACTAGAAGTGGACTGCAATAGAGATAACAAATAACCTATATACATACACTTTACTGCTATCCCTAATCCCAATCCAATTATCAATGCTAATTCCTCATTCATTCACCTCCTTGCAACGTTCTACATTCTTCACATTGGAGATGTAATTGTTGCACCCTGACATATAGCAATGTTTCTCTGTGTTAGTTCTTTGGGAACACAACAAGAATAAGTGTAACTATGGAGGGCATAGGGTGTGGTTGAAACATGGCCCAGCACATGAGAGGGCCCATCATCTCCAGGGCTCAAAAGGTTTTACTTGTGCCCCTGGGAGAATAGTTTTGTGTTTGGGGGCCCAGCAAATATCTTACACCAGAGTCCTCCAGTGATTAATTACTCAATGACCAAGAAAGCAGGTATTCAGGTAATCACTGCTTAATTGTGGGTGAGTAATTAGTGCTGTGCTGATTAGGGATATCTTGAAAACCTGAAATGTTTGTGTATCCTGATGACTGGAGCAGGGAATCACTGTCATACAGACTTAAATGCAAAATAATGACATTAACATATACATGACTGTTCAACTCTTACCCTATATATTACTTTCTTAATTTATATGTTTCCATGATCAACCCTTCATTATGATCAAAACCAATGAGGATAATGAACTAAGAATAACTGGTGGGAGATGTACTAAGGTGTTATAAAGAGGAGATAACTTCTCCAGTGAGATAAACTCTCCAGTTCCTATGTTATTCTATGGGAGAGATTTAGTTATAGAGTACAGGGGAGATGTACTAAGGTGTGATAAAGAGGAGATAACTTCTCCAGTGAGATAAACTCTCCAGTTCCTATGTTATTCTATGGGAGAGATTTAGTTATAGACTACAGGGGAGATGTACTAATGTGTGATAAAGAGGAGATAACTTCTCCAGTGAGATAAACTCTCCAGCTCCTATGTTATTCTATGGGAGATCTTTAGTTATAGACTAGAGGGGAAGATGTTTTAAGGTGCGATAAAGAGGAGATAACTTCCACAGTGTGATAAAATCTCCAATTCGTATGTAATTATATTGAAGGGCTTTAATGATACACTCCAGAGGAAGCTGTACTAAGGTGTGATAAAAGGGAAATAACTTCTCCAATGTGATAAACTCTCCAAGTCCTATGTTTTATGGAGCCTATTCACTAAGGCATGGGCACCCAACATGATTCCCATAGGCCAAATGCAGCCTGCCTTGCCACAGGGTGAGACCCACTTGAGATTTAAAAAATATATTTTTTTTACCTGATCAGCTAACACACATGAAACTGAAGTCCTAATCAGAGCTCAAATTTTCCACTTGCCAATAGCCAGTGGCGAGTGAAAATTTAGCCCTGGCGAGTAGAAATTCAGCGCTGGTTGGTATGTTATGGCTTGCAGTGGCGAGTAACTTTTCAGGTCTGGCTAGTAGCAAAGGACTTAAACTTTTAAGCCCTGGCCTAATACATGCCTGTTAAATATCAGTATTGTCAGTGACTTGATCAATGAAAACTACATCTATATTTTTAATAGGTGTGACGAATTGTATTATACATTATGGCTGCAGTTATACAAAATGGATGCAGTTCAAGCCTTTGTTGGAATATTTCAGTGTGTAATGGTGGCTAATTGAGCTCATGCTACTGGAATATTTCTAAAAAAGGAATTGCTCTTCTTAATGTATACAAATGTCCATATATGACCAGATGTGTAGACAGAATGCAATACTTTATCTAGAAAAAGTATATAAGATTATCTATGACCTCCTATATTTGTATGCCCTTGTATGCCTGATTCCTTTCTGCAATGAGACAATGCTGCTGAGATAGACTGAGGAGCTGTACCTGCCTGATGAAACCACAGAATATTAATAAAATACCTCTATAAAGTAGAAGTTGTCCTGCAATAATTAGAAGAAAAGGATTTCTAACATTTCTTGGTGGAGAATGCGGGCACAGACTTGAGTTTGCTTCAAGCTATCAGGCCTCTCAAAAGGAGGGGAGGTAGCTTTTAACTCTACAGTCTGTGCAAAGATTCACAAATGTTTTTCTGGACCATTTCATGAAGGAGAGAGGACTGTGGTGGGGAGAAGCTGGCAATATTAAAAGGGATTTTACATGCCCTCATATGAATCAAAGATATCAGGGTACCGCAGCATTGTAACACATATTGATTAAAAGTTATATGTTAGCCATATGGAGTGGCTTAAGAAAAATGCCACAAAGAACCCCAAAGTCTATTCAGTGGGAGGTTCTGATCCCTTAACTATCTGGGATAATTGAATGTTGAATTGTTTTCAAAGTGCAGCAGATATTGGTGTTTCAAAATGTTTTGTTAAAGATATGAAAAAGTTAGTAACATTAGCTGCAGAATGTTTAAGACCTAATGATGCTATGCAGGATTGGGTAAATTGTGAGGGTGACTCTGCTAAGTACCTGGTGTGTGCAGTTCAGGAAGAAAAAAAGGGAGGCATTGCTGTCTAACTTACAGCACATTTGTATTGTTACTGAACACTTCTGTGCAGGGCCGGATTTCTCATAAGGCAGAGTAGGCATCGGCCTGCAGGCGCACCCCACATAGAGGCTCCTGTCATTGGGACCGTATTTTTTTTAATTAGCCTTGCCACGGGCACTAACCCCCCCACACCCGATCAGGGCTGTGCCTCCTTCGGCACAGACCTGTAGCTGTTGAGCTCTCTCATGAGCTCTTTAGTAATGCAGAGTGCTAGGAGATGACATCATTTACCAGCGCTCTGCATTACTGAACAGAAGATCGCGCAGGAGCTCCAGCAGCTACAGGTCTGTGCAGAAGGAGGTACAGACCCGTCCTGCCACACCGCTGGACCACTAGGGAGGAGGTAGGAAATGGATATTGAGGTGGGGGGAGTGCAATGTGAAGCTAATATGGAGCTGATGGGGGGGCAAGTTGGAGCTGATGGGGGGTAGTGTGAGGGCAAAGTGGAGATGATGGGAGCAATGTGAGGGCAATATGGAGTTGATGGGGGCAATGTGAGGGCAATATGGAGCTGATGGTGGGTAATATGGAGCTGATGGAGGGCAATGTGAGGGAAATATGGAGATGATGGGGGGCAGTGTGGAGATTAGGAGCATTGTAGAGGTATCCAGTGGAGATGGCCAATTTGGGGGGGGCGCTTCAGATTTCTGTGCCTACAGGCTCCTGAGATGTAAATCCGGCCCTGCTTCTGTGAGTCAGGCACATCCAAATCCAAAAGTCAAGATAAGTTTAAACCTTTGATTCTTCCTTTTCCATCTAAATGTGTCAGTGAGGAAATAGTTAAGTCTGTGAAAAAAATGTTTGATGAATTACAGACAGCTAGTCTGAAATTGAGGGATTGTTTAAATAAGCCAGAAATGCCTATCAGAAGTATTTGGGCAGAGCATGTTTCAAAAAAATCAACAGATTATTGTAAGAACAGAAAGTGCTCTGAAACAAATATGTGAATGTAATTATAATGTATTGTCCAAATTGCAAAAGCAAATACAAACATTGCAAGAAGCCACAAAGGCAACCTCTCCTTCCCAATTTCAGATGGCATGTGATAATTCAGAAGTTGATTTAAAAATTGAATATGGGGAAGTAGCTATAGAGGAAAAAGATTACTGTTGGTTATTCAGAATGTGATAGGATGGGTAGGCCTAGTGTCTTACAGACCTTCAGGATCAATAAGAATGATGATTTGAGGGTTGCCACAAGCATGTGGACTAACGCTTATGCCTTGGTAAGGAAATGTAATCCTGATCAGATGAGTAAAGCAGAGAATATTGATTATGTTATGGAATTTGCAAGTATAATTGAATGTTTAGGAGATGAATAAAAGGTGAATAGTATGTGATGCTCCTTCTATGCAGGAAGCAGTCTCTGTCATCAGGGCCGGATTTACATCTCAGGAGTCTGTAGGCACAGAAATCTGAAGCGCCCCCCCCAACTGGCCATCTACACAATGCTCCAAATCTCCACATAACCCCCATATCCATATTGCCCTCACATTGCCCCCATCAGCTCCAACTTACCCCCATCAGCTCCAGCTGTCTTGCCCCCATCAGCTCCAGGCTCCAACTTGCCCCCATTAGCTCAAAGCTCCATCTTGCCCCATCAGCTCCAACTGTCTTGCCCTCATCAGCTCCAACTGTCTTGCCCCATCAGCTTCAACTTGCCCCCATCAGCTCCAACTGTATTGCCCCCATCAGCTCCAACTTACCCCCATCTGTTCCAAGCTCCACATTGCCCCCATCAGCATCAGCTCCAACTTGCCCTCACATTGCCATCAGCTCCACATTGCCCCTCGTATCTTTTTCCTACCTCCCTGGTGGTCCAGCGGCAGGAAATGTCTGTGCCGCCTTCTGCACAGACCTGCAGCTTCTGCTGCACCACGCACGGTCTTCTCTTTAGGAATGCAGAGCGCTAGGAGATGATGTCATCTCCCAGCGCTCTGCATTAGAGCCGACGAGCGAGAGCAACAGCAGCTACAGCCTTTGGCACAGACCTTAGCAAGCGAAGGGCGGGCCGGGTGGCGGGTTACTGTGCGCAGCGCGGAAGCGCTGTAAATATATATATAAAGAAAAAAAAATATTTCAATGACAGGCGCTCCTCTGTGGGGTGTGCCTGTAGGCAGGTGCCTACTCTGCCTTATGGCAAATCCGGCCCTGTCTGTCATAATGAACGGCCAGAATATCTTAAAGGATAAAGGGTTCTGCTATGTGAAAATTGTTTTAATGTAGGGATTTCACAAATAGCAGCCATCCAGAGGGGCAGAGGAGGTTTCCAGCATAGTAGAGGGTGTAGTAGATTTAGATTTTTCTGATTTTTCACTCAGACCCTATAAGGGAAATGGAGGAAATAATCAGAATAACTCTGAAGAATCATATGTATAAGTATGTTATCATTGTAAGTCAGGTCACATCAGAAGGAATTGTTAAAAGTTTTACCAAAATAAGTTATTCAATTTAAAGGAGATAGACAATGGCCCTATATTTAAAAGGAAACAGATCTCTATGGTAAAACAATGTGTTCAGCCTTCTGCACCACCAGCAGAGGAGGAAGAGAGTGCATGCAAGATCCCTATGCTTAATGTGTTATAAGATGTAACATAGTAACATAGTAATTTAGGTTGAAAAAAGACTTGCGTCCATCTAGTTCAACCCTTTTCCTATTCCTATTTACCATCATTGATCCAAAAGAAGGCAAAAAACCCCTCAATATAGCAATTTAAAATTCTGCCTTGAATGGGGGGGGGGAGATGCCTTCTTGATTCCAAATGGCAATCGGATTTCTCCCTGGATCAACAAGCCCCAACTAAATATTCATCCCAATACTAACGTACATAGCCCTCTATGTTATGCTCTTTTAAATAAGTATCCAGGGTTCTTTTAAATGCATCTAATGTATTCGATAGCACCACCTCTTCAGGCAGTGAATTCCATACCTTTATTGTCCTTGCTGTAAAGAAACCCTTCCACTGTTGTAGATTAAATCTCCTTTCCTCAAGTCTAAGCGGGTGGCCCCTTGTACTGTGTACTGTTCTGTTAATGAACAGGTCTTTGGAGAGCCCTTTGTATGGGCCCTGAACATATTTATATAGTGTTATCATATCCCCTCTAAGACGCCGTTTCTCTAGTGTGTACAAGTTTAACTTTTCTAGCCTTTCTTCATAACTAAAACTTTCCATTCCCCTTACTAGTTTTGTAGCCCTCCTCTGCACTCTTTCTAGTTCCATAATGTCCTTTTTCAGAAAGGGCGCCCAGAATTGAACAGCATATTCTAGGTGGGGTCTGTCAGGGCTTTTTGGTCCTGACCAGCCTCCTTAGCCTGCTGTCAGTTTTTTGGAGGCTATTTAAATGTCAAATTTGCGCCCATTTTTTGCCTGATTATTCTCGTCAGACTCCCCTTAGTTCCTTCTAGTTATTTGAGTTTCGGTCTTGCGTTGTTCGGACTGTGCCTTCCTACCTGTGCCGCGTTCCCTTGGTCCTCATGGCTTCCGTTGGCTACTGCTCCCAGTCCCTCCTCTCCTGCGCCCGCTCCGCCTGTATTCCGTCTGGGGGCGGCCTTCCCCCTTGCTTCCGGCCGTGCTAGGCTCACTGTGGTGAGTGGTGCGTCTGCCTTGGCCGCCCGTTTGGGATCGTTCCTTCCCTGCCCCCCTTGCCGGTTGGGTTGGCGTTCTGCCGAACGCGTGCTGCCTGGTGCCTGACCATAGGAGCTCTCAGTGAGCTTCTCAATTCCCCCTTCTCCCGTGAGCCATTCGGTTGGAGAGGCTAGGGGGAGGTTTGGCTCTCTCCCTCCATCTGTGAGGGCTATCCCGGTTCCCTTTTTCCCCTTTTTAGGTGTGGTGGTGCTCAGGGGGTTGTGGAAGAGGAGTATTGTAGTTGGTTTTTTTTCTACAGGAGCC
Source organism: Rhinophrynus dorsalis (assembly GCA_037306005.1). Lineage (NCBI taxonomy): Eukaryota > Metazoa > Chordata > Amphibia > Anura > Rhinophrynidae > Rhinophrynus > Rhinophrynus dorsalis. Next base: position 170,308,902 of record CM074726.1, on the reverse strand, counting down.
CCGGGTGCGTATGGGTGTTGGCAGGTGGTCCAGGTGGGTATTGCCTGGCGTCTCCTTACCAAGGCTGTTACTATCGGGTCCTCGGGCCCCACGATTCCCCTTTTTCCCCCCAGCTCTGTTTATTGTGTTGTAGGGGCTCCTGTCCACCCATTTTGGGTGTATAGATTTACTTCCTATTGAGGCTAGTTGTGCCCGCAGGTCCAGTTTCTCCAAAATTCCCGGGAAGGTCAGGAGACCTAATTACCTTCCTTCTGCTTCATATCCGGATATTGGGGAGATCCTGACATAATAATCAGGCCATTATGGACCCCGCAGAACTAGCCTGCGTCATTGCTAGACAGGATCAGCAAGAGGAAAGTTTGACTTCTCATGGATCCCATTTGCAAACATTGGAAAGGAAGTTGGACGCAGTGTTAGAATTATTAAAAGGGATGTCAATTTCTCCTCCTCCCCAGGCACATAAGTCTCCGCCTTCTGAACCCTCGGATAGCTCTGGAAATTTTGGGGCGACGGCCGGTAGTCTCGGTATGGGGGCGTTGGTTAGACCCCCAAATCTTCCTTTGCCTGAGAGATATGATGGTACTCCATCCAAAAGTAGAGGGTTCATCAATCAATGTCTTCTCCATTTCAATACTAACCCTCAAGGGTTTGGTTTGCATGCTGCCCATATATCATTCATCATTTCATTACTATCAGATAAGGCACTAGCATGGGCCTCTCCACTGGTGGAACAGAATTCCCCGTTATTACAAGATTCGGAAGCGTTTTTGAAACATTTTAGAATGATATTTGATATCCCTGGAAGAAAAGCATCAGCTGAGACAGCATTAATGAAGATTCATCAAGAAAGGAGGCCAGTTAGCGATTATGCTATAGAATTTCGCACATTGGCTTATGAAACCAATTGGAATGAAGAAGCACTTACAGCAGCTTTTCGGAGGGGGCTCAATGATAATTTGAAGGACGCGTTAACTTGGCGTGAAATTCCAGGATCTCTGGAAGAATTGATTTCTCTATGTCTGGAGCTGGACTGTCGTATGGGGGAGAGGCAAGCGGAACGTGAGGGGCGGCGTAGAAAAAATTTCCCACACACCCACCCATTCCAGCAAGAGCCCAGTACAGAGGAAGCTATGGAGATTGGAGGTGTATCAAAATTATCAGAAGCAGAGAAGCGGCGGCGGCGTACACTGGGGTTATGTTTATATTGTGGCATTAAGGGTCACTTTCTCAGACAATGTCCTACAAGGCTGGGAAACACCAAGGCTTAGAGACTATGGGAGGACGATCTCTAAGCAATAAGAACACAGAATCCTCCCCTCCATCTCGTCTGATGGTTCTTATATCTTTATCCTGGAACTCTTCTAGTCTTCAGACTTCTGCTTTTATAGACTCAGGAGCGGCAGGTATTTTCATGGATCTCGAGTGGGCCAATGCTCATGGGATCCCTTCTGCTCGCAAGACATCCCCACTGTTGGTTTCGGCTATTGATGGGACCCCATTGGGACCAGGAATTGTGCTGTTTGAAACCTTTCCAGTAATGTTGAAAACAGGGGTCCTACACGAAGAAAGTATTTCTTTTGATTTAATCTTGGCACCACATACTCTAGTGATTTTAGGGCTCCCCTGGCTGAGGAAGCATAATCCATCCATTGATTGGAGCCTGGGGGAGATTACAGCCTGGAATTCTACGTGTTTTGAGTCCTGCCTTTTGTCTCCGTCATCCACCTTGGTGTCTACTACTATCGAAGACCCCCAGCATTTGATTAAGAGCATTCTCTCTGAATATCATGAATTTGTAGATGTTTTTTCAAGAAACCAGGCTAACAAGCTCCCTCCATCTAGAGACTGGGATTGCCCGATTGACCTTCTCCCTGGTACAATGCCACCTAAGGGTCGGACCTTTTTACTTTCTCCACCAGAAAATCAAGCATTATCAGCTTATATCCAGGAGCAGTTAGCTAAAGGCTTTATAAGACCATCCTCTTCCCAGGCAGGGGCGGGGTTTTTCTTCATTAAAAAGAAGGATGGATCGTTACGCCCCTGTATTGACTACAGAGGGTTAAATAAGATCACCATCAAGAACAGTTATCCCCTGCCCCTTATTTCGGAATTATTGGATCAATTAAAAGGAGCTACCATTTTTACTCGCCTGGATTTACAGAATGCCTACAATCTAATCCGGATTAGAACAGGGGATGAGTGGAAAACTGCGTTTAATACCAGATATGGCCACTACGAATATCTTGTGATGCCATTCGGCCTATGTAATGCGCCGGCAGTTTTCCAAGGATTTGTTAATGACATTTTTAGAGATATGTTGTTATCCCATGTTATAGTATATCTGGACGACATTTTGATTTATTCCTCCTCCTTAAGTACCCATCGTACTCAAGTTCGAGAAGTCCTTCAACATCTTAGGGAGAATTCATTGTGTGTCAATATTAAGAAATGCGAATTTGAACAGTCTCGCTTGTCATTTTTGGGATACATTATTTCTACGAACGGCATAGAGATGGATCCAGCTAAAGTGGAAGCGGTATCAAACTGGCCCGTTCCGCAGGACAAAAAAGCAATCCAGCGATTCAGTGGGTTTCGCTAATTACTATCGAAAATTTATTCGAAATTTTTCAAAAATTTTGGCTCCTATAACGGCTCTTACTAAGAACAAAGCGGATCCTCAGAACTGGGGACCTGAAGCATTACAAGCATTTGCCACTTTAAAGAAAGATTTTACCACGGCCCCTATCCTTCGTTTTCCAGATCCAGCCTTGCAATTTATTCTTGAAGTCGATGCATCAGAAGTGGCTGCTGGAGCAGTCCTATCCCAGCGAGATCCAGATTCTTCTAAGATACACCCTTGTTCATTCTTTTCAAAGAAATGTTCTCCTTCGGAGCAAAATTATGATGTAGGTAATCGAGAACTGCTGGCCATAAAGATGGCACTGGAAGAATTGAGACTAGTGTTGAGCGAGCATGCTCGGCCGATGCTCGGATCGGCTCGAGCATCGCTCTGCTCGGCACATGGCGGTACTCGTACGAGTACCGCATGTGCTCGCCCGCCATGTTCGGGTCTCCTCCCCGCACGTTTTGCGGCTGCTGCGCAGCCAATAAACGTGCAGGGAGGCTCTGACATCAGTGTAATGCCAGCAGCCATGTTGGCTGCTGGCATTACACTGATTGGCTGGCCAGAACCCGTGGTTGGGTGCTGTATAGCACCTGACCAGCGAGTTCGGCTCAGTCTTAGCCAGGGAGAGATGAGGATAGGAAGGGAAAGTCAGTGTAGGGAGAAAAAAAGCAAATTTGTGAAAAAAAAAGAACCAAAAGTCCTTTTTAGGACTACTGTGTGTGGGGGCAGCAGTTTATTTTGTGTGGGGGGAAAAAAACAAAAAAAAAAAAAAAATTTCATATATTCTGTTTAGTGTGCAATAGTGTTGAGCGAGCACCCCGATGCTCGGGTGCTCTGACCGAGCACCCCCTGAGACTCGAGTGCTCGGCCGAGCACCCGAGCCCCATTGAACTGCATGGGGCGACACGAGCATTACACCAGGCACCCCCTGCTCTGATGAGGGGAGGGTGCCTGGTCAATGCCCCCCTTCATCTCCGCTATGCCCCCTTCATCTCCAAATGCCCCCTTCATCTCCGCAATGTCCCCCTTCATCTCCGCTATGCCCCCTTCATCTCCGCTATGCCCGTCTTCCACAATGTCCCCTTCATCTCCGCTATGCCCCTCTTCCACAATGTGCCCCTTCATCTCCGCTATGCCCCTCTTCCACAATGTCCCCCTTCATCTCCTCTATGGCATAGAGGAGATGAAGGGGGACATTGTGGAAGAGGGGCATAGCGGAGATGAAGGGGCACATTGTGGAAGAGGGGCATAGCGGAGATGAAGGGGGACATTGTGGAAGACGGGCATAGCGGAGATGAAGGGGGACATTGTGGAAGAGGGGCATAGAGTCTATGCCCCTCTTCCACAATGTCCCCCTTCATCTCCGCAATGCCCCCTTCATCTCCGCAATGCCCCCGTACCTCCAGTCCCTGGTGGTCCAGCGGAGCGTCTTCGGATCTGTGCCTCTTCCGGCACAGATCCCCGCCACCCGAACATGGCGGGCGAGCACATGGCGGTACTCGACGAGTACCGCCATGTGCCGAGCAGAGCGATGCTCGAGCCGATCCGAGCATCGGCCGAGCACGCTCGCTCAACACTAGTGTGCAAAGTTGCAGATTAGAGCACATTCTGTTTAGTGTGCAAAGTTGCAGATTAGAGCACATTCTGTTTAGTGTGCAAAGTTGCAGATTAGAGCACATTCTGTTTAGTGTGCAAAGTTGCAGATTAGAGCACATTCTGTTTAGTGTGCAAAGTTGCAGATTAGAGCACATTCTGTTAAGTCTTCAAACTAAAATATCAAAGTCACATATTCCATTCAGTGTGCGTCACCGCAGTTTAGCAGCATATTCTGTGTACTCTGCACAGTTGCAGAATAGGAAGAAATACTGTTAAGTCTTCAAACTAAAATATCAAAGTCACATATTCCATTCAGTGTGCTTCGCCGCAGTTTAGCAGCCTATTCTGTGTACTCTGCACAGTTGCAGAATAGGAAGAAATACTGTTAAGTCTTTAAACTAAAATATCAAAGTCACATATTCCATTCAGTGTGCGTCGCCGCAGTTTAGCAGCCTATTCTGTGTACTCTGCACAGTTGCAGAATAGGAAGAAATACTGTTAAGTCTTTAAACTAAAATATCAAAGTCACATATTCCATTCAGTGTGCTTCGCCGCAATTTAGCAGCCTATTCTGTGTACTCTGCACAGTTGCAGAATAGGAAGAAATACTGTTAAGTCTTTAAACTAAAATATCAAAGTCACATATTCGATTCAGTGTGCTTCGCAGCAGTTTAGCAGCCTATTCTGTGTACTCTGCACAGTTGCAGAATAGGAAGAAATACTGTTAAGTCTTTAAACTAAAATATCAAAGTCACATATTCCATTCAGTGTGCTTCGCCGCAGTTTAGCAGCCTATTCTGTGTACTCTGCACAGTTGCAGAATAGGAAGAAATACTGTTAAGTCTTTAAACTAAAATATCAAAGTCACATATTCCATTCAGTGTGCTTCGCCGCAGTTTAGCAGCCTATTCTGTGTACTCTGCACAGTTGCAGAATAGGAAGAAATACTGTTAAGTCTTCAAACTAAAATATCAAAGTCACATATTCCATTCAGTGTGCGTCACCGCAGTTTAGCAGCCTATTCTGTGTACTCTGCACAGTTGCAGAATAGGAAGAAATACTGTTAAGTCTTTAAACTAAAATATCAAAGTCACATATTCCATTCAGTGTGCTTCGCCGCAGTTTAGCAGCCTATTCTGTGTACTCTGCACAGTTGCAGAATAGGAAGAAATACTGTTAAGTCTTTAAACTAAAATATCAAAGTCACATATTCCATTCAGTGTGCTTCGCCGCAGTTTAGCAGCCTATTCTGTGTACTCTGCACAGTTGCAGAATAGGAAGAAATACTGTTAAGTCTTTAAACTAAAATATCAAAGTCACATATTCGATTCAGTGTGCTTCGCCGCAGTTTAGCAGCCTATTCTGTGTACTCTGCACAGTTGCAGAATAGGAAGAAATACAGTTAAGTCTTCAAACTAAAATATCAAAGTCACATATTCCATTCAGTGTGCGTCACCGCAGTTTAGCAGCCTATTCTGTGTACTCTGCACAGTTGCAGAATAGGAAGAAATACTGTTAAGTCTTTAAACTAAAATATCAAAGTCACATATTCCATTCAGTGTGCGTCACCGCAGTTTAGCAGCCTATTCTGTGTACTCTGCACAGTTGCAGAATAGGAAGAAATACTGTTAAGTCTTCAAACTAAAATATCAAAGTCACATATTCCATTCAGTGTGCTTCGCCGCAGTTTAGCAGCCTATTCTGTGTACTCTGCACAGTTGCAGAATAGGAAGAAATACTGTTAAGTCTTTAAACTAAAATATCAAAGTCACATATTCGATTCAGTGTGCTTCGCCGCAGTTTAGCAGCCTATTCTGTGTACTCTGCACAGTTGCAGAATAGGAAGAAATACTGTTAAGTCTTTAAACTAAAATATCAAAGTCACATATTCCATTCAGTGTGCTTCGCCGCAGTTTAGCAGCCTATTCTGTGTACTCTGCACAGTTGCAGAATAGGAAGAAATACTGTTAAGTCTTTAAACTAAAATATCAAAGTCACATATTCCATTCAGTGTGCTTCGCCGCAGTTTAGCAGCCTATTCTGTGTACTCTGCACAGTTGCAGAATAGGAAGAAATACTGTTAAGTCTTCAAACTAAAATATCAAAGTCACATATTCCATTCAGTGTGCGTCACCGCAGTTTAGCAGCCTATTCTGTGTACTCTGCACAGTTGCAGAATAGGAAGAAATACTGTTAAGTCTTCAAACTAAAATATCAAAGTCACATATTCCGTGTAAGATGAAGAAGGCGGGTAAAAAGGGACGGGGAAGTGGACGTGATCCTGATAGTTCAGGGCGCGGGTCAGGACGCGTAGAAACTGTGCCTGGTGCCAGAGCACAAGAAAGAAAGACATCCACCATACCTAGCTTCATGTCTCATTTTACAGGGCGTCGCAGGACATCACTCTCGAGGTCCGACCACTGCGAACAGGTGGTCGGTTGGATGTCAGCTGATACTGCTTCCAGTCGGTTAAGCACCACCCTGTCTTCCACCAAGTCCACTCTCAGTAGCCAAGAGTCTGGTCAACATAATCCTCACTCTGATCATCCTTCCTCCCACCATACACAGTCTGGTCAAAGAAGTGATCCCACACTGGGATATAGTGAGGAGCTCGTCTCATCACCAATCCTTCATTTGACCCTCTCTCCAAGCACGCTTGCAGAGGAACATGACATCTTGTGCCCTGATTCACAACCTCTAGAGGGTACCCAATCACAAGAAGATGACAGATGTGAACGGCATTTAAGGTCAAAGGAAGTAGTGGATGATGATGATGATGATGAGACACAGTTGCCATTAAATCAACCACTATTACTGTCTCAAGACCTTGTTGAGGAGAATGTTATACAGTTGTCAATGACTGAGTATGTGGTGGGATCAAGACATGAGGAGGATGATCAGAGTGAGGAAGTGGAGGAGGACTTGGTAGACGATGAGGTGACTGACCCCACCTGGGAAGGTGTAGAGCCGAGCGATGACAGCAGTCCTGAGGGTGAGCCATCTGCAGCACCGCAACAGGCTGGAAGAGGCAGTGGTGTGGCTACAGAAAGAAGGCGGACCACACCAAACCGGCCCGCAAATGTTCCACGGAGCACCCCCTTGCGTAAATCTACCTTGCCAAGGGGTAGGTGTTCCGCGGTATGGCGTTTTTTTAAGGAAAGTGCGGACGACAAAAGAATTGTAGTTTGCAACCTGTGCCACACCAGAATGAGCCGAGGCATGAACACTAGAAACCTCACCACCACCAGCATGATCCGACACATGGCATCCAAGCACCGTAATAAGTGGGAGGAACGCCTGGATCGCCCATCTGTGTCTGCAGGCCACACCACTGCCTCCTCTTCCCCTGTTTTCAGTGCCGGCCAATCGCCTGTCGAGGGCGCAGGCCCGCATACCTCCCGCCCTGCACCTGTACCATCTGAAGCACCATCAGCGACCACATCCACTTCCCTGTCCCAGCACAGCGTCCAAATGTCGTTACCCCAGGCATTTGAGCGCAAGCGAAAATACCCAGCCACCCACCCACAGGCCATAGCACTAACCTCACACCTTTCCAAATTACTGGCCATCGAAATGCTGCCATTTAGGCTTGTGGACACTGAGTCCTTCCGCAGCCTGATGGCAGCAGCTGTCCCTCGGTACGCGGTCCCCAGCCGCCACTACTTTTCCCGGTGTGCCATCCCCGCATTACACCACCATGTGTCCCGTAACATCACCCGTGCCCTGACCAACGCAGTTACTGGGAAGGTCCACTTAACGACTGACACATGGACAAGTGCTTGTGGCCAGGGACGCTACATTTCCCTGACGGCACACTGGGTGAATGTCATGGAAGCTGGGAGCGACTCGGACCCTGGGATGGCACGGGTGCTACCCACGCCGAGGATTGCGGGCCCTACCTCCTTCAGGGTTTCCGCCAGCACCTACGTTATTGGCTCCTCCTCCTCCGTTTCCACCTCCGAATTCTCTACACGCAGCGCCACTCCCCCATCAGCCAGTAGCTGGAAGCAGTGTAGCACTGCAGTGGGGAAGCGTCAACAGGCCGTGCTGAAGCTGATCTGCCTTGGGGACAAACAGCACACGGCTTCAGAGCTGTTGCAGGAGATTAGTCACCAGACCGAGCAGTGGCTCTCGCCACTCAACCTGCAACCAGGCATGGTTGTGTGTGATAATGGGCGTAACTTGGTGGCGGCTTTGGAGCTCGGCAAGCTCACACACGTACCATGCCTAGCGCATGTATTTAATTTAGTGGTTCAGCGATTTCTAAAAACCTACCCCAATGTGCATGATCTCTTGACCAAGGTGCGCCGCGTGTGTGCACATTTCCGTAAGTCATCTACAGCTTCGGCCGGCCTGTTGAAGCTGCAGCAGCGCTTACAATTGCCAGCTCACCGGCTGCTGTGTGACGTGAGCACGCGCTGGAACTCCACCTTCCACATGTTGGCCCGGCTTTGTGAGCAGCAGAGGGCAGTAGTGGAGTACCAGCTGTTACACGGTCGTCGCCTCTCCGTTCAACTTCCTGTAATCAGAAGTGAGGAGTGGGAATGGATGTCAGACCTCTGTGAGGTTTTACGCAATTTTGAGGAATCGACACAGATGGTGAGCGGCGATAACGCTATTATCAGTGTAACCATCCCACTTCTGTGTCTACTGAAACGCTCGCTGCTCACAATTAAAACTGACGCTTTGCATGTGGAAGAGGTGGAAATGGGGGAGGAAGAGCTTACACAAGGTGATAGCCAGAGCACCCTCACTTCGTCTTCTCAGCGACAATTGGAGGAGGCGGAGGAGGGGGAGGAGGAGGAGGAGGAAGACACGGTTGCCTCCGCTACTGAGGGAAGCCATGGAACTTTAGTTCCATCTCTTCAGCGTGGGTGGGCAGAAGAGGAGGAAGAGGATGAGGAGATTGAGAGTCATCCTCCTGGTGAGGACAGCGAAATCTTGACTGTTGGTACTCTGGCACACATGGCTGACTTTATGTTAGGCTGCCTTTCCCGTGACCCACGCGTTATACGCATTTTAGACAACACGGATTACTGGGTGTTCACCCTTCTGGACCCCCGCTACAAAGAGAATTTCTCATCTCTCATTCCTCCGGTGGAGAGGACAAGCAAAATGGTGCAATACCAGAAGGTTCTTGTCGAAAAATTGCTCCAAAATTTTCCATCTGACAACGCTGGCGGCAGAGTACGTGCTACCTTGGCCAACCGAGAAGGGGAGAAAAGGGGAGCACACAGCAGTTCCGAGAAAGGCAGGGCAACACTCTCCATGGCGTGGGACACCTTCATGACACCCCGCCAGCACCCTCACCCTGATGCGCAGCCTAGTGTCACAAGGAGGGAAAAGTTTTGGAAGATGGTGAAGGAGTACGTAGCAGACCGTGTCAGCGTCCTCAATGATCCCTCTGTGCCTTACAACTACTGGGTGTCCAAGCTGGACACGTGGTATGAACTGGCACTCTACGCCTTGGAGGTGCTGGCCTGCCCTGCTGCCAGCGTTCTGTCTGAGCGGGTATTTAGTGCTGCTGGTGGCATCATAACAGATAAGCGTATCCGCCTTTCCACCGACAATGCTGATAGGTTGACACTTATAAAAATGAACAAGGCCTGGATTTCCCCTGACTTCTCCACTCCACTGGAGGAAAGCCCCGGGGGAACATAAACTCACTTTATATATGTTATTTACAATGATGGGAATACTCTGTATTCCCATTCACCCCTTCCACCCAAAAAACGGGTATATGGTTGACTCTTAATCTTCTCATCCTCCTCCTCCTCTTCCATATGCCCTGTGATATAATTTTTATATAGGGCCAGCTCACCAGCGGGCCCTGTGATATAATTTTTATATAGGGCCAGCTCACCAGCGGGCCCTGTTTGACAATTTTTATATAGGTCAGCTCACCGGCGGGCCTTCTCATATAATGTTTTATTGGGTCAGCTCTCTAGCGGGCCCTCTCATATAATGTTTTATAGCGTCAGCTCACTAGCGGGCCTTCGCATATAATGTTTAGGATGGTCAGCTCCGCAGCAGACCCTCACCCATAATGTTTTAGATGGTCGGCTCAGCGCACGTTTCCCTCTTAATCATGGCCCCAGTTCAGAAAAATCGAGGAAATTTTTGGGAGAATTTGCCTCTGCGCACGTTTCCCTCTTAATCATGGCCTCAGTTCAGAAAAATCGAGGAAATTTTTGGGAGAATTTGCCTCTGCACACGTTTCCCTCTTAATCATGGCCTCAGTTCAGAAAAATCGAGGAAATTTTTGGGAGAATTTGCAGATGATATACAAGTAAATATACAGCAAATACTGTTTGGTAACAATTTTTCGCCTAAAGTCGTTTTTATTTTCCTTTTTGTGTGTTTTACGGTCAGTCTGTAAAAATGGCGTACTACGGGCGAAAGATCTTTCCCAGCAGCGATGTTGGAGTCCAAGATGCATCCAGACATCCTCCCTATGCTGTCCCTGAACCATTTCTGTGGTGTTTCCATCATTTTCTGCCCTTTTCCTATGGACCAGGCACCCTCCCCTCATCAGAGCAGGGGGTGCCTGGTGTAATGCTCGAGTCCTCCCATTGACTTCAATGGGGCTCGGGTGCTCGGCCGAGCACTCGAGCCTCCGGGGGCGCTCGGTCAGAGCACCCGAACACCCGAGCATTGGGGTGCTCGCTCATCACTAATTGAGACATCTTTTGGAGGGCACTCCCCAGCCAGTTCTGATTATTGCTGATCACAAAAATCTGTTATTTCTGGAATCAGCTAAACGTCTAAATCCTCGACAAGCACGTTGGGCTTTGTTTTTTACTAGGTTCAACTATCTCATTACCTACAGGCCAGGTTCCAAGAATGTCAAGGCGGATGCATTATCTAGACAATTTGAACCTAGTCCGGGTCCTCCTCCTGAACATATTATACCAGCGGACCATATTGTGGCTATTCTAGAATCCTCTACAATGGATAAAATTTTACAGCAGCAAGGACCCGCAGTCCCTGGACAACCGGTCCATACCCTATTTGTTCCCCCACGGTTTCGAGTAGAGATTCTGCGATGGGGTCATGAATCTAGGGTGGCAGGACACCCTGGGATCCGAAAAACCTTTGATCTACTAGCAAGACAGTTTTGGTGGCCTTCTTTGAGAGAAGATGTCACAGATTTTGTCAAGGCTTGTCTACCATGCGCCAGACATAAACCATCTCACCAGCGTCCAGCAGGGCTTCTTTGTCCTTGACCCATTCCTACGGTTCCCTGGTCTCATTTGGCCATGGATTTCATTGTGGATCTTCCTCCATCACAAGGGATGACAATGATTTTAGAGGTCGTAGAACGTTTTTCTAGACAAGGTCATTTTATCCCTCTCCCTACACTTCCTACAGCTGCAACTTTGGCTAAGATTTTCTTGAAAGAAGTGTTTCGTCTTCATGGATCTCCCTCCCATATCATCTCGGATAGAGGATCACAGTTTGTTTCCCATTTTTGGAGAGCCTTTTGCTCCAGGCTTGGGATTAAACTTCATTTCTCTACGGCATATCATCCCCAATCCAACGGACAATCAGAACGAACAAATCAAACTTTGGAACTATTTCTGAGACAGTTTATGAACACTAACCAGTCGGATTGGGTAGAGTTATTACCCCTGCAGTGTTCCCCATTCTTTGCGGCGATGGGTTATAATCCTCGTTCATTGCCTTGGGGATCTTCACAGGGAGTACCAGGAGCAGATAAGATGGTGGACAACCTACAAGAACTCTGGTCATCAGTTCACTCAAATTTATCTAAAGCTATCCAACAGCAGAAAAGAGCAGCTGACAAATATCGTTCGCCAGCTCCAGTTCTTCGAGTGGGGGACTGGGTATTACTATCCACAAAAAATATACGTTTGCGGTTACCTTCACTAAAGTTCGGACCCCGTTTTTTTGGCCCATACAAGATTATTAAGCAAATCACTCCAGTCACATTTGAACTATCTTTACCATCTAGCTGGCGGATTCCCAACAAATTTCAAGTTTCTTTATTAAGAAAGGTTATCAAGAACCGTTTTTCTTCTACTCGTAAACCCCCTACTCCAATCATGATTAACGGAGAACCAGAATTCGAAGTGGCTCGTATCCTAGATTCAAGGGTCAGAAGATCATTGCAGTATCTCATCGAATGGAAGGGATACGGCCCTGAAGAGAACTCCTAGGTGCCGGTTAAAGATGTTCATGCACCTGCTCTGATCCGGCATTTTCATCTTCAGCACCCGGATAAACCAGGGTGCCCGGAGGGCTCCCTTTGAAGTGGGGGTACTGTCAGGGCTTTTTGGTCCTGACCAGCCTCCTTAGCCTGCTGTCAGGTTTTTGGAGGCTATTTAAATGTCAAATTTGCGCCCATTTTTTGCCTGATTATTCTCGTCAGGCTCCCCTTAGTTCCTTGTAGTTTCTTGAGTTTCGGTCTTGCGTTGTTCGGACTGTGCCTTCCTACCTGTGCCGCGTTCCCTTGGTCCTCATGGCTTCTGTTGGCTACTGCTCCCGGTCCCTTCTCTCCTGCGCCCGCTCCGCCTGTATTCCGTCTGGGGGCGGCCTTCCCCCTTGCTTCCGGCCGTGCTAGGCTCACTGTGGTGAGTGGTGCGGCTGCCTTGGCCGCCCGTTTGGGATCGTTCCTTTCCTGCCTCCCTTGCCGGTTGGGTTGGCGTTCTGCCGAACGCGTGCTGCCTGGTGCCTGACTCTAGCAGGCTGGGGTGTAGGGCAGGGGAGCCGTGCTCTCTGGGCTGTGTCTGCTTCGCTCCCCAGCCCGGGGTCTCCCCAGCGGCGGCTACCTCCGCTCTGCTCAGGGCTTCTCCGGAGCCCTTGACTCTGCCTCCCCCCGGTGGGGATATCAGGAACTGCAGGACCATAGGAGCTCTCAGTGAGCTTCTCAATTCCCCCTTCTCCCGTGAGCCATTCGGTTGGAGAGGCTAGGGGGAGGTTTGGCTTTCTCCCTCCATCTGTGAGGGCTATCCCGGTTCCCTTTTTCCCCTTTTTAGGTGTGGTGGTGCGCAGGGGGTTGTGGCAGAGGAGTATTGTAGTTGGTTGTTTTTCTACAGGAGCCCCGGGTGCGTATGGGTGTTGGCAGGTGGTCCAGGTGAGTATTGGCTGGCGTCTCCTTACCAAGGCTGTTACTATCGGGTCCTCGGGCCCCACGATTCCCCTTTTTCCCCCCAGCTCTGTTTATTGTGTTGTAGGGGCTCCTGTCCACCCATTTTGGGTGTATAGATTTACTTCCTATTGAGGCTAGTTGTGCCCGCAGGTCCAGTTTCTCCGAAATTCCCGGGAAGGTCAGGAGACCTAATTACCTTCCTTCTGCTTCATATCCGGATATTGGGGAGATCCTGACAGTTTCTTACCATGGACCTGTAAAGAGGCATAATTATATCTTCCTCCCTTGAGTCAATACCCCCTTTAATACATGCCAATATCTTATTGGCCTTTGCAGCTGCCAGCTGGCACTGCATGCTACTGCTAAGTCTATTGTCTACCATTACTCCCAAATCCTTTTCATTTCTCGATTTCCCCAGAGAACACCATTTAAACTATATGTTGCATTTTTATTATTATACCCAAAATGCATAACTTTACACTTGTCTATATTGAATCTCATTTGCCATTTGCCTGCCCAGTTACTTAATTTGTCCAAATCCTCTTGTAATGAAGACACATCCAGTTCAGACTTTATCATCTTATTTAATTTTGTGTCATTGGCAAACACTGATACATGGCTCCCTATGCCCTCTGGGAGGTCATTAATAAACAAATTAAAAAGAAGAGGACCCAGGACAGATCCCTGAGGTACTCCACTTACCACGTTTATCCAACTGGAGAACTTGCCATTTACTACCACTCTTTGCATTCTATCTTTCAGCCAATTTCCAATCCACACACAAACATTTTCCTCTAGGCCTATTTTATTCAATTTGTACAGTAACCTCTTATGTGGGCCTGTATCAAATGCCTTGGCAAAGTCTAAATAGATCACATCAACCGCCACTCTCACATCTATATTATTACTCACTTTTTCATAAAATGCGATCAAGTTAGTTTGACATGCGATCAAGTTAGTTTGAACATAAGATGAGCAAAGATAGTGCCTCTCTATCCTTGACTTCAGCCCCTTCAAATGGGAATCATGAAGAATAGGGATGTGTTCCCCACTCCTCTGATCTTCTTTGATAACACTGTCCCAGGCTCATATGCGTGAGGGAGAGTGGAGGATCTGGAAACAGATTGATACAGGAGCATCAGTATATTTGACAAGTTTACCTCTCAAGATAATACCTGATGCCTTTTTATTAATTTAATTGGATTCAATGGTGCTCAAACAGAAATATGTAATGTTCTCCAAGTTAAAATTGAATTAGAGGGAGGTATATTGGTGAGATATTCATACAATCCTCCCTTGAGGTAATCCTTATTGGTATAGATTGCCTCAGCCAAGGTTCGTTGTTAGTTCATCTTATTAATATGATTTTATGGCAAGCTTCAGGCCCTATTAAATGCTATATTATATAATAAGATCCACTCTGTTCATATGAGTAATGTCTGTGTGCAATCAAAGAAGAAGGACACATGATTGATGCTGATGCACTCACAATTAAAAGTATTATATCCAGATTGCTGGGCTAAAGATAAACATGAATGTGGATGAATGGATATATAGGTGTTATATGAAGGACCAGATCCACTAGTAAGGCAATATGGTTCCCTGAAGAAGCAGAACCTATTGCAGAATTTATTGACAGACTGGAGTTACAGTGTGTTATAAGGATATTCAAAGTGTAATTCTACAATTTGGCCTGTCAAGATGGATGCCAATTCTTGGAGATTTGTAGTGGTGGTATACACCCCACTTTCTGTGTATTTAGTAGCCTCCTCTCCTAATATAATGGCTTAGGTTAAAGGAGAGGCACACTATTTCAGTGTTTTATACATCTTGATTTGTTTTTTAGTGTACACTTGACTCCAGATATATGTTTGACTTTTTAACAATAACTTTGCCAGGTCCTCCCAATGTTTCCATTTCTACTCAGTTTATTTCAACAAAGCCCTAGCACATGTTTTAGAGCCTCTGGAGTATGAGTGTAAGGTGTTATTGTATGTGGATAACCTTCTCATACAATTAATCACTCCAGAAGAAAATATTGAGATATTATCAAGTGTATTTGCAGCTTACAGGCTGCTGGGTTGGAGATGAAAACTAGAAAGGTGCACCTGATACAGAAATATGTAGCCTTTATAGTTGATATATTATCAGAATTGAGAAAACCTCAAGAGGATTGAGACAATAGGCGACTGTTTATACCTAATACTATAAAAGCAGGAGAGGGCTAGCCTGGGGTGCAGGGGGGCAATTGCCCCCTGGGCCGGTCATATGTCTGGGTCAGTGGGCCACTGTCTCACTTAATCTCCATCTTGTTGCTATAAATGGAGCAACACTAGTGATACCACAGAGCTTACAACTGAAATGGTGCTGTACAAATTATACCACAAAGCTACAATCCAAATGAGGCTACACTAGTTACATAACCCATTTCCACTGTAAGCTCTATAGTATCACTAGTGTCGCTTTACATAAATTGTAAGCTCTGTAATATCAGTAGTTTAGCACACTTTAATGTGAGCTATGTGGTATCGCTTTACTTCACGATATTAATACCACGTTTAAAATTAACAAAAGGAGGTGGGCTTTGAGAGTGGGCTCAAACGATAATTGAAATGGGCTGCTTGATTGTATTTGCTCCCCGGGCCACAAGTTGCCAGCCCTCCCCTGTATAAAAGGATTTAGGATTGATCCATTTCAGCAAGGAATTCATAGAGGATACGAGTGGAAGTGCCAAACCTCTCTATGACCTGTTGAAATCACGTGCAAATGAAGAACCAATATTGTGGAGAGATGTTACCCCACAAGCTGGGAATCTCTGAAAGCAGTCATGGCAAAGGCGCTCTTGCCTTGGCTG
The DNA here is from genome assembly GCA_037306005.1 of Rhinophrynus dorsalis. Lineage (NCBI taxonomy): Eukaryota > Metazoa > Chordata > Amphibia > Anura > Rhinophrynidae > Rhinophrynus > Rhinophrynus dorsalis. The sequence continues at coordinate 170,292,714 of CM074726.1, read as the reverse complement.
CTCCCATAAATTGGTTATTATTTATCATAGTGTTATGCAGGGAGGGAATCAATCTCATCTGTCCTCATGTAGAACAGGAATCATACGTTAGTATCTTGGGATATTTTTCCAGGGTACTTACACCAGTGGAAAAAAAGAGATGTATGGATGTGTTAAACAAATGCTTGCTGCCTATTGGACTGTGGACGTACCTGAGCATATTGTTGGTTTTGAGAAAATTATTGTGCAAACACATGCACATTCCTGAAGTTTTTGTTTAAGGAAACCCACATAGTACTAGTTACTCAGCACAGAATACCTAAATGGCTAAACTAAGCTTCAGGAAAATAATTGTATGTTGTAACCAGTAATAAGTGTATCTTACCACAACTGATTCAATATGAAGGAAAACAGTGTGAATGTACAATTGAAATACAGACGGAGGTCATATCACATTTTTCACATTTGTCACAGGAAATAGTACCTTGTTTGCAGGGCTGGCCCTTACATAGGTCCCGTTGGGGCCTTGGACCCATGTGGCACTCTAACAGGGGTGGCAATTTGCCACCCCAAAGCATGTTATTTTACGCACAGCGTCTCCCCACTGCCCACACTGATGATGGCTGGGACCTTGTCACATGCGGAGATGCCATGTGGAGCATTCCGGGGTTTTCTTCCTCTGTTTGGAGGCCAGTGCAAGTTTAAAACTGGCGCCCAGACTGGCGAAGAAAATCCCAGCATGCACCACGCTGCATCTCCACATGTGACATGGTCCCGGCTGACATCAGTGAGGGCAGTGGGGAGTAAAAAGCAGGAGAAGAGCCAGACAAGCAGAGAAGAGAGGGAGCAAGCCAGATGGAGAAGAGAAACAAGCAAGGGGGGAGAAAGAGGCACAAGGGGTGAAAAGAGAGGGGAAAAGAGAGGCACAAGGGGTGAAAAGAGGCACAAGGGATAAAAAGAGGGGAAAAGAGAGGCACAAGGGTTGAAAAGAGGCACAAGGGGTGTGAAAAGAGCCAAAGGGGTGAAAAGAGGGGAAAAGAAAGAGGCACAACGGGTATAAAAAGGCAAGGGGGGAGAAATGTACAAGGGGTGTAAAAAAAACCCACTACAGTTGTATGTGGTTTTAGGGGTAGGAGAAGGGTTAATATAATTAAGGATATGGTGTGTTTTGGTGGGCGTGGTTTTGGTGTGCGTAGTCGGGGCAGCATTTCATCCTTGGACCCAGGCAGCACAATGTCTTGGGCCGGCCCTGCTTGTTTGCATGTTGATGGTGATAGGTACATTTTGGATGGCTCTCTTTAGAACTGGATATGCAATTTACAGTCCTACAGAATGTGCCCAATGCAACCCAAGACTAAAAGGGTAAAGACCAGTTCTACAAAGGATCCCAATATTAAATTGTGTTTGGAAAATAGTGTAAATTGGTTATATTGGGCCTCTCCCTGTTTCAAAAGGTGGTCTAAAATATTGTCTTGTTATGGTTGATGTTTTCTCTAAATGGGTGGATGTCATTCTTTAAGAATTAACACACCTCTAGCCATTTGCACAAATTCTTTGGAAATATGTGTTTGCCCTTTGGGAATTTCGAAGGGTCCTTGAGAGTGATAATGTCCCCCACTTCATTGGAGAAATCATGAAACATGTTTCTAATCTTTTAGGGATACCGACAAGACACAGGTATCCCCATTTGAACTCATGACTTCTATCAGGTGCCTAATACTGTAATTAAGGCAGCGGAACATAGCAAATGGCTGAGTCTTTTGCAATACAATCTTTCAAAGATTCTGCACTTTGCTGCCAGTAACATGGTTCCCTTAGAACCAAAGGGGGGACTGAGGGACAGGCCTAATGATGCAAACAAATATCATAATGGGACACAGTAGTACAGATACAGAGATGTTAGCTCCTCAAAATGTGTTAGAAAGCAAGGGACAAGTGTAATGCATATTGATAAATGTAAGATGTTATCTGGTTAGAAAATGATGCTGCACTTGTTTCTTTTAGATGACCTACAAGCCTCCTAGGTGTTTACTTGTTCTGGAGGATTCCAGTGACTAAGTGGACTATACAGATTGTTTTGGGACTTTACTTCTACAGAAGAAACTTTGTTGATGCAGCTGATGAACTATTCAATGTATAAAGTAAAACGAAATATCAATTGACTACAGGAGAATGATTATTTTAAAAACTCTGGTGAACTGGTACATTTACACATAATAAACTGAACTGTGAACATCTCTTTTAATATATAGACTCTGGACTAAACTTCACTTTTTTGTATAACCCCTTAAGGACTACGTGACGTGGTATGACCGTCACGGTCCTTATACCCTTAAGGACCAGTGACGGTCATAGCACATCACGTACTTTTTACTTACAGCACTCTACCGGGGGCGCTGTAAGTAAAAACGGGGCCTAAAATTGATCGCTCCAAGACCGGAGCGATCTCTCTTAGGACTCCAAGCGGCGCGCCGGTACGCGTAACAGGTCACGTGTACCGGCGCGTCGGCAAAGATCAAAGCGGTCCTTAAGGGAAGGTAACTTCCCTGGACCGCTGGTACTTAAGGGGTTAACATTCATTCATTTTTCAGTATGTTGTTTATGGTACTTACAGTATTAATGGAACACCATTGTGTCAATTATAGCTGTTTTGTTTTCTATTGTAGATTTGTTTTAGATTATGGAGTGTATCACCTAAATTGCAAAGATTACTCAATTTTTCACACGATTTGTATACTTTGTTAAATGTCAAGTATAACAGAAAATGAAACATATTCATGTATCAAATGGGGAATTGATGAATTGTATTATACATTATGGCTGCAGTTATACAAAATGGATGCAGTGCAAGCCTTTGTTGAAATATTTCAGTGTGTAATGGTGGCTAAGTGAGCTCATGCTACTGGAATGTTTCCAAAAAAGGAATTGCTCTTCTTAATGTATACAAATGTCCATATCTGACCAGGTGTGTAGATAAGAGTGTCCAGCATGCAATCCTTTGTCTAGAAAAGTATATAAGATTATCTATAACCTCCTATACTTTATGTGCCTGATTCCAGTCTACAATGCTGCTGCCTGATGAAACCGCAGAATATTAATTTGAATAATAAAATATCTCTATAAATTAGAAGAAAAGGATTTCAAACCAGGTGATTACAGGCAATAATGGCACTACCATTATCAATTAAAAACAAAATAGGGTGGCTTATGCATTAATTCTCTACTATATTACTTTTTACACATATAAGACATTACTATCAATTTAAGGGTTTCCCTGACTCAGCACAGGTGAGTTAATCAGTGGCTCATTCATTTTGATTGGTCACCCGTGCTCAAAGAGGGAAATCCTTAACCTCTTAAGGACTGGAGGTCCAGGAGCTGTCTGTCCCAATGCCATTTTTCTGTGTGTGTGTGTGTGTGTGAGTGATCACATGTACCATCTTGCCTTGGAGAGGCTGAAACTGACTGCTCTGGTCTTGGTGCACTTTGATCAAAAAAATTCATGAAGTGCTGGTCCTGGCATGTCATTGGTCAATAACGGGTTAAATCATGGTGTGTTGGTAGCGCTTGAGGACAGAACTTGGACACCCCTGCCTTAAATAATGTTCTATCTTAGCAATTTTGAATTATGAGCCTGTAGCATTGAACAGGAATATGAGATTCCACCTCCAACACTAGAAAGTTTAAAGAGTAAAGTAGGACCCAGAGCAATAGTGCACTGCAGTTCTGATGTGTCACAATTCTGGGGTAAACTAACTGCATAACAGAACAAATAAAACATCCCACTGAGTTAAATGGGATTTTTTAACATCTTGAATGCTAAGGATATCTCAGCCCTCCCAAGCATTCAAGGGGTTAAAAGCCCCAATTAAATCAATGGGATATTTTGGAATTATTTTTTGCTGTGATGTACTTGGTTTACCCCAGAATTGCAACAATTTTCATCATTATCTGTAACTGGGACGATGAGTAAATCTGAAGTCTGTGTCCTCATAGGTCAACAGTATCACAGAGTGATCTGTCTGTCTTCCTTTCATTCACGCATCTGTCTCTGTGGGGTGAAGGTAAAAATTTGGCAGTGGCGTATAATCTCTAGTCCAAGCTAGAGTCTGCACTACATGGTTTGTACTACAGCTTGTGATCACTGTACTGAATAGCGGGGGACAATCTCTACCATTGTTAAAGTGTAATGGCAGGAAGTCCTGTACAATAGCCCATAACATATTCAGGAAAATCCTATACACTCACAGCATTTCCTCTATTCCTCATTTAGTACATTTACTAAAAAAAGGAGTAGAGGAAGAAAACACACCTGCTGCCCCAATGTTCTCCCCTTGGCCAAGCGCCATTAAGTGGAGGAATTCTGGTGCCTGTAGCTCAGTAAATTAATGTTAGGCAGATGTAGGGACTGAAGATCAATTCCCACACCTGGTCCTGCTCAGACACAAATGTACTTTCACCCACTATACATGCACTAACTCTGTCTATCTCTCATTCTGTCACTCTATCTCTGTCTCTCTCTCTGTGACATTTTATGGTGGTGCATTCCATGGCTCTGATCTTAACTCCCTCAGGATAAGAAATTAATTTCTCCATTTCCAACCTGTTCTTTTATCTCTTCATCTTTTTTCTCTTTTTTTTGAAATATTGTTATTGTGATATCTAGAACATACAGAGTAGGTACAGAAATACAGGAATAGAGAATGAATACTTTGTACAGTGTAGAATTGTCAAGTACATTCAGGTTATACAAGATACTATATTAAATAGTAACGAGGAATGGTTCTGTGTTAGACTAAAGTAAACAAAAGATGAAAATATCTATTATCTGTGAAAAGTTGAATTTATATACAAAGTATAACATGACTGAGGAATGGTGTTGAGATAAGGTAAAAGAAAATGGAAGTAGAAAATGAGATAGATGAGAGGGAAGAAAGAGAAAGGATTAAAAAAACACACACACATATATATATATATATATATATATATATATATATATATATATATATAAGAAATAGTGAACGCTGGGATTCACTCGCTGTCAATCAATCCACTGTGACCTGGGTGCACATCAAGAGAAAACTACAAAACATACAGTTCGTGGAGAATGACCGCACTCACAGGATCCTTTTTTACAAAGCAAGAAAATAGTTACATTTATTGCAATTGACGTTTCGCCTATCACCGCAGAAAGGCTGCGGCAGAGCCGGATCATCATTTAGGGCAACCTAGGCTACTGCCTAGGGCCCAGGGCAATATGAGGGGCCCTGGTTGCAAGAGAGGAATCACAGACAAAGACCCTGCTGTTGCTGCCACAAACATCTTGTGTCAGATGCCCTTTTAGGTCAAAGAGACCAGCACCATCCAGTTGCTCCCAATTCCATTATAGCCAAAAAACAGTACCTGCTAATAGCACTCTGTCAGAAGCACCAGATCAAAAGATGTGGGGCCCCAAAATGCTACCTTGCCTAGGGCCCTATGGAGCCTTAATCCGTCTCTGGGCTGCGGTGACAGCCAAAACGTTGATTGCAATAAATGTAACTATTTTCTTGCTTTGGAAAAAAGGATCCTGTGAGTGCGGTCATTCTCCACGAACTATATATATATATATATATATATATATATATATATATATATATATATATATACACACATATTTCCAGTGGGGAAGCACTCTCACTTTAACGAAAACTGCCCCGGGTGCCAGAGCTATGTGGAAGTTCATACAGTACAGAAAACGAAGAAAAAGTTGGCTTTTCAAAACAAGTGTTGTATTTTGCTCAATGTCAACGTTTCAATGTGAGTTCCATATTTTCCTCAGGACAAGGAAAGTGACCCCATCCCCCTCCTATATAGATACATAATTTAAACAAAAACCCCTCAAAGTCTCTTAGTCCTACGTCATCCGTGATGTCATCACGTGCCCCTAATTAAACACCATAGTGTTATATAGTAAGCGTGTTAGTTTGATGGTGTAAATAAGACATGGTGAAAACTATGTACATTGGTCACAATACGTTCAGCGGAGAAAGGCAATTCCAACTAGAATGCAGTATGTCCAAAACCAGACTAACCAATTGTCACCTAATGGGGAACAGATTCCCCTTCTCTTGGTGTCTCAGTATGTCTGGAATTGCGTACAACTTAGCATTCAGTCAGGGACACTGCCATAATATGAGCATCACATTTCTCCATTGTTATCATTACAACATCGCGGGATTCCAGCACATTGCAATGCATGGTGTACTACATTGGCATATATAACATAATAGAGTATGGGTGATCTAAGTGGTTCATATATAGTTAAGGACCAACTTTAAAGCTGTATCAATGCCCATTGTGTTAATTCCACTTCATTAGGTATGCTGCCAAACTGAAGCCGCAAATAAATAGCGGAATACATCGTTAACTAGTGCACTAATATTGAATGGGACTTCATAGCGGGAAGTGAAAACACCAAAAAACGGAGGTCATCCGATAACCTGAAGTGTTCCAACGTATCCCATATACAGGGCATTACGCTACCCACGGTCTCAGACATTGTCGGGTCCGTGAAGATGGCCATGCCTCAGTGATAATGGTGCCCAGCTAATGCCCTCTATCAAGAACCCCAACAGAAAGGCAGAGCTAGGCATTCAGCTTCGGTCCATTCACATAAAGGTCACTTAAGTTCAGCACAAGTACAATGTAGCAAGCAACCACTAGGGGAAACAATCAAATGCAAATGGGAAACAATAAATAAACCACAAATTACTGCCTGTCATAGCCCATATTCACCGCTAGCTGTCACCCTTCTCTTGAGTCTTAACACTAAAGCATGAGCAATATTGAGTTCTTAGATGTCAGGTTATATATCAGTGGCTATAATGCTGGTTAATCCGCAATGTTAATGCATGAATTAATAATATATGATCTCAATAGTAGCAGGAAAATTAAATAATTTCATTTAAACCATGTGGTGACACAGTATTTAGGTAATATATCCAATAGGCCTCTCTTTGTAGTAGAGTCAAATCTCTATTGCCCCCTCTATCAAGGGGTGGTATATGGTCTATCAACATAGTTTTAATAGTGGCAAGTGGATGTCCCTTTTCCAACCAATGTTGAGCCACCGGTTTGCCATTACCTTTTTATCCAATGCTTCTCTGATGGTAGTTCTGTGATTAGCCATCCGCTCACAAAACGTAGTACTGGTTTACCCTACATAATAGAGTCCACAATGGCACATCAATATATATATTACAAAACTTGATGTGCATGTCAGTCTATGTTTAATTTGATTTTCTTGTTGTTTGGGTGTCTAAATGTATCACCAGCCAGCACTGTATTACATGTGGTGCAATTTAAACATCTATAACTCCCTGTTTTATGTTTTGTAACCATCTAGTCTTCTTCTCTTTGGTTGTGGATCTCCCATAGCCTTTTTCCTCTTCTAAATACTACATATGGTGGTCTTTTATTGAAGAAAGGTAGACTACTGTTTATTGATATAATGGGCCACAGTTTCTTAATTGTTTTGCTAATTTTTGCTCCATGTATAGAGTGATCACAAACATATGCTAGGTAGTCTGTCTTTTTTTTCTCTTGTGGTGTATCTAACAAGGTTTCTTGCGTCAGTCCTTCACATCTATTTAGTTGTTGATTAATTGTTCTTGTTGAATATCCTCTCTCGATGAATTTGCTCCTCATTTTCTTCAGTTGAGTGGTTGTATTCTTTTCATCTGAATTGTTAAGTATCACCCTGAGGAATTGGGAGTTTGGTATACCTCTAATCTGGGAGGAAGGATGGTCACTAGTAGCAAGTAATATTGAATTTCTGTCAGTTGACTTTCTGTTTAATGTGGAGCTGTAACGGTTTGTTTGACACTCAGACACAGTAGGTTTGGATAAAACACAGTTTTATTGAACAGTGGCAGTAAACAATAACCCTCACGGGTCCAGTAATATATGACACAACATAGTACTGACACAGGACAGGTTACAGTGAGATATACCCACATGGGTCCAGTACAACAACACAATATACTGCCACAGGTCAGGTAACTTTCATGTGATTCTCAAGCTAGGCAGCACTGAATGGGTTACTATTAGGCCAGAAGGACTGACAGGCCCTAATAGCGTGAGGCCTTTTAAGACTCTCACTCTGAAGAGAGTGCACAATATCGAGTAATGCCCAAATAGACAATGGAGATCAGAGCAACTTGTGGACTGCCGTAGCAGTAGCGGAGGACTGGCAACGAGCCCGGAGAGGCACCCAACCGAAGACTGCATGGATAGATAGCTGTTGACTGGCACCTACCCCTAAGGGTTAACAATGCTCAGAACTGCCTGAGGCTCCCAGAGTAAACCCAATCTCAGCATGAATGGCAGGAAGAGGTCCAGCGTATCGTGGTGCACGGAGGGAAGGAATACACCAGCAATGTCGCCTGGGCGACCCCGACAATAACGGAGACTAGACTGCAAGCGTATAATGGTACGAGGTACTGTCCGGAGACAGAGAGGATCCTGGATAACAACCCCTACCGGGGACCGGATGGAGCGTCAGCAGGAGAAATGCACGGCCAAAGGAGCCCAACCGGGCCGGGTCGGTACACAGGCAGGAACGAAAGCCAATCCGAGTCGGTACACCGAGCAGGAACGTCAGCCGGGCCGGGTCGGTACACAGAGCAGGAACGTCAGCCAATCTGGGTCGATACACAGAGCAGGAACATCAGCCGGGCCGAGTCAGTACACAGAGCAGGAACGTCAGCCAATCCGAGACGGTACACAGAGCAGGAACGAGTTGCAGAGTAGTCAGGCAGTCCGGGTTGGTACACAGGCAGGAACGAGATGCAGAGTAGTCAGGCAATCCGGGTCGGTACGCAGAGATCACACGAAAACAGGAACAAGCGCTGGTAACGGAATCACCACGAAAGGGCACCGGAGAAGTAAAAGACACAGTATTTAAAGACAAATACTGTGCGGGACAAAGTCACTTCAACCAATAGGCGTAAGCAGGAGTGGAAACTGACAGAATGTCGCCAGCATAGCACGGGCACCGTGATAGGAGCACACCCTAGAGCCACTAATATATAACCTAAGACATCTAAGAACTCAATATTGCTCATGCTGTAATTCAACCTAAATCAAACTGGACCCTCAAGATTGTTCAGCTGAGTATACCATGCAATAAGCTCCTCCTCACTAGCATCCCATAGGAACAGCAGATCATCAATATAGCGTCTGCAGAAGGTGACATTAGTATTCTGGAGGTGTTGCCGTTCATACGCATACATAAAAAGATTGGCGTGTAACATTAGAGCCCATTGCAGAACCCGTAAGCTGAAGATAAACTTTTTTGTCATAACAAAAGTAGTTATGGGTCAGTGTGGTGAACAGCAGATCACAAATAAATTCAATAGGTGCAGTATTAGTATACCGTGACTCACTGAGTGTCTCCCTTACAGCCTGAATGCCTTGATCATGAGAGATAATAGTATAAAGACTAGTGTTGAGCGAGCACCCCGATGCTCGGGGGTTCGGGTGCTCTGACCGAGCACCCCCGGAGGCTCGAGTGCTCAGCCGAGCACCCGAGCCCCATTGAATTCAATGGGAGGACTCGAGCATTACACCAGGCACCCCCTGCTCTGATGAGGGGAGGGTGCCTGGTCAATGCCCCCCTTCATCTCCACAATGCCCCTCTTCCACAATGTCCCCCTTCCACAATGTCCCCCTTCCACAATGTCCCCCTTCATCTCCGCAATGCCCCCTTCATCTCCGCAATGCCCCCCTTCCGCAATGTCCCCCTTCCACAATGTCCCCCTTCATCTCTGCAATGCCCCCTTCATCTCCGCAATGCCCCCTTCATCTCCGCAATGCCCCCCTTCCACAATGTCCCCCTTCATCTCCGCAATGCCCCCTTCATCTCCGCAATGCCCCCCTTCCACAATGTCCCCCTTCCACAATGTCCCCCTTCATCTCCGCAATGCCCCCTTCATCTCCGCAATGCCCCCCTTCCACAATGTCCCCCTTCATCTCCACAATGCCCCCTTCCATCTCCACATGTCCCCTACCTCCAGTCCCTGGTGGTCCAGCGGAGCGTCTGTAAGATCTGTGCCTCCTTCGGCACAGATCCCTGCCACCCGAACATGGCGGGCGAGCACATGGCGGTACTCGTACGAGTACCGCCATGTGCCGAGCAGAGCGATGCTCGAGCCGAGCAGAGCATCGGCCGAGCATGCTCGCTCAACACTAATAAAGACTATTAACATCCATTTTCACAAGTATAGTCTTACCAGGGGTACATCTAACATCCCTAAGTGTTCTTAACAAGTCCGTGGTATCCCTGATATAAGAGGGCATTTGACAAACTATAGGTTGTAGTATTGTGTCAAGGTACGTGGAAATGTTTTGAGTGATTGATCCCCTCCCAGAGACAATTGTTCTACCTGGAGGGGATGTAGGATTCTTGTGAATTTTGGGTAACGTATAAATAATGGGTATCCTTGGATGTTGACACAATAGATACTTATATAGATTATTGTCAATCCAGCCACAGTTACGTGCTGATTCTAAAATCCCATCTATTTCATCCTTAAATCGTCTAGTAGGATCGCTGTTTAATCTTTCATATGTAGTAGTGTCATCAAGTTTTGAGAGTAATTCTTTGTGGTAATCAATATAATTCATTACCACAATTGCTCCGCCTTTATCCGTAGGGCGGATCACAATATTATTGTCTGTGGCTAATGCCTTGATGGCAACTCGCTCAGCTTTCGACACATTACACCTTTGTTTTTTGTACCAGATCTTTAGTACTTTCAGTTACTTGACGAATATATGTTCTAATAGATGGATTGGTATTAGGAGAATCAAACGTGCTCGTCTGTCTAAGTCGTATATCTGTCATCATTATGTCACTATTTAAAAAAAAATCTTTTAGTTTCAAGATCCGCTGAAATCTCTGTATGTCAGTTGATAGGGAAAAAGGATGGAACTTAGTGGTAGGCACAAATGATAGTCCTTTATTGAGTACAGAAAGTTCCATTGTAGAAAGTACTCTAGAACTAATGTTATGAACTATGGTTTGGGGAATGGTGGTGGTTTTGGGTTCTCTCTTTTAATTTGCTTCCCACACCCCCTCCTTGTGTGGGGCCTTTTGTGTCTTTTGTTGTTTGTTATCTAGGCTGTATTCCTAAAAAAATTCCTGTTTTCTTTATCAGTACTTCCAATAGTTGACCTGGACAATGTGGGGAAGGGGACTCCCAGGGTAAAGGGAATGGTGTGGGCTCACTTGACCGCTAGTTTGGATGCTCTCAATTGCTTCCCCTATAACTCCCCTAATGCTACTCTAACCAACTGCTTCACCATCACTGTTACTACTACTAACACCAATCAAATCAATTTCAGCCCCTGAATCTTCCTATTCACAATCACTAGTAATATGATGATTACCCCTCCTTCACTCCTAACACTAACAAGCTGCTGGACCTTCTTAGTAGTAGTATCACTGGCAGCACTGCTTGGGGATGACAAGTGTGACTTAGGGTTCCCTGCTGTCGCACTTGGCATCATCTTCTCCTCACCCCTCTGAGTATTACAAGACACACTAACAGCAGGCACAGTACTGGTGGCAGCAGGTTCAGCACTGGCAGCAGGCACAGCACTGGAGGCAGCAGGGGCAGCACTTCTGACAGTAGGCATAGCAATGGTGGTAGCAGGGGCAGCACATATGGCAGCAGGCACAGGCATATGACCTGTCCTGCTCTCACTACTACCCTTTCATTCCTCCCTTGACATTAATTCTTCCCAAGATCCCTAGGAGGGATTTAGGGGGACTGGACAGCACTGGTCCTGTAGTGCTCACTTCCTCCTCCTCCTCAGACTTAGTGGACACATATGGGTCCTTCCAGCTCCTCCATTTATTTGTTTTAAACTCTCTCATAGTGATAGCAGTCACAATGAGGCTTTCCTGCCTCAATTTTGCAAAAAGGTCACAGCAGAACAGCAAGCATATCTACCTCACTCTGTAGCTGCTTCTATTGTGTTTTACTTCCTCAAATACATCACGTTTTATAGAGAATAGGTGAAAAACAAGTAAATCAGTGGGCGGAAATTTTCTAGCCATTGAAAAAATGTTGAAGAATTTTGGCCAATGGGCAAAAAATGCAAAGATTTTAATTGCTGTTTTCTAAAGTAGATTTTCCCACAAAAAAGCAGGCAATAATGTGGTTTTCGCTGATTTTTTCACAGGAACACGCCAGGACCTTTTGCCTACCCCTATCCAGCAGTACAATTTTCTCTGACATAGTTCACTAACACCTGGATTATCTGAGTTTGACAATTGACAATTAGAAAGATAGAAACTGACCATGTGATATTGCCAACCGTTGCCTTATATAAATAGCGAAGAGACAAGTGAGCTACAAATAGATAGTGTATCCTCGAATAGTCTGAAGGGGGATGGGAATAGAAAAAATAATAGTTAGTTTCCGTATGTAATAAGTCGAGGTAAACGTAGAGTCTGGGAAAAACGTCTGAGCACAAATTGGTGGTAGGAAGACGTGCCTGTTGAGCAGTCTAGTTTCAGAGAAAGTGGTAAATTGTAGACTTGTGCACGGGCAAAATTTTCGGTAAAATTCGAATTCGGACTAATTTTTTTTTCTAATTCGGATGATCTTAATTTCGGACCGGGCCTATTCGATTCGAACGAAATTCTGATCCATTCCGAATTATTCGGCCGAATTTAACATGGGTTAAATTATAGCAGTGCTCCTCCGTGCACGCTGCTATCATTCTTTGCAGACAGGGTGTGCATTTAGAAAAAGATCCATCCCAAAAACGGACATTGTCGTACATTGCCAGTCTGTGCATGTCACCTCTACTCCAGCATGGGATGCCAGTCACAATGCAAACGTCGAACATCGAGAACCCATGCCTGTCATTCAATTTAGCATGTTCGAACATCGAAACCCCATGCCTGTCCTTCAATCTAGCATATGTTCGAACATCGAAACCTCATGCCTGTCATTCAATTTAGCATATGCTCGACATCGAAAACCCATGCCTGTCACATCCTACTCAACATAAGTGGTCGACTCGAATATGGACAAACTACATGTCACATTCTATGTTAGTACATGGGTAAAGATTAAGGTTTCATTTTCTGGTACCAGCCTCCTACCCTACTGTCCCTCTTTAGTACCCAAATTCCTCTCTCTCGTTTTCCTATCCTGATTTCCCCTCATATCAGATAACTCTATGTGTATATACATTGTAGAGTTTCCTACTACATCAAGAATAAACATCAATGATTGTAATGTGATAGATGTAATGTGTTAACTAGTGATGAGCGAGCGTGCTCGGCCGATGCTCGGATCGGCTCGAGCATCGCTCTGCTCGGCACATGGCGGTACTCGTCGAGTACCGCCATGTGCTCTCCCGCCATGTTCGGGTGGCGGGGATCTGTGCCGGAAGAGGCACAGATCACAAGACGCTCCGCTGGACCACCAGGGACTGGAGGTACGGGGGCATTGCGGAGATGAAGGGGGCATTGCGGAGATGAAGGGGGACATTGTGGAAGAGGGGCATAGACTCTATGCCCCTCTTCCACAATGTCCCCCTTCATCTCCGCTATGCCCGTCTTCCACAATGTGCCCCTTCATCTCCGCTATGCCCCTCTTCCACAATGTGCCCCTTCATCTCCGCTATGCCCCTCTTCCACAATGTCCCCCTTCATCTCCTCTATGGCATAGAGGAGATGAAGGGGGACATTGTGGAAGAGGGGCATAGCGGAGATGAAGGGGCACATTGTGGAAGAGGGGCATAGCGGAGATGAAGGGGCACATTGTGGAAGACGGGCATAGCGGAGCTGAAGGGGGACATTGCGGAGCTGAAGGGGGCATTCGGAGATGAAGGGGGCATAGCGGAGATGAAGGGGGCATTGACCAGGCACCCTCCCCTCATCAGAGCAGGGGGTGCCTGGTGTCGCCCCATTCATTTCTATGGGGCTCGGGTGCTCGGCCGAGCACTCGAGCCTCAGGGGGTGCTCGGTCAGAGCACCCGAGCACCCGAGCATCGGGGTGCTCGCTCAACACTAGTGTTAACCCTTTGAGTGCCAGAGTGGTACGCAATGAATTGCAAAGCAATACGTTGCATACCACTCTGGCATTCAAAGGGTTAAAAAGAAAAATTGAGACATTCTGTTGTGAACAAACTGCAACACAGGAGAGAAATAAAAAAAATGCTTGACATCTATACTGAAGAGGGGTCCACAGCATTGTCTTAGTATAGCAATATCACCGTTTTCCGTGAGTGTGCAATACAGGGCTCTACGGTAATTGCTGGGCATTTCCCAAAGTCATAATCAGGGGATGATGGGAGTTGTATTCTAACTACTGTTAGGAAACATAAGTGATGCACATTCATCTCCCACCTAGAAATTATTTACACACGAGGCAACTCCCCCAAGTAATACCTAGCCCCTTTCCAAGTGAAAGGACTTCCAGAAAGGCTTCAGATCTCTTAGTGACTCACCTGTTATTGCCAGTCAGCAGGACCCGGAGAGTAGGAGGGGGTGATGCTATGGCTGCACGGCACGGTGCTCTTAGTTGGTCACTTGTCGCAATGTTGAAGCTCAGCCCGGCCAGCACCTTCTGGGTGGAGACACCTCACAGCAATCCTGTTCAGGACACATCATGCACTGTTGTGCACTCATACTAGGGATCCCAAATGTTTAGACTCATTTTGTACAGGGGGCACCCTCCTGTATTTGTAAAACCTCTCTAGCAAATCTGGGATGGTAGACCTATTTACTCAAGTCTTGACTTTAGGTGGGCGATAAACAATACAAAATAGGCATAATGTTTCACTGTCACATAATTCACGTCACTGAAGCAGCCAGCAGGCATCGCCACTGAGTGAGCATAGGGCTGCCCGGCTGCTGACAGTCACACTGATGGGACAATATATATGCGCAAAAATCGCGCTATAGACCAAAAGAATATGTGAAGCAAAATCGGAAAAGAATATAACTGCCCAAAAGATATATCTGCAAATAAATGAAATATATAACCAAAAAAAATATATAAACAAATGAATCCAAAATAATCAGTCACAAATGTCCAAAAAACACAGTCCACTTATCTTTCAGGGCTATTGGAGCCTCTGTGTATAATCCAAAAACAGTCTTGAATGAAATGGAAATGAAGGATGATATAAAGTAATGGAGATGAAAAGTCACTTAACAGCAACTATATCAGAGTATTGCACTTTAAATAGTCTCAATGCCGCATCCCAATATGGCCTCGTCCATACAGTGCAGAAATCTATAGAAGAAAAGGGAGCGCAAAAAGAACAAATCTAAAAGCAATGTTTATTCTATGTGATATTTGACACGCAAGAATAAAAATACACTTACAGGACATTCACAAAAGATCTGCATATAACTCCTCTCCCCGCTTCAAATACCCTTAACGTTGCTGGGTTATCGTCTTTCAATTATCCAGCATCCATTCATCACAGTCCTCCGTTCCGACTCCAGCCAAACATCCTCTGTGTTATTCCAATCTCTGTATCCAGCTACTTTCACCAAGCACGCTGTTCTCAGAAAGACACACAGTGTCTAGAGGCTGGATATGTCCGACAACAGACTAGTGAATAAGAGTTTCGCGGGGGAAGACAGATCCTTCAATATTGTAAAAGAACACAATCTAATCACCCAACGCGTATCGCGGGTCTAACTGCCCGCTTCATCAGGGGTTACGGAGGATCAGCCCGCCAGCATTTAAATACATTCGTGTATCCAACGAGTAAGCCCGTGGAAAACTTTCTCTAGGCTGACCGGTCGGATCCACGAAATACTGACACCATCTGGGCTCCTCGATATAGCAGTTGACAGAACATAATAAATTAAATGAGCAAATCCATTTACATCATATCTGAAATTAATACAAAATATTTTCATATCAATAAATGTTATTAATTAAAATATATTCATGGAAAAAGACTAAAACAGAATATCAAAAGTTAAAAAAGGAATGATATTATCATTCAAGGAAACCATAAAATGAATATATCATGGAAAACCTCAGATAAAAGCAGCTAAATCTAAATCTATATTGAGACCCCAAGGATTTAGAGTTTTCAACTCATATATCCAAAAGGTCTCTCTTTTCCTCAAACGAAGTAAACGATCCCCCCTTCTTCTATCCACAGGGATTTTCTCAATAGCTGCAACTGATGGGACACCCTGCAACACAGAAATGGCGGAAGAGCACAAAATAAACATGCTATGGGACGGCAAATTGCCGCCCCTGTCAAAGTGCCGCCTGGGTCCATGGTTCGAACAAATACCTAATATTTTTTTATATTTTGCACAGGAACAAATATTACTTGCTCTTGCAGTGGCAATAACTTGAACTAATGCTGGCTGCCTACCTATGCCTAGCCTAATGCTACCTGCCTGCCTAGACAACAACTGTACACTCTCTAATCTCTTCTCTCTCTGAGCTCCAACAACCCAATGAGGAAATGCAGGCTGTCTGTCTGTGTGACTGTGTCATTAGTCCAACCCCCATCATGAAACGAAGAAGGCTATTCGAATACAGACAAAAGAGGGAAGTAGTGAATGAAACGGAGAATGGAATTGGACTAGAGACATGGAGGGAAAATTATGGAGGGAAAGTAATTGAGCGCGCACAGGAAGTACAAAAAAGTCCTGGTCAAAAGTAGTCAAAACTTTTGGAAATGTGTCGATTGCCGAAACTTCCGAAAGTTTCGACGAATTTCGGACCTGGGCTGTTCGGAGTCGGATCATTTTTTCCGAATGACCCTTGAGTTTCGGATTGGCCGAATGTCTCCGAATGACCCCATTTTCGACGAAATCCGAATGTCTCCGAATGAATTCGCACATGTCTAGTAAATTGAAATCCCCTTCTAAGTCTAGAATTCCTTCTTGAAATCTGCTAGAATATTAAGGGCTTTGGAAATGAAGGGGGCCTGGTTTGAGTTTGGAGCATAGAGTGCAGCAAATGTGTATGTCTTACCATCTAATAAGTCTTTGACAAAGATGTATCGTCCTTCTTTATCTGTAAGTGTGGGTTGATGTAGAAATGGGATTCTTTTGTGTAAGAGGATAGCTACCCCACTTCTCTTGACCACTGCAGCGCTTAGAGGCATAGAATTTGAAATGCGTCTCTCATTCAGTGCATGTTCCTGTTACGGTTTAAATGACACTCAGACTCAGGAGATGGAACAAAACACAGTTTTATTGAACAAGTTTAGCAACAATAACCCTCACGGGTCCAGCAGTATAGGTGACACAATACAATGCTGACACAGGACAGGTTATCTCCTAAACACAGGGACACCAGGGTGATACACTTATATACACACCACACAGTCTGATCTCCTAAACACAGAGACACCAGGGTGATACACTTCTATACACACCACACAGTCTGATCTCCTAAACACAGGGACACCAGGGTGATACACTTCTATACACACCACACAGTCTGATCTCCTAAACACAGGGACACCAGGGTGATACACTTCTATACACACCACACAGTCTGATCTCCTAAACACAGGGACACCAGGGTGATACACTTCTATACACACACCACACAATCTGATCTCCTAAACACAGGGACACCAGGGTGATACACTTCTATACACACCACACAGTCTGATCTCCTAAACACAGGGACACCAGGGTGATACACTTATACACACACCACACAGTCTGATCTCCTAAACACAGGGACACCAGGGTGATACACTTATATACACACCACACCGTCTGATCTCCTAAACACAGGGACACCAGGGTGATACACTTATATAAACAGCACACAGTCTGATCTCCTAAACACAGGGACACCAGGGTGATACACCTCTATACACACCACACAGTCTGATCTCCTAAACACAGGGACACCAGGGTGATACACTTCTATACACACCACACAGTCTGATCTCCTAAACACAGGGACACCAGGGTGATACACTTCTATACACACACCACACAATCTGATCTCCTAAACACAGGGACACCAGGGTGATACACTTCTATACACACCACACAGTCTGATCTCCTAAACACAGGGACACCAGGGTGATACACTTATACACACACCACACAGTCTGATCTCCTAAACACAGGGACACCAGGGTGATACACTTATATACACACCACACCGTCTGATCTCCTAAACACAGGGACACCAGGGTGATACACTTATATACACAGCACACAGTCTGATCTCCTAAACACAGGGACACCAGGGTGATACACCTCTATACACACTACACAGTCTGATCTCCTAAACACAGGGACACCAGGGTGGGAAGAGGGACAGAAGGATTTGGGTGTCAATGAGGGATTGTCCATACTAAAGAGGAACACTTGGGAGGTATGGCAGTGTAACCCTTTTGGTGCCTGAGGGGCATCCAATGCATTGCTTGACAATGCTTTACATATCCCTGTGGAAGTGGGGTTAACTGCTTGCTAGTGAAACAGGATTGTATGTAGTGCAGTTTGTTGGGAAGTTTTGTGGCACTTAAAGAGTGAAAATAAATAAAACATGTGTTAGTGTGGAAGATGTACTTTAATCATGTAAGGACCAGCAGGGTATACAATGCATTACACAGCTCTCTGGTCCTTAAGTGTTAAGGTTGAAGGGGTAGTGTAAGAGTTGTGAAAGCAATTGTTTGTGAACCACTGCAGTAAATGTAAAGGTTAGAGGCAAACATATTTGCACTGAGGAGGTCCCTGAACAGGGAGGGTTAAAATGAGAACTGAGCAGACAGAGTGTGACAGCATGAACCTGGAATGGCTGAGGGGGAGAGAATGATAGAATCAAGGCTGTCACACATTTCACTGGTGTAAAGAAGTTTGTGTAAAGACTCACATGCACTGGGTTTCATTTTGCAGAAGGTAGTTTTTCAGCAGAGGAGACAATGAGGTCAGAGAGCATTCATAGAGAGGAGCACATCATTTGGAGATAGCTGTGGCACAGTGGGAGCGGTCAGGATACATGTAAGCATTTGAATTACGTGCAGCTGAAGATGTAACTCTCCTGATTGATGGCATGTATGTGAAGGAGATATATGGGGAGGACTGGCTATGTAAATTACCTACATTTAGCACAGTAGAAGATACTGAAGTGATTCGGGGTGGAGTGTGTAAGGGTGTATTGCGATTAACTGTTTGAGAGTCAGAGGTATGCACAAGGCACTGCAAATTAATGCATTGTGCACCCCTTTGGCCTCAAATGTTTAATGCAGAGTGAACAGTAAGGTTGGCATTGTGTTCAGTAATTATTTCAGCGTCCCGTGTAGTACTGTGTGCTCCATAACATGATGAGTGCCAGAGAGAGATGGAAGACATTGCATTTGCATAGCTCTCTGGCACTCTCTATATTATGGAGCACAAATTACTGCACGGGGAGCACCGATAAACAAATGGAGGGCAATTGTAGTTGCATTCAGAATGGCAGAAGGGTAGCCTTTCAGTGCTCCATGAAAGAGAACACACAGAAATCCTAGGTGGGTAAGAGTTGGGACTCAAAAGGCTAAACACCTGAATGTTCAGTATTAAGTCTGTTCATGGAGTGTCTGCAAGTGGAGCTGAAAGTTACATGTCCTGAGATGGAATGCTGTGAAGCGGCATTAGTGGGATATTAACCCTGGGAGTGCCAGAGAGATAGTGAAAGCATTGCATACCTCTGTAGCACTCAGTGAGTTAAACTCTGCATTCCATCTCATCAGAAGTAACTTATAGCTCCACTTGCAGACACTCGATGAACAATAGTGGACCGTACTGGTATCCGTGAGTTGTGTACCTTGTACAGTGGCAGCTTGCTCCCACCCCCTCACCTTGGTCATGTTGCTCAGTGTCCCGCAGGTCAGGCTAGTGGACATGTAGTGGCAATGTGCAGACCTGTCCCTTCTTCCACGAAAATCAAGCCCCCATTGAATCATCCAATAGGAGCAGTAACTCCTTCTTACTGCCACCCCTGTGTGTGTTTTGCCAGGCACAAAGTCTTCTTTTATATATATAGATATCAAATAACAGTCTGTCACCTCTTTGAGGGGAATCTACTTCACAGAGTCTAACCAGACAGCTTACATTGCTTACATTAGTCTGTCAGATCATGACAAGGGTACAGGTGTGCTGGGGTCCAGCTACTATGGGTGTCCCATCTTCCACAGGCTCCAACAGAGTCTAGTTATGCCCCGTGATAATATTTTTTTGTAAGGGGACCCAAAAAATATTCACTCCAGGGGCCCCTCCATTGACTAGTTACGTTACAACAATGCTGTCATATATCACTCAGTGTAATATTTTACATTTTTTAAACTCTTTGAATGCCAGGGGGTATGCAACTCATTGCAGAGCAATGCATTGTGTACCCTCTGGCACTCAAAGGGTTAATAGATTTGCAATAATAAAAATACAGTCAGAGACCTCATCAGGATAATGACTTTATTGCAGAAATAGGCTTTATTGTTACATATTGCTAAATAAATACTAAATAAAACATTGATTTCTATTCATAAATACATTTAAAGCATGTAAACATAAGAATGTAACATGCACAATATTATAAATATACTATATTGTATGTATTGTTCTATATTGTTTATATATAAATACTATTTTATTAAAATATATATATTCCTTAACCCTTTGAGTGCCAGAAAGGTATCCAATGCATTGCATTGAGAAGTGGGCAGTAAGTGGGCAGGACAGGGTGGGCAGAATAGGGTGGGAAGGAGGAGAAGTGGGTGGGAAGTGGGCAGAATAGGGTGGGAAGGAGGAGAAGTGGGCAGAACTGGGTGGGAAGGAGGACAAGTGGGTGGGAAGTGGGTAGAGCAGGGTGAAATGTAAGAAAAGTGGGAGGGATGAGGGTGGAACAGGGTGAGAAGGAGGAGAAGTGGGAGGGGAAGTGGGTTGAACAGGGTGAGAAGGAGGAGAAGTGGGAGGGACGAGGGTGGAACAGGGTGAGAAGGATGAGAAGTGGGAGGGACGAGGTTGAAACAGGGTGGGAAGGAGGAAAGGTGGGTGGGAATGGGAAGAGCAGGGTGAAAAGGAGGGGAAGTGGGAGGAAAAGGGTGGGAAGGAGAAGTGGGAATGAAGAGGGAGGAACAGGGTGAGAAGAAGAAGAATTCGGTGTGACTTGAGTGAAACAGGGTAGGAAGGAGAAGAAGTGGGTGGGACGTGGGTGGAACAGGTTGGGAAGAAGGAGAAGTGGAAGGGAAGTGGGTGGAACAGGGTGGGAAGTAGAAGAAGTGGGGGGGAAGTATGAGGAACAGGATGGGAAGGAGGAGAAGTAGGAGGGAAGTGAGTGGAACAGGGTGAGAAGGAGGAGAAGTGGGTGAGAAGTGGGAAGAGCAGGGTGAAAAGGAGGGGAAGTGAGTTGAACAGAGTGAGAAGGAGGAGAAGTGGGAGGGAGGAGGGTGGAACAGGGTGGGAAGGAGGAGAAGTGGGTGAGAAGTGGGAAGAGCAGGGTGAAAAGGAGGGGAAGTGAGTTGAACAGAGTGAGAAGGAGGAGAAGTGGGAGGGAGGAGGGTGGAACAGGGTGAGAAGGATGAGAAGTGGGAGGGACGAGCTTCAAACAGGGTGGGAAGGAGGAAAGGTGGGTGGGAATGGGAAGAGCAGGGTGAAAAGGAGGGGAAGTGGGAGGAAAAGGGTGGGAAGGAGAAGTGGGAATGAAGAGGGAGGAACAGGGTGAGAAGAAGAAGAATTCGGTGTGACTTGAGTGAAACAGGGTAGGAAGGAGAAGAAGTGGGTGGGACGTGGGTGGAACAGGTTGGGAAGAAGGAGAAGTGGAAGGGAAGTGGGTGGAACAGGGTGGGAAGTAGAAGAAGTGGGGGGGAAGTATGAGGAACAGGATGGGAAGGAGGAGAAGTAGGAGGGAAGTGAGTGGAACAGGGTGGGAAGGAGGAGAAGTGGGTGGAACAGGGTGGGAAGGAGGAGAAGCGTGAAGTACAGGGTGGGTAGTAGAAGAGTACATGAACCTACATAAGGGTACTAAGGCGTGATAAAGAGATGATAAAGTGGAGATGATTACAAAACTGGAGAAATCTTAGTGCATTGTGGTCTATAGAATAACATAGGAATTGGAGAAGTGATATCACTGGAGAAGTTATCTCCACTTTATCACCTCTTTATCACGCTTAATGCATAACCCCCAAGATCACCATGTGCATTGGGTGGAGTCTGAGGTCCTGTGGTCCCTCAAGAAACTGTTATGTCTGCCTCCATGGACTTAACATTCAGGACTGATTTGTTATGTCTTGAACAAAGGAGCAAGGGTAGAAAAATCACAGGGGCCCTTAAGATTTTCTGGCTATAATAAGGTAAGTGTTGGTTATTATTAAAAGGTGTTAGTTCTCCTTTAACTAAAGAGTAATGAAGCTTGGGTCTTCTAGCCACTGAGAACTACAACACCCATAAAGGCCCATGTACGTCCCAAGATTCACTAGCTATACTTTAACTCTTTGAATGCTAAAGAGCACTGTCTTCCTCTTTAATATAACATCGGTATTCCCATGAATGCTAGTTTTTACTGGTAATGTAAAAGATCAGTTAACCCTTTGATTGCCAGAGGGGTACACAACGCATTGCTCTGCAATGTATTGCGTAACCCTCTAGCACTCAAAGGGTTAAGTTATATATTTTAGAGAGTTTCCTGCTAATGCAAAAAAGAGTATACATATTGTACAGAGATGTTGCATTCAAAAGTTAAAATAGAACAAATTGTTGTGAAGCAATGTATTGGGGACCTCTCTAGTATTCAAGGGGTTAACCATGTTAACGATCAGTGGTCCGAGATTGGATTCCCCTTAAGAACCACTTTGATCTCATTCTGCGAGCAGGCACATGTGAATGATCACGTGTGCCGGAGTGCCAAACGAACGAGGCAAAGAAAAAATACCTGATATTCCAGGATTGTCATCGTTCCTTTATGCAAGGACACTGGTGATTGTCCTGGCATGTCATTGGTCATTAAGCACTAAACTTTCGTTAGAATAAATATGTGTATTGTAGAGCTTTTGCTCAAGCTTACTCCTACTGCTGAGACATGCATATATTACTATCATTATTTATACATTAAATTAATTATAAATTAATATTTTCCTGCTTGGTAAAATAAGGGTACTGGCGCAAGTTTTTTTTTTTTTCTCACTTAAAAGTTACTAAAGCTCATTTTTATTTAAACTTCAATTCCTGTTTTGGCCACTAGGTGGAGATTTATCTAGCATTCAAGGGTTTATAGCAATGCTTTCCATAGACCCTCTGGCACGCAGAGGCTGAAAAGCATAAGATAAGCAATTCTGATTTGCAATATAAGGAATAAAAATACTTAATTGCCATATTAATTAAATGGGTCTTTTAACCTCTTTTAAACATTCAACACTTTGAAGGCCTAATTTAACCCTTTGAGTGCCAGAACGGAACCCGATGCATTGCATTGCAATGCTTTGGCTACCTCTCCGGCTCTCAAGGGGTTAACCCAATAGTCATTTTTTTTTTTTTTTAATTTCCTCTTTCTCACAGTTGGATTCATCCTCAAAATTGTGCTTGTTCAGCAATGTTCATTACTTTTTCGCTGACAAGAACAGTATATATAATAGTTTCTTTACTTTAACCCTTTTAGTGCCAGAGGAGCATGCAATGCATTGCTTTGCAAGGTCCTCAAGGTCTTGAGGAAGGCCAGCACAGCCTGGCCGAAACGTTGTTTAATTACAAAATAAAATTGTTCCTTTAACGAGTCCTGTGAGTGCTGCAGTTTACATTTCTACTATATATATAAGAAAACAAAACACAGTGGCACTCATAAATAAATGTCATAATGGCAATTGGTGCACGTCCCATAAGAATAAAGGGTATATATATATATATATATATATATATATATACTCAGCCCAGGAGTGTCCATAGACCAAGGAGACAAGGGCCCCAGTTTGCCCTGAGGAAGGTCTGTTGTCTGATCAAAAACGTTTGGCATGGATTGAATAAAGAACACTTTTCATTCATTCATCATGCTGAGTGCTGTCTCCTTGGTCTATGGACACTCCTGTGCTGAGTATATATATATATATATATATATATATATATATATATATATATATATATCAGACTCACTGTTGATATTGCAAACTGACCTGGGTGCACATCCAATATATCCAATATAATAATTTGCTAGGATGTTTGTCACGATGCAGTCATGAGCAGTGCCCGCATTTGGCCAGTCTCTTCTGCGCATGATTGCATCACGTGAGAGAGGCGGTGCAATCGCGTGGAGCAGTGAGGTAACGGCAGTACGCAGAGCAGGTCCGGGTAGTGTTAACCCTTTGAGTGCCAGAGTGGTATGCAATGCATTGCTTTGCAACACATTGGGCGTACCCCTCTGGCACTCAAAGGGTTAAGAGCCCGATCCTGCTCTGCGTACTGCCATTACCTCACTGCTCCAAGGCCCGTGCACACGGGCTTCTACACTGGTTGCAAATAAATGAATGATACATACAGTTCTTGGAAGGAGAAACGGCACTCCCAGGGTCTTTTTTTTGGATGTTCAAAGTGAAGTTAAAACTTATTGAGATCTCAAAAAATTGTAACTACACTTTTAACATCTAAAAAAAACAAGTTTATTTCCACTGCTCATTGATGCGTATTTCCAGAGTTATTACTGTTTAAACCTGCATTTTTGTACATTATCGGATCCCTCTAGTGGTCAAATTCTGATTAGTTATTCTGTTAAATTATGATGGAGAAGAAAGTCAGTGACATATAGTTCTCTACAGAATGTGATAGAAACTGCCAAGTCACTTCCTGTCAGAACTTTCAGGAAGTAAACACAGTAAATTCACTTCCTGATTATTTGAACTGTTATAAAGTTTGAATAAAACAACTGACAGCGGTGCGAGTGACCCTTTTTTACTCAGCAGGAAAAGCTCTATAACATAGGTTTTCATTAAAAAAAGTTTATGCTTTTTTGATATCTGTTCTGTATATCTGGTCTCAAC